>OX344812.1:6258042-7500650 GCA_947034925.1 Eudemis profundana
CTTCTAAGGTATACAAATAGGTCATGGTTGGAATCTCCTAGTAAGTATTGTATATACTTGTGGCAGGAGATCCCGCTCTTCCTAACATATGTATCAGTTGTAACCTAAACAAAAATGTTCTTTACAGTATAGGTGTAAATTATTTGAGTAATTAACTTAACTTAAAACTAAACTTAAACAATTATAATGATAGTTTAAGTATACTATACTATTTGTAATTATAACAACATATTATGTTTGTGTGCATGTGCGTGTGTTATTGTTATATAATATTAAGGTATATGGTATAGAAGTTCTTCTGTTTCTTCATAGTTTAGATTGATAATCCATTCTAACATCGTTGTTTTACAATTAAATATTTGTAACGGGTATATAGGAATTATATTATTTATTTTATTATATAGGTATGCAGATTGATTACAGTATTGTCTTTTGGCAAATACTGATTTGGTACAAGGTGTTTCAACTACTTTGGCTTTCCTCCTTCGTGTTGATGCAGGAGGTTTGAAACTTAAGGTCTTGTGAAGCTTTAGAATTGTGTTCAAAATATATAATTTTCTCATAGTTAGTAGGTCACAATCTTTGTATAATTCACTTGTGGGGTATCTATAGGGTTTGGAATACATAACTTTGAGTAAACATCTTTGTCCCCTTTCTGCATCAATAAATTTGGTCTTGTTGGCTCCGCCCCATACTGGAATACAGTAAGTCATAACGGACTGAGCTAGTGTAACATACAGTTGCTTAAGTAAAGTTTTAGATGCAACGTGTTTTAATATTTTAAATATCCATATTAACTTTCTTATTCTATTACTTATGTATTCAATATGAGCGTGCCAAGAGAGTCTTTGATCGAGAATGATCCCAAGGTATTTTGTAGATGCGACCTTCTCAATTTGGCTACAATTACAATTTTTGGTATCTAGTAGGTTACATACATGCATTTTTAACTTAAGTGTGTTAGGTGGTTGAGTACTCTTATATTTTGTAAAACACATATAGTTGGTTTTAGCGACGTTAAGTGTAAGGAGATTTGATTTGAGCCATGAGGATATTATTTGGAGACCTACTTCAGCTTTCTTAAAGACTGACTCCCAAGTATTGTCATGAAAGACTACGACCGTGTCATCCGCGTAGGAGAAAATAGTGCCACCATCAATTATAAGATCAGTTAAATCGTTGATATAAGCCAAAAAGAGGGTAGGCCCGAGGACACTCCCCTGGGGGACTCCGAATGTGATTTCTTTCTCTTCACTTGTGTAATTCCCTATTCTCACAACTTGACAGCGGCCACGAAGATAGTCATCCAATAGGTCAAGGGGCTTCCCTCTGATACCCATGGTTTCAAGCTTGTGCACAAGAATGGAGAGAGATACGGTGTCGAAGGCCTTTTTTAGATCTAGGAATATAGCTAGGCACTTTTTCCCAGTATCAACTTGACGGGTAACTAAGGTGGTAAGGGCTAAAATAGCATCTTCTGTACTTCTTCCTCGTCGAAAACCATATTGCGAATTAGATAGAATTTTAAAATTGTTTAGATAATTTATAAGCCGCGTGTTAATTAGTTTTTCTATTATCTTGGATATGGGTGATAATACTGAAATTGGCCTGTAATTATTGACTAAGTCTCTCTCTCCACTCTTGTACACAGGTGTTATTACTGCAAGTTTAAGAGGCGTGGGGAAGACGCCTCGAGAGAAACACAGGTTTGCTAATTTACATATAACCGGGACCACGGAGTATCTGGCAAGCTTCAAGAACCTAGTAGGTATGCCATCGCAGCCAGAAGCGCTATCACTTTTTAAGCTCATTAGGATGTTGTCGACCTCCTGGCAGTCTGTGTCAAGCAGTACAAAAGATGATAGGTTAACCCGCGTTAGAGTCGAACCTCGGAGGTTGTTTATGTTACCTTGTATGATGTCGCTAGCCAAGTTTTTACCAATATTGGCAAAAAAATCGTTTACCTGGTTTACGGCATCTGTAGGATTTTGCGCTGAACTAAGTAGTTCAATAGGATGACTGTTTCTAGTTTTATAGTGTGTTATAGTCTTTATAACCTTCCACGTAGACTTTGGGTTTTTAGAGGCTTTTGCCAGCTGCTCTCTGTCAAAATTTCTTTTAAGTTTTTTTATCAATTTATTACAGAAATTGCGATATCTCTTGAATGTAACACTAAGGATCTCATTATGAGGTTCAGAGCGTAACTTGAGTTGCATTTTGTTTCTATTTCTGATACATTTCAGAATACCGGGAGTTAACCAAGGTTTGATGATACGTTGTTTTTTTGGGATTCGTATAGTAGACTTACTTTCATCAAGGGATTCTTTCAGGTATATTACAAGTTGTTTTACAAGAAGCACTGGATCGTTACTATTTAGAAGAGTTTCGAGATTTTTTTCAAGTAATTTGGTAATAGCTCTATTATAGTCATAGCGTTCGGCAGACCTACGGCAGGTGTCTGTTGCTATATGGTCAACCAATGCTAGCAGTATAGTAAGATGATCAGTTATATTAAGTATTAAGTACTGAAATATAGGCTGATGTTTTGTTTGTGTTATGTTTAAGCATAATGTGATCCAAACAGTTTTTACCCCTTGTAGGCAGCGTATGTCCTGGGAGTAATCCGAAGGTGGACAACATGTTAAGGTAATTATTCCTATTTGTCCTTTCATGAACAGCTTCCTCGGATTTGGGTACTAAATTTATGTTTAAATCGCCAGTTATTATGATGTTTTTGTATGATTTAATAGTTTCTAAATGAATGCAGAGTGACTCTATGAAATTTAAGGCATTTGTATTTGAAGGGGATCTATATATACCTAGAATTATGGTGTTGTTTATAGTGATTTGTACACAGGAAGCCTCTTCTAGTATAATCTCTTTACTGCTCGCATTTAGACGACACTCTGTATAGCAAACAACGCCGCCGTTTTGATTGAAATTATTAGTAGTCGCTAGAGAAGTATAATTTAAAATGCATGGAATCGGCTTGATGGGATCAAGTCTGCATTCCGTTAAAATTAAGATGTCAACCTCGAAGGGGATTTGGGATAGAGTCACTTGAAAGTCTGTAAAATTACCATAAATGCTTCTAATATTCTGTGTAATCAACGTTAGGTTTCTGTTTCCCCGAGGTATGTATTTGCAAAGATCCTCAATGTTACATTCAACAGAGTGCGCAATCTCCGTACTATCAATATCGTTTAAAACTGATAATTGACTATCCATTATAAAGGACTGAAAAGAAATTACGGGTCGATTGGAAGAGTATAAATACTCGTATAAAAGCCACATAAGGTGTAGTTTTTTGAGTGGATAGGTCATACCTATAATATTTGCGTAAATTGTACAATAAAGTAATAAAGTTAATGTATTGCATGGTATGGGTGTGTGTATAAGATTGTGAATGGATTTTTATTTGTATGTTATGAAGCGTGCATGTGTGTTTGTGTGTATACGACAAGGTAAGTTTCAGCCATATTGTTTGATACATAGGAATATTAGGAATAGAAATAGAGCCATTTAACATCCAATTTTGTTTTAGATTAGGATAGGGAGATACAGATCTATTTACCAGCTTCGAAAAGAAAAATAGTCATTGTGTCGCAGGTTCCATTTCAGAGGTGGATGCGGTCGTGGCGTAGCTCGAGTCCTGCCGCCGCGCGTGAAGCTCGTCGTCCGTGCCAGCCCTGGTGTTCGCGGAGGTCTGGTGAGGCTCGCGAGCCTCTTCTTTCTTTAGGCGCTCAATTTGTGCTTCACTGTGAATCGGGATGATTTGCGATTGGTCATGTTTACGTAGGTACACTCTTCCATATCCGGTCCAGCAGTGTTTGTATTGGTTCGTCCTTTTGAGCTCACGGGCAAGAAAGTATAACCGCGCTGCACGAGCGGTAAGCTGCTCCGACACGTATATAGGGGTGTCACCTGATGCATGCAGGCCTAAGTGCTTGGCACATAGATTACCTCTTTGTTTGATGTTGTGAGCCTTACACATCCTCAAAAAGTCATTTTTCAGCAATGTCGAAGAAGTTTCGACAATAATAGAGGTGTTATTAGATCCGTCTTTTTTGGGGCGCACTCTATAAATGTCCTTGATATGCACTCGATTTATAGGGCAATTAATTGTTTTAGATAACGCAATAACCATCTCTACGAGGTCCTCCTTGGTCTCTTTGGGTTTTTTAGGAACGTTTTTTAACTCCAGGTTTGCTTTTCGACTGTCACGCTGTAGGTCTTCAATTTTCGTCTCTAGATTTTGAATATATATCCTGTCTTCTGCTATTTGTGTTTCTAAGTTGGTTATTTTGTTGTTGAATGCATCGTATTGTGCAGACAAGAATGAGACAGAGTCCTCGATGCTCCGGTTTGACTGTTGGATTTCCCTTAATGTATCAGAGTTTTTCATTATTTCTTTCAACTGGGCAGCCATCATAGACGATATCATATCAATTAAGCTGCTAAATGTCTGATGTGGTTATTAACGATAATCTTGCTCCACTATTGCGAGTCACGTCCGGAAACAGGCTGAAATATTAAAGAAGGTAGGTAGATTCACACCAGCCTGTCTACATAGATCAAGTGGAATCTGTCAATGTTTCTAATGAAGTAATAAAATGAATTCCATTCATAAAGTTTGCGTTTCCTTTACAAAAGACGTATAGCTATAACATTGATTGATTCCATATGAGCAGAAAGGTTCTTCTATTCTCTTCTTTCCCCAGAACTGCTAGTAGAAGGATGCGGGCGTGCAGACCCCCTGTCAGAGGGAGAATGTTGCGTATACGGCGCGGGTGCGCTGCGTTTCCTAGCGTTGGAACCGCGGCTGTGTGCGCTAGCGCATCGCGCAGGTGCACTGCACTTGGCTGCCTTGCATCTCAAGATATTGAACAACGCAGTGAGTATGCCGGTCACGAATCTCATATACGAAGTATGGGGATCCATTTGATGTTCACTCTTTAGATCTACAATAATCGCCCGAATTAAACATAGGACCCCGAATTGGTTTGATCAGTCACTACTGGGCTGCTCCCACTATCACGACTCCACAAAGAGGTTCCCAGTTCCTCGGAATCTTTCTTTCCGAGCAGTTTTGGGAAGATCATCCGGTGTTTAGCGATATTTATATTAATTTTTTTTTATAAAAACTGACCTGCGATTGACTTCAGTAGTGCCGTTCATTAATTTATTTGTATTGGATGGTGTTTACCCTACTGTTTTCCCCTATTCACTGAAAATACGACTGAACAATTGAAAATTCCCTACTCCATTGTCATTGACTTCATTTGTTATTTAAAAGAAAGCCGAGAACCCCCGAGGCGTGTCGGAGCAGTCGACGCACGCGCTGTACCAGCTGTCGGGCGCGCTGCGCAACCTGGCGGGCGGCGAGCGGGCGGCGCGCGCGTTCGTCGCGAGCGGCGCGCTCGCCGAGCTGCTCGCCGCGCTCGCGCACCACACCGACCGCGCCGTGCTCACCAACGTCGCGCGGTGTCTGAGGTGAACGAGACGTTAGAGCCTCCGCGCATTGGGCCACTAAACGGAACAAGTAGCGAGCGTGTGCCACTTCCGCAGCTTGTGGCCCGGACGTGGCCACTCGAACGCACGGTGTGCGCCGGTGCCATACAAAATGTATGAAAAACGTCAGCCGCAGCTTGTGGCGGTCACCGGTGGCTGTGTCGAACTTTGAATCGTAAAGTAGCTTGAAGCGCGACAGCCCAACCCGGGAGGCTTGAGCTTTTAAAATCCAATTCTTCTCATTGAGCTACCAAAGCATTAGAGATACTCTTGAAGATTCAAATTCTAATTCGAACCTTGATGGCTTGATCTAGGAGACTTCAGCCTCCAAACATAAACCCTATGCGTTGGCGATACCCTGAATCCTCTATAGCACCGTTTGCTGTCTACAGCGTGCTGTCAGCAGACGAGTCGTGCTGCGCGTGGCTGTGCACGAGCGGCGCGAGCGCGGGTGCGCTGCTGCGCGCGTTAGCCGCGTGTGCGGCGCGCGCGCCGCTCGCCGTACGCCTCGCGTACGTGCTCGGCAATATGGCCGCCGCCGACGAGCAGGCGCGGCTCAATGTGAGTAGTGTTTTGCAGTTGTGCAGCGCACACGGGCACAGAGTCGTACCGGGTCAAACGGGGTTAATAGGGATCGCGGGGTGAATAAGGATGGCCCCGGGAAACACCGTTTTTAAGGAAAACTACCTACTAAGGTAGGTATAGTGCTTAAGAAATTATTAGGAAAATGTGTTTCCCGGGGCTATCCTTATTCACCCCGCGATCCCTAATAACCCCGTTTGACGGTAATGGGCCCCGAGCGCTGCGAATGACACCTGACGAAAAGGGTATGATCTTTCGGTGTGGAAGTCTTTTGGGGAGACCTATGTTCAGCAATGGACGTCTCGAGGTTGAAATGATTTATTTATTAAACATCATCATGATCATGAATGATGTATTAATATGGAATGCAAGGTAAACTAATATGGGACTTCTGTCGTAGATTTACAATGAAGAGGGCGGCGTCGACGTTTTACTGACCATCCTTGAATCATACACGAAGCGGAACGATCACGAGATCAGGGACTCGGATACGGATCCGGACATACATTTAGTAGGTAAGCCAACATAGACAGACCGTCTTTCATACAAGGAAACGACGCTTAGTCACAGTTCCACGGCGTGGGAATCAGTGACGTAACTACACTGGACTGGGCCCAGTGGCCCATGGCAAATTTATTTGATGGGACCGTCCATCTAGGGTCGAGGGTCTGTGGCAGGTTGCCCTCCCTGCCACCTTATTGTTACGCAACTGGAGGGATTACTCCCAAGGCATGAAAACCTTTAAATTTGTAGAGTTCAGGCGTTCGAGACATTTGATTGATAATGAGGTACTTACCCAGTTTTCGTCTGTTCCTGTTCTTTCGAGAGTTCCAAAATGAAACTTTTCCATAAATCTTATTGCAGGCACTGACATGGGTGGCTCCGATGGATCCAAAGAAGATGTCTTAATCAAGGTACTTAATAAACAATTTACTTGCATAGATACTATTTTTTATTGACTTCCAGCGAAGGGCATTAACGTGCTTTTCCAAAAGATTTCCAGATCGAAAGTTTGAAACAAAAATACTGTTTTGTCTTTACAGACCGTCCGCGTGGTAGCTAATTTGTGCTTGGCGGAGCGCGCTGGTCGAGGCTTGGCCGCCGCGCACGCCGAGCGAACCGTGCGAGCTCTACTCGCCTGCCTGGTACTCGCTGAGAAACCTCTAGAACCTACGGTGAGTTTGCTTCTTGGAGGTCCTGGCCTGAACCGATACGGACACGAGATAGGTCGGCTCTAACAGTGCCGTTCATTTCGTACAAAAGCTGTAATATATACTCTAAACTAAATGATCACGTCTCAATATATACCATCAATAATTTACCTACCCAATTGTTTATAAAGTGCTCGTTTTGTGCAGACTATGGTATAACTGTAAAATACGTGATTGCAAATTTTCTTAATCGGACACACAAACTTTACAGCATTCCGGGAGACGCTTACGCGGCCATATCTTCTACTAATTGTAGTTGTCTGGATTTGTTTCAGGAGCATAATCTCTTCTACAACTGTCTGACCTGTCTACCCTGATTTTACATTTGTTATTAGGTGAAAGAGTCAGAGGACAGCGCGATGGACCGACGGGAGGAGCTGGCTACAGCAGCTTTGGCGACGCTCAACAACGTCACGTTTTACCGAGAGCCGCCCGCACCGCCCGACCCACTCGCCGACCCGCTCGATGATATATGCAAAGGTACCTGCGTCAAACATCCATGCTATAAGTGGCCACCTCTGCATGACGTATTACCAATAGATTTAAGGTCCGCTTCAGTGGGCATAGATTATTACTATTCTATTGGTAAATATTATCCCAGTTCAGCTCCTCTCCACTCCAGTGGACGGGCAGCCCAAGGCGATCAATCTGACACTGACCAAAGATGACCACTGATTTAGCCTGAACGGAAACACTTAGGGTTGTTTTACTATAAATTCAATTGTAACTATGTTTGTTGTTGTAATCGACGGATGTTCCCAGTAACGTGCCGCTGGTTGGGCGGCGGCGGCGGCGCGGGCGCGGCGTGCGAGGCGGTGCGCGCGCTCGGCAACCTGTCGCGCTCGCCGCGCGCCGCGCAGCTCATCGTGCTGGAGGGCGTGCTCGACGCGCTGCCTGCCTTCCTGCACCACGGTACATAATCACTCGCACCTACTCATCATAAGCTTTCGAAATCCAGTGTGTGAGAATTCGGATTATAAATTCAGATGATGAATTTGGGTAAGGACAGACTGTGCCAAGGCAGGTTTAGAGTGGAAACTGCAGTAACAAAAAGGTTAAATTCCGTCCACTGTCCAGTTCAGTTTCTATCTGGCCGCTTCTGACCATCATCAGTACAGCTAAGCAGTCCATTTTTTGTCAACAAAATAATGACGTGTGTGTAGTAATAGTAACGTGTAGCTTACTCGTACCTACGCAAATCCCTATTATGAATTTATGAGGCAAGCCGTTAGAAATCGCGTTCTATGGACACCACGCCTCTGGTAACTTGTGTGTGCAGCTCTTTAAGAATGCTGCGCTTCCTTAGATACCTAATTGTTAACTTATGGACTATGGTGATTCTAGTGTTCTCGAAGGCTCGAGGCTCTTTTAGTTTGTATGGGGAGCCGAGCGACTCGAGTCGCCTTACCTGAAGATAATGTTGTTTTGTAACAGAGGAGGCGAGCGTCCGCTGCGCAGCCGCCGGCGTCCTGGTGAACGTGTGTGGCGCGGGCTGCGACGCGGGCGCCGCGGGGCGGGTCAGCGCGCGCGCCCTCCGCGCCGCCGCAAACGCGCGCGACGCGCCCGCCGCCGCGCTGCTGGCGCGCGCGCTGTGGAACGCGCATGCTCACAGTCCGCTAGCCCCGGAGTATACTAAGCAGGCCTCCGCTGCCCTCGCGGTGTTTATAGGTGAGTCTATTGTGTGGCTGCTGTCATTGAATCCTCAGGCAAAGTGCGTGACGTAGACATAGGATACAAGGCATACGCAATATGCGGCGCCAGCGCAGCGGAAAACGGGCACCGGCGCGACGCGCGCACTGTGGAACGCGCATGGGCACAGCCCTCTAGCGCCTGAGTAAGAGTATACCAATCAGTATATACTCGCGATTTTTTTATACCTGACTTATTCATACGAGCTATCAAAGCAAAGAGTTTCAACAATAGTACATTGTGTATCTAGGGCGGTAAGTAAGGAATTACAAACGAGTGTTTGTTATAAGCCCGAGGTGAAACCGAGGGCTTTAATAACACGAGTTTGTAATTCCTTTACCGCCCGTGGCACACACAATGTTTTTCATCACACTTGTGAGGAAATCTGATTAAAATAACCTTACTTAACCTAAATAAAATTGTAAAACTGACAGTGACATTAGTGACATATATCAAGACGACAAGTCACGTTCGGAAACCATAGCGGTAAAGACTTAAAATGGTTGATTTTATATTTGCAAAATAAAGAAAAAACATTTAATTAATGTTACAGAAATATGTGTTTACATGTATTTGCAATAACAGTTCTCTTTAAATAAATATTTCAGTAATAAAAGTTAAAAAAGTACGTTGGCGTTTCCTTTGAACATGACAAATAAGAGTAAAACAGAACCAGCGTTTCAAATTTAAAAAGAAAACCATTACGCCCTAGGGCGTAATAGGTCATTTACGGCCCGCAAAACCTACGTGTAATGACACCATTTTCGAGCAAGTGTGATGAAAAAATATTTTAAGACAATATCGTCAATTGTATAATCGCAAACTGCTTATCAAAACCAATCAAATGAGCCCAAAAAAGACAAACCCACAGTTACCTTGTTTCGTTTAGAAGTTTGCCCCCTAGAATTTCTTCGCGGATGTATGCAGGTTTCCTCATTTTGTTTTCTTTCATCAAACAGTTAATGGTATATATATATATATCGCATTTATATCTAATACACTCATCTATAAGAATAGACCTGTGCCTAGCAGTGGAACCACGAAATTCTGTTCTGTGAGTGGGACGTATATAGGCTGATGATGATGATGATATTGATGATGATCACATTTAGGTATTTTTCGAACCTACGTCATAGGTACCTATTCAAATCAAAAACAAAAATTATAAAATACTACCACATTCTACCTACATAAATATAAACACTCATGCTAATTAATAAGAATGTACAGTTTCACGACTCACTCGGCTAATTACGCTAATTATCACGTTATGCAACCCAATTATCTTAAACTACCTTTTATCAGTTAAATGGACAGTTAGAGATTTGCGCTATTGACAACAAATTAACGTTTACATGATGAGGTGATCGGTCATTTCACACCAATTTTCAACGACTCCGTGGCGCAACGGTAGCGCGTCTGACTCCAGATCAGAAGGTTGCGTGTTCAAATCACGTCGGGGTCAACTAAATGTGTCTTTTTGTTTAATTTTTATACATTAAAAATTTACACATAACATAACATTAGATATTTTTTTGTTTTTAAAAAGTTGATAAATTATTCCTCACTGTCAAATAATTTATACACCTTTCAAGTTAATTTGTATTTTTGGCAGATAGATAAGTTTGTAAGCAATTCTTGCAAATCGATAACACTGGCCAATGGCTAATGGTGATTTTGGCGCCCTTGGCAAGATTATGCTTTGAAAATAATTTGGCAGTAATAACAATAGCCTGTAAACAGTTTTTCAAAATCGCCCCTAGTTTTTGAAAAATATCATCGTTTTTGTACTGCTCGTCTATAGAAAAATAGAAAAGTTACATTGGTCCCGCTTTATCTAAAAAAAAAATACGGAACCCTAACAAGTTGAATTGATACCCATGACATGATTGACTTCTCAATTTGTGTATTTTCATGTATATAATAATTAGATCACCAAAAAGTTACTATCGCTATTATCAGTCTTGTAGTATTAGATTAGCAGATAGCAGATATTGCAATAAATAAGAGAGTTTAAAAAAGCTAAAATTGAAATGGTTATTTATAATTTCAGATGACGAGTCAGTGTTCGCAGCGTGCGAGGCGCCCAGCGGCGGCGAGCGGCGCGCCAGCGATCCGGAAATAAAACATCATGTTAGTATGAAATGTGTGAAAAAACCGAAATAATCGGTACCATTTTTAGGGTTTTGTACCAAAATGGTAAAAAAGGAACCCTTATGGTGCGACTCTGTCTGTCTGTCTGTCCGTCTGTCACAGCAAGATATCTCAGGATCTACTGATGCTATCGACTTGAAATTTGGAATAGTGTTAAAAACCGCCAACCCGAGCCTATGGGATATGGATTGAAGACAAAAAACGGTATAAAAAATACCATTCATTACCAATCATTCATATTATCCTAAATATTACAGGAAAAATAAAACGGTTTTCCTAACTTGCAGCGTTTTTTAGAAATTCGCAAAAATCGTAAGACAACTTTATTTGCTCCTACTAAACTAACCGCGGCATATGTCGATGTATCTGGACAACAGTTTTACAAGAGCAAAGTTAAGTTTGTCCCACCATACAATTTTTCTTGAATTATTCACGTATCTACTGACGAGTTTGTACGGAACCCTCGGTGCGCGAGTCCGACTCGCACTTGACCGGTTTTTTAGTTCTTTTAAAGCTTTGAAAGCTGTCACAGCAGCCGGACTTCATGGCGGTAGGTACGCCGCGGCAAAACTTCAGCACCACGGTAATAATCATTACCGTTAACGGAATTTCTAGGGATAGTAATTTCACCAGCTGGCTTCACAATGGTCTTTTTGACAACAGGTAGGTATCAAAGTCCACCAGTCACACATTTTGACATCCCTGACAGAAACCCTCATCAAAGTATATAGACGAACAAGTAGTCCAACTTCTACTCAACTAGACACGTATTCAGACGCGTGATAGCACGTCTGTGTGAGTGCGCTCCGTACTGGAGCATTCTTACGCATTCTTATTTCTTTACTTGTAGTGCGTTCGTACACGGCGCGCACACATTCAAGCTCGCGACGTACCTTTTGTAGGAAGTCAAATTACTGATATTATACTGAACCCTACTGAACGCGGCAAACCTATCCCTTTCCATCCAAACTATTATTATAAATGTGAAAGTAACTTTATCTGTCTGTATGTTTTTATTTCACGCTTAAACCGCTGAACCGATCTAGATGAAATTAGATGTGGAGAGTGAGTCCCTGAAAACGAGTTTAAGTTTATATGAGGAATTGGGCTAAAATTTGTAAACTCCTGTGAAGTTTATGTAAATGACCCCTTACAAGCACAACTCTAATGTAATGGTCATAAGGACGTACAGGGCCGGCTTTATATACTCGTATAGTGCAGGGTGGGCAGCGCACACGGGTGCAGGGTCTTAAGAGGAAACAGGAGGGCAATTTTTCCATACAAACGTAGTCCCCTGTTTCCTCCCTGGATAATGCCAGTAGAGCAATATTTTTTTGTCCAAAAATCTATGACTACTATTGATATGTTCCTATGTTTTCCGTTTTACGATAAATTGATTCTCAAAAGAGATATTCAATTCCTTCAAAAACCTAAAAAAAATGCCGGATTTTCCGCTGTGTTCACATATCCAGAAAACAACTTTGACTAGATTATTAAAAAAAAGGAAAACATAGGAACACGGCCAAAGCCTTTCTTTAATGTTTAATAAAAAAATTAGTTAAATAGGTTAAGTTTTGGGGAAAAAAATCAGGGGACTACGAAACGTTGTTTTCATGAAATTTTAAAAGGTATTTTCGGTCCAAGCTGCAGTTGTCTCTATCGCGCTCTGCGCCGGAGAGGCGGGCAGTGCGGGACAGCGACACATTTTACAAATACCTAATTTTCAATTCTCTCCACCTTACTGTTTCCTCTTAAGGTGGTTTTCCACCGGCAGGGCGAGACGAGACGAGGATTGAATTGAAATTTGTATCAAGTTCCGCGATGCGCGAGGACCTCTCCTCGTAAATTGAAAACTTCATACAAATTTCAATTCAATCCTCGTCTCGTCTCGTCTCGCCCTGCAGGTGGAAAACCACCTTTGAGGGGCGTCGAGCACGAGGCGCTATTAGCGGTTATTTTTGCCAATTAAAAACCCCAGGGCATTGATTGCACTCGGGCGCTATATGGGTTAAAGCCGCCTCTAAGAACGTGTGAACACAGTGGCTTACCCTATTAATCGAATTAATCGATTTGCCATTATAGCATTTCTTTTAATATAATATAGACATGTATGATATTATGATTATTATATTGTAATAATAAACTTTTTTTTTATTATATACCATTTACTATTATCAATTCGCTGTCTCAGTATTACAGTTAATGTAACATTTAAAATTTTTCACTTTTTAGGGAAGTTAAATTTTAACCCAGTGTCACTTAGCAATGTTGAAATTTCATTCGATAAAATTTGAACGTAATATTAGGCCGGCGAGATGTTTCATTAATCTAGTATTTGGAAAGAACGGCCCACTGACATTTTTATTCAACGTTTTAATCACGTTTATAAAAGGTTCGGTTTCGGTTTCGGCCGAAACTAAAATCAAACCGAACCTTCGGTTTCGGTTTCGGCAAAAAAACATGTTTCGGTCGGACACTAAGTAACAAACATCCAAACATCTTCACAAACTTTCGCATTTATAATATTAAGTGGGATGGGATTAGTATAGGAATTGCTGCTAGCTATATAGGGATGTAGTTATTTTGTGTACATTGTACACATTCCACTTTTGTTTAAAATTAACAATCCATTGTTATAAACCATTCAGCTCGCACCTACACAATCCAATTACAATTTCAGGTGAAGTTCGACCTCGACAACAACAACTGTTCAAACAAAGAGTTCGACCGGCCGTTGTTCGTCAAAGCGCACAGCGTCGAACGCGAGTTGCACCTCGAGACTGGGTCAGAGGATGAAGACGGTGACTGCACTGGGTGTTCGGGAGAAGACCTGGGGTTTGTATTAAACGTTCAACAGATAAATTTCAAAAGATTATTCGTCAGAGCGCTACCGTTGAAAATTCCGGAAAATCTCAAATGTTTTTTCTGGGTTTGTTTGAAATTTTAGTTTTTTTCATTCCACTCACAGACTCATGCGTATTTTCCATTAGATTCGAGGAGGGCGATATGCTGACAGAAGACGGCTGCGAGTGCGGCCCGTGCCGACGATTAGCCGCGTGGGAGGAGCTGGTCGGAGTCGCCATACCGCTGCTGGAGAAGCTTAGGCCTCCGAGATCTGATGCGTCTGTGGGCACCGATTAGCCATAAGCAGGCCTCGATCTCCCCCCCCCCCCCCCCCTTCATATACGCCTATGCTCCTGTCCCAGGCGGATGTTTCAGAGGGCGCTGAATTCATATAATTGTGCGAGATTTTTGAAATAGGTAATTTATCTCAGCGCCGTAGAAGAGGAGGCGCCTCATCAAATTTCCGCCCCGGGTCGGAAAAATCATCCGAGGCTGGCCATACTGGTCCCACATCCGGCGAGTAAGCGAGTAAAGTTGGGCGAGTAGCATTACATTGTGGAAAGGTCGACTGATCACACTGTGCCTGCTCAGCCCGCAATGAACTGTTACTCGCCCAACTTTACTCGCTTACTCGCCGGCGGTGGGACCTGTACTGCTAGCACAACTGAGCGCGACTTCGCTTGTCACGCGACTCAGCATGACCTGTCATTGTCACACTGTATTGAATTGAAAGAGATAGGTAGCATTTGTCGTCACAGTTGTGCTAGGGGTTTATTGTTTTGTTAATGGCTGAACGCTGTGATGCCGTGTGGCAAATAAATGTGAAACGGAAATTAAAAAAAAACACACATTGCCGGCTTAGACCGGCAATGTTGTATGAAATTCCATTACATGTCAAGTGTCAAGCCGCACCGGAAACTAGGTACTTTGCGGCCTATTAGGCATGTAATGTCAACAGTTCATTGCATGTTTGAGAAAAATTAGTTATTTGTTTAGATTTCAAACATTTTCCTCAGCTTTGTTCAATAAATTTAATACCTAATTGTAATCATTTCATGATCTGGTCTGGTACGTAGGTATTAGACAACAGACATATTGATTACCAATGTGTTCAACGTAATTATGTAATATACAGGTTGCAACTGGGGGTTTATGGGGGTTCGAAGTAATAGTCTTTCATGATGATACTTGTTGTATTGAGTATAAGACAAGACTAAGACGAAGACCAAAGACAAAGACGTGGCTTAAAGCTAGTTAAATCTATTTATAATATATTAATGCTTACTTGCTATAACCCAAATCCGTGCGTCACATGTCGTAAACAGTAACGAAGAGTTACTGTTAATTCATCATATTACATCTCCCCCGAAAGTTCACTCTTCACCCCCTCATGCAACAAAAAAAAATGTGACGAACGCAGTTGAGTTTTACATTTTTGTTTCTTATTATTAGCATTTAAACTAACACTTTATTTGATAAAATGAACTAAAAAAATAATTAAACACATGGTAGGTATTTATAATAACTGAAATTAATACATAAGTTTATCTAAATTACTGTCCACACCGGTCAAGGTGTTAAAATTTTAATTCAAAATTACTTTTATTTTGCCATAATTTATAATTGTACACATTAGTAAACATTTCCTAGGTATCGGTACATTTACCCAATGATAAAATATCTAATGCCATCGGAGTCCTTAGCTCCTAATAAAAAAAAACAAATGGGAATAGTTTCCCAAGGGCATGGTCACCCTTCAATCCTCTCAAAAACACAAATGGGAATGGTTACCCAAGGGCATGGTCACCCTTAATTACCGGCATATCAGGCCTAACTCTCGGTTGCCTGTACTTAGAGTCACAAATACATTAAGACGTTATAAGTCTCCAACGGTTTTCACGGAGGGCACGGTAGTCCAAAACACCATGAGCAAACACGAAGGACTAGCGCTCTAACTTCCCTGACACAAAAATCAAAATAATTATGTACCGTACCTGGACATTAAACCTTCTGTATATTCATTATTCAAGTTATATTGTTACTTAGGCAATTTAAGGATTTGATGCTATCCCGACTTCTCGGTTGATCAGACCTAGAAATGCGGGTATATCTCGTCATAAACTCTTTGAAATATAAAAAAAAATCTGGAGAAATATTATTACTAAAATGCAAAATCAAATACATATTTTCGGTAAGTAGGTCATACTAAAATCTCACTATAATTGGCATAATGCCGACGCTATGCGCGGGCGCGATGAGCGGCGCACGGGCGCAATGACCGCCGCGTGCTGACCGAGCAGAATATTGCTCTACATACTGTATCATATTGCGAAATACCTATATCTTTATACAAATAAAAAAAAAATACTTTAAATTCCTGTAGAATCGTAATGGTCAAAACAGCGATTCAAATTTTTACGTAAAAAAAAACGAACTGATTAATTTTGCTAAGCACATCTTTTTATAAAATGCAATAATAAACTAGATTTAAATTATATTTAGTTTCTGAAATATTAGTTTATTTAAGGTGGTTGCGTTCCCATACAAAAGTTGGTGCACCTTCACGGGCTAACGGCAGGGTATATTAAGAAACTAATTTGACAAATATCAATTAATTTACGTTTTATTTTGGGCAAATGCATAAAAAATGGTATATTTTCACGCTAAATACCATATTTCACCGATGAAAAACTTGGATATTCTATCACTGTGTGCGAATCACCTACAGGTGGGTAACACAACTCACGCAAACACAGGCAAAAGGTGTTTGGATGTGTGTGTGACTTATCTATTGACACTTCAAAAGCGATCTTAATTTACGCACCGTTTGAGTGTGCATCCGTAGCCTTGTGGTCTCAAGCTTTTACTTATGGTTACGTTTGGTTGTGGGTTCTATTCCCGAAATAATTTTATTTTTTCTTTTTTTTCGTCTTTATCGAATACTACACGCTCTAATTAATTTTGTAATTTAGCCTGTTTATGCCAAATTACTAATTAAATATTTTGACTAAATTTATATTGTGAAATATATATGTACCTACTAAATATTGTTTTGTTTTACTTTTTAAATCAGGATACTTAAATAAAGAGAAATAATAATAATACGGAGGTAAATTTTACAAAAACAATCTAAGCAATGCTTATTAGGGTAAAAAATTACCAGGATTTGAACCCGGGACCTCTAGCTTATTAGGCGGTGTCACTCCCGCTAAGCCAAAAGTGTCGTCGATCGTTAGGCATTCATAGATGTCTGACAAACGGTGACAGATGGCAACGTCGCATGTCACGGTGACAACGCAACGTTGCAACTCTGGGCAATTTTTTGATTCACGCAAACTAAAATACGAGAGTCTAGTAGTCAGGGACGTTCAAATACTTTTCGAGAAAATTTATATTGTACCATCACCTTATAACTTTACCCATCTTATTGTTTTCTAATAAATACAAGTGATGTGAAAACACAAATGTACTATACGAGTACAAAATTAATATTTGACATTCCATATTTAGGATTCCACAAAATAAAGAAGGTTTCAGAACATTGCGCTGTCATCCATTTTGTTTGCAGTAGGTGATAAGTACGTTCTCTTTGAACTACCCTCTTTGTACACTTATGCAACCTCAAGAAGTGTCGTTATTTTAGTACTCTGTCGAACTAACCTATAACAATAGTGTGACAGTTTTATTGAGTCACAGTTTTTACAGCGACATGGCAGCAAAATTGTCAACTATAATATTTATGCATACGTTACGTTGATTTCATTTGATAAGTTCTGTATTGAATTGGTGTTCATATAAAAATCGCTACCCGTTCTTCGCGAGCCAGCTATCAAAACCACCAATATTGTGGTCCCAAAAAGAGTCGCAAGAGAGTTGATTCGCAAATCAGGATTTTTTACGACGGAGAGACTCCTGATGCGAATGGTTGAACAAAATGCTTAGATCTGGACTTCACACTCATAAAGGGTATTCATATAATTTTCTGTTTATTTAATATTAGATAAATTACTACTGTTTTTCAATTGACGTATAGTAACATGAACTTTATTTATTACAGAACAAATTTGACTGTGGATTTGAAAACTTTCGCGTCCCATTGATAAAAAGTTTTTCAAGCAATGTACTCAGCCAATGCGACATTTTTACTCTGGGAACTTATGTCTAACTATGTAAAAGAGGAACTATGTCGGTTAACTTGCCTGGAAAAAAATAAGAACGCCCTCCATTACACACATAAACACACATTGAGTAAATCATACAATACGTCGCAAGTTCGTAAACTTACGGCCCCAGGAATTTGGAGATCGGCTTCGTCACGGGCAGTGCTCGTCGACATCACCACCCCCCACGACGAGAACCTCGTGAAGGCCGAGAAGGCTATATTCAGCAAGTACCTTGACTTCGCTAACAGGGTTAGCGCCATGTGGGATGTTGATTCGACGGTCATTGTTCCGATAGTCGTTTCAGCGAACGTCGGTCGGGCAAGAGACGCTCGTTAGATGGCTGGATCAAGGGTCAGATACAGAAGGCGGTACTTTTGGACACGGCGCGCATAATCAGGCGGTTCCTCTCTCTGCAGCCCTAACCACCGGTAGCTTGGGCCCCGCCCAGCGGCATTCTAGGTTATTTTTTTTCTGTGTTTTATTTTGTATTTGCATCATTGGGTCAGAGTATAGCAAAAGGGGCCCGATTTTAGGACTTAGAAAATTTTTCATCAAAAAAGTTTTAGGCGTTTTTAGGCTTAAATTATTGATTGATTAGATTGATTCGTGTAGATAACGCTAAAATAAGCATGTTTTGTTATATGAACTTTTTTCTCCGACCAATATTTACCGAGATATTGGGGTTCAAATGTCAGTCATTTTCAAGGGCTCTGGAACTTAGAAAAATTTCGGAGTCGTGAAATTGATGTCAATATAACACCTCATTTTTGTTAATGAATCCTATAAAACATGCTAAAATAAGCATGTTTAGTTTTATAAACTTTTTTTCTTTGACCAATATTTACCGAGATATTGAGGTTCAAAGTTTCAAGGACTCTGGGACTTCGAATTTGGAAGAAATTTACAATGTCTGACATGGCCAAAACATGCCAATTTTTTTTTGGGAGTAGATTAAGGTATCCCAAGTGTATTTTTGAAATCGAGAAGTTGCGGAAAATCATAGGAAAAAAGTTAAAAATTTGAAAAAAAAATAATCCGAAAATGAGCATTTTTGAGGTTATTTTGGAGTCTGACCGACGCGAGGGACTGAAAATGGGCTCTGATTAGGGATTTCTATTTCTGCTCTGAGGGACGTAAGCTGACTAACGAACCTAACCGAAAAAAGGGGTTAGTTTTGTCTATCTTTTTCCATGCATTCCCCTTGTTGGGGGCTCCGCCCCCCGTCCCCCCTTGTGACAAAGTATAAAGACAACCAAGTAGTTCGTCTTCGCCGTTTAGGAGCGCGCGACACCAGAGCGGGCCTAAGGCACAGGGCTGCCGCTCGTCGGTTCTGTAAAATACCTACTTACTACGAACGTAACTTTTATTAGGTTGACCTCGATCGAACGAACAATCGTTCGAGGTCAACCTAGTAAAAGTTACTTATTTCAATATGAAATTATCTGATCGCACACATCTGATGTTAATGTTATTAAGTAGGTATAATAGTTTAAATAAATTAGTATTGGTATGTGTACATGTAAGTAACGCAACGATATTTCGGCTCGTTTCATAAAACCACTCTCGTGTTTAAGGCATTTTATGTATCAATAGAATCAACTACCTACTATGTAATTAGTACACGTTTAAAAAAATCTGTTAATTTTAGTCATCAGTCCAAACAAAATAATTATTTAGGCACTCTATTTAATTGGTATACTTCGATTGATCGCCACCGCTGCGCACGCGTTCATTATGAAAGGCGGCATCCTTTGTACGTGCCGCGTTGCGCGGCATGTGTCTCAGTCGGCGACTTACAAAGGATTCCAATAGACCAGGAGCTCAGTGCAAATTCAATGCTATTATTTATAAGACAAATTTAGTAAGTAAGTATGTGACATTTTGAACGTTCGACCGCTTGCGTCGAGAGCTCAACCCTGACTAAACCCGCCGCCGATGCTTGTCTGTGGTGCGTCCGTACACGGCGCGCAAACGGCACGCACACATGCGCGCTCCCGATGTACCTTTTATCGGAACAAAAACTACCGTCTACCGTGCTTGTGAGGTCTAAAATAGATAATAACAACTGACAATATCTATTTTTTACTAGCCCTGGTTTCATATCATTTGTATGACCAAACTTACAATTTCGAATTGCTTTAGTTTCTAAGTGGTCAAGTTTATAAAAAAACTTCTATCAATAAAAGATGCTTATTTTAGCATGTTTTATAGGAATCATTAACAAAAATGAGGTGTTATATTAAAATCAATCATAAAGTCCCAGAGCCCTTGAAAATGACTGACATTTGAACCACAATATCTCGGTAAATATTGGTCAGAGAAAAAAGTTTATTTGACAAAACATGCTTATTTTAGCGTAATCTACACGAATCAATCTAAGCCTAAAAACGGCGAAAAAAAAATGTTGGTCGTAAATTTTCTAAGTCCTAAAATCGGGCCCCTTTTGCTATACCCCAACCCATCATTGTATTTTAAATACCTATATAATGTAAAAACCTACAAACAAAAGAAAAAAGATATACAGTTTATTAATAAAACTATTATATTTTACTTTCTTATTGATTTTATTCTTTCCCATATTCCCATACACAAAAAGCGCTGTTCATTTATCGTGAATGGACCGTTGTTTTACTACACACTGTTATCCACGCGGGGCAAAAACTAGGTAGAGGTAGGAGGGATCGGCGAATTTTATATGTTTGTTCGATGGCAACTAGAATACTGTTGCCGAACACACTTTTTTCAAATTTAGGTCATCAGATCAGAAACGCAGAAAGTGCGATGTCTCAGTTCGGGCCAAACTATGTTTTTTATCAGATTCACAATCATAATTTCAATTTATTTATAAAGTTGTTGGACATTTCTGCAACAGCTACCTAAATGCCCGCCTATACCTGCTGATCTAGTACTTAGGGTACTCAATAAATGGGTTATTTTTTTAAATAATTTATCTGCTAAAAACATAACTTAGGATATAACTGATCTCATCAATGTACGGGATCACGCATTAGCTGGTGCTTTTGGTGAGTGTTTTTTTTTTACTTGAACAATCTAAGCTATTTTAGCTGTAAGCTAGCTGTAGTTGTGAAATACATTTTAATATGTGCAATATATATATATGTCTCGTATACTGTAAATAGTCCGATTACTTTGTGAATGACGAAAGGTGCTCGTAGTGAGGCAATCTTACTTGAAAGTTTGAAGCTTTGTCAATAGATGCCACTTATATCAATAATTTATGTGTGCATGTGTGTGTAAGTTGATCTGCCAAAGTGACGCTAGAATTCGATGCACATTCATGCGGTTGGTAAGCACGCACATCAATTATTATGAATTAGAAATCATTGGCAGGGACTCAAAATATTCGGCAAATTGATTGTCATGTTGGTAGAATATGCAGGTATCATACTATAGTCTTGAACATTTGGTCACGTGACCAAGACAGCGCCATCTCTGAGCAATTCTGCCCCGGGTCACCGTGCGATACGCCCTTAAACCAATATCTACTATTTATTAACTTAAATGTACCTTAATTATCGCGAAACTAAATAACATACTGTATCAGTAGTTAACACACATAGGTAAATAAACTATTTAAAAAAAAAATCTTATGAGAACCATAATCATATTACTTCACAATATTATTTTAAAAACTTACATTAGTTATAGTCAATCTACCAGTGGATCAATCTGACGCTGCGCTAGGTAGCCTCGGGGCGGGCCGCGGGTCACGTTGGCGGGCACGACGCTCGCCGATGATGCTGCTGATGCTCGATGACGGGCCGGGCTAACCCTGGACACCCTCGAACATGGGCCGGAGTTTCCCTGGACACCTCTTGAAGTGGGCCGGGATAACCCTGGACAACGCTCTTCTTTTCTTGAAAATATGTCTTTAAATTTTCATAATAATTTTTCAGTTTTCGGTTTGATCTTCTTTCTTCAATTCCTCAGAATATTTTTTTTTGCAATGGTGTTCTAGGCTTCAATCTTCTTTCTTCTAGAGGTACAGTCTTCAATATGTTCTTCAAATATTTTTCTTCATAGCGCAGCTTGATTCTGTAACTTATTCTTTCTTCATTTTCCTTGGTTCGCTGGCAGGGTCGCCATGTAATATACAGGTTGCAACTGGGGGTTTATGGGGGTTCGAAGTAATAGTCTTTCATGATGATACTTGTTGTATTGAGTATAAGACAAGACTAAGACGAAGACCAAAGACAAAGACGTGGCTTAAAGCTAGTTAAATCTATTTATTAGTACATTGTGTATCAAGGGCGGTAAGTAAGGAATTACAAACGAGAGTTTGTTACAAGCCCGAGGCGAAGCCAAGGGCTTTAACAACACGAGTTTGTAATTCCTTTACCGCCCGTGGCACACACAATGTTTTTCATCACACTTGTGAGGAAATCTCAGTTGAAATCTAAAGAAAATAACCTTACTTAACCTAAATAAAATGTTAAAACTGACATTGACATTAGTGACATATCCATAGACAATGCGAATGTCAAATCACGTTCGGAAACCATAGCGGTAAAGACCTAAAACGGTTGCATTTATATTTGCAAAATACTGAAATACACTATTTAAACATTTAATTAAATATTACCGAAATATGTGTTTACATGTATATACAATAACAGTTCTCTTTAAATAAATATTTCAGTGATAAAAGTTAAAAAGGTAAGTTGGCGTTTCCTTTGAACATGACAAATAAGAGTAAATCAGAACCAGCGTATTCAAATTAAAAAAGAAACCATTACGCCCTAGGGCGTAATAGGTCATTTACGGCCCGCAGAACCTGCGTGTAATAACACCATTTTCGAGCAAGTGTGATGAAAAATATATTAATGCTTACTTGCTATAACCCAAATCCGTGCGTCACATGTCGTAAACAGTAACGAAGAGTTACTGTTAATTCATCATATTACAATTACTTCATCGTAAATTTAATTAATTACCCAGTCATATTGTAAAATTTCCGCTTATTAAAATTATGTAATAGTGCCTTGTTCGATACCTAAACTGTTTTTAAACGGTTTTATTTAACATGATCCTATATTTTAAATCTTGTCGCAGTCTTTTGAAACTACTTTTTTTTGACCCAGTTCTTAAACTGAATAGTATAGTAGTTTATAGTTAAAGCTGAGTTGCAACTAAGCACACACTGAGTTTTTGTTCCAATTGATACAACATTATGATAATAGGCAATTTGATAACAGATCATAATTATCAGCTTTTTGACGTGATAACGTCTTATAAATCGATGAAGCCGGCTGCACGCACGAAAAAGTGTCCCGTTACCTTGCAGGGTCGTTACCTGTCAAATAGGTACTTTATATTATTCCAGCACTAAAGTCGTTAAGACGATAGTTTCTTACAAATTGTTAATAAAATAGCCCTTATTCCCTAAGATACGGCTGTCAAAAATCTCTATTGAATGACAAGAGACCAGTGGCGGATTTGCCCTAAGGCCCAGTAGGCCCGGGCCTAGGGCGGCCAGATATTAGGGGCGGCCAATCGTGACAAAAAATCACTGCTGCTGCTGAGAAAAGGGCGGCTGGTACTCAAGTCAAAGTCAAAGTCAAAGTCAAAGTCAAAGTCAAAGTCAAAGTCAAAGTCAAAGTCAAAGTCAAAGTCAAAGTCAAAGTCAAAGTCAAAGTCAAAGTCAAAGTCAAAGTCAAAGTCAAAGTCAAAGTCAAAGTCAAAGTCAAAGTCAAAGTCAAAGTCAAAGTCAAAGTCAAAGTCAAAGTCAAAGTCAAAGTCAAAGTCAAAGTCAAAGTCAAAGTCAAAGTCAAAGTCAAAGTCAAAGTCAAAGTCAAAGTCAAAGTCAAAGTCAAAGTCAAAGTCAAAGTCAAAGTCAAAGTCAAAGTCAAAGTCAAAGTCAAAGTCAAAGTCAAAGTCAAAGTCAAAGTCAAAGTCAAAGTCAAAGTCAAAGTCAAAGTCAAAGTCAAAGTCAAAGTCAAAGTCAAAGTCAAGGTCAAGGTCAAGGTCAAGGTCAAGGTCAAGGTCAAGGTCAAGGTCAAGGTCAAGGTAAAGGTCAAGGTCAAGGTCAAGGTCAAGGTCAAGGTCAAGGTCAAGGTCAAGGTCAAGGTCAAGGTCAAGGTCAAGGTCAAGGTCAAGGTCAAGGTCAAGGTCAAAGTCAAAGTCAAAGTCAAAGTCAAAGTCAAAGTCAAAGTCAAAGTCAAAGTCAAAGTCAAAGTCAAAGTCAAAGTCAAAGTCAAAGTCAAAGTCAAAGTCAAAGTCAAAGTCAGGGTCAAGGTCAACGTTATCACGTTCGACTATCGTCAGTAAACCGACTTTACAGACAACCGATTTTTTTTATGAAGTGTCAAAACGCTAAGAAAGTATTCAGTTAAATGAAATACGGACTTGTGACGACATGCTCAATACGATGTCTTATTTTTAATTTTTGTTATTTTATAACCGTTGGTGGCACGAAAATGAGAGTAGGTATTTGGATTTATACAAGTTATTTTGGAAACATAAATTGATGGTTATACTTGGCGTTTATTTATTGTTTTGATGGTTGTCAAATAACCTATTTCAATTTGGTATCGAGGGCCTGAGGATGGAGTCAGGTGGGGAAGCAAATGATTATTTAAAATAAAACCGTTTCACTTAATAGTACATTACACAACTGTGGTGGTAAAACAAGGAAAGGCCGAAATCGCAGACGTTTGCGGCCCGAGCTGCAAGCGGGACGTAAATATGCGATCGAGGTGATCCCGTGTTGTGACTGTGTACATTTTTTTATGTCTACACTTGGCCAGAAAGCGGCTTTTTCCGTACGCGCTGCGTGCGGAAAAAGTCACTTTATGGCCAGATGTGGCATAAAGTTTTTTACGTTGCTTACCTTCTATTTATACAAGTTTTTTTATCTTGCAACGTTTGTATGTAAGAAGGTACCTATGTAAATATGTACAACTATGTATGTAAGTCGTAGTTTCAAAATTTGCTAACCGTTTTTCGACCACTTCCTGGTATCCGATTGAGCTGAAATTTGACACACTTATAGGTTCGGTGACAACGCAAGATACCATCGAGCTGATCTGATGATGGAGCCGGAAGGTGACCATAGGATCATCTAAAATACATACGATGAATCCATTGGGCTCATTTGATTCGTTTTCATATCGATGGTCTAGTTCACACTCGTACTAATTACGAGAAAAAAAGTTTCATAATTAGCACGTTACCTATTCTCAAAAGAGATATTAACCTTCAAAAACCTAAAAAAAATGCCAGATTTTCCGCTGTGTTCACACATCCAGAAAACAAATTAATACTAGATTATTAAAAAAAAGGAGAACATAGGAGCACGGCCAAAGCCTTTCTTTAATGTTTAATGAAAAAAATAGTTAAATACCTAGGTTAAGTTTTGGGGAAGAAATCAGGGGACTACGAAACGTTGTTTTCATGAAATTTTAAAATGTATTTTCGGTCCAAGCTGCAAGTCTCTATCGCGCTCTGCGGGGGAGAGGCGGGCAGTGCGGGACAGCGACACATTTTACAAATACCTAATTTTCAATTCTCTCGGCCTTACTGTTTCCTCTTAAAGTTACAAGTTCATTGGCAAAAAAAATAGTACATTACACAACTAGTGTGCCAGGTAGGGGTTCAAAGAAAGGCCGAGATCGCAGAAGTTTGCGTCCCGAGCTGCAAGCGAGGGACGTAAATATGCGATCGAGGGCTTTCCTTATTACCTCCCGTGTTGTGTACATCATTTTATGTCTATACTTGGCCAGAAAGCGAAAGAAAAAAAAGCCACTTTATGGCCAGGTGTGGCATAAATGTAACTAGTGCGAGTGTGAACTAGACCATCGACATGCAGTTTGCGAATATACAAAAAAATAACAGTCAGTAGGTAATAAAGGCTAGTCACAAAAATACAAATTTGACAGAGACTTATTTAAACTACTTAATATTTATCCTTAACCGTAAATCCTATGAATATGTACATTGTATACGAAATTTATACTTATTTGTATTTGGTAAACGTAGTCGTTTCCTGTAAATAGAAGTTATATTTCTAGTCGCTATGTACCAAAGGGAAATCTGTACGATTTTGTTAGTTGTTGTTATAAAATATGAATATCTACAGTAGTCAATAAAGATATTGTAATAAACTGCACTCGTATCATTTCGTACGAGTCCCGGTTAGTACAAGTTTTTTTTTAAATCTATGTATGCAGTTTTTCTTGTCCCTAAAATCGATGACATGGTTCCTAAAAACAGTTCTTCGTATGTCTTATAGTTTCAGACTTTCTCATACTGATCGATCGAAATGGGCCACCCTATACATGTATAAAAAATATATTTAAACCTCCATTTCTACGACTGTTTCACATTTCCATAAGAAAATGCATTTAGGTAATTGCGAAAATGGAGTAATTTTAAATAATAAATTTCTACTAAACCATGCAATTTAAAATTGTGTGAAATTAATCGGAACTGTATTATCGTGTCTAGCTAGCCTAGTGTTTGCCCGTCACGGTAATTATAAATGTAGCGTGGATTACGAAAAATGTTTTCGGAATTACCCCATGTTCGAATTTACCCCAATGTACATTATTAAACAGTTAAACTACACGTCCCGTTTATTTCCTAATATTTGCCACTAACTACAACTGAATATAATGAATGGGTATGGCATGTAAATAATGCCGCCTGCAGTTGTCGTCTTTGCATGAGTGCGCGTGTCCATTGAACCATCCGTTTTGACGGCTCAGTATATACCTAAGAAAAGTAGTTATCCATCAAAAACATAACATGTAAAAAGATGCAAGTCTCGCAACGCAGTTCTTTTACAACAAAAAGTTTTGAGATGTAATGTTAAACCAAGTCAGTGCCGGGGGGAGGGGAGATCTATAAAATGTGTTCCTCCACGGTTAAATAATAGCTACTATTCACTGATGGAGTTTTCACGTGTTGTCAAAGTGTTTGTGTCTCGGTGGCATTACCTACGTTACTCGCACTTAAAAAAAAAAGAAACACGCTAATGCGCTTTGGCAATAATACACGGATTTAAAAAGAAATACTGTAGACTAATTCAGAATAATATAAATCAGTTGGGGTGTCTGAGGTTTTCAATAGGTGGTGTAACACGTTGCATAACAGTGCTGTGAGGTTTTAGTTGTGGTCTACCCACACACCATAGCGATCTACCCTCTTACGGGTTTGCTTTTTCCGCGCGTTGTCCATTCTAAAACACCTTGTCCAAAATATTGACTACCGTGTGAATATTACGTGAGTTCTCATGGTAGGGTCAGGTGGTTTTTGTTTTTTCAACAAAAACCACAAACAGCCAGCCTCCGGTTCTTTTGACGGTGTCTTGTGGGTTGTGGGCAGGCGTCGGATACCTATATTTGCTCCATACAAAAATACCGGTATTTTTTCCGTTCTTTTCGTTCTTTGGTTTATTATTTCATTTTTAAATCGGGCAATCTAAAGTCATTACCTAAATGGGTGTATTTTCAAAAACGTCATTTCGCTGTCATGACATATTGGCGAATATTGAGAAGATTCTGCCTTACTAGAATTGGACTTTTGGTTACAATGTAGAATCAGTCAAGTTCTAACAAGTAACCAACGAAAGCCAGTCTAGTGAGGAGGAATCTTTTAAATATTGATGGTCAGAGAAATTACGCCAGCGAAAATACACCCAAATACATTATTGAACCCTACATAAAAAGCATAAAATAATTCAAAATATTGGGCTGTTTCGGGGTTTTTGCAAAATACCGGTTCCGAGCACTGGTTGTGGGCACGCACCGTCTCGAGGGAAGTGACCGCGAGGAAGCGCGATAATTTGCGGAACTGGGACGCGTTGGTTTGGCAACTCGAGTGCCGCAACTCAGGCCTTCCAGCCATCACGCCCCCAAGCCTCTACAGGCTGATGCATATCTCAGCCCCGAATCAAAGTATAAAGGCAGACAACGAGTCAAACTTCGCCCGTTTAAGAGCGCGCGATACGTATTCAGGGTTGAGGCGTGCAGTGCAATCCGTACTGGAGCATTCTTACGCATTCTTAAAACATTGACACATACAAGCGCGCGATGTACTTTTTGTAGGAAGAAAAATTTGCTATTATAAGTACTATGCTAAGTATGCTATGCTATCGCGCATCTGTGTGAATACGTGTCGCGCGCGCCTAATCGATCGAAGTTGGACTACTTGTTCGTCTTTATTCTTTGCCAATGCTGATTGTCAAGAGGTGAATCCCGAAAAATAAAGTTTTTGCTAAGTGTGTGAGTCATTTAATATTAATATGTGAGTCATGCAGATTTTTTAGTAAGGTTATCTTGTGACTTGTCTTGTGGACAGAGAGAAGAGACGGAGACAAAGAGCTTTAAAAGACTAATTTTCTTGCTGGACTCTTACTAGTATAAGCTTGTAGTACAAATCCTTTACTACTACTAGACCACATATATATGATACATTATCATTGTTAAGACATATTGATAATGTACCTATCCTGGATTCGACCACCCTGTTGCTGCTGTATTCTTCACAGGAAGATCGCTTAATTTCAGAGAAGTATACGTTTGAACCCCGTGTTTGAATGGAGTCGGAAACAAAAGCACCGCGTTTCTTGTCAGAATAAGATAAAAGCCACATATACATTATCTCGCCAAAGCAGATGTATGTTTTCTACCAAGAGTAGGAATTTACGCCGAGCGAGCCATTTGGAAGAACACGCTGTAGATACGGCAGGAACCAAGAATCGTTATAAGATATTCCTTTGCGTCGCGACATGGACCAATCACTGCGGACAGCTCGTCAGCTCCGCATCTAGTCACAGGTATGTCTCCTCTTTTATGTATATCCTTTATACATATACACATACACACATTTGTTTTTGCTAAGGATAGTGGCAGCGTTAGGTGTCGCGCCTGTAATAGCAGTGCGAATAGTTTTTTAAGATTTTGATACTCGTAAGATATATGGAAAATAAATATGAAGAGCCTAGCCGACGTCCAAAATTCATATAGCGCCGCCACTTACTAAGGAAATATTGACGTTACCAAGTAAAAGGTACTAGGTATTTTGTCAGTTGCCATAAGGATAAAGATGCAAACAAATTTCGTCTTTATTAACAAGCGGCAATTGGTATTGGTACACCTTTAACGTGAGAACCACACTTAATTGAATTGTCGTTACATACCAAACTCACATACGCTTAGGAATGATGATAAAGCGACTGTTTAATTGAAATGGTTAGATAACTAAAGTTTAGGACTTTTAAAGATTTTGTTTAGCCCAAGTGATAAAATATAAACATTCTAAAAATGACCTCTCAAAGTAACGAGACACATTATTTTCCTTTACTGCAACTAAGGTCTAAATCGAATTCATCCGCGTGTCTCGATTAGACACTGTGCAATGTGCATATATGACGATATGCGATTAATCCGATAGAGTCAATAATTTTACATCAATTTATGGAAAGGTTTATGTATCCTGACTAAAACTGATTTAGAAACTTCCTTGTTTTACTAATTTGGTTTGACTTACCGCATGAATTTAAAGCAATAAGATTTCCAATTATTGTTTAATTGTTATGCATGAATCAAAAACAATTCATTCACTAAGAATCTAGCCTTTCACTTACTCTTGCGACATGTCGCAACACAATTTAAAATACCTGTCCAATTAGCTAACTGGAAGATTCTTTCCAGAATCCTGTTTCATTAAGCAAGCTAATGTGTGACATTACTATTATGCCGTCAGGTCAGTTAAGTAGTGTCAGCCATGGCGAAAGGTCGTGTAGCTGCTGTGTTCACGTTGTGCCTGCTGGGAAACGCTTTCTGCGTTCCAGTAGACGTGCCGAGGCTAAGGAGAGGCTACAACGACAATGAATTGGATTTTGAAGAAAGCTCACATGTTGATGTGGTGAGTATACACTGACGCCAGAATTAGCAGTGCCGTAATTAGGGCGGTACCAGTGGTGCCCAGGCGCTGACCCTGGAGAGGCGCAGTAATCACCAGACCAGGATGCAGTTATAGAGGCTTGCACCTTGCTCATAAAGGGCAAGCTACGGCACTGAGAATCACTCCGGTCAAGTAGGAACCTCACGGGTTGATATGGTGAGTAGAATACTGTTACCATTATATCGCCAGTTGAGTAGTATCGCCCCGTGGAAAGTGGAGTAGCTACCGTGTTCACGCTCTGCCTTCTTGGAAAGGTTATAATGACAATGAACTGGACTCTGAAAATATCATGGGCTGATATAGTTAGTAGAGCTATGTTGTCAGTCGTAACATGTGAGATCGAGAAGCTGTAGGTCCTTGCACTGCATCTGCTGGAATGCTCGTTACATGTGTCATTGCCGAAGATACAGAGGTAAAGATAGGTAATGATTATGAGCTGATGATGTTACGGTCTAATATGCCGCGAGTAGAACAGTTAAGTACTATTAAAATTACAATTAAGTAAGTCAAGAGATCAAGCAGCTAGGGTATAAATACGTGACCGCTTAAAAATTGCTCCCTCGGCATAAAATTCATCTTAATCTTATGTTACTTTACCCAGAACTCAATCCTTGCCCACATAACCAAGTTCAACATAAAACTTCGCACCTAATATAGCCTTTTTACTTCCAGAGCACAGACACCTCATCAGTGGACGAGCCGTCACAAGTGCCCATCAACCCGGCGGTCACCCTCCCACCCATCACTAACAGCTACGAAGAGAAACGGAAAGAGTTCCAGGTTCGTGAAGTGGACGCGTTCAACGACGATGACGATGACTTTCCGGAGTCCCTGCAGACCTCGTCGACGAATGCTGGAGGCGGGAGCAATATACTCAGTCTCCTGAGGCTGGCGAACGGGCTCTTCCCTTCTTCAGGAGGAGCTAACGTGAGTACATAGTTGTAAATCGTTTTTGAACCATTTAAAGTGATTCGAGTCGATCGGTTTTTCATACAAACATTAAGAGGAACATGATTTGCTTCCATGGCATCAATTATATGTTTAAAATAAGTTTAATTTTATAGCTTGAGATTTTGTCTGCGGGAAATGACATGAGAAGTATGAGAACTATCAAAAACCACAATTAAGGTGCAATTGGGCATTTAAGGTCAGCGCCATCTTTAATCTATATTTTTTTGCTAAAATTATATGTTTTGGCTTTTTGAGAGTGCTCATGTCACGCGCAAATAAAATATATCGAGCTAAGTAGTTAGGTATAAAAAACCCATTTAAAACAACTGATGCCGAGAAGCAAATTGGTAATGACCCTCTTTAGGTTAGTATGGAAAACCGACCGATTTGAATCACCTTAACGGAGATTTAGGCATTTATGACTTGGAAGCCAGACCCGGTGGTTCATCATTATCAGCTGCCTACATATACCTACGTTACTGCTGGACACAGGCCCACCCTCAAAGACCCGTTGGTTATTTATAGTCAATACTTCCACAGTCATTTATCGAGGTGTAAATTGTAATTTGTAGGCAATGCCTGTTGCCAATACTTTAGTTTTACTCGAACGAGATGGAATGGAAGTCTATTGTAATCAAGAATCAAATATATATCAAAAATCTTTATTTTTCTCCGTGTTTATTTTATTGTAAGAGTAAGCCGAACAAAAACATACACCTGTTTATTTTATGAGGTGCTGTTCGACACATGGTCGTGTTAAATATTTTATATCGGAAGAATGGTCGAATATTGTTGACCTTATGCATTTTGCACTACTTACACTTGAATGTCGATTGCAACTCTTGCGCACTTCCCGTCGACATTGGTCACGCGTCACTGCACTAAATGTCTTGGTCATGGCGGACACTTATTTGCACCCAACTTGACCTGTTTTAGTAACTCGTTAAGGATTTATTAAAAAAGTAATTTGATTAAAATAAAACCGGCAATCAGACTGCAATTATAAGTTGTTAATCGGTATTTCCAACAATGCGGACCTTATAAGACCAGTTTAAATCTACTCGCTCCATAGTACACTTCATCAAATGCCTGGTATAAGTATAATCATGGAATGAAAAAATTAAGACTTATAATTTCAGATGTTTTTTTTCTAATGTTGAGTAGGTCGGCGCTTTATTAAATGCAAAATTAATCTAAATATCAATACGTTGTCATTAAAAAACGCAATGTAAAACGAAAAAGAATATTTAAACAACCGGTTTGCACGTTTTGTGTTTTGCACTCAACTAACCCTGATCCAAGGTAAGTTCTTTTTGCACTTCGCTTTTCACCCTTACTTAGTCCGTAATAGCTTGTTTTCTATTTGTCACAGTCAGAATCAAAAAGCTGGCTTCTCTTATTTTTCTGATCAGTTCCAGGCAATGTTACGAAACATGGTGCGACAATATTTAAGGCGCTACCCTCTCCAACTGCAACCTCTGCAACTACCACAAAATAAACTCCTACGAAGACAAGATTTCAGAGATAACGAAATCGACATCGACTACACATTCGACTTAAAACCACCTCCTTTCCAAAGACAGGAAAGCGATGAGAATGGTTCAGACAGTGACGGCAACGGTTCAGAGTCTAAAGAAGAATCTGAGGAAAACAATGCTGCAGAAGAAAGTGTTGAAGATGAAAATGATGATGAAAATGGGAATAGCAATGCGTCGCAGCAGAACTCGGATTCTAAACCGGCGTCTGCTGGGGATGGGAATGATGGTGACGGTGATAATGGTGAAAAGGATGACGATAACGATTCCGATTACGATTCTGACGAGCCGCCTGAAGGCGATGGCGAAGGAGGCGGCATTTTAGGGATACTGGCTGGATTGAGCGGTGGCGTAAGTAAAACATTATTTTTTATTTTTGTATTTCGAAATATTACAATTATACCCAGCGCTGGATTTACTCTATGCTAAGACGACAAATTCCCAGGGGCGGCTAAATTCAGAGCTTGAACTTTTTTTATCATCCACTTTGTGTAGAATATGGGTAATAGCGCGGCATTTTTCAGACGGTGACCAGGGGCACTAAGGGAAAATCCTGCCTTGATTATACTTACACTACTACATAGCAAACAAACGTAGAAGAGCTGATAATATGTTTGCCTATGTAATTAACCAAGTACCTAACTATTCCTTTACTTGTTCCTTAACGCGTTCATAAGCACTAATCTCCGAGTTCCAACTTTTTCAAAGCTCAAGCTCAAGCTAAGAAAGAAGTAGTTTGTGTTTTTTCTATATATTACAGAATATGTTCATGCCTTGTTTCCATTTATTATTTTATTTCCAGGAAGACGGCCAGTCAGATCTGGGTTCTTTACTAGCCACGATCAGTGGCATTGTGGTGAACCTCAGTGTAAGTTAACATTACCAATTCCTCATTCGTTTTTCGGAGTTAACTTATTTTTTTACTAAGGTAAACGTTCTAGTGATTGACACTCTAATGCCCAACAGTGGGCACCCTGCTGTCACCTATATTGCTAATGACATGGCATTCAATATGGCTACTATGGCTAATGTAGGTATCGGACCTTCCTCCTAATTTTCTCGTAATGTATTAAAAAATATTGATTTTAGGGAGATGGTATTGATCTTAACAGTATCATAGCGTCCGGCATCGGTCTGTTCGTTGGCTTGTTGTCGGAGGGCGAAGAGAACCCGGGCTCTATAATAGCCAGTTACCTCCTGACGTCATTGGATACTATCACAGGAGGTGGATCGGTATGTATACCCCAAAACTACTGGTAATATAAAACAGTCGAATCTATTAACCTACCAGTTTGAAAGATTTCTTGAACAACTTAAGTTCATGGGCTCTTGAGGCTATGAAACTGAATACAGTTTTATAAGACAGTTCAGTAGTACCTGCTTAATACGGTCACGTTTAATAAAATTTCTCAAATACATAGTACGTGGTCCTTACAACTTACTTACTTATTTTCTTTGATAAAGAATTTCCTTTCATAATTGTCTTAAGCGTGTTCTACTGTGTACATTAGTACATTGTGTATCAAGGGCGGTAGGTAAGGAATTACAAACGAGTGTTTGTTACAAGGCCGAGGCGAAGCCGAGGGCTTTAATAACACGAGTTTGTAATTCCTTTACCGCCCGTGGCACACACAATGTTTTTCATCACACTTGTGAGGAAATCTAATTAAAATTAACCTTACTTAACCTAAATAAAATTGTAAAACTGACAGTGACATTAGTGACATATCCATAGACAATGCGCAACGTTCGGAAACCATAGCGGTACAGACCTAAAACGGTTGATTTTATAATTGCAAAATACTGAAATACACTATTGAAACATTTAATTAATGTTACAGAAATATGTGTTTACATGTATTTGCAATACCAGTTCTCTTTAAATAAATATTTCAGTGATAAAAGTTAAAAAAGTAAGTTGGCGTTTCCTTTGAACATGACAAATAAGAGTAAAACAGAACCAGCGTTTCAAATTTAAAAAGAAAACCATTACGCCCTAGGGCGTAATAGCTCATTTACGGCCCGCAAAACCTACGTGTAATGCACCATTTTCGAGCAAGTGTGATGAAAAAAATGTTTCTGTACAGCCTTTCCCAAAAAACAATGGCATACAATTTGCACCGAATTTGATCAATCAAGTCATTAATGACTTATTTAAAACAACATTTTGTTAATGAACGAAAACTCTTTACTAAGGGCCGATACAGACGGACTGCAACCCAACTGCAACTCCCTACGATTTGTATGGGGACGGCATCACAACTGCACGCCGACGCGCAGTTCTATAAAATTGCTATCGCTTGAGCGCTTGACGAATCTGATTTCGTAAACGCCTGCCTTTAAACTGCTATTTGATCTGAATTTGATTCTATCTTCTAATTCTTAATTAATTGTTTCAGAAAAATAACGGAAAATTCTTCGGAAAGTTCTTATCCAAACTAATTAGCGGAACTAGTGCGGTAAGCCAATTACTAATTATATGGTTTGCAACATTCCATAAATTTGTCCTTTCATTAACATTACATTACCTACCAGGGTTAATTTTTATTATGCTTATAAAGCCTATGAAAATTTGCTATGGCTATAATCTTTTTATACTTTACACACACGAAGTTGTAAAAAAAACTCAAAAACTCATTCAAAATAGTAGAATCGGACTTGTAAAAGCGAAACAATCGCAATGGCATTGTTTACTTATTTTAGGAGATGTATGTGTTTCTTATACTGTACCTCTAGCACAACTGTGACACGCGGCTTTTTATCGTGCGACTAACACTATCTAATATGTGGCAAGCCACTCAATATAGTGTGACAGTGACAGGTCATGCTCTGTCGCGCGACAAGCTATGTCGCGGCCAGTTGTGCTGGGCAGCCTGATTAATGCAGTAGCTCATGAAGGAACTTCAAGGCTACAGTTAGGGGAATGAAACCGCAGCAAACACTCTCTTACCTACTGCCTTGTGGTATTTGGGTCAAAATTCTTTTTAGTGCCTAAAATGAAGATGAACATTTTATAGACACTCGCAAAATTGTAGATGTCTCGTAATATGTTTAGTGCAGTTTTGCGTTAGTTCTTAACCAGGCCTCAATGTTTATTATGAATTATTTCGATATCTTGAGCTTTTTATAGCAATAAAGTCTCATTTTTGACTCGAATTACCACTGCGTTACCAGTCCCCGTGTCGACTACAATTTAGTGTCCACTGCGTTACCAAAAAAATGATTTTTTATATTCATAGCCCACATATTTCGACAAAAGTTATCATTCAGGGTAAGCGTATGCTATTCTGAATAACAAAATAATATAAACAAAATAATAAGAATCTTGGCCCATATGTTGTGGTGCGCTTGGACGCACAGTCACCGGTGCTATGCCTAAGCAAGGCAGTTGAGAGAAGGTCTCAAAACGAAGAGGGAGGGGAAGGGAGGGAACTGTGTGTATCTATCATTGCAACTGTTGTAGGGCGAGGCACCCGAGGGCGCCTCAGACGAAGACGGCGAGCCGGAGGGCATGAAGGACTCCGCCGGGTTCCTGCTGAGCCTTATCATGGGCCTCTCTGGAGACATGTCCGCCAGCAGCTCCAAGGGGAGCTCGAAGCCCTGGTGATCTAAAAAAGATTCTTTGGGGCCTTTAACAAAGCAACACAACAAGATTCTCAACACATATTTAAAGAGTTTGGTCGCGGATGTTTCAGCAAATTGTTAACGGAGATATCGGCAAAAGATTCTTAACCTTTTGTTAGGCGCTGATCGCCAAATATGGCAATACCACGGACCTTTATGAACCTCGTAGAAAACAGACAAGAAGATTTAAAGTATAGGTAATTTCACGAGAGTTGAGGTGAATGATTACACACACAGCTTCATGAAGTACTTATTGCAAAAAAAGTGAATGAATGAAATGAATGAGTGAGTAATAAACACAAGGCTATAGTTTAAACAAACTTTTTGGTCTATCTTGCAATTCACTGTTGAACCTGCTATCGGTACGAAAAAAGAACAGTAATTTCAAAATCCCGCTGTCATTACATGACAGCGTTGTTGTGTGCGTGGCCTCAACTTTCGTGAAATTACCTATATGTTGACTATGAAGTCTATGAATCCCCGGTTCTTAAGCCTGCTATAGGGAACGAGCACGACGAAGGTGCTGCCAGCTGGTGCCGCCAATCTAAGCCTTGTACGCTCTCATGCTGGGGCGACATTAACGGAATCGCCGTTAATTTATCGCGATGAAGGACGATCAACGTCAGTGTAGCTACGACTTACTGTATTTGACATCGACACTTGAAGAGATAATTTGAATTGAGCTTTTGATTTAAACTTTCACGATTTTCACTCATTATTATAACAAAACGGGACTTAATCGCGTAAAAACATGATATTACCTCGACGTTTCGGACGTGCCGTGACGTCCATGGTCGCGAAGGGACTCATCACGGCACGGCACGTCACGGCACGTCCGAAACGTCGAGGTAATATCATGTTTTTACGCGATTAAGTCCCGTTTTGTTATAATAATGAATTGAGCTTGATTTGACAGGCATGATATCCTATCCTTTATTGTCCGCCCGTGTCTCTTTTGTCGTTTAGTGCTACCACCTATACCTAGTTGGTGCACGTTCCCTATACAAATGGACATGTAGAGAATGTAGTATGAGTTAAGTGTTGGAGACACTCCTGCGGACGTCTCAAAGGGCTTTAAAAAACTAAATTTCCTGCTAGACATTTACAGGCAAATATTAGAAATTATGACAAAAACATAAATGTTATGTGCTCACGCTGTTAACTCAGCATTTCTACAAAAAATTAAATTTCGTTGTGAAGTTGTATGAAAATTTTATGTTAGACTTACGAGTTCTTTCCACCCCAATAGAAAATAAAAGTATCCCAAAATTTTATCTTATTTAAATTACTCAACAATATTTTCAATGTTCAAAATTACACGTGAGCCTGTATGGGGGGGGGGGGGGGGGGTAGCGTTACAATCACCAAATATCACCAAAGGGGTGCAGGAGGGGTCAAAAATTTTAAAAAATTCTGGAAACTCAAAGTCCTTGTAATCCTAGTTCCATGATCTTCAGTTGAGGCTTCAAAACCACAAGAAACTTATCCCATTGACCCAGCAGTGGCGTGGCGTCAAATACTATATTCTTAGTAAAGCCGGAGCAGATTTGGATTACTTTTGCTTCAGAATTAGTAGCCGGTGAGAATCGGGTTCTATAGATGCCACGCCACTGTGACCTACAGCCAGTTCTTCAGTGATGTGGTCAGGATAATGACCCTGTTGTTAACAATGTAAAATAAAATAAAAACAATGTAAGACTGTGTATATAATGATTATTACATGTTATATAATAGATTAATTAGAATAAAGTTAAATTAAATACTGGGTAATAACATTGCTGTTTCATTTCATCCTTAACTATGTAATTAGCTCAAATTAAAATAGTGCCAAATCCCTGAAGTACAAAATTATCAAAAACATGTTTTGTCTTTCTCAAAATTTTCGGGTTACGTTTGTAAAACTTCTTTTTTTTTATATTTGAACCTGCTTTTATAAGTAAGTATGTATATGAAATATTAACACTATTTATATTTCTTAAAATACCAGATACTGGGGGAAATTAAGGACTGTCAGGTGCTTGTATGTCGAACAGGGGATTTTAGAGTCATTTTGGACCTCAGTCACTTATTAAGGCCCGTACCGAAAAGTTTTTTTACAGAGTCTGCATACCAGTAAAATCAGTAAAATTCTGGGTAGTAAACGATTTCTTTTTTGATAATACCACAGATTATATAATAGTTTGTTGATATGTCGATTGACAAAATTAATTCAGGTTAGGTACTGTTTTTATTTAAAATGCAGGGCGATAAAATAATTCGGAGAGAAACAATCCTGAAAAGTGATCTGTTTCAATAAAAAAGGCATTGATAATCGACTATGTACGGGGCGTGGCCTGTGTAATAGAAGCAAATAATTATAACGTAGATTCTACTCCTCAAACAATAAAACGTTTGTTCAATAACTTATAAAAACTATGCTGTCTCTAGAGTTTCTCTCTTTCGTACAAATTAAATAGTATCTATGCCACACCTGACCATAAAGTGGCTTTTACCACATGCTACGCTTACAGAAAAAGCCGCTTTCTGACCAAGTGTAGACATGAAAATGATGTACACAACACGGGAGGTTAATAAAGAAAGCCCTTTGTTTTACCACCCTAGTTAGTTGTGTAATGTACTGTTTTAATGTAAATTCATTATGTTATGTTCATGGGTGTATGGCTCTGGCCACATGTTCACGGCACGGCGCCGTACGCGGTCACGTGGCGCGGCGCGCGCCATAGAAACTGTAAGGCGAGCGCGGTGCCGTTTCATGGAGTACGGATGGATGGATCTATACAAAACTAGTGGTGTGAGCTTACTATAAACTAGTGATGTAGCACATTAATATGAGTCTGATTGACGTCGCTTGTCACGCTACAAACATAATGTTGTTCAGTTTAAGGAGTATAACCTACATTTTAATTATTTACTCGTAATACAGGCGACACGTTGTATACATTGTAACAATGTAATTTAAAACAATACTTATAGACCCCTTACTAACAACCTCTTTAAAGTAACCATATTCAGATGAAGCTAATGATAATTTATGGTATTTAAAATAACGTATTTTCACTCCCACAGCAGCGGCAAGGGCAACAAGGGCAAGACCAGCAGTCCTCCTCCCCACTCTGGACCCTGAAGATGGACATCCTCCGCGCCATCCTGCAGTTCGGCACCAGCGTGCTCGCGGTTGGCTTCTCCAGCTCTTCGAACGCCATAACACAATAGTCATAAGTGCCATATAATCACCTTGTAGTCAATATACTTGTTACGTGTCAAATTGTGGTTTTCTTATAATCTCTTCTCTCCTACTGAGGTGATGGTCAGTTCATTGATCTGCAAGAGAAAGATTGAAAGCAAAAAAAAATGGACAAATGCGAGTCGGACTCGACCGCACAAATTTGTAGGTATATTAAAGTGCCCTATAATTTTTGATTCCCTTAGTGAAGTCTATTTTTTTTAATGATTTAATTAAAAATGTATATTTTTTAGATTAGGGAAAACCCTATACTTATAGTATAAGCTGTGGCATGAGACGGTATTATTTGCCAAATTTGATAAAGTTCTAGGTCAACGCAAAGTACCTCTCTATAATTATCTAAAACCACAAATATTCGCGGGTACCTATAAAGCAACAATACCTATTTTGAGCGAACTAGGGTAGGGCGCCGTGACGAAGTACTAAACTTGTAAGTGCGCCACGGGCTGAAAAAGATTGGGACCTGGTCTAGCTAATAAAGAAGACTATAGCATACATTAACATTGGGCGGCGTGGAGAGCGCATACAGCACTGCGCTGGCGACGTCGCTGGGTTGGAGCTCTACCGTCGGACCGTTGTCCACCAGCTCGAGCGATTGCTGCGCCAGCCTCGTCGTCGTACAGCCTGGCGATAAGCTCTGAAATATTAAATATCTTCAATAGACATCATTTCAACTTGGAGACGTCCACTGAATCAGATGGATTTCACTCGATTTTGGCGGTGGGCGTAGCCGATCGGCACGCCGGCAGACTAAACGTCACAGTGGCATAAAATAATTATCCTGACAGTACGCAAACACCGTTGATGCCGGCCGACGCCGCCGCCGAAAAGTATGCGAATTATCAATAATGTATTTGAAATACATATAACGTATGGTTTCCAAACTCATTTGATTAAGAAAATCAGTGAATAGTTGAATACTGTCAACTTATATTGAATTGCAGTGATACCTACCTTAATTTGTTTGTGTACAAGCAAAGTGCTAAATTATTTAGGTTCATCATTAGAGTACTTATTAAATTATTAGACCATGGATGCTTAAACACGAAGTCTTCAGAAATTAATATAATCTTCAGCGTCGGCCGATATCAAAGAAAGTACTGAGGAGCATTCCATGAAAACATCAACTTTTGTCCCTTACGAAACGCTATGGCAGCTACCCTAATAAAACGTATTAGCTGCTAAGAAACACTACCAATCTTAAAGCCGAGTTATGATATTACAATGCTCATAATTAACTTCCTGAATTCATTTCTCGGAAGTATTAAAACGGTGGTGTCCCTTACGAAATATTTTCATGGAATGCTCCTCATTTGCAAGTTGAAGGGCAGTACCCCGCCAGGCCGAAGCCGTAACAGATGGGTATATATTAGTACCGTAATCTTGATCTTGCTATGGAAGTCGGCTAGCTCGTGGCTGAGGAGGCCTGTGAAGGCGGTGACGGCGTGCTTAGAGGCGGAGTACACGTTCATGTGCGAGTTGAAGGGCACGTAGTGGCCCGCCAGGCTGAAACAGTAGAATATTGTTACGGACAAGGGATACAATACAATATGCTTTATTGCGCAACTTAAATCTAAAACAGCATATTAAATGGTAAACAACAGGCGGTCTTATCGCTATATAATAAGCGATCTCTTCCAGACAACCGCTTAGGGCTTAGGGATACAGCTGTCAAAGAAAATATTTCAAACAAACATCCCGCAATACGGAACGAAGAGGCACGCCTTATATTATGTTTTGTATTTAAAAACGAAATTTAAGAAACTTTGTACCTAATTTTGTTTTCGTTCTCGGTCTTCCGCTGCAGACATTTGATTTTTTTTAAGTCTCAGTGAAGCAGCGTTTGTCTAACTAAATGCACCAATTTCAATGAAGTTTGTCATTATTAAGATTAACCAATTAATTGTGTTAGGTTTTTTTTGTACCTGTTGATATTGACAATGTGACCATGGACACCGTTCTTCTTCATAGAAGCGACAGCATACTTGGCGCAGAAGATGACCCCCTTAGTATTCACGTCCAAGACTCGACTCAGCTTTTCCACGCTGACGACGTTATTGCCCACATCTGAAAATAAATCATCAAGTTCATTCCCAAGGAGTTTAAAATAAAAGGCCGGATGTAGCCTCGCTAACAGATAACTGAAGCACCCCTACTAAGCCGGTCGCTTTGTACTTACCAGCAGCACGCACACATCAACCAGCGAAGTAGCCTACTACGAGCGCACGCACACAACACTTACTATGATGAGTGCTTCGGTTATCTGTTAGCGAGCTATCTGCGAGCGGCTATTTATTTCAAGGTCCTTGGTCATACTCATTGTACTCGAGATCCGACTTCTCGGGATGATCTGACTCTGCTATCGATACCTCTTTTCTCATTGGATTGATGATGAGCGTTTTCCAAAATAAATACCGGGGTAGCTACTTTCTCAAAATATGGACTTTTGAGGTTTTTCTGGCCCAGAATCGTTAGTATTGTCGAACCTTATACGTAAAAAAAGTGTATGGATTTTTTTCCACTTGGTCACGTTCATACAAACATAAATACAAAATGGTGACGTAATGGGAAAATAAATTTGGGACACTTTTTTTATAAGGCTCGAAAGTACTAATGATTCTAAGCCAGAAAAACCTCAAAAGTTTTGAGAAAATAGCTACCCCGGTATTTATTTTGGAATACGCCCTGATACTATCTTCGGACTGGAACGCTTTGAATCTCTTGTCTTGATCCATTCTACGTATATCAAATCGTTCAGGATCTACATAATCTATAAATGAGCCCAATGACACAGAACTGACGGCCATGTCCGTTCCGATCTAGAACCTGATAAGGAACGGGAACCGTTTGCGGTTGCTGCTCATACGAATTTTCAAGTGCCATTTCTTTCAATATTTTCCCTACATATACCTAGAAGACCCGTATATAACGGTGTTGTACCCACCAGTAACCTGTCCAGGGAACATGACTCCAGCGCAGCTGACCAGCACGCTGACGCCACCCAAACTGTCCACCCAGTGGAACAGCTCCTCAAGGCACTCGTGGTCGGTCACGTCGACACGCTTCGGAGTCACACTCTTGAGGGCGTCGGCTTTCATCAGCGACTGAAGATTCTGTTGGTGTAAGTCAAGGTACAGTCTTAGTATAAGTTTCTGTCGAAAACGGTAATTGTTCAGATTTGTGTCTGCTTCTAATTAACGCGCCTCGATATAGTTTATATGAAATTAGATACGTGGTAATTAGGTGGACGCAGATACAAATCCAAAGAATGACCGAAAAGTGTTGTTTTCAGACAAGCTTACTGTACTTTTTTGTATAATTTCAAACTGCACGTCAAAACTAAACAAATGAGCCCATACACGGCGAATTTATCTTACGTAACTTTCATGATCAGCTCCATTATCATGATAATATTATATTGTCATCTGATTTACATATTCAAGCAAAATTTCAGATCGTTCGGAAACCGGGAAGTGGGTCAAATTTAACTTGCAACATTTGATTACAGACAGACACACACACTGGGAAAAAAGTTAGGTAATTACAAACCTAATCTAGTAGGTTAATGTCAAAAGTAGGTAAAATGTACCTAATTTAGGTTAAATGTACCTAAAAAAATATTAGGTACGTAGGCTAATTCTACCTAGTGCGCTTGGTACTGCATAAAGTCGGTAGATTAAACCTACTTTTTGGTAAAACCGTGTTTTAACCAATAGTAGGTACATGTTAACCTATTGAGTCGGTAAATGCAACCTACTTATTAAGGTTAAAATAATCTACTTATTGGGTTTATCAACTTGCTGTTTAAGTAGGTAGAATTAACCTACTGATTTGGTAATAATTACACAATAGCTTGGTTAAATCAACCTATTATTTATGTTAAAAATACCTACTTAATAAAGACCCAAAGTAACCGACTTCGTAGGTATCGGCAACCTACTATTTTGGTATGTTTACCAAATAAGTAGGTTAATTTAAACTAATTTAGGTATTTTTAGTCTTCGACATTCACCCAATAAGTAGGTTGGTAGTATTACCCGTTCAGTAGGTTAATAAAACCTATTGAGTTGGTGAGAAATACAAAGTGAGTAGGTCAATACTACCTAAGAAGTAGGTTGGAAACACTTAGCGGTTAGGTTGGTGTTACCTAATTAGTTGGTATGTACTACCTAGTGATTACGTAAATATTACCCATTCAGTAGGTTAATAAAACCTATTGAGCTGTTGAGAAACACCAAGTGAGTAGGTCAATACTACCTAGGAAATAGGTTGGAAACACTTAGCGGTTAGGTTGATGTTACCTAATTAGTTGGTATGTACTACCTAATGATTACGTAAATATTACACATTTAGTAGGTTAATAAAACCTAAACTTGTTTAGAAACACCAAGTGAGTAGGTCAATACTACCTAAAAAGTAGGTTGGAAACACTAAGCGGTTAGGTTGATGTTACCTAATTAGTTGGTATGTACTATCTAGTGATTACGTAAATATTACACATTCAGTAGGTTAATAAAACCTATTGAGCTGTTGAGAAACACCAAATGAGTAGGTCAATACTACCTAGGAAATAGGTTGGAAACACTTAGCGGTTAGGTTGAAGTTACCTAATTAGTTGGTATGTACTACCTAGTGATTACGTAAATATTACACATTCAGTAGGTTAGTAAAACCTATTGAGCTGTTGAGAAACACCAAGTGAGTAAGTTAATACTACCTAATTAGTTGGTATGTACTACCTAGTGATTACGTAAATATTACACATTCAGTAGGTTAATAAAACCTAAACTTGTTGAGAAACACCAAGTGAGTAGGTCAATACTACCTAAGAAGTAGGTTGGAAACACTAAGCGGTTAGGTTGATGTTACCTAATTAGTTGGTATGTACTACCTAGTGATTACGTAAATATTACACATTCAGTAGGTTAATAAAACCTATTGAGCTGTTGAGAAACACCAAGTGAGTAGGTCAATACTACCTAGGAAATAGGTTGGAAACACTTAGCGGTTAGGTTGATGTTACCTAATTAGTTGGTATGTACTACCTAATGATTACGTAAATATTACACATTTAGTAGGTTAATAAAACCTAAACTTGTTGAGAAACACCAAGTGAGTAGGTCAATACTACCTAAGAAGTAGGTTGGAAACACTAAGCGGTTAGGTTGATGTTACCTAATTAGTTGGTATGTACTACCTAGTGATTACGTAAATATTACACATTCAGTAGGTTAATAAAACCTATTGAGCTGTTGAGAAACACCAAATGAGTAGGTCAATACTACCTATTTAGTTGGTATGTACTACCTAGTGATTACATGAATATTACCCGTTTAGTAGGTTAATAATACCTATTGAGTTGGTTTATTACTGTTATTATTTATAAAACTTAATTAGTGAGATTTGCTGGGGATGCGGATGTGAAAGCAGCTTTTGAGAAAGATACGATACCGATACCGATATATTGTAGTAAAATAAATTAGAGCCACTTTATGAGCACGTATGTCGAAAATCTTTTTTAAGTATACATTATAATTACTATGGCTTGGCTTGGCCTACTAAGTGGGTACTTTAGGCTTATAACTAATGAATTAATATTGGACAAAGAAAACGACATAATAAATATCATGTACTTTTAAATTGTTTATTGATAATTACAAATGTTGACGACCACTGATTCTTTTGTTTACCAAATTTTCACATCTAAAAAAAACGGAGTATAAATAATGAAGTATCAACTTCAGATATTTGTATGTCCTTATTATACCTACTTACCTAAAACTTGTCTATCTATACTTAACAGAGAGTCAACCTTGAAAGTGTAAGTAAAGTAAAAATAAATAAATTGTCGACTCAAAATTCAATTTCTTTTTTATTAAGACCCGAAATACATATATGTAATTAACATAGTAATTATTATTGCACAAGGTAATAGACCAATATATAAATTAAGTCAGTAATTGAAATTACTTTTTGCAGATTTTTTTCATACAGCAAATTCATTTCGCGCTCTTCAAATATCGGTTGTAGGTATATCAAGGACCTTAAAATAAATAGCCGGACGTAGCGTCGCACACAGATAAGTGAAGCCATGATGACGAGCCGGCGCTTTGTACTTACGAGCAGCACGCACACATCAACAAGCATAACGGGTCGGTCGGCTGTCATAATTAGACATGCGCAAAACAGTGCCTCAAAAAGTAATGCTATATCACATCACTTTTCCGAAAACGTAATATCAAACTGAGATATCACATCACTCCAAACATCACCCGTACATAGTCGATGACGATACGCAGTAGCGCGGGCGCGCGTGAGATACCAACATCACAGCTATCACCTACATTACGCAGCGCGTGTTCTCTGGAGTCTAGGGCGTCTTTTGAAACTATTACGCGCGCTTCACTCGGTCCTCGCTCTCACTCGCGCTCGGGCAATGTTATTTAGAGTGATGTTTGGAGTGATGCTTGATTTCTCGGAGTAATGCGTAATGCAACATCACGCGTTCGAGTGATATCTCATTTGTGATATTACGCGCATTACTTACACATGTCTAGTCATAATGTGTTGCTAGATCGTTCCAAACAGGACGGTTTTCCGTCCCTTTTGACGCCTCACCGTCCTCTTGTCGTCCTTTTCAAGTGGCCGTCCCTATTGGGACTTGTTGCAAAAATGTATCATAATGACTATAAATAATTTTCAAATAATATAACAAACTTCTCATTTTATACCTAAGCAACGGGAAAATGAGATAGCCTCTAATAAATTAATTCGTCTTTTTTACAACGCCAACTAAATATTCTTTAGAAAGCGTCAAGCAAAGATCAACAATTATCTTAACTTGCCTTCTTGTTTATATAATTGCCACCTAATTTACTAACTCAGCCATGGATTTTATATTTAATCACCATTTTATGTCTTACGGCTTCAAAACAAGGTCCTCAAAAAAATATAATTCAAGCATCTATTGACAGCATCATTTATTATAACTTAGCATGTAAAATAATACATCATAATATTCTGTTATCGAGAAAATAGCCACTTTAAAATTTGGCGCGAGTGCGCGAGACGACAGTGACCGGCCATTTGCACCAATCAGAGAGCGCCATTCATGTACCGACGAGTTAGTCACGTGTTTTTGTTTATTGTCGTTCGTGCGTTCACATTGCAATTGTTTCATCCGTAATTAAATTAGTTTTCGATGAGTTTTAATTAGGGGTGGCCGTGGTCTGGTTGCATAAAAACTATTGTCATAATATCGATTGTCATAACACTTTAAGCATAAAATTGATGCTCATTTTTTTTGGCATAAATTGAACTATGGCATAATTGTTCCCTGTCATAATTATACGAAGTCATCATTCGTTTAACCATAATGTACAATTTCATACATTTAGAGTCTGTGCAGAAAGAGAATAGGATTTAGATTGGTGGGCACTGTAATGCTTTTCTACCGTAGCTATGTGCCGTATTTTCTGTTCTGTGGCCATACTGGTTAGGTTAGTTCCGTTTTTCGTCACGCCTATTCTCTTTCCGCACAGACTCTAGTCATAATACCTACTGATAATTATAATGTTTTTTAGTAATAATTTTATATATTTGATAAATATAAAGTAGTTAATGGCAGTTATAAAATACATTTTAAAAATCCCTTAACTACACTAGCAATAACCTACTTCTAAATATAAAATAATTCCGCCAGATCTCTACCTGGCGGCAGGGTGCCCAGAAGGCTGGCAGCATTGCCACGCTGAATGGCAATGCTGATCCTTTGTGCTAGGAAGGAGCCAGCCCTCTGGTCACCCGATACTAATAATTGCAAATGTCATACATTTATCAAGCCATAATATTGATGGCTATAATTACTTTTAGGTACGATTATTAGTGAAGAGCGATCACAACATACCCCTACTTACTGTCCAAGATAAAAAAAACTGAGTCACAGTTAGGTACGACGACGAGCGAAGCGAGGAGGAGTGTTAGGTATCTTGCGATCACAATATACCCCACATTACAAGTTTAGATGCTAAAAAATAACCACCATGCTGAGTTGTATTTAGAGTGGCCTACATAGAAGATAACTAGTGGCTAAGATAGTACAATTCAGACGCTCGGTAATTGTGGCTGACTTAGTAATTTAGATGGCAATGTAGATTTTCAGAGGTGAATAATGCTATTAAAAAGAAGTCTGTTTAATTAGCACCCAAATAAAATAGGTTTTATTCTGTAGAACCTATGCTTGACAGGTGCATCAACATAAACTTTCATGTAATGAAACAAACAAAAATTGTTTAAGCACTTTGTAGCCATATAAATAGTCGCTTTTAAATCTAATATGTGGTAACGGCCATGCAAAAATAAATATTGTTTTGAATGTGGGATAGAGTGAAGTGAAAATATTCCCTTATTTTATTTAAAACGTTTTCGCCTAATATCATCCGACCTAACGACGGATTTGACACCGGCTTTTGGTGAAACTTTTGTTTGTGTAAGTATTGTATTATATTTGTTTTTAATCACTCAGCGATATTTCATTAAATATTGGGTAAATGGTGTAATTCCTTTATTCAAATGTAAACAAAAATCATACAGTTATAGCCAGTAGAGTGTGTGCGGAAAGAGAATAGGCATGGCGAAAAATGGAACTAACCTAACCAGTATGGCAACAGAACAGAAAATACGGCACATACGGTAGAAAAGAATTACAGCGCCCCCCAATCTAAATCCTATTCTCTTTTTGCACAGACAGCTTTTTAGGTAGGTATAATAAGCTAAAGCAGTGAGGAAGCTACAAACAAAACGATCGAAACGGTTTTAAGTACCTAAAATGAAGTAAATTCGAACGCCCGGCCCCTTAGGACAGTAGGTACAGGTTGCAACTTGTTACTCGTCGTAGGTAGCCTAGCTTATTGATCCTTTGATAGAAAAATGCGCCCATTTCTATTTCGTTGTTTATGCTACTGTTTTATATATGTTTGAAATTAATGTGAAAGATGATTTAACTAATATTTAATACATGTAAATTACTGTTTATAATTTTTTATTAAAATATTTATTTATCCTTCTTTTTCCTTCGACTTTGTGTTAATTTACTATTTGGTATTCGGCCGAATACTATGCCATTATTCGGTATTCGGCCGAATTGGCAAAATGTGGCTGAATTAGATATGAGCGCCGCTAGGGTTGCCACCCGTACTTTAATGTAAAGTATTGTACTCTATTTTAGCTGCGCGTACGTTATACTTTACGAAACACATAAAGTACTCGAAATAGTACATTACACAACTAGGGTGGTAATACGAAGAAAGACCGATATCGCAGAAGTTTGCAGCCCGAGCTGCAAGCGAGGGACGTAAATATGCAATCGAGGGCTTTCTTTATTACCTCCCGTGTTGTGTACATCATTTTATGTCTACACTTGGCCAGAAAGCGGCTTTTTTCGTACGCGCAGGATATTTTTTAAGTAAATATGCAAATTTCATGTCAATTCGGCCTTAATTAGAGGTACCTATTGAACAGAAAAATACATTTGAGAATGTTCCTTAACGCAACCTTTGCACTTACCAAGTTGACATTTGACATAGGCGGGCGAGGGCTAATCTCCCTTCGCGCCTCCGGCTCTTAGGTACAGTCGCCATCAGATATATCTGAGCTGTCAGTGTACTCATAAATATCTGAACACGGCTCTATTTTCATAGCATTAGAGCCGTGTTCAGATATTTATGAGTACACTGACAGCTCAGATATATCTGATGGCGACTGTATATACCCATACTCTAGGGGTAGGGCGGACAAGACCACCTGGATAGTGGGGTGTTCCAATTCGGGTTTTGGTATCTTATTTTTATTTTAACTGTTTGCTTCGAATTTCTGGGTCCAATATCTTGAGCATCAATAGCAAAACATGCTTATTTTAACGTATTCTGTACGAAACGGTCATAAAAAATAGGTGCCATATAATGACATCACTCGGATGAAACTTGATGACCCTTTGATTTCGTCCAAACAAAAAAAAATGCTTTTTAAATTTGCTGCATGCGCAAATGCTTGGAAGTTGGAAGCAATCAATATCTTTCAGACCGACAAAAAAAACTATTAAAAGAAAGATAACTCAAACAAAAAATATGTTTTTAAAAATTAATAAAAAAATACTTTATTTTTATGCTGTGTACTTTTTATTTTTGTACCACCAGGCGTGAAATACGTTATCATGACAATAAAAAGGTGGCAACCCTAACTCGGAGAGACCAGGCGAGACACGCATGTTGTGCTCTTCCCACGATATGAGTAAGAAAAGGACGTCACGCGTGTCTCGTCCGGTCTCTCCGAGTGTGTACAGCCGGCATTACATAAATATTGCTCATCTCCTACATTTGCCATGCCATATTTGACTTTAACACTTTCACTGTCAGGCCAAAATCCATGTCTTTCGCTACATGTCGGCGTCAAAACAAACAACTATATAAGACTCCCCCGTGGAGTCCAATCGCGCACTTGACAAATAAACAACGCTGCATGTCAAGAACTCCGCTCGGGAGTTCATTTGTTTCTTTACCGTATGTCGTCGTCGTCGACTCCACTAAGGAGTCCAGGGCTGTCACAGACCAAAATTGCAGAGACCAAGCTAAACTAGACTACAATGACAGCTGATTTTTTTGTTAGTTTCTCGTTATTTCGTCTCATTACATGTGGTTGTTATTTTCGAACCCGTACTATTTAAAGCGAAAACAAATAGTTCTCAGAAAGGCTTAGGAACTAAAACATCGGTCAATTCTATCCGTATTCCTGCGGGGCTACCGCCAACATGTACAAACGTAAATTTCGAGAAATCTCTATCGCACTTACATATTTGAAAGAAATAGTAGGAGATAAAAAAAATCGAAATGCGCGATCTTCGCGCTAGCCGGCCTGTGGTTTATCAAAGTTTTAAAGTAACGACGTTCCTAAAAACCTTATTAATGCATTTTTATATGTTACTGATATAAACAGAATAGAAGATTAATAACTAATCCTCAAAAAACGAGATATAGTGACAACCCTGAAAAATCGGCCGTTTCATAAGAACTCGCTAGAGGAGTCGGATGACATTGCCTTTGGCCATCTATAATTGTATAGTACGAACTCCCCTCGGGAGTCGGGTGACATGTGAGCAAAGTTACTGAGAACTCCCTAGGGGCGTTCTTGACAGTGAAAGTGTTAAGGGCATCACACACGGGGAAGATACTATAATATTTTATCTTAAGATACCTGGATATCAAATATTATAGTATCTTAAGGTATCACACACGGTTAAGATACGATAATATATCTGCTCGAATCATTCTATCGAAGGCTTGGTTAGGGGTCACATCTACATTGCGCCACGGAATCCAAATATACAGGATGACTATGAACAATACGGTACTACTAGTAGATTTAATAGACAGTCAGGCAGGGCTCTGTTTCACGAAGCTAGGTACAAGTTACAATTTCATAAGTAACAAGCGCAAAAAGTTACAAGTAGAGTCTGTGCGGAAAGAGAATAGGATTTAGATTGGATGGCGCTGTAATGCTTTTCTACCGTATGTGCCGTATTTTCTGTTCTGTGGCCATACTGGTTAGGTTAGTTCCGTTTTTCGCTACGGCTATTCTGTTTCCGCACAGACTCTCTACGAGTGCTTCTCGAACGCACCTGGGCCTCGAAAGGGTCTGACCTTTGAAGTTTGAACCCCAATATCTCGGTAAATATTGATCGGAGAAAAAAGTTGACGAAACAAAATATCCTTTTAGCGTACCTAATCTACACGATTCAATCTAATTTAAGCCTAAAAAGAGCAAAAAATGTTTGATGAAAAAATCCTAAAACCGGGCCCCCTTTCCAATAGGTACCTTATCCTTTCAACAAAAAATACAACGAGTAAACACGAAAACTCGTGAGAAAAGGTTGTTGAATAAATAAAATATAATTAATTCCATTTTGATTCCGATATTCACTGCACACTCTGTATAAAGATATTGTAATATATATTTTGTATGTTAAGATATATTACGGTATCTTAAGATAATATTTCCATATCGCTCGGTATCTTAAGATACTGTAATATGAAAATATATATTATCTTAACCGTGTGTGATAGCTCATACAAATTGTAAAGTGAGCGATATTTTATCTTAAGATAAAATATTATAGTAGGTATCATCTAAACTTTTTTTATCTTTACCCAGGAAGATAGGTATTCTTTCCCATATTTTCTTTATGTTTTTATTACATTCAATTATGCATTTTTTATCGTATGTATTTGTGGCTTTCCCTAAGAAAAGGGACCTTATGGCAGTTTCTAGTTACGGAGATATGGACGTTTTTGTGAAATCCTTCAAAATCATCATTTTTTTCTTCTATGCAAAATTGTAAAAATAGGAATAGGCGTGTATTTGTAGCTTGGTTTCACTGCTGTACCTACGTTTAAACAAAACGTAGGTAGCTGTATTTCCTTTGAATTATGCCGCCGCTATCACCGTCTCTCTCCTACACGCGACAACTCGCACGCCGCCGCTCTCGTCACTCGGTCAGCACAGACCGCACGCGGCGACGAAGTGAGTGGCGCAGCCTGGCACTCCTGGCAGTCAGTTGTACAGAGAGAGCGTAACGGAGTGTTTGTCGTATTTACGTGCAGAAGAAATTCAACGATTTGCTTTTGATACGGGAAAAAAGGTATGTAGTAATCTTATATTTAATACTTATGAGTTAATTATTTTGGTGCTAACAGCTAAACAGGTCTTTTGTTTCTACTGTCGTTTGTACCTTGCGGACACTTTTCTTTTGTTTTGGCCGCAAACTTCTGCGATCTCGGCCTTTCATTGTAGGTATTACCACCCTAGTTGTATAATGTACTATTATTTATGGCTTTAGTACATTTATTTCTATATCTAGTATACGTAGATTTATAGTACATTACACAACTAGGGTAGTAATACAAAGAAAGGTCGAGATCGCAGAAGTTTGCGGCCCGAGCTGTAAGCGAGGGACGTAAATATGCGATCGAGGGCTTTCTTTATTACCTCCCGTGTTGTGTACATCATTTTATGTCTACACTTTATGGCCATGTGTGGCATAAAATATATAGCAGTGACCTTGCGGTTTAGTTCCGGTTTGTGCCACTAGTGTTGCCCGGTGGCGCCACCGCCGCGCGCCGGCCGGCGGTGGCCGCGCGGTCTCGGCGCTGCGCTCGTGTGCGTCTCGCTCAGGCTAATATTATTTAATACGAGTGAGCGGGACGGTACGATACGAACTTCGATTTTAATATTTCGTATTAGCCCCTGAGCGCGTCGCTTCGCTCGGCTCGCCCAAGGTCCGCCGCCATCTTGCCTTTGTCACTCATTAAGCAAGCGCGCGCGCACCGCACATATATTGTATTGCACGATTTGCACGGAAATATAAAACTCTACACATAAGTAAGTTATTATCTTCATTGTAGTATTCTAAGTGCTTCAAACATTTTGGTTACCCCCTACGTGATCAAGATTCGCTCGGATTATTGACATCTAAGGTGACGCGGCGCCATTTCGTCGGGGATAGTGCAATGCCGCGTAAGTAGCATAATGTAGATAAGGTTCAGTTTCAAGCAAATTTGTTAGAAATTAAAACCTTATCTACATGTGCTACATACGCGGTATTGCACTATCCCCGACGATTTGTGCCATTTTTAGGGTTTTTCCTTTGAACTGTGAAATCAAATCAATGCGGGCGGGCGGGACAGAAGTGTGTGTGTGTGAAGTGTTTTAGACATGTGTAAGTAATATCACAAATGAGATATCACTCGAACGCGTGATGTTGCATTACGCATCACTCCAAACATCACTTCTAAATAACATTGCCCGAGCGCGAGTGAGAGCGAGGACCGAGTGAAGCGCGCGTAATAGTTTCAAAACAAAAGACGTCCTAGACTCCAGAGAACAAGCGCTGCGTAATGTAGGTTATATTATACATATATAGCTGTGATGTTGGTATTTCGCGCGCGCGTATCTCAACCGGTTAGAAAAATCTATGGGCCATGAAGGGGAACTACCTTAAATCCTTTAGTTAGCTCATTCTATATGTCCTTTTCAGATATGCAAGACCCAAATACAGTACATACCAGCGTAGAAGATTTACTGAGAAGCTGGATTATGCCTGATGAATTAATAGACAAATTTAAAGGTAGGAATTTTTCTTTAAACTAAAAATTAAGTGGTGTAGTGGTGTGGTGTAGTATTTATGCTGGCTGGTTAACTGCATAATTGTGTGTGCTTTGTTACTACCTATATAGCTAGCGTTTCCATCCGTCCGGATAAAGCCGGGCAGTATTAGGCTTTTTGGGCGATTGTGCACTACAAGGAATTTTACCGTCCGGCAGTCGGATTTCTCAGTCTCTCTCTATGTGTGTGAGTGAGAAATCCGACGCCCTTTGACCTCTTGTCCGGCTTTTGTTAGGCTTTCACAACCTACAAAATATCGACGGTAAAAATCAATAAGGGTAGATCATTTAAACTTTGAGACTCAAAAGTCAGGCTTTTAAATATGTGTTTTATTTGGTAATTTTTGTAAAAAATCCTGTTTTTCTTAGCGTGCGGCCTTGTCCGGTTTTTTGATTTTTAGTGATGGCAACGCTAACTATGGCTCTGTTTTTGTAATGTGTTTCTGTATGTCTACCGGGTAGGGATGTAACGATACCGATACCGATATATCGGCCGATATATCGGTATCGCCGATATTATACCTACAACCGATATTTGAAGAATTTGCTGTATGAAAAAATCTGTAAAAAGTAATTTCAATTTCTGACTTAATTTATATATTGGTCTATTACCTTGTGCAATGATAATTACTATGTTAATTAAATCTTTGGTTCTTAATAAAAAAAAAATTTGAATTTTGAGTTGACAATTTACCTATTTATTTTTACTTTACACTTTCAAGGTTGTCTCTCTGGTAAATATAGCCAGTAGTCATTGCTATTAGTCATAATAAGGACATACAAAAAGAAAGTTCATACTTCAAAGTTCATACTTCATTATTTAGCTAAGATATCGGTATCGGTATCGGTATCGCCGATATTAACTACAATATATCGGTATCGGTATCGTATCGGCAAAACTGTGTATCGTTACATCCCTACTACCGGGTGTATGCGACATGAAGGGAAAGTACCTCAAATATTGGAGATAGGATGTTTTGCTGAAAGGAAACTTCATTTTATTTTTAAAAGTAAGTAATACTGCATTCAAAGATTTTTTAAAAATTACTTTTTTTGTATGGGAAATATTTTTTTTAACATGAAAATCAAATATTTTACGGAATTCCTTTCGTTTGAGATACTATGTTACTTAAAACAAATTATTTGTTTTTGTCCACTCTTTCGATTGTCATCATAAAAATACAGGGTGTGATTTTTTTACATTTGAGCCGGTTCGATTCCCAGCCGAAGCAAGTAATTCTTAGAAAATCTTTAAATGCAGAATTACTAACTTTTAAAAATAACATAAAGTCTTCTTTAAGCAAAATATCCTATCTACGATATTTAAGGTACTTTCCCTTGATGTCCCATAGTCTTGGGACGCCCTGCATAAATGACTTAAATTGTTTTGTGTGATTGTTGGAAAGTCCACCAGCCGGGTCAAACTGAGACAGTATGGAACTGCAGAGAGCTTTTATCATCATCTCCAACTTATTTACGTCCCACTGCTGGACACAGGTCTCCTCTTAGTTTGAAAGGGCTTGGGCATAAACAGGTGTTACAAATCCTAAAAGCATTAATTTTCTTTCCTTATTTTATCATAATACCTAGAGCGTACAGTTAACTACAAAGAGATGTATCCATGTTAATCTTACAAAATGAAGTATCATCGACTCGTTTAAAATGTAATAATTTCCTTTGAATATGCACTTACAAGCCTCTTTTATTATCTATCGATATATTGTGACAAATATAAGCAAACTTCCAATGTTCCAAAGAAATGTAACCAACACACTAACCTATTTAAATAGCATGCCAGACGAGAAAAAAGAAGTATTATATCTCCAATTACCTGAGACAGATGTATGCAATGATAGATGTTGTACTGTTTTCGTGAAACGTCAGTTTTTGTTTTAACAAGTTTGCTTGAGCGTTACAGTGTGACGACAATTTTAGCCACACGTGGGTTATTTTGTATCGACGATCTGGGGGCACGGTAGTGCCCCCAGATCGTCGAGCAAAATAAAGCCACGGCCGTAGCATCCTTTTGCTCGAAACAATTTTCAACGTCCTGTAATTTCGATAGCTCGCGACGCGTGATAGCTCATCTGTGTGAGTGCGATCCATACTGGAGCATTCTTAGTTCTTTGCTTGTAGTGCGTTCGTACACGGCGCGCACACATTCAAGCGCGCGATGTACCTTTTGTAGGAAGAAAAATTAATGCTATTATACCTGCTGTACAAACTTGGCTTATTATAATTCTGCAAAAAATCAGAACTACCGGATTTGTCCCAAGCTCATGTATAAAGTTACTGGATTATAAGTAATTAAATCATCATTAATGGCTTTGAAAACAAATTAGTACACCGCAAAAAACTAAGTAGACGTGCGGCGGCGAAACATATATTGGCCCGGGGCGCCAAATTTCAAAATACGCCCCTGCCCGTTACTGTCCCAAGGGAACTCTTTACCGGGATATAAAGTATCCTATGTTTCAATCCAGGACTTGGTCTGCTTGCATGCTAAATTTCAGCTCAATCCATTCAGTTGTTACCTCGTTATTTAGCAACAAACATCCCAACCTCCAAACATTGAAATATCTTCACAAACTTTTACATTTATAATATTAGCAGTATAGTGTCGGTGTCAATGGAAAATTATGCGTTTTTGAATTTCGAATTATTTTGCTTCGATTTTGTTCTGAATTTTTGTATTGGTAACATTTTTTTGGAACGTTAGCAGTTTGCTTTTATTTGTCATACATAATATCGTCGCCACCATGCCAAACTCACGAATCTGTAATTTTTGTGAACTTGGATTTTAGACCTTAACCTGTATAAGTTTAGGTCTAAAATCCAAGTTCAGATTCGTAAGTTTGGCATGGTGGCGACGATATATCGGTAGGTAATAAAAAAGGCTTGTAAGTGTACATCCGGAGGAAACATGGTAGAATACATAATTAGGTACTGCATTTTAAACGAGTCGATGATAATGTAAGGTTTGGTTGCTACTGGAAATGTCATAAACCAGGGGTAATTAATTATGGCATACAAAAAGTTACTTCATTTTGTAAGATTAACATGAATACATCTCTTTGTACTTAGTTGATTGTACACATCAGAGCCCGGAAAATCCATAGCAAAACAAAAGACTGTCGCAATTCAACTAGTGTGCGAAACATTTTTTTATCGATATCGATTGTTGTGTAATATGAGAAAAAACGGCCCACCAAATGAAAAAAAAAATAATACAAAATTTCACATAGGTTTTTATAATTAATTATACAGGTACAGATGCAATTTCTTCCTCGAAATCCACGTCAGTACACACAGCAGCACATGACATCTTATTGGGTTTGTTATAGTGATAGGAGTATATAATCATTAATTTTTCAACATTCTCTGGGAGAAGACTGTTTCGTTTATCACTGCCGTTGATAATATAAGTTACGTTGCATTTTAGATGAAATAACACATATAAAACAAACCCTTAACTTACTACTTCTTTTGCGTTTGGCGTGAATGATTATAAAATAATGTACCTAAACATATCGGTATGATTTTTTTTAGACAAAACTTACTCGATATCGATAAAAAAATGTGTCTCACACTAGTTGAATTGCGACAGTCTTTTGTTTTGCTATGGATTTTCCGGGCTCTGGTACACATATTTCATTCACTTATTACATGCAAAATTACAAACAAATCTATGTCCTAGGCTAGGGTGTCCCAAATTTTGCGAAAATCCGAACTGAGTAACGCATACTCTCTAATTATGTTTGTTACGTGCTAAAATGGTCCTAAACCAAAAATCAGCTAATTCTGTGTATGGGAACCCGTGCCGACTGCCGACTTCATCCTAAATGTTTTATATTATCCGGTTGAGCTAAGTTTGCACCTGGTTTCCACTCAGTTTGGATTTTCGCAAAATCTGGGACACCCTATCCGAAGCAATATGATACAATTCATAACAAATAATTCAAAATAATCAAAAGAAAAAAAAAGATATTCTATATATTTTAATAGGCTACTTGCCACACCTGTCAACTGACACATACTTTTTACATAGCCGTGTTGACATTTATGCCCTTATGATAAACAAAACCTGATGCTGCAGTCAGGGTCGTCTCCTCATGAGAGAACTCCTCAATGGTTGATAGAATAGATACGAAACTTCGCATGAACGTTACGTTTTGACGACAACACATTTATATGATACAAATGACCTGATGCTGCAGCCAGGGTCGTCTCCTCATGAGAGAACTCCTCAATGGTTGATAGCATAGATACGAAACTTCACATAAACGTTTAGTTTTGACGACAACATACCTATGGTATCAACCCAGTCAAATATTTCAGATGAGGAAGTGGATTTAGAGGCGCTGCCAAATCTATTGCTCGATGACTTGAAGGTTCTTATACCTTCAGTGGGCCTTCGTACCAAGTTTCGTGTCTGCTGGTTATCATGGAAAGAAAAACTAGTGCATGGGGTAAATTTATTTCTATACTAACATTCTCTTTAGGGATGTAACGAACGATACATAGTTTTGCCGATACGATACCGATATATTGTAGTTAATATCGGCGATACCGATACTTATATATTAGCTAAATAATGAAGTATGAACTTCAGATATTTGTATGTCCTTATTATGACTAATGGCAATGACTACTGGTTATATTTACCAGAGAGTCAACCTTGATAGTGTAAAGTAAAAATAAATAAATTGCCAACTCAAAATTCATTTTTTTTTATTAAGAACCAAAGATTTAATTAACATAGTAATCATCATTGCACAAGGTAATAGACCATATAAATTAAGTCAGAAATTGAAATTACTTTTTTCAGATTTTTTTTTCATACAGCAAATTCTTCAAATATCGGTTGTATAATATCGGCGATACCGATATATCGGTATCGTTACATCCTTATTTAAAATCATCATTGTTTCAGGCAGAGGAGGCTTTTGCAACAAGTTCCGCTACTAGTACAAGATCGTTTGTACCTTCGGAGATTAGCGCAGAAGATACGCACGAGCGCAGCAATCCATTAAAGAAACTATTAAAGGAACAAATCCGGCAATCATTTGGCAGTCGCCAGCTACCTTCAAAAGGTAGACGATACTACGGTTGCCTTTGGGATAATTGGAATAACGAACGAAAAAAGTTGCGTTCTAAAAGCATAATTTCTTTTACAAAAAAGGGAGGCAATAGCTCTAATTCATCAGAAATAACTGCAACAGAGATTACAGATGCAGACCGCGAAAGTTGCCTAAAAATTGTTGAAGACTTTCAGGGTAACGATATCACAGACTATCTTCGAGACGCCTGGAAGAAAAGTAGACAAGAGCGTTTCGCTGTCTTGGCAAATCGACACTCTACAGGAGAATATCTTAAAAAATTCCCTGTATTGAAAAATCAAGCAATCGCAACACATCTAATTGATTTAGACTTCGAAGAAAGTTCGTCATTGGTCCGCGATGACACTGTCCTGGCTGGAGAGCTACAAAAACATGAACAAGCTATTATTATGAAGGCTAAAGAGAAATACTCGAAACTCAGAGACAAAACTCAGAAGCACATACTTGATAATATATTTAAAAGTATAGAGTCAGGTAGGTTTTGATATCATCATTATTATAATATGATATTATTATTCAGGTCATTGATATGGATTTTGTTTAACATTTCATTATTGTTTTAGGACGTGAGACTGAAACTGCACTGTTGCTGCTACCATTTATATTTTCGTCGGGTGGAAAAGTAAATGCGAAAGGCCAAAGAGCGTCGAGAGCGGAAGCAGCTAGAACATTCATCTCGCTTTTTAACTCTCTCGCCGATGGAGAAGAAACTATTCTGCAACAACGAAAACACTCCAAGGGAACTTCTATTCAACCCCTAGTTATTGCTGTTGGCAGCAGTTGGGCTGCTGTGACAAGCGCGTACGTTTACGTCGATGCACCTTTATACAGGTACAATAATATTTTAGATGCTGTTCAAATGTGCTTCAAGATCTTTTTTGCATTTGACTTAAAGTATCCGTTGGAGTGCGAACACGTATGGCTTCTCATTCAACGAGGGTTTTTCAAAATTGATTTGCCGAATGATAAGACCATTGTAGGGGTGAATCAAGTGTTGACCGAACTTAATATTTCCACTGTTAACTAAGACTGTTAATAATATAAAATGTTGACTTGCTACTACTGTGTCACTAAATTTACTTCTTTACGTGAGCTTATAACTCATTTGAGGTTACCATGTGGAAAGATTCCACATAACAGTGTAGGAATTCGTTGCGGACAACCTGGTTGCTACAGAGTTTTTGACTGTTCAAATTCCTTACGTAAACACATTGATAGATGTCACGCTGTCGACCCTATTGATTCGGAAATAATATTAAATAGCCTTGACCAACAGCAACCACCATGCGAAAGGTATCCATTTCTTGAATTACCAATTCCTACATCTTCTCAAGATGTCGACCCTATTGATTCGGAAATAATATTAAATAGCCTTGACCAACAGCAACCACCATGCGAAAGTTATCCATTTCTTGAATTACCAATTCCTACATCTTCTCAAGATAGTATTACTACTGTAAATGAGAATATCGATTCAGAGCTAGTCCTGTCAAACCAATTAGCATCTTTATTTAGCTCTCTGAACTGCAATCCCGCCTTAAATTTGAAAACTGCTCAATATTTTTATAGACAACTAGATGTATTTATTAATGACGGTTTGAATTGTGCTTTGCAACAAGAATTAAAAACATTAAGTAGCAGGGGTGTGGAATGCAGTCATCTAAAAGATTTTGTTGAAAATTTCACTTCCACGATACGCTTAACAACTAGCAAGTTTAGTTCAATTTACAAAAGACAAAAATTTTTTACTGAGTTAGGTACATACATACCTCCTAAGCCGGTAGTAGTGGGTGAAAGGATGGAAGTATCTAAAACGTCAGGTGATCCTGTTTTGGTCCCTTCTACTGCTCAATTCATTCCCTTGAGGTCTGTTCTCCAGAAAATATTATCAATACCTGGACTTATCAAGGAAATGGATCAATATATAAAAGAATGTTCTAACTTTCCTCATGTCATAAACTTCACCCAATCTAAAGTTTGGCAAAAAATACACGAGAAAGTGTCTGTTAATGAAAATGATAAAATATATCCACTGTTTCTTTTCTTTGATGATTACGAGACTGGAAACCCGCTGGGTAGTCATGCTTCTATACATAAACTTGGTGCTGCTTATATTACGCTCCCTTGTTTTCCTCCTCGTTTTGCTTCTCAGCTTAAGTTCATATTTTTAGCTCTTCTTTTCCATTCATCCGATCGGTGCACACACGGCAATTTGAGTGTTTTTAGAGCTTTGATAGATGAATTAAATTTTTTATCCAGGGAGGGTGTTCGCATCGTTACAGCTGATGGATTTGACGGTGTTGTTAAATTCCAATTAGGGGCTATACTTGGAGACAACTTGGGCTTGCATTCCATGTTGGGGTTTGTAGAGAGTTTTAGAGCGAATCATGCTTGTAGAATATGCAGATCTCCTAAGGAATTGTCATCAACTCAAACCATGGAAGACAACAGTTTGCTTCGAAATGTCGACAACTACGAATGTGATTTAAGAACTAATAATCATTCACTAACCGGAGTTAAAGAAAGAAGTGTCTGGATGTTAGTAGACAATTTTAACATTTTTGATCAAGTTGTTGTTGATTGCATGCATGACATGTTAGAAGGGGTCTGCGGATATTCCATGACTGTAATCATTAATGGATTATTGGATAAAGGTTATTTTACTTTGACCTTTTTAAACAAGCGTATAGCAGAATTTAACTACGGTTGTGATTCAAACTCGAAACCCCCTGCTTTGTCATGGCAATCAAACTCGATTAATTGGAAGTTGTCTTCAAGTGAATGTCTGGTTTTAGTGACCTATTTCTCTTTGTTGGTTGGTGATAAGATACCTTTAGGTGACACATTTTACACTCTTTACATACTTTTAAGACAAATACTGGACATCATTTTGACAGACGCTGTATATCCTGAACTTTGTTTTTTACTTAAACATTTAATAAACGATTTCAATACTTTGTATATGAAGCTTAGCAAAAGAGGTTTGCAACCTAAGTTTCATCACTTGATTCATTACCCTAGAATGATGGCAAAATTCGGGCCTATTGTTCACCTTTGGTCGATGCGGTATGAGTCTAAGCATCGTGTTGGAAAAAATATCGCACGGGCGAATGCTGGACGAATAAATATTTGCAAAACTATAAGTATTAAGTTGCAACTTCAGTTGAGTCACTTTTTATTTCAAAACAGTTTGCCTATTCAATTTGAGCATGGTAAATTGAGAGAGCTGACTAGGGATAAATTTGTAAATTTAAAATCCAATTTTGATCTGCCGAATATTGCCACCCTCCATTCCGTGACTCATGCTACGGCAATGAGTATTACGTATCGCCCTAGAGACATTCTTTGCATTGGATTGGATGAAAATAATTTTAATTACCCCAGTTTTGTTAAAGTTATTGCTGTTTACGTTAAGCAAGATACATGTGAGATAATGTTTGAATGTCATAAGTTCCACACAATTTTCTTTGATACACATTTCCATGCTTATGAAGTTGAAGAAAGTACTGATGTAAAATACTTTGCGCTCACTCAGCTGTATTTTCCACTTCCGAACAGTCTTTCGCATTCGCTTAACAATAGAATTTATATCACTATGAAAAATTCAGTTGCTTAAGATGGAACGCTCTAGGCGCGAAATTCAATTTTTTTACAGGTTTTAATTTAGTGTGGGTAATCGGTGTAACTGTTTAACTTCATATGGTACTTGTGGTTGTGAAACGTGTAAAACTTTTTAAGAATAAAACTGTTAGCTTGATATAAAAGTTGTCAAACATAGATGATATTCGGACTTGCAACGTTTTGACAACTTTCATTTCAAGCTAACAGTTTTATTCTTAAAAAGCTTTACACAACAATATAAAGAACACTGCTTTACAACCGCAAGTGCCATTATGAAGTTAAAAAGTTACACCGTTTACCCACAATAATAAAATAAAAACTGTAAAAAGTATGAATTTCGCGCCTAAAGTGTGCGCTTCCACCTTAATACTGCCTACGTAGTGTAGGTATTTGACGATTTCAAAAAATGGTTCTTACTGTCGTATTATTTGTAGCGGATAGTGTAGCTCAATTTCACTTCATTTGATCTAGGAGTTAACGGCATATTACTTGTACGACGAGTATTATGCTTTTTAAGACTCGCGTCTTTCTCTCGGCGTTGCTGCACGATCATGCTGTTTGGTGAAATTATTTAAGAGAATATCCTATCTGGCGTGCGGCCGATACAAAAAACTTGAATTCGAACCGCTGTAGTCCCCTTTTAATGGCCTTTAAATCTATATAAATAAATTTTCTAATATACATTACTAAAGAGTTTTTCTATGCCTCTGTTTTTTTTTTAATTTTTGTTTACTTAACTCTTACAGACGATGGTAAAGTTAGTGTATTTTTAGCGTTATACACCGTGGGCCTGAATAACCCGACCAACTTTAACTATAGATTCTAACAACTATTAGGAGTAAAAAAAATTATGTGATTTATAGTCGAAAAACGCTTACTTTCCGACATATTCATTATTTTGTAAATGAAAACTCCCAAGTGTGTAACAAGCCCTAATAAATGTGACTAAGATGCTTTTACTATTTTTTTAAAGTCCTTTAACTAAACAGGAATTAACCTTCGCAGTATTTGTTGGTAAGCGACTACGAGGCCAAAAAATTTACCTTTTGTTTCCATTGTAGTTTTTTTTCCTTTTGACGTGACAACGTCTTATAATTCGATGGAGCCGGCTGCACGCACGAAAAAACATGACGTATGCGGCGTTACCTGACGTATGCGGCGTTACCTGACGTATTCGGCGTTACCTGACCGGCGTTCCATTGTCAATTGTTTATTTTCTTATGACGTTGTCACGTTCAACTATCGTCAGTAAACCGACTTTACAGACAACCGATTTTTTGATAACTTTTCCTCCAGTAAAGACATATTTATAACGAGGGGCTGACTTTACTGATTTATTTTGTTCCATAAGACTATTAATGTAAAATGACAAAATTCCACCTATGTTGATTTAACGTTATTTACTTGTTGTACCATCAGGAATACGTGGTTAAAATTGGTCGGGTTATTCGGGCCCACGGTGTATAGGCGTCTCTAGTTAATTAACAAAACCAGTAATCAATTAAAACAAAACATAGAGGCATAGTAACACTTCTTCATTAATGTATATTAGAAAAAATATTTATATAGGTTTATATTTGGTGGAGAAGATAGGAGACTACGGCGGCTCGAATTTAAGTTTTTTTGTATGGGCCGCGCGACAGGCAGGATATCCTCTTAATTCAATTTTAATTATGTTATAGCAGAGCAGGGATCCTGCAGTGACTACCCTTAACGATGTATATATTATAAATTATTTATTTGACTTATGTACAAATGTACGCAACTGAAATGTTGCGGTGCGCTTTGTCTCCCAATAGCGAAGGCAATTTTATGAGTTGTACTGTCGCGGAATGAAAAGGTTGGTTTTTGCTTGCTCAGTACAAGTTATCAGTATTTGCTTTATCGACCGAGTATGACACATTCCGTCATAATGAATGTCATTTCACTACATGGCCCACAGATAAAAAGGGAACATGTACTTCCAACGCATAAATGAATTTATTTCAAAGCTGGTCAACCTTTTCATTCCGCGACTGTACCTTAAACATATAGTCGCCAAGCATATAGTCTGGCACTTTCTTTCAAGTTCACTTCATTTGATCTAGGAGGTAACGACATATTACTTGTACGACGAGTATTATGCTTTTTGGACGTTTACATGCTGCGGATATCAAAGTCTGGAAGCCTTAGTCCGTTGTACGAATTCGTTCGGAAAAATAACGCATAAGCAATTTTGCCCGATGCAAACTGGGTCAGTGTTACGTACAAAAAGAATTCAAAATAAATTTATTTTTAAACGGCGTCTTAACACATTCAGTGCCAAGAAACCGACTATCGGGTTCATTTTGTATGAAAATTTGGGAGCTTGGCATTGAAAGTGTTAAACGCAACCCCTCCCAGCTGCCAGGCTTTGACATTCGTAGTCTAGAAACGCCCAAAGACTCGCGTTTTTCTCTCGGCGTTGCTGCAGTATCATGCTGTTTGGTGGAATTATTTAAGAGAATACCCTACCTTGGCGTGCGGCCCATACAAAAAACTTGAATTCGAACCGCTCTAGTCCCCTTTTAATGACCTTTAAATCTATATAAATAAATTTTCTAATATACATTACTAAAGAGTTTTTCCATGCCTCTGTTTTTTTTTATTTTTGTTTACTTAACTCTTTACAGACGATGGTAAAGTTACTGAATTTTTAGCGTTATATAGGTGTCTCTAGTTAATTAACGAAACCAGTAATCAATTAAAACAAAACATAGAGGCATAGTAACACTTCTTCATTAATGTATATTAGAAAAAATATTTATATAGGTTTATATTTGGTGGAGAAGATAGGAGACTACGGCGGCTCGAATTTAAGTTTTTTGTATGGGCCGCGCGACAGGCAGGATATCCTCTTAATTCAATTTTAATTATGTTATAGCAGAGCAGGGATCCTGCAGCGACTACCCTTAACGATGTATATATTATAAATTATTTATTTGACTTATGTACAAATGTACGCAACTGAGTCACTTTAAAAAAAATGTACACAATTAAGGGATTTAATTAAAACAAAACTTAATTTATTCCTTTGTGTAACGAAAGTTACCCATATAGTTTGTATGCCTAACTTTCGTTACACACAAAGGAAGCGATCGTGATTTTGTTTTTATTAGGCCCTGAACTATGTACAATTTTTTTGAAAACGACCCAACTGGAATGTAGCGGTGCGGTCTGTCTCCCAATAGCGAAGGCAATTTCACGAGTTGTACTGTCGCGGAATGAAAAGGTTGGTTTTTGCTTGCTCAGTATAACTTATCAGTATTTGCTTTATCTACCGAGTATGACACATTCCGTCATAATGAATGTCATTTCCAGAGCCCGTAAGTTTCGTGCCGATGACAGGCAAATGACGTCAACCTACATACAGGCTGATTTAGTTAAGCTTGTACATTGATTTACCGTTACCGTAAATTACCGGTATCGTTTAAGTTATGAATTAATTATAATCTACTTTTTTTATTGATTGGCTTCAATGGTAGAAGACATTTTGTAAGTAAAAATGGGTACGTCGTTGTTTTTTTATTTTAACGGAACATTGGAAATATAAATCGAATATGCGATTTGACATACTTATCAGAATGTATTATATTCATGCGGTCCCTTCTATATCAAAATGCGTTTCTGATTTCTTTTCAATTTTCCCGTTTCTATAAATAACATACATATCTCGATTTATAAAATGGCTTCTACCATTGACACCAACTAATTAAGGTAGTGATAAAATTAATTCATAGCTTTTACGATACCGGTAATTTCCGGTAACGATAAATCAATCTAAAATCTAAAGTGAATCATGCTGTATGTACCTTGACGTCATTTTTACGTCATCGGCATGAAACTTACGGGCTCTGGTCATTTCACTACATGGCCCACAGATAAAAAGGGAACATGTACTTCCAACGCATAAATGAATTTATTTCAAAGCTGGTCAACCTTTTCATTCCGCGACTGTACCTTAAACATATAGTCGCCAAGCATATAGTCTGGCACTTTCTTTCAAGTTCACTTCATTTGATCTACTTAAGATGTAGCAACATGAAAATTATCTATACATGTATTATGATTTTTAGACGTTCCCAGATTGCGGATATCAAAGTCTGGTCGCCTAAGTCCGTTGCACGAATTTGTTTAAAAAAACGCAAACATAACGTGGTGTTAGTGCTACGTACAAAAAAACACCAGTTTTAAACTCCGTTTTAAACGCACCTGCCATGCCAGGCTTTGATATTCGTGGTATAGAAATGTCCAAAGGCACAAGTATCATTTTTTTGATTTAAGTACAATGTACAGTCGAGGAAACCGAATTGCGTACCAGGGTGGAACTTTTTCATAAGCAATTTCACTATGATTTCATTGGCAGATGTATTAGCACAGATTAGTAGCACAAAGGTTCCACTCTGGTACGCAATTCCCTTCAGTCGCTGAGTACCTAAAACGCAGTCTGCCAATTTCGCGTTATGCCTAGACCTAACAAGATATTGGCATATTGCTCTTTAGACCGATTGCGTATTAAGTCATGAGCGAAGTAGGCGAATTGAGATTTAGGTTTAGTGCAAATTACCTCCAGGACGAGACAGGTATACTGAGCTTGCATAATAATTAAAATTCGTAGGTAGGTACGTTGTGAATATTTATTTTGTTGTTGTTGAATTGAATTTTAATTATTATGCGAGTAACGCCAGGTGTCAACACATGTATGTTTTTTGCCTGCCTCGCTTATAGACTAAAGCTCAGTATACCTATCTCGTCCTCGAACTAATTTCGCACTAAACCTAAATCTCAATTCGCCTACTTCGCTCATGAACTAATACGCAATCGGTCTAAATAGCAATATGCCAATATCTTGTTAGGTCTAGGCATAACGCGAAATTGGCAGACTGCGTTTTAGGTACTCAGCGACTAAAGGCGCAATTCAGTTTCCTCGACTGTATACCACTGGAATGTAGCGGTGCGCTCTGTCGCGAACTCTGTAATGAAGGCGATAATACATCGTGATATGTAGCCAATATTAGTTAAAAGTTATTACTTGTAGTAACTGTTACATTAAAGTCATTGTTATAGATTGTAATTTAAGTTATAGTGAATTACTTTAATACATAGATTATGTAGCCAAGTACATAATTATAAGGTAGAACTTTTAAGTTACTGTTTTAAAATAATTACTGTTATATGATTCTAAATAAATTATAACATAAATAGTTGTTTGTTTTCAGCATCGTTTCAGCCTGGTGAATGGGTTATAGGTGCCTACTTAGTACGTTAAGAGCTATGTGTAAGGTAGGTTGCTAAGATCTATTCCTAGCTAGTAGGTGTATATTACTTATCAAGTAGGTTAATAATACATTTATAGTAGGGTGGATGTACCCAGTGAGCAGGTTAAAGATATCTATTTAGTAGGTTGCTAGTAACTGTTCAGTTGGTTTAAACTACATAGAGAGTAGGTTGATGGTACCTATTGAGTTGGTAAGAAGTACCCAATCTCTAAGTAGTCCTAACCATCTTAATTGGTACTATTAACTGACTAAATTAGGTAATATCAAACATATCGCTAGGTAGCACAAACTATCTCGATTTTTAATGGGTCAGTTCTCACCGAAATGGCAGCTACCGCCAGTAGTTGTGAGCAGTTTTAGTGCTAGAATTTACGTTGTATTTTGCAAAGTTTAGCACTGAAACTGCTCACAACTACTGCCATTTCGGTGACAACTGACCCATTAAAAATCGAGATAGTTTGTATTACCTAACGATAAGGTTGATATTACCTAATTTCGTCAGTTAATAGTACCAATTAAGATGGTTAGGACTACCTAATGATTGGGTACTTCTTACCAACTAAATAGGTACCGTCAACCTACTCTCTAGGTAGTTTAAACCAACTGAACAGTTACTAGCAACCTACTAAATAGGTATCTTTAACCTACTCACTGGGTACATCCACCCTACTATAAAGGTATTATTAACCTACTTGATAGGTAATATACACCTACTCGCTGGGTAGTTCTAACCTACTCACTAGGTACTATTACCCTACTCCCTAGTTAGTTCTGACCTACTTATTAGGTACCATTAACCTACTTGCTGGGTACATCCACCCTACTATAAAGGTATTATTAACCTACTTGATAGGTAATATACACCTACTAGCTAGGTAGTTCTTGCCTACTTAATAGGTACCATTAACCTACTTCGTAGGTAACATAACCTACTCGCTGGGTAGTTCTAACCTACTCACTAGTTAGTTCTGACCTACTTATTAGGTACCATTAACCTACTCACTGGGTATATCCACCCAACTATGAAGGTATTATTAACCTACTTAAACGGTAATATACACCTACTCGCTAGGTAGTTTTAACGTACTTACTAAGTACCATTAACCTACTCATTGGGTATACCCACCCTACTATGAAGGTATTATTAACCTACTTAATAGGTAATATACACCTACTCACTGGGTAGTTTTAACGTACTTACTAGGTACCATTAACCTACTCATTGGGTATACCCACCCTACTATAAAGGTATTACTAACCAACTTATTAGGTATCATTAACCTACTCACTGGGTATATCCACCCTACTATGAAGGTATTATTCACCTACTTAATAGGTAATATACACCTACTCGCTGGGTAGTTTTAACATACTTACTAGGTACCATTAACCTACTCATTGGGTATTCCCACCCTACTATAAAGGTATTACTAACCAACTTATTAGGTATCATTAACCTACTCACTGGGTATATCCACCCTACTATGAAGGTATTATTCACCTACTTAATAGGTAATATACACCTACTCGCTGGGTAGTTTTAACGTACTTACTAGGTACCATTAACCTACTCACTGGGTATACCCACCCTACTATAAAGGTATTACTAACCAACTTATTAGGTATCATTAACCTACTCACTGGGTATATCCACCCAACTACGAAGGTATTATTCACCTACTTAATAGGTAATATACACCTACTCGCTGGGTAGTTTTAACATACTTACTAGGTACCATTAACCTACTCACTGGGTATACCCACCCTACTCTAAAGGTATTACTAACCAACTTATTAGGTATCATTAACCTACTCACTGGGTATATCCACCCAACTATAAAGGTATTACTAACCTACTTTATAGGTAATGTAACCTACTCATTTGGTAGTTTTAACGTACTGACTAGGTACCATTAACCTACTGACTCGGTATACCCACCCTACTATAAAGGTGTTACTAGCCTACTTATTAGGCACCATTAACCTACTCACTGGGTATATCCACCCTACTATGAAGGTATTATTAACCTACTTGATAGGTAAAATACACCTACTCGCTGGGCAGTTCTAACCTACTTACGCGGTACTGTTACCCTACTTTCTAGGTAGTTCTAACCTACTCACTGGGTATATCCACCCTACTATAAAGGTATTACTAATCTACTTAATAGGTATCATTAACCCACTTACTGGGTATATCCACCCTACTATAAAGGTATTATCTACCTACTTATTAGGTACTATTATCGGACTTGCTGGGTGTTTCTAACCGACTGAAGAGGTACTATTAACCTACTGCTAGGTAGTTCAAACCTAACCAATAGGTACCATTACCCAACTAAATTGGTAATATTAACCAACTCGCTAGGTAATTCCAACCTAGAAGTTAGGTGTTACTTACCAAGTGAGTAGGTTGATTTTACCATATTATGAGTATGAGTATGAGTATTCCATTACCTAATAAGTAGGTTAATACCAAAACCTAATAAGTTGGTTAAAGGTGGACTAGGTAAATTTTACCGACTTTTGCTTTACCTAGTGCGCTAGGTAGAATTAGCCTACTTAGTCGAATGTCTGCGTTTGGCCAAATAAGTAGGCAAAATTAACCTAAAAATCGCCTACTTTTTTTCCCAGTGCAGACACCGGGACAGGTGAAACTATAACATCCAAATATCCAAACATCTAAACATCCAAGCATCTTCATAAACTTTCACATTTATAATATTAGTGTGATTTTAAATCACAATAACATAAGCAACAGAGGGGGGTCTAGATCCAATCAATCACATCAACAACAGCAATAGCAATTTGGTAAAGATGGGCCGAATATTCGTTTTATACCTACATATTTGGCAGTTTTACCGAATATTCGGTAAGCATTCAACATATTCATTCATGCCTAGAGTTTTAGCTATATTATTGTGTACTCGTATACAAATGCTAAGTATGCTCGATCCATCTCTACAATTTAGGTGCTTATGTAGCGTCTAGCCCCGAATATCAATCGAAACAAGTATTTTGACATTGAGATTTGTCCTCTTAAAAGGCCAATGAGCTAGACGTAATCTTAATTTAATCACCAACCATAAATGATTTTAAGCTAACATGGTCATTCACATAATAACTACCATTAACAACGGGATATTTATTATTTACCATGTATGTTTCTTGTTTGAATGAGTTCCCGATATTTCGACCGATATCTTTTTGTTACTCCGTGATGATGGGGCGCTTGCAACAGTGCCGAAATATCGGGAACTCATTCAAACAACATATATGGTAAATATCCCGTTGTTAATGGTAGTTATTATCACTATAAATGAGCTGTCATAATTCCAACATTGTCATACTTAGTTGACATTAACTTTTGACTAACTCAAAAGTGTCTTTTAAAATGGTTATCAACTCAGTATTAATATATTGTGTATGAAAAGTAAAAAAAAATTGATTTAACACAAAGCGATATACCAGGTAGCTTCTGTTGACGGAAATAAAAAAAAACACGATGTATAGGTATACGTACTTGTTTTTAGTCATGTTGGACATTTTTAGGGTTACGTATACCTACCCGTAACGGAATCGTCTCTAATAGTGACGCTCTGATGTCTACCCGATACTATACTACTTACTCAGGAATCATGGGTCCATACCATAAAGAACTGCTTACGTCAGTGATAGCTTTATCATCGGATAGATCAACTGCAATCACACGTAGCCCAGCCGACGCGAGGGCAGCCGTCGTGGCTGAGCCGATCACAACTGCGATCTTGCCCACCCATCGGTCCCTACTCATCAATCACTGGTCCACACTATAAAGAACTGCTCTCGTCAGTGATAGCGTGCTCATAAGCTAGATCAACTGCAACACACGTAGCCCAGCCGAGGCTAGGGCAGCCACCGTGTCCGCGCCGATGCCCGACCCGGTGCCCGTCACAACTGCATTCTTGCCCGCCCAGTTCCTGCTCATTAATCGCTGGTCCATACTATACTGCGTACGTCAGCGATAGCGTGCTCATCAGCTAGATCAACTGCAATCACACGTAGCCCAGCCGAGGCGAGGGCAGCCACCGTGTCCGCGCCGATGCCCGACCCGGTGCCCGTCACAACTGCAGTCTTGCCCACCCAGTCCCTGCTCATTAATCGCTGGTCCATACTATAAACTGCTTACGTCAGCAATAGCGTGCTCATCAGCTAGATCAACTGTAATCACACGTAGCCCAGCCGAGGCGAGGGCAGCCACCGTGTCCGCGCCGATGCCCGACCCGGTGCCCGTCACAACTGCATTCTTGCCCCCCCAGTCCCTGCTCATTAATCGCTGGTCCATACTATAAACTGCTTACGTCAGCGATAGCGTGCTCATCAGCTAGATCAACTGCAATCACACGTAGCCCAGCCGAGGCGAGGGCAGCCACCGTGTCCGCGCCGATGCCCGACCCGGTGCCCGTCACAACTGCAGTCTTGCCCACCCAGTCCCTGCTCATTAATCGCTGGTCCATACTATAAACTGCTTACGTCAGCAATAGCGTGCTCATCAGCTAGATCAACTGTAATCACACGTAGCCCAGCCGAGGCGAGGGCAGCCACCGTGTCCGCGCCGATGCCCGACCCGGTGCCCGTCACAACTGCATTCTTGCCCCCCAGTCCCTGCTCATTAATCGCTGGTCCATACTATAAACTGCTTACGTCAGCGATAGCGTGCTCATCAGCTAGATCAACTGCAATCACTCGTAGCCCGGCTGAGGCGAGGGCGACCGCCGTGGCCGCGCCGATGCCCGACCCGGCGCCCGTCACAACTGCAATCTTGCCCGCCCATCGGTCCATCGGTCAACAATTTCTATAAAATTATAAGAATGAGTATACATTTTATACTCCATTTCGTTAACCAATACTTACAATCATACAACTTACTTAATATCACTAAGTCTCTTCAAGGAGTTATAGAAGAGACTCAGGCAAACTACGAGGGACCGAAGAGCTGGCAGCTTCCTCGCTCAACGCATCAGCCTTGCAATCCAGCGAGGAAATGCTGCCAGCATCTTTGGCACCATGCCGCAGGGGCCATTTTTAGATCTATTTTAGTTTTAGCTTATATGATTTGGATTTAGTTTTAGTTTTTAGTATATTAATTTTAACCTTTTATTCATTAAACGAGATCTTTGTGTTAAAAAATATCACTAATACTGATATGAAACAGTAGCTTATAATTTACTGAATCCATAGGGTTGATCCTGCTCTCGTTCCTCGATTAACCTTTTAGGAGAGACTGCTTGGGTAGAGAAAGTAACTCCCTAATTAAATGAAACTCTTGATGCGCTTCGGATTCGGAATTGTATTTACAAAAGTGGCCTATACTTATACTAAAAATTTACACTTACCATAGTGTACACAGAAATCAGATACTATTTCAAATATTTACAATAAACCAAAACAAGATAGCAAGAAGATCACGCGATGGGGCGTTTCCTTTTCTTTTCGTTTCGATTTCTATTAACATCTAAACAATCGGCTATGCTCACGAAGTATGACTGCATCTAATTACCGCGTCTCCATACATTTAGTATGAAAACAGCGTCGCGATAATTAGGTGACCGCAGACATACTTCGTGAGAATGGCCGAATAACAATGCTTTATCATGGCGAAACTATCGCGCACGTTTTTGTTATTTTGCAAGTAGTAAAAGTCACTATATTACTTTTTTTTGTATTAATAACGTTCCTATGTTCTGCAACACGAACGTCAGAAAATTTTAATTACTTAGCCGAAAGTTATCTGGACGTAATCGCTCTTGAGCGATAAGACCGCCTTGAGTAATCGCGTCGATAAAGTAATGTAACGTATTTACGTCACTCTAGGCAGTCTAGGCCGTAAAACTAGTGCCCTGCCCACTACCAAAGAATAAGTAATTAATAGTACTACCAAAGACCATTAAAACAAGAGGACTGTCATTCTCCATACAAAAAGTTGTTCCCCGAATTTACAACGCCATCTATGTATAAGCTTGGTAAAAGAGTTGCAAACGTGACACAGTATTTAAATGTTAGAATTTATTATTAGCTGTTTACGAACTAATTGTTACTATACTATGTTTCTTTGTTCAATTATAACATCGTTAAATGTTTAGTTTTTTAACGCTATCTAGTTTTTACCCGGAAATCCCCTAGCGGTCGGGTTACAACTTACAATCCAAAGTGGTGCCGAGGTTTTGCCGAGGCATGCCTACCGCCACGAAGACCGATAGTTGCAACAGCTCAAAGAGCTAGCATTTGTTCAAGCACAAAAAAAAAAAAAACAATCCAAAGTATGGAGAATGACAGTCCTCTTGTTTTAATGGTCCTTGGTACTACGTACATTCTGAGTTTCTCTTTCTAATAAACCTGACGGGTCCGACCACCAGACGGAACTTACTGCATCCGACCGTCTCTCTCTATCGCATAACGCGTGCTCTTTCTGGTCGCTGGCTAATCCCCTCAGGAGGACATTTGGTACTAGTAGCCGCGCGGCGAAATAGCGGAGTGAGCCACTTATCTGCCACTACGTTAAGAAATCCTTTCCCGATTTTCCGATGACTTGAAGACGGCTGGATCGATTTGGAATAGTACATTACACAACCAGGGTGGTAATACAAAGAAAGGCCGAGATCGCAGAAGTTTGCGGCCCGAGCTGCAAGCGAGGGACGTAAATATGCGATCGAGGGTTTTCTTTATTACCTCCCGTGTTGTGTACATCATTTTATGTCTACACAGCGTGTGGAAAAAGCCACTTTATGGCCAGGTGTGGCATAAAGTTCTTTTTAGGGCTCCGTACGTCAAAAACAAAAAAGGGAAACTTATAGCAGGGTTTCTTAAACTGTGGTCCAAGTATCCCCTAGGGGTCCGTGATACGAGCGCCGAGGGTCCGTGTCTATGCCCTCAACTCAACGTCTGTCTGCCTGTCTGTCTGTCTGTCTGTCTGTCTGTCACAGCCAATTTGCTCCGAAAGTACTGAACCGATTGAGTTGAAATTTGGTATATAATAGTAGATTGTGTAACAAGGGAGCAAAATGATGTATTTACGGCGAGGGCGTACATTGAATCCTGAACGAAGCGAAGGATTCTACAATTGAATCCCGAGCGTAGCGAGGGATTCTAAAGTAGAATCCGGAGCGTAGTGAGGGATTCAAGTGTTAACGCCCGTGGTGAAAATAATTTTGCTACCTTGTGACACACACTGCTTTTCACACCGACTATGAGGAAAATTCAAATACAAACGCTACCTACCAAAATAACGAAATATTTAGTTAATAAAAGAGCATCACTCACACATTATTATTAAAAATGAAATGTTAAAATGGTTAAATTTATAGGCCATTATTATTTTATAAAACGATTATTATTTTTTACCGCCGGGACGAAAATACCATATTTATGGCCCTCGCCTGCGGCTTGGACCGCAAACGTCTGTGATCTGGGCCATTCGTTATTATACCGCCCTCTGTGTGTAATATACGAATAAAGCTGTCTATGGTATGGCATATTCTAAGTGGGTTCAAACTAAAAATACCCTGTTGTCCTTGAACAGAAAAGTGCTACTTTGATCCCTCTTATGAGGGAGCAAAATACTTTTTTCTGAATAGGAGGTGTGAAAATTAAGTTTAATAACCCAAACACGGACGTGTCCAAGAAATATATGAATTTTAATCATGGGGGGTTAAAAAGAAAATTAAAAAAAAGTTAGCAAACTAGGTATATCGTGTTACATATGAAATAAAAGAGCTCACTGTGAGAATCTCAAATACATTCTCTTTATAATTTTTTTATTAATAGTTTCGAAGTTATTTACTAAAATAGGAAAAAATATGGAAAATAGTCCTATACCTATCGAATACAGGAAAACCTATAAGAAGTCTGTGCAGTAAAGTATAATTGTGTTATATTGTTTTGAACGTACGGAACCCCCTCCACGCGAGTTCAACTCGCACTTGTCCGGTTTTTTTGTTTGAAACCTTACAATAGGTCCCATTGCGACCAGGTCAGCATCTGATGAGGGAATCTTGGAAAATGCGATGAAACATCTTAAAGGCCGGGTCACACCGGATGCGTGCGCGTCGCGTACGCGTTGCAGCTCCTTGACTTGACTTTGAGCCGCCATTTTGAACGCGTTACGCACAAAGTCAAGGAGCTGCTGCGTGCACGCAACGCACACGCAGCCGGTGTGCGTTGGCCTTAAATATTATAGTTAGGCACACATAGCCATTTCGGGTATTTTTTACTATCGCGCATTTCTTATTATATTTGATAAGAAATGCTTCGTTTAAAGTTGGTTAGGTATTTTAACTATGTACATATCTAATTTTTGTATAAACATTGTAAAAACGTAATTTAATAAAAATAATTATAATAAAGTTTCATACCTCACGTGAGCAATAAATTTGCTGTAATATTTTGAGAACGCTCCCACACCCACTTTCTGAGAATAGCAATTTGGGTACACTATTCGTAGCTTAGTTATTACCATATTCTATATTCCGAACATGAATGTTTACAGTGTCGCGTAGAGGGTTTGACTGGCGATTCACTAATGCCAGTCAGAGCCCGTATAGTACCATGCCTCACGGTATTTTCCCATTTATAAGCAACCATTTACCTGCAGAAAATGATGCGAGCGAAATCTGCATTATGCGCGGTTTTTGAACCATCAATAACTCGTTATAATGAGTATATGCTCGCTTCATTGGAGGCTCCACAAACACACATCGAAAGGTGACTAATAGAGTAAAAACCTCGCCTCAAAAATATGGAAAATAGTAAACGACGAAACAGGCATAAAGGCACATCACAATATCTGCATACATATATGAAAGTGATGTGCCCAATGCTTTAAACTTTCACTTTATATCAGTGGCATGGCATCAGAGTTTAAAAATTAAAGTGATGAGTCGTTGTCCACTTCTGGAGGCACGGCAGTACTCCCGCCAAGTCGAGCAAAACAAAGGCACGGGCGTACCATCCTTTTCTCGAAGCCATTCAGGCCATTTTTAGCCTCCCGTAATTTTGTACTGGCTAAAGCTACACACAATAAGACTTATTGTATATTCTCAATATCATTCAATTAGAACGTGTAGGTAGTTTAAGAACTATTGCATGTCAAAGTTCCTTAGTTTTGTCACTGACTCACTGATTCACTGACTGATGATCATCATAATTCTAAAGTACTTCTAGCAGACCTACAAGCTCCAAATTTTAAACATAGATATTTTTAGCCTATCAAGTCCTAAAAAACCTAAAAGTATTGCAATTTCAGTCACAACTGCACACATACGTTTGTAATCCTATACAAATACATGTGATTACAAAGTTAGTTTTGCAGTTCAAATTGCAAAGAATGGATTGGAATGTTAATAAATAAAGGAAGATCACTTACAAAAAGAAATGAGATTCCATCAAAAACATTACATGTAAAAAGATGCAAGTCTCGCAACGCAGTTCTCCTACAACAAAAAAGTTTTGAGATGTAAAGTTAAACCAAGTCCGTATCAACCAGGGGTATCAACAGAACTCGATTTCCACCGACTTTCCTATTATTTAACCGTGGAGGAACACATTTTATAGATCTAATAATAGGCAAGTCGGTGGAAATCGAGTTCTGTTGATACATGGTCTTTTGCGTACTATATATTACTTCAATAGTATCTACACAGTACATAAAGTCAGAATATAGGTAGTACAATATTATGTATTACAGTACGACTGGCAACCCTATCTTTTATGATGCGTGATGTGGTTTTCGTTTTCCTTGATGAAAATCCATGGGAAAACCGCATATAAAACTAGCATTCCTCAAACTATACTCACCATGCCATCTCAAAAGGCATCATCTATCATACGTCTTACTCGGAATATAAATCCAATATAGACAATGAAGTGGTGGTTTCTGAAAAGTATACGTAAAGTGATTATTGAAGTTATTTATTTGTTTTTTCGACTCCTGTACTGTAATCTGTCTTTTACTTGGTCACGAACACTAATATAAGAACATACATAATATGAGTTCAGAGAAGTCTATACTCTATTCCCCATAACAGCACTAGTGTCGTTATAGTCACTTTACGTTATTGCTAGCAGCCACAGACTTCTAAATCTAGGTTAAACTTAGGTCAAGGATTAAGCGCTCAATTTTAACTTTACGGTAAAAATGCACAACTACCAACTTAACAAACAATTAAATTTAAGAAAAACAAAACTTTCCGAACTAAATTCATTGATGCCAACATAAAAAAGTATTTTTAATTTTAGTATATTTTATGCCACACCTGGCCATAAAGTGGCTTTTTCCGCACGCTGCGCGTACGGAAAAAGCCGCTTTCTGGCCAAGTGTAGACATAAAATGATGTACACAACACGGGAGGAAATAAAGAAAGCCCTCGATCGCATATTTACGTCCCTCGCTTGCAGCTCGGGCCGCAAACTTCTGCGATCTCGGCCTTTCTTTGTATTACCACCCTAGTTGTGTAATGTACTATTAAATTAAAAAAAAAGTTTACCATAGACACATACTGTCAGTCAAACGTCATATTTGCCTTGTTTCCAGGTTATGATTAATTTAGTATTTTATAATTTAAAACCTCGTCGTAGAAAAAGTATTGTATGCAACGTTGTATAATTAAGTCAAAAAATGCTCATTGCGTCTCTATTTGCGATACTCGCCGCATTCGCGGCTCGTATCGCAACTCACGCAATTCGCATTTTTTGAACCCACTTATACAACTGTTGCATAAAATACTATTATAATATACTTACTCTCCTGGAGAACTTTGTTTCGCCTCATAAATAATGCTCCCATTATAAACTGAAGCAAATCCGTTTTGTCATGAAAACCCAATCGCATAGTTATTTGGCAGCCCATAGCAAAAAACTAGTCAGTAGATACGTGGATAATTCAAGGTAAACTGTAATGGTGGGACAACCTTAACTTTGCTTTTGAAACCTGTTGTCTCCATAAATTGACATAATATAACGATTTAGGATTAAAGAAAGATTGAAGTTAGAAAATAAAACAATAAGTACCTATAGCTATTTTTTATTAAATTAAAGTTATCATTCGTAAATAGATTGATCTTTGAAAACATGATGCCAGTGGCCACTAAAATGTTGGCTAAGTACCTTAACAACATCCACCAACTTCAACCTCTTCTGGTGTTGCAGGTATCTATGGGGCGGCGGCGACGGTGATTGCTTCAGGCGATACGTCTGCTCGTTTGCCCCCATTTCATAAAAAAAAACCTCGCTAGAATCACAGTATAACAGCAGTAATGTTTCTTTTGAACTGTATTTGGTTTCTAGTATTTGTTGTTATAGCGGCAATAGACATACACTTTCAGTGAAAATTTCGAGTCTCTGCCTATTAGCAGTGTTCCGATCTTGGGTGCTATTTGGGGTATATGAATATGACTTCAAAAGTTATACAGAAACATGGATATTTCTCGGAAAGTTGGGAATCAATATTATTGTAGATGCATTTTTAGGGTTCCGTAGCCAAAATGGCTAAAAAGGAACCCTTATAGTTTCGTCATGTCCGTCCGTCCGTCCGTCCGTATGTCACAGGCATTATACTCAAAAACTACAATAACGTACACTAATGAAATTTGGAATATAGATGTCTTGTAGATGCCGGTTGGTAGTTAAATAATAAATAACTGGCCAAGAGCATGTCGGACCATGCTCAGTGTAGGGTTCCATAGCCGTAACTATACGGTAAAAAATACGATGTAAAAAAGTACAACAACAAAAGAGCGTATCTTCATAGCAATTACGTCCTTTTGTTGAGAAGCGCAGTTTATCGGCAATAACTCAAAAACGGTTAATCCGATCTTGTTGAAAATAATTTTCGTTGAAAGTATTAATTAAGCGTTACCTTCGTGATTTTTCTCATATTTTTCGGACGCACGGTTTAGAAAATAGTGGGGGGGGGACACAATTTACACAACTTTCGGAGCGATTATTTCCAAATACAATTAATCAAAAACATTACTTAGGAACCTTATAGTGTTTTTTAAAGAGCTGTCGAACTATGTACCACACGTTGATATTTGCTGAAAAAAATTTTTTTCACTGTCTTTAACATGTATGGAGTGCCCCCCCTAAAAATATTTATTTTAATTATTTATATACCAAACTAAGTAGCGGCTCATAAAAGACACCTATATTCCAAATTTCATCAATATCCATCATGTAGTTTCTGAGTAAAATGCCTGTGACATACGGACAGACAGACAGACAGACAGACAGACAGACGGACGGACATGACGAAACTATAAGGGTTCCGTTTTTGCCATTTTGGCTACGGAACCCTAAAAATCTAGGGGGGGGGCACTCCATACATGTAACGGAAGCTAAAAATATTTTTTTTCAGCAAACATCAACTTGATTTACATAATTCGATAGTTCTTTTAAAAACATTATAAGGCTTTTATATACTTTTTTTTTATTAAGTGAATACTTTCGGAAATAATCGCTCCGAAAGTTGCATAGATTGTGTCCCCCCCCCCCCTTTAATTTTTAAACCGTAGGTCCAAAAAATATGCAAAAAATCAGGAAGGTAACGAAATAAATACATTCAACGAAAATTATTTTGAATAGTAACGGATAAACCGTTTTGAAGTTTATTGCCGAAAAACTTCTCAACCAAAAGGTTTTAAGTGTCATTGATTTACACGGCATTTAAGACCTTTTGCCAGTTGTTTATGACAACGTTTTTTTGTACGGTGGTACGGAATAGAGGTGTGCGCTGACCGGCGCGGCGTACGCCGCCGGCCATTTTTACCACGCCGCCGCCGCCGATCATTCCACCGGCGTGAAATCGGCGTGAACTAATACTATGATGGCCATGACCCAATTTATCTATCTTCTCCGTTATTGGAGGAAAAACTACCTTTAGAACACTTACTTATTTAGTTACTTATACAGTGAGATACCATAATAGCTCATAATATCGTAAGTCATCTACATTGAAAGGTATAAGCTATTGGTAATACTTCCAGTGAAGCTACAGAACAGATTTCAGCTTTTTATAGCACAGGAATAGTTTGGAGCCCTCCATTATAAGGTCTGGAAGAAGTACCGCATTTTAGGTATCTAGGAAGTCACTTTCGACGTGACTTTGACATCCAAGATAGTTTCCCACAAAACCAAATCAGTTGCAGCCTGTGGAAAACTTAGACGGCGTATTTGGCAGAGTTAACTTGAGATTATGAGTTGATCTTAACCTAAACCTAACTCTTCTACAGGGTGATTGGAAATTCGACCTATTCCTTGAAAGGGGTTATTTTAGAGCTTATTTGCAATGATTTAAGTCCAATCAACCGGGGGTCAAAACTCAATGGTTCTCAAGTTATTTGACTTTTAACTTATTTTTTTTAAAACCCGCCTTTCGATCTAAAACTGCTTATTGCGAAAAAACTACTTAACTTAGTAATGAAAAAGAGCCATCATCTAATAGCCAATAAATGGTTGATTACGAAAAATCCAAAAAACATGCCAAAACCTTTGAAAATGTTACCAATAAAAGAATTTAAAGTCAAAAGTTTTTGGATTTTGTTCAAAATTTTGTAATTCTTTGAGGCATTACTTAAAAAAAAATTACGACACTTCGCGTAAAAATTACTAAAATTAGTTCCTCAGTTCATAAGCTTTCTAAAAAGGTAGAATTGTTGACATTTTTTGCATAACTTTTAAAATAACATTAATAATAAGAGAGGGGGTAGGGAATATCACCTAGCGTACCGGACCCTTAATCAGTTTGTTTGTGTCACTTTAGTTTATCCGTGGGTTTTGTTTGTCTTCAGTTTTTTATTTTATTTCATCTTCTTAGGATTGGAATCACTAAAAGTTGCCTTCGGTGATATTTCAATAAGTAATTTATCAATCAGTTCCCGGTTGCGTTAAGTTTGCACCTAATTTGTAAGATACACCAAGGAAACCAGGTGCAAACTTAAGGCAACCGGGAACTTACAGATAAATTACTAACCGAAATATCACGGAAGGTTACTTTTAGTGACTTCTAACCTAAGAAGATGAGATAAAATAAGAATCCGAAGACAAACAAAGCCCACGGAGAAACTAAAGTGACACAAACAAACTGATTAAGGGTCCGGTACGCTAGGCGAAATTCTCTATCACCTCTCTTATTATTAATGTTATTTTAAAAAGTTATGCAAAAAATGTCAACAATTCTACCTTTTTAGAAAGCTTATGAACTGAGGAACTAATTTTAGTAATTTTTACGCGAAGTGTCGTAATTTTTTTTTAAGTAATGCCTCAAAGAATTACAAAATTTTGAACAAAATCCAAAAACTTTTGACTTTAAATTCTTTTATTGGTAACATTTTCAAAGGTTTTGGCATGTTTTTTGGATTTTTCGTAATCAACCATTTATTGGCTATTAGATGATGGCTCTTTTTCATTACTAAGTTAAGTAGTTTTTTCACAATAAGCAGTTTTAGATCGAAAGGCGGGTTTTAAAAAAAATAAGTTAAAAGTCAAATAACTTGATAACCATTGAGTTTTGACCCCCGGTTGATTGGACTTAAATCATTGCAAATAAGCTCTAGAATAACCCCTTTCAAGGGATAGGTCGAATTTCCAATCACCCTGTATATACTACAGAAACATGGTGCTACTACAAAACAGAAGACTTCTTCGATCTCCGTTATCTATTCTGCTCATTAAGTGTCAAGATCAAGAACCAAACAAGAAAGTTTTACTTTGCGTCAAAATACCTGGCATTCAGGCTCTCATAATGAAACATCAACTGCGGACTGCGGTGTATGGTCACATCAGCGTGTTTGGGTTTGGGCGCGAACATCAGCAATACCAGGTCTTGTGAAGTGGAAATTAGGAGGCGCATAGGAATGGCCAAAAGTGCAATGTCCCTGCTGCAAGATATACGAAAGAATTGCAACATCTCACGCTAAACTAAAACTAATTTAGTCCCTAGTCTTCTCCATATTCAGCTACGGAGTTGAGACTTGGACTCTGACAAAGGCTGGCCGTGATCGCATTGATGCTTTCGAGATGTGGTGCTGGAGGAAAATGCTTCAATTTTCTTGTAATTCTTGGACAGCTTTTCGCACAAATGCATCTATATTACGCAAATTGAACATCAAGATCAGACCATCAACCATCTATCTACGCAGACTACTAGAGTTTTTCGGTCACATAGCCAGGAAAAAAGGCCATAATCTTGAACAACTTATTGTTATTGGCAAGATTCATGGCAAACAACCTATAGGCCGCAGATGCACTACACGATGCCAAGAACAGACACAGACGCTGAGACACCGTCAGAAAGAAGCGGAAGTCACGGGAATTTCAGGACCCTCAGCAATGAGGAACACGAAGCGAGAAGGAAGACGAGGAATATAATGGGACTATTATCTTGACCTTACAAAAAATTGCAATTCCACCAAACACATAGAATATAAAATAGCTAGCCAAAATACTGCTACTTTCATTTTTACAGTGAAAAAGTTACCAGATCTCATAAAGACAAGCTTAAGGCGCTAACTTATTAAACCCTATATCTCGGTCAATAAGTATGTATGACTTGACCATTTTATGGAACTACTGCTTTTAAAACAAAGACCCGTGGTAATTTTTCTTACTATTTGAAACGACCGAATGATGCTCATATAGCCCGACCGTTTCACTATATGTGTAGAAATGTACTGTAATATGCATAATTACTTATTGTGTTTACCACGCCGATCACGCCGATTACGCCGCCGCCGCCGGTCAATTTTTGACCGGCGGCCGCCGCCGACGATTTAGCCATCGGCGCACACCTCTAGTACGGAACCCTTCGTATGTGAGTCCGACTCGCACTTGGCCGGTTTTTTTTTTGTTTGTTATAAGCGTCTAAGTGATAACTCATTCCCGGAGTCCTGAGGAATATCAATGTTTCTGTATGACGTTTGAAGTGATATACCCCAAATAGTACATATTATGGTTCAAAAGTTAGAGCAGAATGCCAATGAGTAGGCGCGGAAAGTGTTGTAGTGTTTTTGTCTGCCTCTGCCTCAACACTTCCAGAAATCAGCAGAATCCAGCTGCAGCTTTATCGCTATTCGAGATACCATCACAAGAGGCCGTGGTCACGGTGGCTCGGCCCTGACTAAGAATCGGTAAATTTCGGTAACTACAATGAGTGGCGCGAGCGGTGAAGCGGGATGGAGCTAAGGCCACGTGATGTACCTTTGTTCGTAGTGACGCTACTCTGTGTACTCTGCTTCGGTTCAACAGATACAGTCCTGGGGCAGACGGATAGACGGACAAACAGACAGACGGACGGCGGAGGTTTAGTAATAGGATTCCGTTGTTACCTTTTGGGTACGGAACCCTAAAAAATGTAGTTTTATTAGACCACGTGACCCTACCGATCGTACGACGGGATCTTCAGATTCAGCATCTTTTCTCATTGAGGGCAGAAATCGTCAACTCCAGGACCTGGAATAAAATAGTATTTTGAGATATACTTCCACGTACACAAAAGCCAATTAAACTTTATATATTATCAGGAACTAAAAATGTATTTTCGAATTATGATAACAGATGGCGCAGACCCATCGATGACCTATTCAATGTTTTTATGGTTCTTTCAGTCATTTCGTGTTGTTTTGCGCTGATAAAATGTACCAAGCTATAAAATGAACTAAATTAAGGAAGAATATTTCCCCTCTTTTCGTTTATATACAGAACTGGGCTCGAATCACCTTGATTATTGCTCATCAACCTTAATCACTGCAAAGTTGGGTTAGCAACCAAAATGAGCAATCACTTAGCTGGCCCACGAAACAGTAATCTTGGCTTCCAATACTAGAACACGCTGTGATCTGTCTGGTGCGGTTTCCTAACAGTCGTTCGTGCAGATAAACATATCTAATAAAGACTGTTGTTGGACTGCTGATTATTAACATTATGCGGCATGGAGAAAGCGGCGACGTCAGCGGGACGCAGCACCGCACGAAACTCAAGTGACCATACGGCCCATCGATGTAATGTACATATGTGTCGCAGCCAACCGGTTTAGTTAGCCATTTGGTTAACTGCCTAGCATTTTTACTAAATTATGACTCGCCAGCAGGTCGACGAAGCCCCGCTGCGTAGGGCTTCTATTTCTGCTCTGAGGGACACAAGCTGACTAACAAACCTAACCTAAAATAAGGAGTGTGTTTAATGAAAAGGCTAGGCAGCTAACCAAATGGCTGACTAAACCAGTTGGCGGCGACATATGCACCAAACTAGGGGAGAAGTCACTAAGCATATCTAATGAAAAATCAGTTTACCTTGACGTCGGGTGGCGTGGAGACGGCGTAAGCGACGGCGGCGCGTCCGCGGGGCGCAGCATCGGCGGCGCCGCGCCGACCAGGCCCTCGCTGAGCATGCGACCCATCGATGTATCCACTAAACCGGAGAGATGTCACCATCCACTAAGTACGAGTATATCTACTAAACGCCCAGTTTACATTGACGTCGGGTGGCGTGGAGACAGCGATGGCGACGTCCGCGGGGCGCAGCACCAATGATATTTTATAAGCGCAGCACCGGCGGCGCCGCACAAACCAGGCCCTCAGTGTCCATACGGCACATCGACGCGTTCACCAAACCAAGGGAGATATCGCTAACGTAAAGTACGATATCAACCAAAAGCTCAGCTTACATTGATGTCTGACGTGAGCGGGGTGCGCCGCACAAACCAGGCCCTCGGTGACCAATGCGGCCCGTCGACGCTTTCACCAAACCAGGGGAAAAGTCACTAAGCACATCTAATGAGATATCAGTTTACATTGACGTCGGGTGGCGTGGAGACGGCGTAAGCGACGGCGGCGGCGACGTCGGCGGGGCGCAGCATCGGAGCCGCGCCAAACGCGGCCGCGCTCACCATGCGGCCCATTGACGTATCCACCAAACCGGGGGAGATACTCTGCATACAATAACATGAACACTTTATAGCATACTAGAGAAAAATATTACAAACTGTACACACAGCTAGCACGACTGGCTGCTTCTTCGCTTGCCGTGCGACACAGGATGACCTGTCACTGTCACACTATATAAACTATATTGAATGGAAAGGGGTACAAAAGTCTAAATTATTTCTATAACCGAACATTTGTGCTAGTAGGTACCTACTGGAGCACCATATCGCATACGGAACGCACCGCATCCGGCCGTCTTTCTCTATCGCATAGCGCGTTCTCTTTCTGTTTTTTGATACTAGCAGCCGCGCGGTGAAATCGCGGAGTGAGCCAGTCCTCTATGTCTAGCATAACTGGCCGCGACTTTGTTTCTACCACGACAAAGGACGACCTGTCACTGTCACACTAAATTGCGTGGAAAGAGACTGGTAGCTTTTGTCGCGCGACAAAGAGTCGCGTGTCACAAGTTGTGCTAGAGGTACTCATATGGTACTGACGGTAGTCTTGATCCGCGTCTGCGCGTGCGCGAGCTCGTCGGTCAGCTGCGTGGTGAACGCGGTGACGGCGTGCTTCGTACTCGGGTACACGTTGACAACTGGCAGCGACGGGACGTAGTGACCTGAAACGCTAAAACAACGATTTTATGGAGGCTAACTCTACCGTCGCAGAGAGTAGAGGTACCCTCCCTACCCTAAGGAGAACAATCTTATATGAGGGATCATTTGAAAAAGTGTTCAGCTAAAAGGAGTAAATAATAGTACAAAATCTCAGAATGGCGCTAGCGTCGCAGGAGAGTATGTAATGAATTTAGCAGTTGTAAACGGACTAGACGGAGTGAAGTGCTGATATGAAGGGTAGAGGTAAGGTTTTATGTTTTGGTGACTAAAGTAGATACTTAATACAGCGGCAGTAAGTACCTATCAGTGGTGTGGCGTTCATAGAACCCGATTCCCACCGGCTTGCCTATTTTAAAGCATATGACCGGAGTACTACTCCTGAAGAAAAAGTCATCCAAATCTGCTCCGGCTTTACCAAAAATATATTTGACGCCACGCCACTGGTACCTATACCAAATTTTAACCATCTGCACTAGTGGCGCCGTCACTATTTAGCACATTTTGACAGACACTTTTCGATACACAGAGACGATGTCTCTCTACTCTCCATATTTGTCTTCATCCATGAATCATACGAGAGAGGACGATGATCGCAAATAAAATGTGAAACTACAAAATAAAACACATCTCAAATATAATTGAAGCCGTGGCTAGCTCAGGCTCTTTTTGTTTAGTATGGAAAATGGACCGCTTCTAATCACCTTAAGCTGTACACCTGACCTATGTTGGTTATCTACCTATTGATATTGATGATGTGACCCTCGACCCCTCGCCTCTTCATGGAGGCAACAGCGCGGCGCGAGCACAGAATCAGCCCTGTGATGTTCACCTCGATCATTTGTTCGATTTCATCGTCGCTCAGCGGATTAGCGCTCGCCTCTGCAAAAATATCATATCATCAATCACATTGACGTGCGATACACACATTGATATACGATACAAAGGACAGGGCTAAGCGAGCGCGCAGACGGTTCCAACGCTTTGGAACCGCTTTGGCGGTAAAAATACCGCCAAATCAGTACCAGCCGCCAGTGCGACACGCGGCGCGTGCACTGCGCAGCTTGTCTTTATAGCTGCATTTTTTGTTACGGGGAAAATAGTTCCGAACTGTTCGGATGGGCCTATCCTTACTTTTGAAATCATTGATCATGAAATCACCTTTATAAATGGAACCGTCAGTAAATGAGACTAGTACATTACATAACTAGGGAGGTAATACAAAGAAAGGCCGAGATCGCAGAAGTTTGCGGCCCGAGCTGCAAGCGAGGGACGTAAATATGCGATCGAGGTATTTAAGCATAACGTATCTAAAACAACTGAAAACTGTAGACAGAGTACCTAAACGTACTCACCAAACTGCACCTCATTTGCGACAAATGGGGAACCCAAAAGCCCAATGAGGAGACCAATGGGTACCCCAATTGGCACATATCTCCGAGACTCACCTCGACCAACGGCGCCCGCCTAGCGAGTCCAACAACGCGAAAGCCCTCGTTAGCCAGCCGCACGCAGATCGCCGCCCCGATGCCTGCGCTAGCGCCGGTCACCACGGCCGTCCTACCCGTCCAACGCTCCATACTTCATTAGACATAATAAAATAGAATGTTTTATTTTCGATCAACAATCATACCGTACCGTTACTAACAATTCTGTGGGTCTAGTGAAAAGGTACAAGTCAAATTTATACCAGGACCAAAAGGTCACAAATCTATAATATGACTTAAGCTCTTTTGCTCCTAAGTTTAATGTGACTTGTACCCCTTTTTTACTAAGCCCCCCAGAATTTGAGATTTAAGTATCCTAAAGTTAATAGTTACAATAAGTACTGGTATTATGTGGCTCCGCATGTAGGGCGAAACAATAGTGTCCTAGTACATTGCTACAGAGACCGGGAAGTGACGGGTTCAGCCTCGTAACTATCTCACCTCGCTTTCGCTCGGCCATCTATATGTACTCGGCCGGCAACCCCATTTCACGCCGAGGTTATGTATAGCGCATTTCTCAAATGTGCATTGAAATAACTTAAAAACACTCAAAAAAATCAACATTTATTTTCTAGTGACACTAAAAGTAAAATAGACAAAAAATAGAATTGCAGAATGAAACATTTTCAATTTCCTTTCCAAACACTGTTTCAGTTCCTATACGAAAAATATGACTTGGATATCTTCAAGTTGAGAGTGAATAGACATCTTCTGGACAAGCATGCTACATCTTAGTGTACGAACTGAGTGGACGCTCGAGCGGGGCGTGCAGCGGGGCGTTCATGTTCGTCCTGAGTGCACGCTGCACAAAACCCATACACGCTGCCCGCCACGCCGGACGCGACGCTGGACGCGACGCTCGACGCTCGCCACTCAGGCCGTACACTAAAGGTGGGTTTAGACCAAACGAATTCTAACACATTCTAACCCCACTCTACCAAATTCTTTGTATGTACACAAAGAATTTGGTAGAGTGGGGTTAGAATGTGTTAGAATTCGTTTGGTCTAAACCCACCTTAAGGCTTCATCGTCACTTAACATCAGGTGCGATCGGGATCAAATGCTTGTCTTTCACAGACAAAAAAAATACACTTTTACCGCGTACCTATATTTAGATGAAATATTTAAAATGTGTATTCTTGTAGTTAAGTTTGCAATTGAATTGAAATTATTGGAAATAATGTGTGTTATGTTGATATCGATTTTATATGTATAAATAAAATTGCAAATAAATATTTTTACTAAAAAAAACCCGACCGCGAAAAGTGCATAAAATCCGCCATTTTGTTTATTTAATAAACTTTATACCCAGTGACACTCGCGCCATCAAGACGAATCTAATGATATATCATTTATCAAAATCGGTTGTGCCGTTGAGTAGTTACGAGCGGACATAGGAACGGACATACATACATACATACAGGTCAAACACATAACCCTCCTTTGGGCTTCGCCGCAGTCGGGTAAATATAGCAAACATCGTTTATTGTTTTTTTAATGGCTGAACGCCAGCCATGTCACAAATAAATGTGAAATGGAAATTTAAAATAACTGGCCAAGAGCATGTCGGACCATGCTCAGTGTAGGGTTCCATAGCCGTACCTACAAAGTAAAAAATACGATGTAAAAAAAGTACAACAACAAAAGAGCGTATCTTCATAGCAATTACAACAACAAAAGTTGAAAAGCGCAGTTTATCGGCAATAACTCAAAAACGGTTAATCCGATCTTGTTAAAAATAATTTTCGTTGAAAGTATTAATTAAACGTTATCTTTGTAATTTTTTTTATATTTTTCGGACACACGGTTTAGAAGATAGAGGGGGTGGGGGACACAATTTTCACAACTTTCGGAGCGATTATTCCCAAAGGTATTCACTTAATCAAAAACATTACTTAAGAACCTTAAAATGTTTTTAAAAGAGCTGTCGAACTATGTACCACACGTTGACATTTTATGAAAAAATCATTTTTTAGCTTCTGTTACATGTATGGAGTGCCCCCCCCCCTAGATTTTTTTATTTTTATTATTTAACTACCAAACTTAGTTGCGGCATCTACAAGACATCTATATTCCAAATTTCATCAGTATAGGTCTTGTAGTTTTTGAGTAAAATGCCTGTGACATACGGACGGACGGACGGACGGACATGACGAAACTATAAGGGTTCCTTTTTAGCCATTTTGGCTACGGAACCCTAAAAACACATTGCAGGCCTAGGCTGGCAGTGGTGGTAAACCTTAAGAAATTTCAGAGGGCGGGCCATAATTATAGCAAAAAATAACCTTGTTTTATTGCGGTCCAGTAGGGGAGACCGAGGGTAGTTGAAACAATTTTGACATTATGGGTCGTTCGTACACAAAAATCTATTGGCTGGAATCGTACGAGATTAGGACAACTCGATAGCTCATTTCTTCGACTTTTTTATCACAATCAACAAAAAATGCCTAAGTAGGTATGACTGTTTGCGCGAAAAATGTAGGTATTTAAACGTGACAAGTCATTCTGTTTCAACTCTCCTAATACCGAGGTAAGTTGAAACAAGCGGCTGAGGCGAGTTGAAACAGTTCTTGATTTTGAAGAACTAGAGTTGTATATTGAAAAAAAATGATGTAATTTAAAGGGTTTCATAAAAAATGTAAATCCAAAAATAAACATTGATCACTTGTAAGTATTTTCTTCTTATGTTGAGGTTAAAACTGAAGATAGCATCCTTACCCGTTTTTGGCGCAATGTTATATTGCGCCAAAAACTCTTCTACCGTGAATTTATACACCGTGTTTTTATTGATTTCCGTTAACTTCGAGGGCACAATCATTCTTCAGATATAATTAAGTTAATTTCTCCAAGGAACTAATGTTGTAACTCATGCCGCTTTTAAAATATTCATAATCTTAATTTAATCACCAACCAGTATAAATGAGCTGTCATAATTCCAATCCAACATTGTCATAGTTGACATTAACTTTTGACTAACTCAAAAGTGTCTTTTAAAATGGTTATCAACTCATAGTATTAATTTATTTTGTATGAAAAGTAAAAAAAAAACGAATTTAACACAAAGCGATATATACCAGGTAGCTTCTGTTGATGTACCTACGAAGCAACGTGTCGAATTTAACGGAAATCAAAAAACACACGGTTATATTTCCTGGCTCACCATACCTTGTCTCTGTTCCTTAGTACTCAGTAGGTATATGTATGCTAAAATAAAAAAAAAAAGCCAAAAAAAACTATCGTATTAACAAATCAGCCATACAAAATTGAACCGAGGAGGGTTAAACAATCTGTTTCAAATCCCCTCAGTACCAAGGGTCCTCCCTTCTGTTATAAAATTAAACTGAAAATAAAGCAACAAGCAATGGCTTTCACCATCACTATTAATTAAATCTCTTTAACTAAGAGCTTTCGAAACATACATAACACAAGCCAAAATACTAACACGTTACTAAATTATAGGTAGCTAAAAAACGATTAAAACTTTGCTAGCTCGATAACGATTACAGATTCCGCAAAATTGATCTTGTTTCGACTCACCTTTGTTTCAAAACCCCTCGTTATCTTATCAATTTTATGACTTCGGACCTACCTAGGTATATTTATTTGTACATACTTTATCAAATGAGATATTTTTAGTAATTTAATACAAAATGGAAACCTTTAATATTATTATTACACTATTTAGTAATTATAATGTTGTCTTAATTAAATAGGTATTAATCCAAAGATGATTAATTAATAATAATAAACATGTGTCAATTCAAGTATTGCAAAATCTTTCTGTGTTAAATGCCTACAAAAATAAACGAGTCTTATAGAAAATACGTCTAGCAAGGCATTTAGTGCGGTTCTTTTTTTTAAAGTGTAATAAATATTAAATAGAAAAATAAGAATGCATAATCTTACCTTTATCTTTCCAATCACTAACACAAACACAAAAGTGTTCACTCGTCTCACAAAATAAAGATTAAATTCAAATATGATGAATTACTGTAAATGTGTGTAGCCGAACTAAGAGACAGAGATAGAGAGGTGTACAGAACTAAGAACCGAGTGGATCAAACGGATACCGAGACAGAAATGACAACATGCGTTAATAAAAAGTGTTTATCGTGAACACGCGTCAGCATCGGCATACGCTTGCTACTCGGTGGCAAATTTTATATTTGTCGCAGTTTCGTTCTGCAAATGAGATATTTCGTCATCTGTGGGCATTTTGATTGGTAAATCGCCAGTGAGTCCCCCGAGATGATAAACAGTCAAATTAGTCCAATAGACGATTTAATTAGGTTACACAATATTACAGGTCCTTGATAAATCTCTAACACTAGATAATTAGTCCAATTATTAAGCATGTGCGTCCGCGCACGGCAAGGGTTCGCCGTTGCCCGGCGCTGTGCCAAACGAAGATGCCGCTTTCTGGCTCCGTCGACCAGAAAAATAGTATACAAACCAGTAAATAAGAAAGCCTCAGATCACATCACATGTGTATCGTCAGATTACATGTGATCTGAAACATTTCTTACTTCACTGGGCTCGGTTATGTAATGTACTGTTTAATGGTACAACGTAATAACCCTCCTTTGGGCTTCGCCGCAGTCGGGTAAAAAATAAAATATGTCGGGATTTCGTAGAAGCGCTCTCGCTCGCTCGCGGGAGGAAGGATCGGCAGGGCAAGGTGACGTTTTCCGGCCGGAGGGAGGAAAATTCAATACTTTCTTATTGTCCGCCTGGACAATATTTGGCGACCGTGAGAGGACCAAAGAGTAAAGTAATATATTAGAGGACTTTTGATACCTACTCGGACCTACGACATCTTAGGTTTTACATGGAAAAAACTTGGTTTCGGTTAAAACTCGAGTTTTTTTCCATACTAAAAATAACCGATTGCAATCCCTAGTTTTACGACTACAGTTTTGTACTGCCATATCAACAAGTTTGTGCGTTATTTTAGGGTTAATATTACACTAAATACGTAAAAAATCTTGTCACTTAAGGCGGATCTCACACTGCAGCGAAAATCGCGACGACACGTGACTCAGCGATTTTCAACTTTGTATGTAGAATCATCGATTTGTATAGAAAAATCGCGGGGTGGCGCACACTGGCGCGTAAATCGCGGCGACTCGCAACTACTATGCGCAGCTACAAAGAAAAAATCGCGGCGACGGGCGATTTCAGTGTGTTCTTCGCCTAACGCGATCGAATCGCGATCTCGTGATCACGCATGAATTAAATCCGGTTTGAACAGGACACGCCAAGGACAAACGAAACTTTATGCTAAATTTATATCGCGTTACTAAGCAATCGTCAACTATTTAAGGCTGCGTTTGCACCAGAGCTGTGCGAGGTACAGGAGCGGTGTGCGAGAAAAAATCCACCAATGCGGTCTCCCGCGCTGAGCAAGGCTAGGCACGTTGATCGGTGGATTTTCCGATCGCGAAGCTCTGGTGAAAACGCAGCTAAAATCTGTACTACTCTTTGTCTGTGAGGCTCGTAGTGCTAAATTTTCGTTGTCGTAAATCTAATTATAATTTACCTACGTTGATAATTATATCCTATATCGCTAATACAACAAACTTGATATGTTTCTGATATATATTTTTTAATTGTAGTGTTTTAGTGTAGCAGTATTAGTAATCTTGAATAAAGTCATTATTAAAATTTGCAATAGAGGTGTCAGTAGTGTCAACAATTTGGCGCTAGCGAGCCAAACACTAGATTACCTTATATAATGATTAATGAATAAGTATAAACAATAAAACACCAATTTCAATCGGAATTTTAACCGTTTTAATAATGTGTAATGAAAATATTACAAATTAAAACCATGTGTAGGTAATCTACCTAAAACAATATTATACTCGTACCTACGGATACATAATTGATTCTATCAATTACACAGGCACTAAAAAAACGGAAAGGAGACGACATAAAGCACTTGTCCGGTACACAAATTTCTGTCATATTTGGTGAGGGGGAACGAGGTAACGCACACTTACTTACACAGGCGTACATGAAAAATCGTCTATCACTACGAAACTAACACTTAAAAAATAGAACATCACATTGACCAATCCACATTCACAAAGATACATTTTACATTTAAATATGTAGTGTAATGATGTGACGCACAAAAGTGATAAGTTTAGCAGAACACCATGGCAACGCGAGGTTGCTTGTTTGTCAACTAATAAACAAACTTCAAAATAATATCAAATCAGATTTTTGTCATTTTTATGTTTTAAAGGAAGTAAATAGTGATAATGTGATTCTAAATACTTTATATGTGAAAGGAAACACCATCTCTTTGTAAGTTTGACGTGTTAGATCTCCTTTTGCAGCGAAATACGGAACAATTCGGCATATTCATGGAGATCTCTTCAGGTGAGTTACTAGATTTAGTCTGACGACTAATCCAATTGCAACTATAGTTTTATAGAACGAATATGATCACTGGCGCAAATTGCTTGCCAGTGGGGAGATACTAAGCAAGGCCACTCCCCACAAAGCCCGCGTTGCTCTATGTATATTTGTTAATGTAATAAATTCGTCATCTTAAAAATATAACAATGGTTAAATATGGGTACCTAGATATGCATATCGTTCAACGCAGGTGCAAGTAAGAGTGACACACAAAGCAATATCCCTTGCGCCAATAATTGAACCTATTTGTTCAGGAAATGAACACACTTTTTTTATGTCATGGTAAAGGCAAACGAGCACACAGGTCACCTGATGTGGTAAGTGACTTCTGAGGCCCATGCACTTAACGGTACAAGATGTGCCACCTTTGGAGCCTGCCTGTCGGTAGATTATTTGGCAGCAAAAATAATTAGATTTCCATTACATGCTTTCAGATCGCATATCAAGACAGGAAACTAGCAAAAATGCAGCGATACATCGTCATTCAACACTCAGTCATAATCATAATATCGTACGTATCACAATATTATCTACGTTACGTTTACAATACTAATCAGTAAAAGATAATAAAATACATTATATTGTGAACTGACTAATAAAAATTACATTGTAAAAGAATCGCTTACTCGTACAGATATATTTACGAAAATACTGATCAAGTGATCATATAGATTCTCCAATACCGCGAGATCACAGCCGCTTGCCACCCACCGGTGTTATAGTTAATTCGTTGATCTGTAACAAAATATCTTGTTAAGGTGGGTTTAGACTAGAGATGCAGCGAATAGTAATTTGGCCGAATACCGAATACCGAATATTCGGCGGAGTCGACGGCCGAATAGCCGAATATTCGGCGGCCGAATATTCGGCCAATGGTTTTACCTAAAATGAAGTAAATTCGAACGCCCGGGTGAGCGGCGCCGTGAATCTCTGTACAGGTTGCAATTTGTTACTCGTCGTAGGCAGCCTATGATAGAAAAATGCGCCATTGAAAAATTTAATTTCATTTGTAGTTTAATTTCTAATTCGTTGTTTATGCTACTGTTCTATATATGTTTGAAATTGATGTGAAAGATGATTAACCTAATATTTAATATTGATTACTGTTTATAATTTGTTATTAATAGTACATTACACAACTAGGGTGGTAATACAAAGAAAGGCCGAGATCGCAGAAGTTTGCGGCCCGAGCTGCAAGCGAGGGACGTAAATATGCGATCGAGGGCTTTCTTTATTATCTCCCGTGTTGTGTACATCATTTTATGTCTACACTTGGCAAGAAAGCGGCTTTTTCCGTACGCCCAGCGTGCGGAAAAAGCCACTTTATGGCCAGGTGTGGCATAAAATATTTATTCATCCTTCTTTTTCCTTCGACGTTGTGTTAATTTACTATTCGGTATTCGGCCGAATACTATGCCATTATTCGGCTTCGGCCGAATACTATGCCATTATTCGGCTTCGGCCGAATAGTCAAAATGTGGCCGAATAGGCCGAATACCGAATAGTGGCCGAATATTCGCTGCATCTCTAGTTTAGACCAAACGAATTCTAACACATTCTAACCCCACTCTACCAAATTCTTTGTGTGTACACAATGAATTTGGTAGAGTGGGGTTAGAATGTGTTCGAATTCGTTTGGTCTAAACCCACCTTTAGGCGATGTTAGTCTTGCGTAACAGACACACAGCGACAGCGTATCTATGTCAGTGCACCAAAGGCAAAGTATAAAGACGAACAAGTAGTCCAACTTCGGCCGTTTAGGAGCGGGCAATACGTCTTCACACTGACGCGCGATAGCACGTCTGTGTAAGTGCAATCCATACTGGAGCATTCTTATTTCTTTGCTTGTAGTGCGTTCGTACACGGCGCGCACACATTCAAGCGCGCAATGTACATTTTGTAGGAAGACCTCCTAAACATGTTTTGACAACGGAGACCCCTTACATCTCCATTAATTTTAGTGTATGTCTCTCTATTTTCCATATTTCTTTTTAATTTATCTTGTTTTGACGCCTAGAGACCCTTTACATCTCTAAAAAATTTAGTTTTATGTTTATTGAAATGTATACCTATTAGTTAAGCACTTGTTTGATGAATTGTATTACTTATTGAAATTGCATTTTCACAATTATTGTAATGCTCAATGTTTATTTTAAAAGAGAAACTGGTAAGTTTCTTCCGGCGCTTCTTCTCACCAGAATGTCATTTGCCGAAGCGCCAAAAGAAAGAATCAGACAGAAAGAGCCCTTGAGGCCTACTTACAGAAATAAATTATTTCATTTCAAGAAAAATTACTGCTATTATACTGTGCCAAAGGGGGCTAAAAGGACTAAATGGGCGACACTGGTGGTTCAGTGGGATGGCAGCTGACCGAACAATACCAAAGTTTGCAGTTATAGCAACGGCTGATGCTAACACGTTGACGGCTGCCTTTCTTTCGGTTGTTCTTTATATTGGACATAAGGGAACCTTCATGGCTTGCGCCAGTCGCTCCTCGTGACCGCTCCGGACTACGGCCCACTTGGCCAAAAAGTGCTTCAACTTGTAAACCAAACTCAAACTTAAAATCTGTCTTGTCAAAATCCATGTCTAATGTAGAAACTTTTTACATTGACATTAGTGCCGTCGACACGATATAACGCACGGCATCAGCGACGTCCTCGGGGAGTAGTACCTACTGGTGCAGTCGGCGGGCCCTCGAAGTAGGCCCCCACCAAGTCTAAAGCCACCAGCCCGGGATATACTAACATTGACGGAAGGTGGCGTCGAGAAGGCATAACGAATGGCGTCAGCAACATCCTCGGGGCATAGTGCTGGCGCAGTCAGGGGGCCTCGGAGTTAGCCCCCACCGTGTCTGTATTAGCCACTAGCCCGGGATATACTCACATTGACAGAAGGTGGCGTCGAGACGGCATAACGAACACCGTCAGCAACATCCTCGGGCCGTAGTGCTGGCGCAACCAGGGGGCCCTCGGAGTTGAGTCAGCCCCTACCAAGTCTGTAGTCACCAGCGCGGAATATACTCACATTGACGGAGGGTGGCGTGGAGACGACATAACGCACGGCGTCAGCGACGTCCTCGGGGCGTAGTGCTGGCGCAGTCAAGGGGCCCTCAGAGTTGGCCCCCACCAAGTCTGTAGCCACTAACCCGGGAGATATGCTCTGAAATATAAAAAATAAATAAAAGACTGAAAAAGCAAATCAATGCTCATTAAATGAATTGATTATTCTGCGTAATTTCATGCATTAAATAGAACAAAGCAGAAAATGTACACTTCGATAGTCCGCAAATGGGTCATACAGATTTGGTAGTATGAGTTAAGTGTTCGCGTCTTTCCTGTGGACATCACAAAATTAGGGGCTTTAAAAGCCTAATTCTCTAGCTGGAAAACGCAAATAACCCTAGTCTTCTAGGGGAGACCGGGTATGGTTGTCTTGCGGGTTGGTTGTCACAGCGGCCATAAAATAATACTAAACGAAGGAATACGTGCATCGATTGGTGAAGTACGGAAGGATGTACAGCTCTTGCGACCTTTTAGCACCGATCGATGTACTTAATGTTTCGTTTAGTATTATTTTATGGCCGCTGTGACAACCAACCCGCGAGACAACCATACCCGGTCTCCCCTACTTCTAAGCCTATATCATAAAAACATAGTGATGTGTACTCGGGTCGTTAACTATCATTATTTTGTCCACAGGAAAGACGTTTAAATACAACGAAACACTACTGCTATTATATTATACTGTGATTACTGTCACTGTCACACCAGTTCTCAGCAAAAAAGTAGCATTATGAGCAGAAACTTATTCACTAATTAGAACCACTAAGGAGAACCGGACCGTAGGCATAAAAACTTACGGTGACTTTGATCTTGCTGCCAAAGTCCACGAGCTCGTTGTCCAGCGAGGCGCTGATGCCGGTGACGGCGTGCTTCGTCCCCGGGTACACGTTGAACATCGACTCGAACGGGATGTAGTGCCCCGCGATACTGGAATATACGAGTACTATACACTTCAGGATATACATATAAGTGCAGTCACGATCTTTCATTTATGAATATATTATTGGTTTTCATTTCCCGAACAAAATAAATAAATTAAAATTTTACCCAAACTTAATCATGCTGTTAAATTTAATTGGCAGAACCAAAGAGTCAAGTAATATGGCACAACATTTTCTATCAAGTGGACGTCGTTTTCTGTTTAGTGGCCTGGGTTCTGGGTAATGAAAGAGGTCTTAATCACTAATTATTGTTTACCTCATTAACACATAATTTTTCGTAGCAAACTTACTTCCCTAATTTTCTCCAAAAAACATACATAATTTGTTTATTGTTTTATACATAAATAAACTCGGAAAGCTTAGTACTATCAGCCCTAAAACTATCGGTATCTAATTTATTAGCACCTTATACAGCGTGGGAGGGACTATACCGACAAACTTTAACTATAGATTCTAACAACTATTAAGAGTAAAAAATGATATGTGATTTATAGTCGAAAAACGCTTACTTTCCGAGATATCCATTATTTTGTAAATGAAAAACCGGCCAAGTGCGAGTCGGACTCGCGCACCGAGGGTTCCGTACAAACTCATAAGTAGATACATGAATAGTTCAAGAATAACTATATGGCGATTAGTTTAGTAGGAGCAAATAAGTATGTGTTAAGATTTTTGCAAATTTCTCAAAAACAGTGCAAGTTAGGAAAACCGTTATATTTTTCCTGTAATATATAGGATGACATTAACAATTGGTAATTATTACAGATTTTTCTGTTCAGTAACTTCGAAGATAATAGGGGGGGAACGGTATTTTTTTTAACGTTTTTCGCCATAAATCAAAAACTACTTATTTAAAAAAAAAATACAAAAATACTGTTTTAATCTACAAATTAAGCCCTTTCATTTGATACCTCACTCGATATAATAGCCCTACTTTCAATTTGCAAAGTCTCATTACGGACCCCTTTAAAAAAAAAGTAAAAAAGTTACAAGATTTTTTTTACATCCTATAAGCTCGGGTTAGCGGTTCTTAACACTATTCCAAATTTCAAGTCGATAGCATCAGTAGATCCTGAGATATCTTGCTGTGACAGACGGACAGACAGACAGACAGACAGACAGACAGACAGACAGACAGACAGACAGACAGAGTCGCACCATAAGGGTTCCTTTTTTACCATTTTGGTACGGAACCCTAAAAATCCCAAGTGTGTAACAAGCCCTAATAAATGTGACTAAGATACCTTTACTATTTTTTTAAAATTCTTTAACTAAACAGGAATTAACCTTCGCAGTATTTGATGGTAAGCGACTACGAGGCCAAAAAATTTACCTTTCGTTTCCATTTTAGCTTTTTTTTTCTTTTTGATAACTTTTCAGCCAGTAAGGACATGTTTATAAACATGTCCTTACTGTTTACTGATTCATTTTTGGCTTAATTTACTGATTCATTTTGTTCCATAAGACTATTAATGTAAAATGACAATATTCGACCCATGTTGATATAACATTATTTACTCGTCACACCACCAGGAATTCATGGCTAAAGTATGTCGGTATAGTCCCTCCCACCCTGTATACGATGTGGATGTACTCTCGTATACCTACAGCTTTTCCATACTGTTCTAAGCTTCTGCCCTACCTGAAACCAGAACTGTTCTACCTAACGTTCAACCTTACAGCTAGCGCCGGATTTCCGCCTAGGCTTATAAGGCCTAGGGGCCCGGCCTTTTTTCTTTTTTATTTATAAACTGACAAACTCGCAACCATACCCGGGCATAGCGATTGTCGGACCGGGTGGTCGGCCGTGGCGTTCCCTGGGGTCGAACCAAGTCGCTAGCTGGACCACCCACGAGTTGGGAGGGGCCCGGCCCGCCCGTCTGCATCTTTAAATACGGGCCTGCTTACAGCCCTGTTCCCATGATAGATTAGGTACAGTTGTAAAACACCGGCAGCAGCCTATTTACATTACGCGGAATCCTATCCCCCTTTATGATTATACTCGTTCCTTATTTAAATTGAACCTGCCCACACTCCCCTACCTCATCCCGCCCATTTCCCGCTAACAGCTCAGACCCCGGGACCACCCAGGTAGACCATCAACACTCGAGAATAAAGCAAATTGATTGAATTTCCGGCCGTGCCAAGTTATCAATCAATTGATGTCAATTCATTGAATTGCAAGTGCAGAAAATTACAGCGATTACCCTATAAAACCGGCGCAAAGTGGGTGGCCTATCTATGGGAGGCGGGTGCAGTATTGCACTTGCAATTTGTCACTCACGCCTAAAGTGGGTGCCGCTGGGTGCCAATGTGTACTCATATATTATGCGATTGAGTGCTTGAGTACTACGTGATTGAAATTTGCACGGAAACAAATACAAACGAGGTGTGAACGTAACTTAACCAACTAAGCACTATTGCTTGGCTGGTTAAATTTATGCAAACAATACAAATGTATAAAAAATTACAAGAAATATTTAAATTGAAACAATCAGTATCTACAATTCCACATACTTCTGGGATATCGTTAACAAATTATTAGTTAAACTTTGTAGAAAGAAATTGTGACTTTAGCGATATTCACCCCTCTCCCAACATCGCCCCTGACTATAGCTGTTGGTGATCGATTTGGTCAGATCAAGGTTTCGCCAATAATTATCGCGTAGCCGAAGTATTAACGTGGAAGTGGATGGCTTTCAGCAGAGCTTCCTTCATTTTTTGTGTCACGTCTGTGACTGACCTGTGTCTCCTCATGGAGGCCACAACGCGCGCATACCCTACCAACCCTATCACGTTGATATCTTCAACATCTGCTGGAGGATTTCCTCCACTTATTGAACCACGTCTGTGCTGTGATTAGAGATGTGCGTTTCTGAGAAAACTCCCCACTTTTATGGGGAATATTCCCGGGAAAGGCACATCTCTAGCTGTGACTTGTTAAGATGTAAGCACGTAACATGGAACGCAAGTGACATTGACAGTAAGTAAACGTCATTCGTTTCCTAGCTGTCAATTATCTCTTCCATTCCACCTATCATGGCGACTGGTCTATTATTTTTCTGTCTTGTGAATAGTAGAATTAATCTATATTTATTTCAATAGTCCGACGATGTAACTGTGTAGTTTATCAAAGAATAAACATAACAGAGTTAAGGAAAGTAACGCTGTTTATTTTCATCGCCACGCTTATATTGAAGAACCTTACGCCGATGCCTGATCCACACGACCTCACAATATGACTGACCTGTTGATGTTGACGACGTGTCCGTCGACGCCCCGTCTCCTCATGGACGCCACAGCGTGTCTCGCGCACACCACCACCCCCTTCACGTTGATGTCGATCGTTTTCAGCAGATCTTCTTCCTTCGCTTGTTGGGGACCCACGTCTATAAACGAAAATATGTTGAATTACTGTTCTTTCAGGTTTTTAGCAAAAAAACTAGATTACAGCCTGGGGGCTCGTTAATCTCATTATATAAGAAACCTCAAGTATAAGGTCAACGAACACAGAATGCCTCTTATGCTCAGTGGCGTAGACAGGCAAGACAAGGCCTTGGTGCGAAAAAATATCCACAATCACCACGCTTGGCAGGCGGATTGCCGATCGTAGTAGGCTTTCTAGTTGTACTCCGAGAAGACGCTGCTGCCCATCCTTCGTGATCGGAAGTATGGAGGCAGGAGTCGTGCGACCGTTCGATGTGGAAGTCTTTGGGAGAGACCTATGTTCAGTAGTGTAAGTATCAAGATTGAAATGATGATGATGATACAATGGACTTGGACGGGTATGGGACAAGGCAAACGAAGGGTTAAGGAACTGTCAGGGTCGGTAGCAATGATAAAAGATTGATGCTTTAGATTAGGACTTTATTCAACTATCCGTCACAATGGCTACCAAAAGACTGAGAACATTTGCTCTTACCTAGAGCGAGACAGACTGTATTCTATTAAATTCAAACTTACTAGTTCCAAAAGTGGCCAGTCTGTCACTCAAGACGGTGGAGTTTGTATCCCCTGGTACAAACCTCACAGAACTCTCAGCGTATTCAATACTGCTTCTTTGTATCTCATTCCCTTGCTATTCTTGTCACTCACCCGTGATGGTGCCCCCGAAGAACACGCCCGCGTTGTTGACGAGCACATCGGTTCCGCCCAGCGAGTCGTCCACCCACTTGAACGTGGCAGCGACCTCGCTCGGTTGTGACACGTCGCATTGTCGCGCCACGATGCTCCCTTTGCCAGTGACGCGTGCCTGGAGTTTCTAATGACACAAAATACGGTTGTTTGATTGTCATCAACGAAAAATCCGGCCAAGTACGAGTCGAATTCACACACGAAGGTTTCTGTACCACCGCCGCCGCACAAAAAACGCCAAAAACACGTTTCATATGTGGGCAACTCATTTACTTTGTTTTTGTTAATTATTTGCTATAGGTATAGCGACAAAAGAAATACACGTTCTTTGAAAATTTCAAGTCTAAAGATATAGACTTCAAGCTACCATGCAAGCGAATAGTCGTCTTAGGGTTCCGTATTATACTCTTTAGGGCACCCTTTGAGTACGGAACCCTATGAATAAGGCTCTGTTGTCCGTCAGTCTGTCTGTCTGTATGTCTGTCCGTCTCTCACCTGTTCACGCTTAACCCCTCGTACTTAGACACGGATCCGTGCCAAACGTTTGAGCCTTGGTATTTAAATTTCAAGCTTAAAGCTTAAAGAATTGCTTAGCTAAATTTTGACACCGCATAGTGTGATAAAATTAGGCAAGCAGATAGTTTGACATCCAGGAAGAGAGTGAGCTGTAGAAGTTCCTATGGAAGCACGCAGAGCTCGGATACGGGTATTTGCTCCATACAAAATTTAATTTATTAATCGGCCAATCTAATAAGTAATATGAAATCATTACTTAAATACACGATTGAGCCATACCCAAAAAGCATAAAATAATTCAAAATATTGGGCTATTTCGGGGTTTTTGCAAAATACCGGTTCCAAGCCCTGGAAATACGTAAATACTACGCCTAATGGAATTTAATAGCAAACATCCCTAACTACAGATTTTTTATCGGCCTATAGTTTTTAAGTCGCGCTGTAAATCAGTATGAATCGAGAATGTAGTAAGACAGGAATCTGATAAATCGTAAATCTGGTATTTTTAAAAATCTGGTATTTTGTGAATGCAGTATTTTAGATGTGAGCGCCTCAACCAGCGGCGCCCGCCTATCGAGTCCAACGACGCGCATGCCTTGCGTCCCGCCGCGCCGATGCCTGCGCTAGCGCCGGTCACCACCGCAATCTCGCCCACCAACGCACCATTGTACTTCATTCTCAGAGACTCACCTCGACCAGCGGCGCCCGCCTAGCGAGTCCAACGACGCGCATACCCGAGTCCGCGAGCGACACGCAGATCGCCGCGCCGATGCCTGCGCTCGCGCCGGTCACCACTGCCGTCTTGCCGACCCAACGCTCCATGTCCTTAGCCTATAGAAATAATTATTTCGCAATTTGTAATCGAAAAGAGACGATAGAGAAAGAGAGAGAGTACCTATCTACCCATATAAGAGTAGATGTTGTGCCCAGCAGTGGGACGTATATGTATAGGCTAATGATGTGATGAATCGAAATAACTAAATATTTTTACTAAAAAAACCCAACCGCGGTGCACCTTAAAAGTGCATAAAATCCGCAATTTTGTTTATTTTAACGAACTTCATACTCAGTGACACTCGCGCCATCAAGACGAATCTAATGATGTATCATTTATCAAAATCGGTTGGGCCGTTGAGTAGTTACAAGCGGACATAAGAACGGACATACATACATAAGTGGCTGTCCATCAGAAAAGGGACCTTACGTCAACGCCATAAGGACCCTTTTCTGATGGAATGCCACATAAATACATACATACAGGTTAAACCACAACACGGGAGGTAATAAAGAAAGCCCTCGATCGCATATTTACGTCCCTCGCTTGCAGCTCGGGCCGCAAACTTCTGCGATCTCGGCCTTTCTTTGTATTACCACCCTAGTTGTGTAATGTACTATTAACCGTTACGAATAGACGAAAATATACCTACATAATGTGTATGTACATTGTACATCTTCCTCATTCGTAATAGCCAATAGGTATGTGGTCGTAATTAACTAATTGCTTCAAAAGCGTAACAATGAATGACCAAACAACTCCGGATGATGAATGAATGAACTATAACATCAAGTATATTTTTAAATAGGCATATGTAAGATCTAGCCATTGTATGTAATTAACTGCGTAAAAGACTGATGAAAACACACATACATATGAAACAGTTCTGTAACTAAGGTACTGCATGTCTGTCTACAGCCTAAACCACTGCAGATACCGGAATGAAATTCGTAACGTAATACATAATATATGTATTACGTTATACATAATATGTATTACGTTACGAATTTCATGTGCCTATGATATTTGAAGAGTTCCCTCGATTTCTCCAAGATCCCATCATCAGATCCTGATTTGGTTGCAATGGGACCACCTCGGAGGTATACCCTTTAAAAAAAAAAGAATTTTCCAAATAGGTTCAGCCATCTTCAAGTAATCGGGGAAGAAACATAGATACAAATTTACCCTTTGTTTTGAAGTCGGTTAACACTAGAAACTTGTTGCTAATAAGAGATGGACGAGAAATTACGAAAAATACTGAAATCGCTATATGTGTGCCTATAATATTTGAAGAGTTCCCTCGATTTCTCCAAGATTCCATCATCAGATCCTGATTTGGTTACAATGGGACCACCTCGGAAGTCTACCCTTTCAAACAAGAAAAGAATTTTCCAAATCGGTCCAGCCGTCTTCAAGTAATCGGTGAACAAACACACAAAAAAATAAAAAAAAACATATAGACGAATTGAGAACCGTCCTTCTTTTGGAAGTCGGTTATATTATTCTTTAGGTATCAGCGTAATTCGTCCCATTCGTTTTTCGTTCAATTCGTATTTCGTCTCATTCTATATTCGTCACACATTCTCTATGTAGGTATAATGATGAATATAGAATGAGACGAAAAACGAATGAGACGAATTACGCTGATACCATTATTTAGGGGACGTAGAGGTGCACAAATAAAGCGTTGAAACGGGGGATAAAATTTTCTATGAAAGAAAAACGGAAATTCACACGGACGGACGAAGTCGCGGGGCGACACTTAGTTAAGCATAAATACGAATTACTAGACTTAATAAAAAAATCGAATATTATTCTTAGATTATCTATCTATACACATGTTACCGGCAATCTGTATAATCCGGCATTCTATATAATATCTAGGCAATGTGTAGAATACCTGAAACGTTTGGGTAATGTGTAAAATATTACTCATTTTATACTTTGCCTAGGTATTCTATACAATGCCGAATGCTCAGCCGACAATGTGTGTAAAAGACGAGAGGTGGGAAGGTAGAGGGGAGACTGATCTGAATTTGAAACAAATGTAACATGTTTTATTTATCCGTCATTTTATAGGTGGGTAGTGGGTAGGATTCAGTGGCGTGGCGTCAAATTATATTCTTAGTAAAGCCGGTGCAGATTTGGATTACTTTTTCTTCAGGAGTAGTAGATACTTCGGTCATATGCTTTAAAATATGCAAGCCGGTGGGAATTGGGTTCTATGGACGCCACGCCACTGGTAGGGTTGGTACCTACTGACCGTGTGGTTGTCGTTCATTATCATTTACACTAGTGCCACCTCTTTTTTACCTACGGATGTCGTAAAAGGCGAATAATGGTATTACGAGGGATGGACAGCAGCATCCTTTCGAAGTACAACAAAATTTCTTCCCGCAAATCCGCCTACCAATAAGCGTGGCGTTTATGGCAAAGCCCCTCCAAAATGTCAGCACAACAAGAACCACGGCCCTGAGTAGCAGTTATGGTAACGGCGGGGCAGGGAATGGTTGGATGGTATGGAATCTCCGGCAAATTTCCGGCTACCGAAACCGACATCTCTACACCTGACACCATAGAACGTGTAGACTCTGATGAGGACTGATGCGAAACTAATTGAGCTATAATAAAGTAAATTTTTAAAACAAAAAATAAAAACCGACTTCCAAAAACCTAAACTAAAAACCAAAAAATAATATGTCAATTACCCCAAAGAAATGGATAATCAACGATTCATATATACATATACAGATATTTATACTTTTTAACCTGTTATTTTTGAAGTCGGTGCCTGCCACGTAAACCTGGCTGTGTTGAGCTCCTTAGCTGGCACCGACTTCAAAAACAACAGGTTAAAAAGTATAAATATCTGTATATGTATATATGAATCGTTGATTATCCATTTCTTTGGGGTAATTGACATATTATTTTTTGGTTTTTAGTTTAGGTTTTTGGAAGTCGGTTTTTATTTTTTGTTTTAAAAATTTACTTTATTTTTAAATTTTTAGTGGCGCTGGAAAAATATTATTTTAACCAAATAGACTTAAGTCTATTTAGTTAAAATATAATATAAGAAAAAAATCCAAATCGGTCTAGATGTTTTCAAGTAACCGAGGAACAAGCCTACATAAAAATTGCTCTTTGTATTGAAGTCGGTTAAGACTGGGAACTTATTTCTGATAAGAAATGCACGAGAAAGTGAGAAAAATACCGAAATCGCATATGTGTGCCTATGATATTTGAAGAGTTCCCTCGATTTCTCCAAGATCCCATCATCAGATCCTGATTTGGTTGCAATGGGTCCACCTCGGAGGTATACCCTTTTAAACAAAAAAAGAATTTTCCAAATAGGTTCAGCCGTCTTCAAGTAATCGGGGAAGAAACCTAGATACAAATTTACTCTTTGTTTTGAAGTCGGTTAACACTAAAAACTTGTTGCTAATAAGAGATGGACGAGAAATTACGAAAAATACCGAAATCGCTATATGTGTGCCTATAATATTTGAAGAGTTCCCTCGATTTCTCCAAGATTCCATCATCAGATCCTGACTTGGTTCCAATGGGACCACCTCGAAAGTCTACCCTTTCAAACAAAAAAGGAATTTTCCAAATCGGTCCAGCCGTCTTCAAGTAATCGGTGAACAAACACACAAAAAAAAAATAAAAAAAAAAATAAAAAACATACAGACGAATTGAGAACCGTCCTTCTTTTGGAAGTCGGTTAAAAAGAGGTATTATCGCTAGAAGAAGAGACAGACACGCTGGAAAAAGAGGTAGACATTTTGAAACAAAATTAGGCCGTCAGACGTTCGTAGAGTGGGAGAGGAGACGTCAGTCCTAAACTCCGGTAACTTATTTTGCTATCACGAGGGCGACCAACAAAAGCCTGTTGCAAGCTTAGCTAGAGATCTCAGAGACAAGCCTTAGTTCGATACACACGTTCACATAAGGACAGGATGATCCGCTTCATCCTTCCCGCTGGTCCGTTGCTCACTCTGAGCAACCAGCGAAAAGTCAAGGTGGCCCTGGCCAAACGACCTGGTTCGACTCCAGGCGTTCAGGCCCCCACCTAGCCCGATCCTATCGGGGTGGACCGGGACAAGGTGACCTGGTTCGACCCCAGGCGCCCCCGCGCCCACCCAGTCCGACCCAACTCGTGGGTGGTCCGGCTAGCGACCTGGTTCGACCCCAGGGAACGCCACGGCCGACCACCCGGTCCGACAATCGCTATGCCCATATGGGTTGCGAGTTTGTCAGTTTCTAAAAAAAAAAATAGAGACAAGCTTACCCAACACTACACCGACGATATCCCGGTTATGCGTCGGTCGCAACAACATGTACTGACGACCTAGGGCCCGTTTCACGAAGCTACAAGTTACAAATTACAAGCGGACGTCTCTTTTCAATACCTTTTGATAGAAAGAGACTTCCGCTTGTAATTTGTAACTTGTAGCTTCGTGAAACGGGCCCCTAGTTAAGATCTCTGGAAGTTGGTGAAGGCAAAAAGCGTGCGACGGTTTGTTTGGAAGTCTTTGGGAGAGGCCTAAGTTCAACTTCGGACGTCTCAAGGTTGAAATGAAATGATGAGGTACTCACACACTGATGAATATGGCCAAAATCTATTTATTTCACACTTTGCCTAGGAACCAGCAGATAGATACTCTATCTATACAATACCTGGGAATTGTATACTTTACCTAGGTAAAGTATGCAATGGACAATAATATTCATACATTGCCCAGACGCTCCAGGTATTCTACACATTACTAGATAGGTATTGTATAAAATGCCTGAATTATACAGATTGCCCACAATATTACAATAACACCTAAAGATATGACTAAATGACAATATGGCTAATTTCAAGTCAATCCGAATTCCTACCACTTTCTAGTGAAACTATTAAATCACTGACTAAACATGTACAAAAACACTTACTGCGATAGTGGTACTTCAACAATTGCGCGCAATAACAGTGTAAACAATAGACAGCGCTGTCAGCGTGTGCGCAGATCCGAGCGCCGTGAGCGAATGGAGGGCAACCAGTGGAAAGCCCTCGGGCCGGTCGGTCCAGCAAGCCTTGAGACTGTTATATTTTTTTATACTGGCTGCGGTGGCCAACAACCCCGGAATCGCCGGAATAATTTTTTTTTTCGGATTTTTTTATGGCCTTGTTACTGGATGCCGGATTTAATGCTTCTGATGACCAGTGCTGCCAGGAACTAAACTACGAAATCTGTATTACATGGCATAAATCTGTATAAAATCTGTGAAGTAGAAATTCGGTTACTGTGACTGGCTGTTATGATAAATTACTGCCATTAGCACAGAATAAGAATTAGTACTACATATACCCACAGGAATATATATGTAGAGGTAGGGAAATAGTTCGTCGATTTCTATGGCAACCAAGCGTGTAACATTTTTCGCTTGGAGTTTGACGCCTAAAATGTAATGATGGAAAACATAAATTTTCCATTTCATTTGGTGGTATTTGAACAATTAATTATACCATTATTATCAGATTTTCAAATCTGATAATAATATTGACGGAAACTAAAGTTGACGGCGTGCAAAGTAGATTGTCGTCACTTCTTTTTAGCACGCGAGGTACAGTATACCCTTTTATGCCACACCTGGCCATAAAGTGACTTATTCCGCACGCTGCGCGTACGCCGCTAGAAAGCGCCGCGGGCCAAGTGTAGACATAAAATGATGTACACAACACGGGAGGTAATAAAGAAAGCCCTCGATCGCATATTTACGTCCCTCGCTTGCAGCTCGGGTCGCAAACTTCTGCGATGTCGGCCTTTCTATGTATTACCACCCTAGTTGTGTAATGTACTATTCCTTCTACCTCGATATAAGTACGTTACGTACCATTAGTCTGTAACCCGCATTTAAATGTCAAAATGTCCTAGAAAAAGAAAAGCGTCCCGCGTCTCCCGCAGTCTAAACAACTTACGTTTCCATCGCAGCCATTGCATTGCATATCTTTTAATTCAAGGCATTCAAAACTAACAGTATAAATGCGAATGTAACTCTGTCCGTCTGTTATATGCCTTATCGGTGGCAATTATTTGTGATCACACAAATATTTGAGATTTGAACCCGGAATCGAGGTATTTGTTCCTGAGTGAGTCATGGATGTTTTCTATCTATTTAATTATGTATTTATCTAGATAATTAGTATGTATATCATTATTATAACAAAACGGGACTTAATCGCGTAAAAACATTATACATAGTATGTATATCGTCGTCTAGTACTAGTACCCATAGTACCACCATGCTTAGTTTGAGATTAGCTCGATTTGTGTATATAAGATTGTCCCCCGATATTTTATTAATCTTTTCACACTTGCACCGATTTAAATGAAATTTGGTATGGAGATAGTTTAAGACTCAAATTTCAGATAATTTTGACTTATGGCGGATATTTTGCGTATCCAATCCTGGATCAGGAGCCAAACGCTGATAGCAACCCCCCGAATCGTAAAAACCGTGTCCCGCATTGTCTTCACATAAAGTTGGTTGCCTTAGAACTGACTGGCACACAAACTGGCGATAATGATACTTTTGCTAACTAGCCACAAAAGTCACAATCCCTTGACGTAGCTGACATGGCTGTTTTATAAATTATAATATTCCTTTTAGTTTGCACCTCGTTTGTATCCGCTGTCATAAATGCGGAGTGCAAACTTAGCTCAACCGGGATAGTAGCGAATATATAATTTCTTCTATTTCCTAACGGGCAGGTGTACCTAGTTACCTAAAATTACGGTAGTTGAGTTAGAAACCATCACACGTTTTATATAGTTACACCTGCCAGTTTATTATTAGGTACCTAGTTTCAGACATATAATTTCAGACAGAAATACTAAATTGCATAATTTTAGATAACACCTATCAGCTACGTAGTGGCGTACCGTAACCATACCATCTGAGTGACAAATTTATCCGATGGGGCCCATATGGGGTCCTGCCAAATCTTGTAATTAGTATTAAGTTCTCCCGTACTCTTGGCCTCTCGGGCTGGGGCCCCCTCAGGTCGGGGCCTTGTGACATTTTATTTATTTATTTAATCAATACAAGATAGTACAAATGGCGGACTTAATGCCGTAAGGCACTCTCTACCAGTCAACCATCAAGGTAAACAGTGACGTTATAGGTGCGACATTTAAATTTACAAGTCGGTTGAAAATAATAAACTACGGTATAGATGGACATATACGTATAGATTTTGCTCGGTCTGCGGTTGTAATGTAATGTAACGCTACTGCTCTCTCGCCTTGGGCTCATGCGAAAAATTACATAATGGTACTTCGATATTTAAATACTGCCCTAATCCTGAGTACGTACTTTGTTTACTTCAGTAAAGTAAACAAAGAGTTATTCGGTTGAAGCCATAAAGGAGGCACGAGGCATATTATTATGGTAATCATTTGTTTCTTATATTTCGCAATGCCTAATAGACAAAACCTAGCATTACCAGCAACTAGGTAATAACAGAGCCGAAGTCTAATTCCACCATCGAATAAAAAATGCAAATCGCTACTTGTCAAACCCATGGTTTGAAGTTTTAAAAACGTATTTTATTTAAATTGAACATACGGAACTGCCCTTGTGTCTACTTCCTTACTTCAAAGTAATTTCCTGGCAATCGACGGCGACCATTCAATAATGGCTCACTTAAAATTGGTTTTTATTCTGACTTTATTTTATTTTGCGAATGTACAGCCTTATAGCATTAAAAGTGAACGGGTCAAATTTCTGAATGATTTCCTGCAACATGAAGGGAGGCCTGCAACTGTCGTTTCACATTTACAACTGAGCAAGAGTAAGCCACTTAGGAAGGTCGCACACGGCGACTTTTTGCAGCGATTCAGTCGCGAGTCTCGTGAACGCGAGTCTGCATCGCGGCATGTGTGTGACCCTTTGTCGCATTTGCAACGCGCAGCAGAAGCGATAGGGAACGTGCACGACGAAGGTGCTGCCAACTGGTGCCGCCAATCTAAATCATATACCCCCTCATGCTGCGGCCACATTGACGAAAACGCCATTAATAACGTTAATTTATCGCGTTTGAAGGACGATTAAGGCCGGCTTTACACCTGTAAGTTTTACTTACGTAAGTAAGGACGCAGCTATACGTTACACTGAGATAGCTGACTGACTATCTCAGTCTAACGTATAGCTGCGTCCTTACTTACGTAAGTAAAACTTACAGGTGTAAAGCCGGCCTAACGTCAGTGTAGCTACGACTTACTATATTTTGACATTGACACTTACATATTATCATTGACATTGACAGCTTGATTTGACAGAGGTGATAGTTTGCTTTATTGTCCGCCCGTGTCTCTTTTGTCGTTTAGTGCTGCCACCTACGAGTATAGTTCGTGCACGTTCCCTATACAAACATAATACATGCATTTTAGACAGGACTACAACTCACAAGACCTATCTACAAACCGTATTCAGCTAGGTACACTGACCTTGGTTCGAGTGCCCTAGCACGCCAACGTTTTACTCCCATGGAGCTGAGGTTCAGCTGCAGCCACCTACCTCCGTCCATTGTTATTCAGTCCGACTATTGTTACAGCCTTAAAGGCTAGCAGTGTACAAGCATAAAAAAAAGCCCGACTATCGCGATGCAGTCGCGCTGTTTTGATCCCGCATCGCTTCTGCAAAAATTAAATTTTCCATTTCATTTGCCACCAAATGAAATGGAATATGCCATACCATAGACTTAAATTACACACCGAGGGCGGTATAATAAGGAATGGCACAGATCACAGGTGTTTGCGGTCCGAGCCGCAGGCGAGGGCCATAAATATAATATGGAAGTGGTATTTTCGTCTCGTCCGTAAAAAATAATAATTGTTTTATAAAATAATAATAGACTATCCTTCCTTCCTTCCTTCCTTCTCCTTTATAAAAAAAACATGTCTTAAGCTATGTGAAAAATGGTCCAAGCCACACTCGCAAATAATAAACTGGATCAAAGTCAAAATACAAATATCAATCATCAGAGCGGTCTCTATTAGAATCAGGGGAACGAGAAGAAAGATAGGAAGATTTGGATGCGAAGATGGCTGCGGAATACCCATCCTGGAGCACTAGATTTCTCCTCTTTTTACTATATTTTACCATACTCTGTTTATTAATTTGTATTATTTAACGCAATAAAAACATATAAATACATAATGTTCAAGATGGCAAAAAAAAAATAATAGACTATACATTTGACAATTTAACATTTAATTTTTAATAATAATGTGTGATGCTCTTTGAGTAACTATATATTTCGTTATTTTGGTTTGGTAGGTAGCGTTTGTATTTGAATTTTCCTCATAGTCGGTGTGAAAAGCAGTATGTGTCACTAGGTAGCAAAATTATTTTCACCTCGGGCGTTAACACTTGAATCCCTCACTACGCTCCGGATTATACTTTAGAATCCCTCGCTACGCTCGGGATTCTATTGTATAATCCTTCGCTTCGTTCAGGATTCAATATACGCCCTCGCCGTAAATACATCATTTTGCTCCCTTGTGACACAATCTACTATTTCACCACGGGCGTTAACACTTGAATCCCTTCCTACGCTCCGGATTATTTGCTCCCTTGTGACTACTATTTTCCTTTTTGTCTTTCAGAAGATCATGTGCAGCTATCCAAAGCACTTTTCGCGAACCATAAACAATTTAAAATCGCATCTGAAACGGACACGCTTTCTGAAGACAGTGATCACGTAGTTCATTCAGCCGACTTGAATAGTGAATCCACGTGGGAGTTATTGGATAAGGTATACATAATCAATCATATATATAGAGACCGGATCTGAAGTAGCGATCTCAATATTAATATGGATGACTAGTGCAATTCGTTAAATACATGTCATGTTGGTTATATAAGGTCTTAATTTTTACTGTGCATTGTGAAGAAGAAATATTAAAGAAGATGAACTTATGGTACATTACACAACTAGGGTGGTAATACAAAGAAAGGCCGAGATCGCAGAAGTTTGCGGCCCGAGCTGCAAGCGAGGGACGTAAATATGCGACCGAGGGCTGTCTTTATTACCTCTCGTGTTGTGTACATCATTTTATGTCTACACTTGGCCAAAAAGCGGCTTTTTCCGTACACGCAGCGTGCGGAAAAAGCCACTTTATGGCCAGGTGTGTCAAAAAAGTTGATTCTCAACCTCTTTTCGTTTATACCTTTGGAGAAATCAAGACTGCGTCCCGATAACTTATAATAGAACGTAACAGATTATCTTATAATGGACTGGCCTTAAACCTTTTAGCTTATTAAGAAGAGGTAAACAATCAACAATCGGTCTTAATTTATAGGCAATTAAGGATAAATCAATCAGGAGCCCAGCGCGATGGCTACTATTCATCGAAGATGCTCGCGAAAATGATTTAGACTCTACAAAAGATTACTATAAACGAGACGTTGAGGACAAATTGTCTAAATTGTACATTCATATGAGCACGGAAGTTTATGTCATATTTCAACAAAGCAATTACGTACATATACATGCAGGTAAGATTTTACAAAGAAGTATATCAAATAGTTATATTTGTGTGGGTTTTAAACGTCCTGAAATTGCTTCTGTTTTCTCGGTAGAATCAAAATGTCCTCAAGTATAGTAGTTAAGTGCGTAAATTACTATTATGATCATTGCCATTGCTGCCCGATCACCTTTCTGCTTTAGTGGCCTTTCATGACGCCTTAGTGTCATCACAAAACGTCAAACTTAATCTCCGCTAGCTTGCCTAATATTCTACTGCTATTAAGGACAATAAGCGAAGTCTAATTCAGCTTTCCCAAGGATAACTTTGATGCAATGCTCCACTCCTGCCTATTCCTGCCTCACCTGCCACATCAGCCAGTGACTTAAGGCTACACTATGCCGGCGGCCCGGCAAGCGGGTATGCCGCAGATAACCCCGGCGGTATACTTCTATCGGAGGATATTTGAGCCACCGGGCTTGCCGCACATAAACCACCAGTACCTATGGCCGCTGGCCTTATAGTTCCCCTCGGCATAAACCCTCCGGCCAGGCCACCGGCATAGTGTATAGGAGCTTTCATGGCTGACAGCTCACCATTGAACCTCTTCCCAGTGTACAAAATAAAGCCGCACCTCCCATTGATATGGGAGGAGTACGGCGTGTGGAGTCCGGCGGGGTTCGACCGGCCCCGGCCGGGGCCTGTAGCTATGCGCCGGCGCAACATGGGTCGCGAGGTCGTCGTCGCCACCACCGTGCTACTGGACAACCGGACCTGGTGGCACATGGCCGACTATCTGTAAGAATTATTATACCTGTGTTACGTTATACCTACTTATTCGTCTCTTTACTAATTTTCTTATTGCAACTACATAATATGGTATCCTCACGTACTACGCATATCTCGCCAACGCCATGCCTATAAAGTAGGTATTGATATAATAAGAACCTATCTTCAACAAAAATGTGACGTTCCGCAGGAAAAGGTACCTTATGGAGGGTAGGCACTTACGTCGTGTAGCATCAAATTAATATAGGAGTGCCGTTAATAACAGCGTAAGCGCCTACCCGCCATAAGGTACCTTTACCTGCGGAACGTCACAAATGTATGCCTACTACTAAAGAAAAATCCCTCTTTCTGACTAGGGATAGACTTAGGTAATTGTGTACCAGTGGCGTGGCGTCCAAAGAACTCGATTCCTACTGGCTTCCCTAATATCAGGCATTTGACCACCTCACCTTATGGAAAATGTACCCATGCCAAATCTGCACCGGCTTGCCCAAGGATATTATATCTTTACGCCACGCCACTGTTGCGTACATTCATAAAAACCGGTCAAGTGCGAGTCGGACTCGCGCACCGAGGGTTCCGTACAAACTCGTAAGTAGATACGTGACTAGTTCAAGAAAAACTATATGGCAGTTAGCTTAGTAGGAGCAAATAAAAAGGTGTACGATTTTTGAAAATTTCTAAAAAACGATGTCATTTAGGAAAACCGTTTTGTTTTTCCTGCAATATTTAGGATGATATTAATAATTGGTAATTATTACAGATTTTTCTGTTAAGTAACTTCGAAGATAATAGGGGGGAATGGTATCTTTTTGAACGTTTTTGGTCATAAATTAAAAAGTACAAAATTGAGAAAAAAAATAAAAATGGCTTTGGAATCTACAAATTAATCCCTTTCATTTGATATCCCACTAATAATAAAAATAATAATATAATAGCTCTACTTTTGTTTTTCCACATCCCATTTCGGACCCCTTTAAAAAAAAAGTAAAAAAGATTTTTTTCTATCCAATAGGCTCAAGTAAGCGATTTTTAAAACTATTCCAAATTTCAAGTCGACAGCATCAGTAGATCCTGAGATATCTTGCTGTGACAAACGGACAGACAGACAGACAGAGTAGCACCCGCATTTTGGTACGGAACCCTAAAAATGGACGTCGCCTGCGGCTCTAGTCACATCACCTGTAATCTGAATCATTATTTATTTTGCCGCCCTAAGCAGGCGCGTCACACTAGTTTTTTTTTACATCAACCGAGCGTGCCTCAGCAATTTCATCATTAAAATTTTTCTTTATTTTTCCTACAATGCCACGCTAATCTGATCGGAAACTACAACCCGTGCGAATCAACTGTGCCCTCCGCTGGAAGGCGAGCAAACGGTACCGTCCAAATGACGTCAGAGCGCGAGGTGCACAGTTAATTCGCACGGGTTGTATATGCATAAACGAAACATCGTGCTCATAAATTTTGCCAGGCACCGCGAAGTCGATACACTGACGAAGCTAATATACTACATGACCACGCACCTCGTAGAGTGGGTAAACGGCACCAAAGTGCTGAACCTGACGAATTCGTGGGGCTATCGCTTGCCGGACGGCCGGTTCGATGGAATCGTCCGAGAACTCCAAGAAGAACGGGCTGATATGTCAGGTACTTGTATCTGTTAATCTTGCAAAGATCTATGTCTAGTTTCTTTTCAAAAACTAATGTGATAAAATTTCAACAGGATCCGTGATGTTACTAACGAAAGACCGGTCAGAATACGTGAACTACGTCGTAACTCCAGCTCCAATAGAAGCTTTTTTTATTTTCAAGAAGCCGGCTCTAGCATCCGTCACTAATATCTATGTCCTACCCTTTAGCATTGGTGTTTGGCTTTCAATTGTTTTACTGATTTTTACATCGAGCTTAACTTTATTTCTGGCTTATTTTCGAGAGGATGATTTTGTAAGTTAAGTAAAAGCAATACATTAGATTAGGTATTTTAAATGTAAACTATACATACACATACATATGCTAACTCATTTTACAGAACCCGAATCGCAAGATGTCACTTCTACAAAAAATGTCACAAGGAGTTTTTGAGACATTGTGTTTAGTATTCCAACAAGGAACCGCGGTTGACCCTTTATCGATGGCTGGTGAGTTTTGGTAAATTAAGGTATTTCCAATATTGCCGTAAAGTAAACAAACAAACTATATTTTATAGCAACAAAACAACAATATCGCTACATTTCATATCGAAAAAACCCGGCAAGAGTTTCACTGCTACCAACATCAGCACAATGTATCATGTCAATCGTTAAAATTATGATCGGACAAAAACGTAAGAAGCCATTGCAAAAAAGTGACGCGGTGCCCTCCCCACTGCCCCACTTCGGCCATTCCGCGCAGTGTTGCCACTTTAGCAGTTTCAGTGTTAAATTTAGCATAATTTGGACTTGTTTAGCAGTTTTTTTTTTTACATTTAGCAATTAGCATAATTTTGTAAATAATTGAAATGTTACCTGTTGGTGGCAAACACACAGAAAAATGGTAAATTTAGAAACATACAAGTTGGTGATGACATAAGTTTGTAAAGTAACCTTCGATTGCATGGTTGACAATAATATAAATATTTAAGTCGTAATAAACATGTTATAAAAGCGTAAATTTTGCTACCACTTTCATATTTTACTATGATTGTTTGTATGCTGTAGTAAAAAAAAAGTCGATTAACACATTGACATTCTTAATTTACTTATCTTTAGCAAATTTTTTGCTGAAAGTTTAGTATGGGCCACAAAAAGGATTATTGTAAAGCTGTAATAATCACAATAACATTAAATTTGAAAGAATAATGTTTTTTTTATTAAGCACATTTTGTAACAGAATTTATCAAGTTTTAGCATATTTTTAGCAGAATTTCAGCATTGAATGAAATTCGGAGTTGGCAACACTGAATTTCCACGTTCCTCCTTCTTTCTTTCTTTCGGTTGTCACTTTCGTAAGGAGTGGTTAAATTCGTCGACAATGTCGTGAGTATAATCTATTTTCTATTTAATATCCTAGCTTTGTTTTATTGTATTTAAAAATTGTTTTAACTGATATTACATTCATTTACTACTATTGTGTAAATATCCCGGCTGCAATTTACTACAATGTGAAACACGTTGGTAAGATAACCTCAAAACGTAACCTTTTTGTGGATTTTAACTTCGATTTTATTTATTTTAGGTCGAAAGTATCTCGTGATACGCTCTATGAGTGCGTCAACGCCGTGCTTCAGGCGTCAAAAGACAAGAAGCGCCGCTTCTTGGAGACAGTTGAAATCCAAATTGGTCTGAAGAACTATGACCCCCAAAAGGACAAGCGTTTCTCTGGCACCGTCAAGTACGTTTACCTGTACTAAACATTTTGTTGGTCGCCATGCGGCCACCAGAGTGGTTAAATACAGGGAGTCAGGTCAAGCCTGACGGGACTCCACCCAGAGTCTTTAAATATCGGGTAGGCGGGCTTCGGCCCTCCGAACTAACTTAAGGTTTTTTATGGGATTGGTAAGCCTTTGATAATTAACCTTTCTACGCCTTAGAGCGGCGTGATCATTCAATGACCAAGCTCCTTAAAATTAAGATTAAAAAAAGCCCCACTCCATAGTGAAATGCGAATTTTTGGCTTAGGATAGTAGATATTAATAATATAGGCGGTGAATATGTGACTTCTTTATGAGGAAACTTAAGAACAAACCGACTAACTTAAATGATGTTTTAAAAATGCATGTATTATCTAATGATGATACTATGATGACACAATTTCACTGATATGTCATTGAATATTTTTCAATAAGTGTAAGGATATGGATTGTTGCTAATAGTTTGTTACTTTCAGGCTAAAGTACATCCCCCGCCCTAAGATGCAGGTGTGCATCCTCGGGGACCAGCAGCATTGTGACGAGGCCAAGAACCTGGAAGTACCATGCATGGATGCCGAGGCTTTGAAGAAGCTTAACAAGAACAAGAAGCTTGTCAAGAAACTAGCCAAGAAGTAAGTCTATTCATAATACATGGTTTTTTTTTTACTTTTCTAGTATCTATCCCTGTGTCCATACTTATACATGTCTACTGCTTGGAGGTCTGATTCCATTATAGGCAAAGATCTTCCATGCTAGAGCAAGATGTCATTTTGCTAAGAACCTTTAGTAGAAAATCACATTGTTCACTAGCATGACAGAGACATGGGACAAACCCTCAGCTGGGATGCGAGACTCGATAAAATGTACATAAAATTAAATCATTGAGTACAAAAGGCATCTGTGATTATTTTAACCAAAACAATAACCAAGTCATAAAAAATAGTGTTAATTTTTTGATAGTCATTACTTACTTTTTACATGAAAGAAACATTTTTTGTCTCTTTATTGGTTTAATGCGGGTAATTTACACCACATTTCTATGTTACATATATAGATACAAGAAATCAAAGTACATAGAAAAATTAAATGGCACTCGCCTGTGTACAGACCGGGAATCGAACCTGGTACCTCTGGATTTCCGGCCCAGTGACTCAACCATTCGTTCATTTAATTTTTCTATGTACTTTGATTTCTTGTATCTATATATGTAGTCATTACTTATTCAATTTGCTTGTTTCCAGATATGATGCTTTCCTGGCGTCCGAGTCCCTCATCAAACAGATCCCGCGTCTGCTGGGCCCTGGTCTGAACAAGGCCGGCAAGTTCCCTGGTCTGCTCTCCCACCAGGAGTCCATGACGCAGAAGATTGATGAGGTCAAGGCTACCATCAAGTTCCAGATGAAGAAGGTATGTATTATACTCAATTTTGGCAATTATCCCTGTACCGTATGTAAGTTAGCCCAATAATTGACTAGTAGAGAATGCCAAGGCATTAAGACCACCATTTGTAGGTACTTTTTTTTTCAGTAAAATTTTAAAAAATGTATTAATGTCTTTGAGCCTGGCGAGGAAGTCTTAATTTTTATTTTTCCTATATAGTAAACAAAATAAAGGCTGAGTATCATCAGCATCATTGTCATTGTTGACAAAAAAAATTGTTGAAATGAAATTAGAAAACAGTCCGAAATATTGGTTCACTTTATTCACCTACAAGGAAATCGCTGAAGTTAGTGAAATTAGATAAGTAAGCAAAGTCTTGTCTTGTGCAAAACAGCCCAATTTATCACCTTTTTGAGTTTTTATTTCTGTTCAAAAGGAATTCAATAATAAATCAAAAGTTTTGATAATCTAAATGATGTTTAACAATTGCATGTATTATCTATTGAAATACATTGATGAAAAACTCTCACTGATCATCTATTGAAACAACCTCCTTCATTCGCATACACATACAGTGTTCTAACAACTACATTTTCCAGGTATTGTGCTTGTCTGTGGCCGTCGGCCATGTGGACATGACCCCGGATGAGCTGGCACAGAATGTGCATCTCTCTATCAACTTCCTGGTGTCTCTGCTGAAGAAGCACTGGCAGAACGTGCGCTCGCTGCATATGAAATCCACCATGGGCCCGCCCCAGAGACTGTACTAAGCTACTTTAATAAACTGGACATCTAAATTTGTTGTTTTTCTTTACTTGCTCAACCCATGACAGCACTGCTTATAGATATTTGCGCATAATGAGTGCTGACATTTTTAGCTCCCCAGATGGCGCTGTAGTTGATGGGACTAAATATGGTATTTGTATCTATGAAATTGCCTCTTAAATATAATTGTTACTATCAAGACTAGTGGCGCCGCCCTGGTCCTAAAAAATTGTAGCCCTCATTTACACTCGTTAACGCATGTTGTCGATCTATGTATAGGGTCGACAGTGTGCGGTTTTTATATGAAGTCTAATAGAGCACTCCTCAATCCAGTGTATACTCTGCAATAGGCGCTATAATCGTAAACATTTATCTGTGATCGTAAAGCACACAGGGCTTTTGCAAGACGCCGTGTGCACAGGCCTTTACGCACGGCAGCTCGATCGTGCTGCAGGGCAAACCGATTATTGTCGGATTTTGAAGCCGCATCAAAGGAGCTACCGCGCAGTTTGAACAGTTGTGTTGGTAAAAATGACGCTTGAGCTGGATAGCTAGCCGCGTTTTGCTAAATTCATATCAACTGTTGTCTTGCGCGGCGAACGGACGACGCCTGCTCCGGTGGAACGCCACGGCTACCGCGCGTAATGTGTCCTTTATTAGCATGACGAAGGACCACCTAAACGAGAGTTTTCAACAACTTTGCGTTCATTTGACTAGACTAGATACCGCTTAATTCCATCCTATACAGCATCAGGGCCAATATTCAGCGTTTTTACGGCGTTTTATTTTCGTCATTCTTGTCTCAGTAAATATTGTTCAAATAAACGATGCCTAGAGTTAACTTTTTATGAAACCGAAAAACAATCCCGAGTTTAAGTCTAGTTTTATGAAAATTGTCACGATTTGTCCTTTCGTTATAGTAAATAATCGTTGGACAATAATGATTGTCAAACCGCGCGGTCAAAACGCTCGGAGAATCGCCCATCAGAGAAATGATGCGACAAACGAAGTCTGCCAGTTGTGAAAGCTCTTTTAGTGACCGACACCAGACTCCGACTTGCCATAAATTGCTAGACATTTATTTCAAATCTCGCCTACCTAGGTTCCATTTGTATCCGATTAGATTCTAGAAGTTTTTATTAGGACTCCTCATTAGGATATCCTAATAAGCATGCACTACCACACAGGCCGGCAGATCCTGCTCCTCGGACTCGTGGCGTTCATGTTCCTGTACACGGCTTACTCCGCCAACGTGGTGGCGCTGCTGCAGTCGCCCACCAACGAGATCAACAGCGTGCAGACGCTGCTGACCTCGCCGATAGCGTGCGGCACACAGGACGCGCAGTACAACCGGAAGGCGTTCCCGGTACATACACTACATTCCTGCCACCATGGTAGCTCCTGCAGTCGCCCACCAACGAGATCAACAGCGTGCAGACGCAGCTGACCTCGCCGATAGCGTGCGGCACACAGGACGCGCAGTACAACCGGAAGGCGTTCCCGGTACATACACTACATTCCTGCCACCATGGTAGCTCCTGCAGTCGCCCACCAACGAGATCAACAGCGTGCAGACGCTGCTGACCTCGCCGATAGCGTGCGGCACACAGGACGCGCAGTACAACCGGAAGGCGTTCCCGGTACATACACTACATTCCTGCCACCATGGTAGCTCCTGCAGTCGCCCACCAACGAGATCAACAGCGTGCAGACGCTGCTGACCTCGCCGATAGCGTGCGGCACACAGGACGCGCAGTACAACCGGAAGGCGTTCCCGGTACATACACTACATTCCTGCCACCATGGTAGCTCCTGCAGTCGCCCACCAACGAGATCAACAGCGTGCAGACGCAGCTGACCTCGCCGATAGCGTGCGGCACACAGGACGCGCAGTACAACTGGAAGACGTTCCCGGTGCATACACTACACTCCTGCCACCATGGTAGCTCCTGCAGTCGCCCACCAATGAGATCAACAGCGTGCAGACGCAGCTGACCTCGCCGATAGCGTGCGGCACACAGGACGCGCAGTACAACCGGAAGGCGTTCCCGGTACATACACTACACTCTTGCCACCATATTAGCTCCTGCAGTCACCCACCAACGAGATCAACAGCGTGCAGACGCTGCTGACCTCGCTGATAGCGTGCGGCTCACAGGAGGCGCAGTACAACAGGCAGATATTCGCGGTAGATACACAACACCCTCAGTACAATTTAGTACCTAGTTTAACTTCAAGGTAGTAGGCACGTAAATATATGGTGCGACATGTATGTGTGCGTGGCATACTGCGGCATTAGACCGCAGCTTTTTGGGGATATAGGTATGGTGGGGGTCATTAGTAAGGATTGCGCCGTGTAGCCACGTCCACCGTAGGTATACGAGCACTGATACTTGCATAATTCTCCTAAACGCCCTATTCGTGGTACCTACGAGGGGTGGCTGAAAAGTTATCTACCCTGGCTATAAATAGTTTAAAAAAAACACTGACTAGTATGAATTCGTTTTTATTGACTATTCTTTTTTCAAAATTTCGAGCATGCATTTGTTTCTGGCTCTTCATTTGTTTTTGGTGCTTGAATGCTTGCAGCATGTCGGTAGAAAAAAATAATTTGACCAAAATTGAACAGCGTGCAGTGATTAAATTCCTTACTAAAGAAGGAAATACGCCTTCACAGATTAAACAGCGCATGTTGCCCGTGTTTGGTGATTCGTGTCCTTCTGATTTCACCATAAAATTCTGGTCTAAGCAGTTTAAATCGGGCCGTGACAGTCTAGAAGATGATCCTCGTAGTGGGCGGCCAATTTCTGCTGTTACTGGTGAAAATGTCGCCAAGGTGAAAAAAATCATTTTAGAAGACCGTCGAGTGAAACAGTGGGAGATAGCTAGAGATATGGGCATTAGTAAAGAACGGGTAAATGAAATAATTCATAGCCATTTGAATATGTCTAAGGTTAGTGCACGTTGGGTCCCTAAAATTCTGACTGCGTTAGACAAGGACAGGCGTGTCAAATGTTGTCAGGAGTTTTTAGACATGAGTCGCGGGAAAGAGGAAGAAATTATTTCCAGGGTCGTGACATGTGACGACACTTGGATTAGACAATGGGATCCGGAAAGTAAACAAGAGTCACTACAATGGAAATTCAAGGACGAGAAGCCTCCTCGGAAGTACAAGATTCGACCATCAGCTGGCAAACTTATGGCGACAATTTTTTGGGATGCTGAAGGCATTTTACTAATAGATTATTTGCGAAAAAATACTACAATGAATGCTAATTATTATGCAAATTTACTTTGCCAGCTTCGGGATAACATAAAAGAAAAAAGAAGGGGCAAACTCAACAAATGAGTTCTGATATTGCACGACAATGCACCTGTGCATACGACCCGCACCACACAGCTAGCCATAGCCAGAAATGGCTTCGAAGTCATCGACCATCCCCCCTACAGCCCAGATTTAGCCCCCTGTGATTATTTCCTATTCAGACTTCTGAAGAAAGATCTCAGGGGGCGAAGATTTTCAACGGATAATGAGATGATAGCCGCGGTGAACGAGTATTTTGACGACAAACCGAAAGAATTTTTTTTTAATGGCCTAATGTCATTATTTGACAAATGTAATAAATGCACCTTGCTAGATGGAGATTACATAGAAAAATAAAAAATAACTAGCCAGTTATGTCTTTTCTTTCATAGTGAGGTAGATTACTTTTCAGCCACCCCTCGTATGTAGGAACTACATAGGAAGGTAGGTACTATACTTTACCACACTCCTAGCCACCGCCAACGGCCGGGCACAGGCTGGACAGGACAACCATAACTACATTAAGTCAAATCACCTATTCTTCAAGTTTATTATTTCTCTCAGCTTTGGCGCTTGCAGACCTCTCCGACAAGACCTACTACACTATTATTTATTATTGTATAATAAATACTACACTATTACAAGACCTGAGTGCCCTTTAGCCAGGAACTTATTGCTACTGCGCTTATTAGTTCAAGCGGCGGTAACAGAAATTAACATTATTTTCACAGTACGAGGATCGGCCGGTTCACCGCGCCCTGAGTGCCCGCAAAATTTTACCACAAGGAGAAAAGGCTTACCTTAGCGTCGAAGAAGGTATCCGGAGAGTTAGAGAGGTTCGTATACTTCCCACAAGAGATTATCATACCTACCTATAACAGATCACTGCGAGCATTTTATATTTATGAACCGGCTTCTATATATATCTCTATATGTCGCGCCTAAGGAAATAGCTGTTATTAACGCAAGGGGGGTACCCTGCCATCCTACTAATTAAAACACGACATTTTACTACTAGAAACTCATAGTAAAAAGTCGCGCTTTAGACTAGACGGCGAAAAATATGTACACCTACAATAATCCAAGGAAAAGGCCACCACTATATCACCTTCTTAGTCGGTTCGTCATGGCTGCATGAGGATCGTGACCGGATGTAACTGCCCTCCATGCAGTCCGGTTCTTGGTTTTATGGATCGCCTGATAGAGACTGATCCCTCTTAATCGCATCGCACCAACGCGCTGGAACTCTTCCTCTGGTGCGTTTGCCCTCCACAGATCCAAGGATGATGTGTTTCTCGAGCGCGTGTCTTGGTGAGCGCACGATGTGCCCAAAGAAACAGAGTCCTCTGTCGGCAGATATCTGAGAGTCGTTTTGTGATGCCGAGTTCCTCTAAAATGGAGTCATTGGTCCATGGCCGTCCACGGGATCCTCAATAGTCTCCTCCAGCCCCACATTTCAAAGGCGTTGATTCTGCAGTGTTCGCGGCTCTACCATATCACCTAACACTTTCAAAATGGTACCTTTTCCTTACCACTTTGCCGTAAGCCGGCGCTAATAGAAAGTTGTGAAGATCTAATGACTGGTCAATGACCAGCAGTGGAACAGCTTATTATATGCTAATGCAATTTGAGCAGGGCATGTTCGCGTTCCACGTAGAGATAACGGCCGGATACGACCAGATCCAGAGGACGTTCTTGGAAGACGAGAAGTGCAACCTCGGCGCCATCAAGTACCTGTCCATGACCTACCCGTACCTGGGCCTCTCCAAGACCACGCCCATCAAGGAGCAGCTAAGGATCGGGTAAATCAACCTTTTTTAATGTCCTCATTACTGCAGATTCTCGTAGCTCCACTCACTTCCTTTTGGTAGCTATAGCTGAACGGAAACAGATAATAGTAGGTAAGCGAGCGGCCATCGACCTGCAACATTTTTTATGCCACACCTGGCCATAAAGTGGCTTTTTCCGCACGCTGGGCGTACGAAAAGTCGCTTTCTGGCCAAGTGTAGACATAAAATTATGTACACAACACGGGAGGTAATAAAGAAAGCCCTCGATCGCATATTTACGTCCCTCGCTTGCAACTCGGGCCGCGAACTTCTGCGATCTCGGCCTTTCTTTGTATTACCACCATAGTTGTGTAATGTACTATTTTTAACCGAATTAAAAAAAAGGAGGAAATAAAAGTTTATCTTTAAAAAATCTAAAGTAAATATGAAACTTTTGAAGTCGGATTCATTTTTTTAATTACTTTTTTATTAAACTACCTACATTATGAATGCGTGTGTAGCAAAATACCTAAGAATAGAGTATCAGATCAACATACATACATAATATATAACGAAAAGTACCTATAATGTTCAGTTTTACTCCGCAGTTCACATTGGTTGGCGAGCGGCGGCTATAGGTGGAGAGCGAGAGATTGCGTTTCGACCTTTCGCTCCCACCTACAGCCACCGTTCGACACTGCTGCTCGCCACCGATGTCATGACCGGGCCTTAATGTCGTGCGTAACGCAGTTCCCACCGCATAATGGAGGGAGGCATCCAGAGGCGCACGGTCCGGCGCATGTTGCCGGACCCGCCGCGCTGCGCCGCCAACATGGCCATGTTCAACGCCGTGCGCCTGAGCGACGTGGCGCCCGCCTTCCGCGCCCTGCTCGCGCTCTACGCGCTGTCGCTGCCGCTGCTGGGGCTGGAGATACTAGTGCGGCGACGAGGTACGTCTGCACACAACACGGGCGTAGCCAGGGGGAGGGTTTTTGGGGGTCAAACCCCCTCCGAAAAGTTCAGATATAAATATTCATAGAATTAAAATAACAACAGGCGTGCGGCATATCTCCTTGATTACTATTACCGTAGTACCTGATTTCTGAAGGCGGCATATAAAAGCGCACGGTGCTGCGCATGCTTTGGACTGGATGCACGTTAGATGACCGTACTCGAAGATCGTATACGTCTCGCTCTCGCAAATGTTCTATGTATAAGGAGAGAGCGGAAAAGACGGAACGACCCAATCAGCCGAACTTCGAACGAACACACTCGTAAATAGTTTAGTCCCTGATTTTGTACCGCGATGCCGTGAGTGTCAGGATGGCGGGTGTACATCAACAAATGGAACTGTGGTATACCTTATAGGAGTTAGCGCTATCAATGTGCTAAATGTGCGCCAAAATTGGAGCAATGTGCTCTTAAACTCCAGAAATAAATGAGTCCGTCATTCTGACGTCAGGTTGGCGGGTGCATTTCCAGTTCTAGCTAATGGCTGCCTACTCAAGGGTGAAAATAGTGCCTAAGGTTAGTGCTCGCAATGTGCTTCCACATGTATGAAGCACAATAAAATTCTTTACTGAATTTGATTCAGTTTGATCCTGACACTCACGCGATGCCCATTCATCAGGGCACTCGGGTACCTATGCCTTGTGTAGAATTTATTGTTAGAGTCTGTGCGGAAAGAGAATAGGCGTGGCGAAAAACGGAACTAACCTAACCAGTATGGCCACAGAACAGAAAATACGGCACATACGGTACAAAAGCATTACAGCGCCCCCCAAAATTAATCCTATTCTCTTTCCGCACAGACTCTAGAATGATATCGGTAAAGCTGTACTATGACTTATGTAATAACTCGTTTTAAAATACATGAAAATTTCAGAACAAAAGAAAGAAAACTCTGCTGCAAACATTGACGCTACCGAAGACATCACTGAAGCTTGAATCTTTTATTAGAAATGAGACACCAAGTAATTGAAATATGTATATTTTGATACCGTACTTGTATGTTAATAGAAAAATCTCCGAAATACTGACACTTAACAAGGCTAGAACTATAATGGTCGTCTGTACAACTCGCGGCATATCATACACTGATCATACTCTAACACTCATAGGAACATTTGCACCTTAGCCTAACTATTGCATAAGATATTGGAATAAAAAGGTTTTAACATTGCAACCTTTAGAGATGTCTACTTAATAATGCAATGATACAAAAGATCTATGCCCAAATTACTCGATTGACAACTGCCCAGCTAAGCTTTAAAGGCCGACCTAAGGCTGCGTTTCCGTTTCGAAAAAATCCACCAATCAACGTACCTCTCGGCGCGGCCCGGCATTGGTGGATTTTTTCCTCGCACAGCTCTAGTGGAAATGTAGCTTAATACAAGTCTCATAGATGGATACGACTTTTTGGCTTATGACGGCAGAACAGAGCGGTCGGATCAACGATTTAACCACTCCCAACCATCATAATTTTCTATGCAGCGATCTGCTTCTTTTAAATATTTTCTTTGATCTTTTAACCAATGTGACAATGATAATAATTATAGTGTGATTCGACATTAAATTTTTACCAATATGAGATACCAAAAAGCTCACTCACATCGTGCGTTAGCGCATGACTCGATCCGAGCCCGAAAATATACAAAGTAAATTGATTGTCGTACTATTTGTATGACCGCTGTAAGTGGTGGTCCGTTATACTGCAAATTTTCGCGGTTCTTATTCTATCGGGGTCAAATCTGGTAAAGTGTTGCACATGCACATAAACACCTCTTTTTCCTAGGTACAACAGCTTACCACGAACTTCTAGTATTTTTTTTTGAAGCATAATTCGTATATCTCATAACCAAGATTGCAACCACCCGAAATGTTAATAAAAACCTTTTTATTCTGTGTACGAAGTATGGAGGTGCTAGCAAGCCGAGGTTATTTTTTAGGTTAGTCTAGTAATTAAATTAGAAAGGGGTGCAAATACAAGTCTATTCCCTTATGACCTTAGCCTGGTAGCACATCTGGTAGACAGAAACGCACAATGACGAGAGAAAATAAATAGATTCCACGTTTGATATTGCTTAAAGGGTGAATTAAAAAATATCATCATCTCATCTACATGCTCCCAGGTACAGAAATATATCGAGATAAAATGAAAGTTTGTCGATTTGTATGGGACACAAGCGTGTAACGTTTTTCCCTTGGCGTTTGACGCTAAAAGTGTAATTGATAATGGAAACCATAAATTTTCCATTTAATTTGGTGGTATTTGAACAATTAATTAAATAAATAAATAAATAAATATTAGGGGACAATCTTACACAAATCGAACTAGCCCCATAGTAAGCTCAATAAGGCTTGTGTTATGGATACTAGACGACGATATATTTAATAGATACAAATACTTAAATACATAGAAAACATCCATGACTCAGGAACAAATATTCGTGCTCATCACACAAATAAATGCCCTTGCCGGGATTCGAACCCAGGACCTCTTGCTTCGTAGGCAGGGTCACTACCAACTAAGCTAAAGCGGTCGTCAAACCAATAATAATTAATACCATTATTATCAGATTTTCAAATCTGATAATAATATTGACGGCAATTGAAGTTAACGGCGTGCAAAGTAGGTCAACGCCACTTTTCAGCACGCGAAGAGAAATTTTCCTTCTGCCTCGATATATTTCTGTGCTCCCAGCTGTGCAACATAAAGGTTAATGACGATAAAAAAAAACACTTGTGACAAACAGTGAGGAAACCTGCATACATCCGCGAAGAAATTCAAAGGTGTATATGAAATCCCCGTCCCGCATTGGGTCAGCGTGAGAATTACAGCCCATTCACTCTCATCTTTGACATTAGGCCTGCTGCCCAGTGGGACGCGTAGCTGATGATAATGATGACATACGACAGTTATCATTTTGAAATTTTCAATTTGTGTATCGAAAATAGTTCGACACTAACTTTCATTTATGTAACGGAAAATTTATTTTAGGTCCTTTAATCCACCTCTAAAAGTGTATAAATTATGATTTGAGATCCAAAAGAATCTTACAACAAATAATCCATTTTTAAGTCACTCAACGGAGTGAGTTATTTTATTACTAACTCGCATCATAGGTATCTATAATGAGTTTTCTAGACAAAAAATGGCCCACATTCTATGCTTCATACAAAAATTAGATAATCCATTAATTAGGTATAATATTACACAATTTATAAACTATTGACTTTCGATTACACAAACACAATTTTACTATTAAACAATGATGAAAAAACTAGCTGTGGGCGGGTTGCCGATGAAACCTCCGCGGGCCGCGGGTTGAAGACCCTACCTTAGGATGTTTGAAAGATAGGATCATCAGTGATTTAGTCAGTAACCGGTTAAGCTATGTTATTTAGTGCGCTCTGTCTCAGACCCTCTAGCACACTAGCTTATTCCCAATACAAATCAGACCCGTTCCAAAAACCAGCATTTTGTATAAACACTAAACAGATGATAAAATAAATAATGATGTTTAAAAGAGCTTATTTTCATTTTAGTCATTTATTGGAATTTAACTTGCTTGATGAAAACTTGAGGTATAATTAAAAGCAGAATTAAAAATAAACCCTATGATAACAAAATTTCATATGAAAATGGCTAGTGTGCTGCTGGTGTACATTATCCGATACTTTGTCAACATACATTTGATTCTTAAAGATACTTTACACAATCTATTAATAGCTTTACATTAAATCACATTAACTTATAAAATTTTGATAAAAACATTGCCGAATTACCATTGTGAGTACAGCCGGCAACAAATATAGGGCGGGGAATGATGGGTTATTAAAAAAAAACATTGTGTAACGAAAATTCTACTTTTAGGGTGAAGCCAGACGAGCGTAATTTTGTGAGTTGTGAGCTGCGTAATTTCAACTGCAGAAATTCTTAGCAATACATTTTGACAACTCATTTTACGTCGCCGTGTGAACTATAGCTTAGCAACTTCGTTGGTGACACTCACCTGTGTGCTTTTTGTTACGTGCAGCCGTAACTACTTACACAAGTTAGCGCCAACATGAACGGGGGCCTCCGAAGGCAGTCTCCGTTGGTCGCCGTTCGTGTTGGCGGTAACTTGTGTAAGTAGTTACGGCTACACAGACCAAAAAGCACACAGGTGAGTGTCACCAACGAAGTTGCCAAGCTATAAACAGGAGTTTTCTATGAAACCGAATGTAGCAGAAATTACGCGACTCAACTCACAAAAATTACACTCGTCTAGCTTCACCCTTACAGTTTCGGTTGTGTAACGGCGACTTAAAATACTTTTTAATTGTATTTTTTAAACAACCCGAATTATATTACCAACTTCTTTTATTAACTGTGTAATATATCTACATTATTTGATGCCGACTGTACGATAATGCGCAGATTTTTTTTAATCCTATATTTCTGATAAAATGCACCCTTAAGTATAATACAACAGTGCTTCTAAGTATCCTACAATGGCTATTCAAATCTCAAACTCGTTGAAGAACGTTTGCACTTCACATAATTACAATATGTATTTAAAAATGTGCATTAAAATGTACTAAAAATAGTATCCGTCCATGAATTCTTATAAAATAATATTTAAAATCAAAACTTCACTGTATGGCTGCGGCACCGAACACTTATTATTTAATAATAAACTATATTATTAACGTGTCTCTTATTATTGCATTCGCTTCGGCCTTTATTATTCCTTAGTCAAGATGTAAAATAATGCTTAGTCGACATTTCGTCAGTCGGAGATACTTTTACCGCTTCCGTTACTTATGTAACCAAGGGCACTCGTGGACGCTCAAAAGTATGTTTGAAAGAGAAGGACGTGGTTTGCGAGAAAACTATGCCTACATCTTCAGCTATATTAAACCAGTAAGACGAAAAAAACGTATACACCTTGAGTTACGCAGTTAAAACATACAGTTTGCCAACGTCTATATCAGGTGTCAGGGCCGTCTAAGATAATAAGTGTCCTGATACTCGAGCTCTAAGAGTTTTGTAACGAAGCACTGTGACATATGCGGCTAGCTCGGGCCTCTTACCTCCCTTGTTCTGTCTATCGGCGGCTGACGGTATTTGCCAAGATTACCACGATGAACTATAACTAAAGAAAATCTATTCGAGTCTCCTCGCAGGATAGGTTACATAGAAGTGATGCCGATAGACATACTTTTTAATCGTTGCAATTTATTTACATTCCATATCGCCTCGTTGACTTCTAATGTAAATGTACTTACACATTGTTATATTGACGTTTCTGTCCTTAAAAAAAAGTGTATGGATATGAATCATCTAATTCATTTAATAAAAAATAAACTTAAGGGTATTAATTTCATCTCTCCTTTCATTAAAATTCACATTACAAAGTACATCGGCACAAAATCGAGCTTCGAAGCACTCCAGACTGCGATTTTTTATGCTCTAATCCTATGTTAGATTAAAAGTTACAATAACAAGGTCCATATTTTTATGCGTAACACTTATCGCTATTTTACGTTTAAACAACTCCACTGCGTTACGGATACAAATCCGCTATGTCACGAACCAACCAGTGGCCCGTTCACTCACTAGAACTGTGTCCACTGTGTTACGACCAACCAGTGGTGCGTTCACTCACCGGGACGATGTCCACTGTGTTACTGATCCATCACTAGCTCACTCACTGGAACAAACTCTGCACTTTTAATTTGGGCAGTAATTGAGATTCCTCCTTTATGATTTTCACCTGGAATAGAATATATGTATTGTTAATCACAATCTAATGGTATTAGATTTATAAGATACATTAAAAATCAAATACTTACGTCATTAAATATTGAATCTTTAATGTCAACCATCGACTCGACTTTGATAACCTGAAACAATGTACATATACTATTAATAGGTTTATCTATAGATTCCAAGTTGCCAAGTAGCAGGTTTGTATTTCTATTGTAAAAATTTAAAAAAAGTAACAGACTTTTAACGAACCTATTCGATATCAAATGCACGAGTTAGTATACAAAATACCCAAATCGCTATATTATGGTTTGTTTTTATTATTTGAAAGATTACTCCAAGATCCCATTATCAGTTCCCGATTCGGTTGCAAGGGAATCAACCGGAATCACCGCCGAGCACAGGTCTACTCTCATACATACCGCAATGATCTGTAAATAAGACCCACTGGTCCGTTGCTCAGTTTGAGCAATCAGTGTAAATTCAAAGTGGCTCTGGCCTGGCGACCTGGTTCGACCCCAGGCGCTTCGGCCCCCACCTAGTTCGACCCTCCTTCTAAAAGGGGACCGGGATTGGTGACCTGATTCGACCCGGTGGCCCGGCCAGCGACCTGGTTCGATCCCAGGGAACGCCACGGCCTCCACCTAGTTCGACTTTTGCCACACCCAATTAGATATGAGCGCCGCGCCGGCGCGCCGCCGCCGTCGCGAGTTCATGCGGCGCGCCGCCGCCGAGTAACCGTGAACTTGGCCGTCGGCGCTCATATCTACACTCAATGAACCCTTAAATGCATGGTGTACGATGCATCGTACATAACCAAAACATAGTTAGTGTTTGAAAACTAGATACATGTATTATGTTCTTAAGATTGATTTTACAAGGAAAACTAACGCATTTTAACATTTATTACTGATTTGTTGGCATAACTGTATTAAAAAAAGTTATTAGAGTTTTCGAGCAAAATGGCGGCAATTTTAAAAAAGTTAAATATTTGAGGTTTTCGTTGAGTGTGTTTTTAACGGTTTTTAACAAAATAAGTAATTATTTTTTAGTATAATGTTGTAGCATATATGTGACGTTCCGCAGGTAAAGGTACCTTATGGCGGGTAGGCGCTTACGCTGTTATTAACGGCACTCCTATATTAATTTGATGCTACACGACGTAAGTGCCGACCCTCCATAAGGTACCTTTTCCTGCGGAACGTCACATATCATAACGATTAAAAGTTTACTTTTAATAAAGTACTCAGTTTATAAGTAAACAATATTTGATCATGTGGATCTAGCCTACATTTGATTATTAGTGCAAAATAGCCCAAAAACTTGCTATAGATTTTTTTTTTATATTTTTCTAGTGTTTATTACACCATTAGGTAGCCATATATTTTTTTTGGTAACGATAAAAAAATCATGCATTTAAGGGTCAAAGGTTGTAAGTTTGTCGGGTTTAAAAAAAATTGAATAAAAAAATGTTGACCTTGGGCGGGCGGCCGCGGCGCGGCGGCTGCTGGGGCGGCGGCGGCGCGCGCGCGGCGTGCACGCGCAGCTGGTGCGCGCGCAGCAGGTGCTCCGTGTGCGCGCGCGGCGACGACAGCCGCGCCCCGCACGACGAGAACACGCACGAGAACGTGCCCTGACCTACAACACACAATATGTTCACGTGTCCATTAATAATAAAAATATTTTTACTAAAAAAAAGGGCAAGTTACGCAATGCTGCCAGTAGAGGATCGTCAACCTAGCAGATATTGGGCTGACCTGGAAAGCGGCCTTGCATCAATTGCAACGACACGAGAATGTGCATCAGCAGAATGTGACTCGCGTTTACCTAATTAAATCTGTTGTAATTTCAATCACTTTACGTTCATACTTCGAACTATCGTCATCTTAATTTAATTGTAATTTCTTTTAATTAAATTAGTTTAAAAATCATTTTGGTTTTTTTTCGAGCCTCCGGCTGCAGAATCCATTTGTGGCGCAGTCGTACGGATCTTGAGGCTTTCGCGACCGCCGAAATCAAAATCGCAAAACGTGCGCGTGCGATCGCGGGCAGCTGGCTTTTCAAAGCTTCATCAAGACATCAGAAAGAACCTGAGGACTGCAGACCCGAAGGCGAATCCAGAAATCGATTCCTGAAGAAGACCAGAAATGAAACTTATGTAAGTACACTTGAATCGTTCTCGTGTTGCTTAATTCCCTTACTCTCCTGTAGTTATTCATTAGTTCAAAATTTTCCATCCCAGAAATTCGGGAGACCGGGGACCTGCATCGCGACAGGCTCGCTGGGATAGAGTAGATTTAAATAGGAACTTAGACGACTCAGATTTAGTTATAGACGTACGTAGTTTATTTGAAGAAGGAATAATGGCCCAGGATAGAACTGATGCCATTTACAAGGCCCTTCGCATGGTCCCAGACTTCGATGGGAACCCTAACATCCTTACCAGATTTACTAGAATATGCGACCAAATCGTTTCCGAATTTTTAAGTAACGAGCCGGGTAGAGAATTATCCAATCTGTGCTTAATAAATGGAATTTTGAATAAAATCACCGGAACAGCATCATGCACTATTAATTCTAATGGCATTCCTGATAATTGGCTAGGTATTCGGACAGCCCTTATTAATAACTTCTCGGACCAGCGAGATGAAACCGCCCTTTATAATGACCTTTCAATAGCCAGGCAAGGTAATAAGACCCCACAGGAATTTTATGAACACTGCCAGACTTTACTAAGCACCATAATGACTTATGTTTCTTTACATGAATCTTTAAACACCACTGTAGAGGCCAAACGATCCCTGTATAAAAAAGTCGCAACGCAAGCTTTCGTTAGAGGCTTAAACGAACCCCTAGGGTCGCGTGTTAGGTGCATGCGCCCCGAAACTATAGAAAAAGCCCTTGAATATGTTCAAGAAGAATTAAATGTAATGTATTTACAGCAGCGCGTTGACCCGTCTAAGGTTCAACAGACCCCTAAGGTGACCACACCATTTCCGAGCGTAGGATTTTTACCTCCACGCCCGAATTATCAGCCTCAGATACCTAACTGGGCAACCCCAGCAGGACAACGTCCACCACCACCTGCACCTCAGCCTTTTAAATTCAATCCCATGCAAGCTCAACCCCGTAATCATATGCCTAGTAGAACTCAACAAATGTTCCGAGCTTTACCACCGAATTACAACCCTCAAAGTAATGTGTTCCGACTAAAGCCCAGAGGCAACCCCCCTTTCAACACAGGTTCCAAACCCATGAGTGGAGTCCAAAATTTTACTCCAAAAGTCTTGCCCCAAGCAAGCAATAACTTTTATAAGTCCCAAGAAATGCACATAAATGAATGCGCACCCTACGATTACGAATCGTATTACCTACAATTATAATGAATACCACGCGGAACCGGAGTACTACTCATATTACGGCGCGTGCCCTACCTACAGTGAAGACTTTAATGAATATGACGACATTGAGCAATACAATGTCGTTGACCCAATTATGAATTACTCATCGGTTGAGGAAGGTCAACCCCAGCCTAGTACCAGCAATGATGATAGCCGTCCTTATTTTCGGAAGGACCACAAGTCACAAAAGCCAAAATAGAGTTGAATTTGCAATCGCAAAGGCAATTACCTTATATTCAGATCACGGAACCCCCTCTTAAATTTCTTATAGACACTGGCGCTAACCAATCTTTTATCAGTCCCGAAGCCGTGGAACGCTATTTTCATCAGCACCCCTTGAACAATGACCCATTCGAAGTTACAAATGTCCATGCAACCACTAGAAGCAGTTACTCGATAACGTTGCCATGTTTTTCAGAGTTTAAAGACCCCGACGATATTAAACTATTCGTTTACCATTTCCACGACTACTTCGACGGCCTTATAGGTTTAGATTTACTCACGAGATGGGAGGCGAAGATTGACCTCAAAGAGAAAAAATTAGTTACTCGTATGTCAAGTAACCCGATTCGAATGTACAATTCATGTAACACAAATTTTTATGAGGAAGTTATTCCTGCAGGTTCGTCAAAAATAATAAGAATCCCCATTGATACCCCTGACGGCGAGGTTCTAGTAAAAGAACAAACCATAAGTAACTGTTTAATTCACGAATGTTTTACCTTAGTTAAAAATAACCGCGGCTACATAGAAGTCGAGAACCCATCTCCGAATGACGTCATCTTTTCGCTCGACCGCCCAGCGCAAGCTGAGCTCTATAGTATCGAGTGCATGCGCACCGATCAACTTACGCCGCGCGCGCGCGACGTCATATCACGATTACGGACCGATCATTTAAATGAAGAGGAAAAGGCCAACTTAGAGTTAATTTGTTCCCGGTACGCCGATGTTTTTTATACAGTGCGTTACCAGCAAGCAGGCTTTTTTTAAAGTAGGGTAAAGTAACGTTGTTTCTTAACCTAACCATGACCTTCATTTAATTCATCGACTAAAATTCCGATTTCATAAATTTTCTAACAAAATTTTAATTGCAAGCAATGTACAGCAAAGTACTAAATTGACAATTAGATGTAAATGCCAGCCCTTCATTCTTTGTTTATAACGAAGACATCAAGATAAATGCCTGCATCTACCTATTTCAACAATTAGAGATACCAGGATTGCTACACTTAAGAAAACTACGGAAAAACAACACTAATAAAATAAAACTTAAAAAGCAATACGAGTACTAGACATTTGGACCTGTTTGAAGTGATCGAGAATCCTTTCTTCAAGTTGTACGTGCACAATTCCGTTTAATAGCCCTTTCAGACTAACCAGATAGGACCATGCATTCTCTGGACCTCGCTGGACAGCCATTGCTATCAAACGAAGATTATGTGGATGCCGCTGATTTCGAAACCACTCTCGATAAAGTCTCAAGGCTTGAGGAACATTTCCACGTGTCGCACAAATCATGTCAGATAATTCACATGTGTCTTTAGCCATTTTAACGCAAAAAAATATCAGTTTTGCAAATAAATGTTTGTTTTGTAATTTGACAAGCCAATGTCAATACTTTTGTAATTGCCATGTCAAATTTTAGAAAAAACTCTTTTAAGCTGTGTAAAAAACTCCATACATAAACGTAATGATAAGGACGGCATTAATTGTGGGATTGTTTTTCTCAACTTTTCACCTCCGTACCACGACATGCCTTGTACCAAGTGCATCAGCGATATGAATAACGATAATTACGTAGTACACCTACTACATTTAAAGTGCGGATTTAGGAAATTGAATTGTGCAGTTAATTCGCATAATCATGATTTGCTAATACTTGCAAACGATTGCTAATGAAGCATATTATTATCAGTTTTAATAAAAGCCCGCATACCGGTAACACACTGTATAGAAGGAGAATCATTAACTTTCACAAATAAAATTAAACACCGTATTAGGACAACCGACGAAGTACCAGTCTACACAAAAAGTTATCGCTATCCTTTCGTACACCGACAGGAAGTTAGAGATCAGATCACTAAGATGTTGGAGCAGGGTATCATACGACCCTCCGATTCGGCTTGGAGTTCTCCCATTTGGGTAGTGCCCAAGAAAGCTGATGCCTCTGGTAGGCAGAAGTGGCGATTAGTAATTGATTTCCGTAAATTAAACGATAAAACCATTGACGATAAATATCCTATCCCGAATATTACCGATGTCCTGGATAAATTAGGGAAATGTCATTATTTCACGACTTTAGACTTAGCGAGCGGTTTCTACCAGGTAGAAATGGACCCCCAGGATATTTCCAAAACGGCATTTAACGTAGAACATGGACATTTCGAATTTTTAAGAATGCCCATGGGACTAAAGAACAGTCCGAGTACCTTTCAGCGCGTCATGGACAACGTCCTGAGAGGCCTCCAGAACGAGATTTGTCTCGTTTACTTGGATGATATAATTGTGTTTAGTACATCCTTACAAGAACACATAATTAACCTGGAAAAGGTTTTCCAAAGGTTAAGAGAATCAAACTTTAAAATCCAGATGGATAAATCTGAGTTTTTGAAGCTTGAGACTGCATACCTTGGTCATGTGATCAGTAAAGATGGTATCAAACCAAACCCTGATAAAATTCAAGCAATACAGAAATACCCCTTGCCCAAAACTCCGAAAGAAATCAAACAGTTTTTAGGCCTTCTCGGTTATTACCGAAAGTTTATTCCCGATTTTGCCCGGATAACGAAACCCTTAACTTCCTGCTTGAAAAAAGGCAGAAAAATTATCCTTGACCCTGAATACGTTAATTGCTTCGAAAAATGTAAGACACTCCTAACCAATGACCCCATACTTCAGTACCCGGACTTTACCAGAGAGTTCTTGCTCACAACGGATGCTTCAAATGTCGCTATTGGAGCGATACTGTCCCAAGGTCCCGTAGGGTCAGATAGACCCATATGTTACGCCTCTCGAACCCTCAACGAGAGCGAACTTAACTACAGTACCATAGAAAAAGAACTTTTGGCTATAGTTTATGCCACGAAATATTTCCGCCCTTACCTTTTTGGTAGAAAGTTTAAAATCCTGACGGACCACAGACCCCTCCAGTGGATGATGAGCCTAAAGGAACCCAACTCACGGCTGACCAGATGGCGCCTGAAACTCAGTGAATATGACTTCACAGTCATATATAAAAAAGGAAAGTCGAACACTAACGCCGACGCCCTATCCAGAATTCAAATTCATAACGAGGAAACCGAATCCATAGTAATTGATGAACTCTGTTCGATCTTGCCGAACCCTTCAATAGGACCGCAATCTGTGGCAACCTCTTCTACAGCCACCGCCCATACAAGTCAAGAACATCCTATATTAGAGGTTCCCATAACTGATGAGCCCCTCAACAAATTTCATAAGCAAATAATCTTAACCATGGTAGATGACGTAAAGAAGAAGCCCACTACTACGAAGCCATTTGACACGCACACCCGCATAGCGATTCAGATATCCCACTCTGATCTAGAACGCGACGTAATAAACGCTATTAAAGAATATGTCACGCCAAAATTTAAAACAGGAATCCTAATCCAACCCCCTCTAGCCATGTACAAGATCATACCGATTATACAAGATAACTTTAAAAGTGCCGCATTAAACCTAATGCTTACTAAATTTGAATTAGAAAACGTCAAAGATTATCTTCGACAGCAAGAAATAATACAGCATTACCATGAGGGTATAACTAACCACCGTGGTATTACTGAGTGTTACCTAGCCCTTTCCCGAAAGTATTATTGGCCCAAATTAAAAAATGAAATTTCAAAATTTATAAACGAATGTATCATTTGCGGACAGGCTAAGTATGATAGAAACCCTATCAGACCTAAGTTTAACGTTGTACCTCCAGCCACCAAACCCTTCGAGACGGTCCATATGGATTTATTCACAGTTCAAAACGAAAAATATGTTACCTTAATGGATGTTTTCACTAAGTACGGCCAAGCGTACCATCTACGAGATGGAACCGCCGTCAGCGTACTCATGGCATTGTTGCACTATGCGACACACCATGGAGTTCCGCTTACTTTGATCACAGATAACGGCACAGAATTTACCAACCAATTATTTTCCGAGTTCGTGCGCCTTCACAAGGTCAACCACCACAAAGTATTACCCCATTCCCCTAATGACAATGGGATCATCGAGCGTTTTCATTCTACGTTACTTGAACATCTTCGCATACTTAAACTAAGACAAAAAGATGAGCCGATTGTCAACCTTATGCCATATGCACTGATAGCCTACAATAACTCCATCCACAGCTTTACAAAATGCCGACCTTTTGACTTACTGACAGGACACTTTGACCCAAGAAATCCACTAGACATCGACATGACAGAAAGACTTTTACAACAATACGTACAGAACCACAGAGAACAGATGAAAAAGGTGTACGACATCATAAATGAATCCTCACTTGCCGACCGAATAGCACTAATAGAGAATCGAAATAAAAATCGGGAAGATGAAGTAGAATACACCCCGCAGCAACAGGTATTTATAAAAAATCCCTTAGCAAGCCGTCAAAAAACCGCCCCTCGTTATACTCATGACATCGTACAAGCAGATCTCCCCATACATATTTATACATCCAAAAAACGCAACCCAGTAGCTAAATCCCGACTTAAGCGCGTCCCTAAAGGAACTCAATTGTTGCAGGATTCTTTTGTTGCTGATAACGCCTTTGACCAACACGACGGAGATAAGACTTGAGAGCCTGGCTGACGGACCTGGACTATTACCATACAAGATTGGACCCATGCGACTTACGACTCACTACCATACCTACTTACAGTATATTCAGTTAGACGACATTGAAAATAAAATCAATTCGGTTTCCGAGCAATTACGTACCTATAAAACGAAATTAATTAACGATACTTATCTTCTATTTGAAAACCAGATAGATTACCTTTTGGGTAGCTTAGATCAAGTATTAAACCAAGTAAAAGCTTTAGAACCTACAAGAACTAAAAGAGGTCTCGTAGACGGAATTGGTTCAGTAATAAAAAGTATCACCGGTAACCTTGACCAATCAGATGCCATTTATTATAATAATTTGTTAAAAAACTTACAAGTTAACCAGGATAAAATTGTATCGCAATTTAATAGCCATGTGAGTCTAAGCAAAGATTGGGTAAATCATCATACCTATGTTTTAGAAACGTTAATCGAAAATCAAAAGAAAATTAACTCGACATTGGAAACAATTTTAAGTAACAACGCTTATCAAGAAAATAGTTTAATTAGGTATACAAATTTTGCCCAACTTTTGGTAATTTCAAGTGAAAATGTAGAAAACTTAAGACAAGAGCTGATAAGAGTAGAAAATTGCTTAGCGTTCATTCGCGCCTCTACCACTCATCATTCTATGATCGATATTAACGTGTTAAGAAAAATGTTAGATAAGTTAGAAATAATATATGGGAAAAATAGAATTTTAGACTTAGACTTAAGAGAATATTATGACATAATTTTACCAAGTTATTATTTTACAGAAAAACAGATAGTTATAGTATTTGAGTTCCCTATAGTTTCGATAGACATCTTCGATCTATTTAAACTTTCAGTAGTACCTAATAAAAATAGGCAGGCCCTTATCCCTTCCTATCCTTACATAGCAACTCACGAGAATGCATTCGTGTACATGGAGGCTGAATGCCCGAAGTACGGTCACCACTATCTCTGCAAGAAGGAGATCAGCCTTCAGCTTCGCACAGCACAAGACTGCATCCATCAACTCATCACTGCTCAAGCCCTGTTGGATTCCTGCCAGTTTGCTACGGTGTCCCTATCAAAACCTGCCATGGAGGAGCTCGACGACCAGCATTACGTGGTGTCATTTCCTCAGCCAACAAGAGTACAGCTAACCTGTGAGCGGGAGGACTACAACTTACTACATGGAAGCTACCTCATTACGATTCCACTCAACTGCTACTTACGGACAGAAGAATTCACAATTACCAATGATAATGACGTCATAAAAGGCCATCCTCTAAAACTCGCCAAGATTCCCCAGGACGTCGCAAACCAGACTGCAATTTCCACATATATTAGACTAAAATCTGCAGATTTGACAAGTCTGCACAGCATCCAGAATAAACTCATGCTCGAGACCCCAATTCAACTCGACACGAGTTCTCCCAATGCTCTTTACCACACAACCATACCTCTCTACGTAATCATCACCGGTGCCTGCGCATTCGCTATTATAATGACAGGCCGCAGATATAATTTATGGAGATTGCATAAACCTAAAAGAACTCAAGAAGAACCAGAAAGCTTGGAAAATGGAGATGTTCCAGCAATATTTTCACTGAGTGTTGGAAAATAGTTGCTGGTCTGCGGGTGGAGGAGTTACGCAATGCTGCCAGTAGAGGATCGTCAACCTAGCAGATATTGGGCTGACCTGGAAAGCGGCCTTGCATCAATTGCAACGACACGAGAATGTGCATCAGCAGAATGTGACTCGCGTTTACCTAATTAAATCTGTTGTAATTTCAATCACTTTACGTTCATACTTCGAACTATCGTCATCTTAATTTAATTGTAATTTCTTTTAATTAAATTAGTTTAAAAATCATTTTGGTTTTTTTTCGAGCCTCCGGCTGCAGAATCCATTTGTGGCATAAAATCCGCAATTTTGTTTATTTTAAGAGGAAACAGGAGGGCAGTTTTTCCATACAAACGTAGTCCCCTGTTTCCTCCCTGGATAATGCCAATAGAGCAATCATTTTTTGTCCAAAAATCTATGGCTACTATTGATATGTTCCTATGTTTTCTTTTTTACGATAAATTGATTCTCAAAAGAGATATTAACCTTCAAAAACCTAAAAAAAATGCCAGATTTTCCGCTGTGTTTACACATCCGGAAAACAAATTTGACTACTTTATTAAAAAAAGGAAAACATAGGAATACGGCCAAAGCCTTTCTTTAATGTTTAATGAAAAAATTAATTAAATAGGTTAAGTTTTGGGGAAGAAATCAGGGGACTACGAAACGTTGTTTTCATGAAATTTTAAAAGGTATTTGCGGTCCAAGCTGCAGTTGTCTCTATCGCGCTCTGCGGGGGAGAGGCGGGCACGGCGGGATAGCGACACATTTTACAAATACCTAATTTTCAATTCTCTCGACCTTACTGTTTCCTCTTAACGAACTTCTCCGTGGGCTTCGCGTCTGATGACGTAACAAGTGAGATACCGACCGTCATCCTCGTCCGTGGCGGCGTCCTGGTCGGAGGTGGCGACGTGCTCGGCGACGTGCGCGACGAGCTGCCGCTCGGTGCTGAAGCGCTTGTCGCACAGCTTGCACTGGTGCGGCGTAGTGGGCTTCGCGTCTGATGACGTAACAAGTGATATACCGACCGTCATCCTCGTCCGTGGCGGCGTCCTGGTCGGAGGTGGCGACGTGCTCGGCGACGTGCGCGACGAGCTGCCGCTCGGTGCTGAAGCGCTTGTCGCACAGCTTGCACTGGTGCGGCGTAGTGGGCTTCGCGTCTGATGACGTAACAAGTGAGATACCGACCGTCATCCTCGTCCGTGGCGGCGTCCTGGTCGGAGGTGGCGACGTGCTCGGCGACGTGCGCGACGAGCTGCCGCTCGGTGCTGAAGCGCTTGTCGCACAGCTTGCACTGGTGCGGCGTAGTGGGCTTCGCGTCTGATGACGTAACAAGTGAGATACCGACCGTCATCCTCGTCCGTGGCGGCGTCCTGGTCGGAGGTGGCGACGTGCTCGGCGACGTGCGCGACGAGCTGCCGCTCGGTGCTGAAGCGCTTGTCGCACAGCTTGCACTGGTGCGGCGTAGTGGGCTTCGCGTCTGATGACGTAACAAGTGAGATACCGACCGTCATCCTCGTCCGTGGCGGCGTCCTGGTCGGAGGTGGCGACGTGCTCGGCGACGTGCGCGACGAGCTGCCGCTCGGTGCTGAAGCGCTTGTCGCACAGCTTGCACTGGTGCGGCGTAGTGGGCTTCGCGTCTGATGACGTAACAAGTGAGATACCGACCGTCATCCTCGTCCGTGGCGGCGTCCTGGTCGGAGGTGGCGACGTGCTCGGCGACGTGCGCGACGAGCTGCCGCTCGGTGCTGAAGCGCTTGTCGCACAGCTTGCACTGGTGCGGCGTAGTGGGCTTCGCGTCTGATGACGTAACAAGTGATATACCGACCGTCATCCTCGTCCGTGGCGGCGTCCTGGTCGGAGGTGGCGACGTGCTCGGCGACGTGCGCGACGAGCTGCCGCTCGGTGCTGAAGCGCTTGTCGCACAGCTTGCACTGGTGCGGCGTAGTGGGCTTCGCGTCTGATGACGTAACAAGTGAGATACCGACCGTCATCCTCGTCCGTGGCGGCGTCCTGGTCGGAGGTGGCGACGTGCTCGGCGACGTGCGCGACGAGCTGCCGCTCGGTGCTGAAGCGCTTGTCGCACAGCTTGCACTGGTGCGGCGTAGTGGGCTTCGCGTCTGATGACGTAACAAGTGATATACCGACCGTCATCCTCGTCCGTGGCGGCGTCCTGGTCGGAGGTGGCGACGTGCTCGGCGACGTGCGCGACGAGCTGCCGCTCGGTGCTGAAGCGCTTGTCGCACAGCTTGCACTGGTGCGGCGTAGTGGGCTTCGCGTCTGATGACGTAACAAGTGAGATACCGACCGTCATCCTCGTCCGTGGCGGCGTCCTGGTCGGAGGTGGCGACGTGCTCGGCGACGTGCGCGACGAGCTGCCGCTCGGTGCTGAAGCGCTTGTCGCACAGCTTGCACTGGTGCGGCGTAGTGGGCTTCGCGTCTGATGACGTAACAAGTGAGATACCGACCGTCATCCTCGTCCGTGGCGGCGTCCTGGTCGGAGGTGGCGACGTGCTCGGCGACGTGCGCGACGAGCTGCCGCTCGGTGCTGAAGCGCTTGTCGCACAGCTTGCACTGGTGCGGCGTAGTGGGCTTCGCGTCTGATGACGTAACAAGTGAGATACCGACCGTCATCCTCGTCCGTGGCGGCGTCCTGGTCGGAGGTGGCGACGTGCTCGGCGACGTGCGCGACGAGCTGCCGCTCGGTGCTGAAGCGCTTGTCGCACAGCTTGCACTGGTGCGGCGTAGTGGGCTTCGCGTCTGATGACGTAACAAGTGAGATACCGACCGTCATCCTCGTCCGTGGCGGCGTCCTGGTCGGAGGTGGCGACGTGCTCGGCGACGTGCGCGACGAGCTGCCGCTCGGTGCTGAAGCGCTTGTCGCACAGCTTGCACTGGTGCGGCGTAGTGGGCTTCGCGTCTGATGACGTAACAAGTGAGATACCGACCGTCATCCTCGTCCGTGGCGGCGTCCTGGTCGGAGGTGGCGACGTGCTCGGCGACGTGCGCGACGAGCTGCCGCTCGGTGCTGAAGCGCTTGTCGCACAGCTTGCACTGGTGCGGCGTAGTGGGCTTCGCGTCTGATGACGTAACAAGTGATATACCGACCGTCATCCTCGTCCGTGGCGGCGTCCTGGTCGGAGGTGGCGACGTGCTCGGCGACGTGCGCGACGAGCTGCCGCTCGGTGCTGAAGCGCTTGTCGCACAGCTTGCACTGGTGCGGCGTAGTGGGCTTCGCGTCTGATGACGTAACAAGTGAGATACCGACCGTCATCCTCGTCCGTGGCGGCGTCCTGGTCGGAGGTGGCGACGTGCTCGGCGACGTGCGCGACGAGCTGCCGCTCGGTGCTGAAGCGCTTGTCGCACAGCTTGCACTGGTGCGGCGTAGTGGGCTTCGCGTCTGATGACGTAACAAGTGATATACCGACCGTCATCCTCGTCCGTGGCGGCGTCCTGGTCGGAGGTGGCGACGTGCTCGGCGACGTGCGCGACGAGCTGCCGCTCGGTGCTGAAGCGCTTGTCGCACAGCTTGCACTGGTGCGGCGTAGTGGGCTTCGCGTCTGATGACGTAACAAGTGAGATACCGACCGTCATCCTCGTCCGTGGCGGCGTCCTGGTCGGAGGTGGCGACGTGCTCGGCGACGTGCGCGACGAGCTGCCGCTCGGTGCTGAAGCGCTTGTCGCACAGCTTGCACTGGTGCGGCGTAGTGGGCTTCGCGTCTGATGACGTAACAAGTGAGATACCGACCGTCATCCTCGTCCGTGGCGGCGTCCTGGTCGGAGGTGGCGACGTGCTCGGCGACGTGCGCGACGAGCTGCCGCTCGGTGCTGAAGCGCTTGTCGCACAGCTTGCACTGGTGCGGCGTAGTGGGCTTCGCGTCTGATGACGTAACAAGTGAGATACCGACCGTCATCCTCGTCCGTGGCGGCGTCCTGGTCGGAGGTGGCGACGTGCTCGGCGACGTGCGCGACGAGCTGCCGCTCGGTGCTGAAGCGCTTGTCGCACAGCTTGCACTGGTGCGGCGTAGTGGGCTTCGCGTCTGATGACGTAACAAGTGAGATACCGACCGTCATCCTCGTCCGTGGCGGCGTCCTGGTCGGAGGTGGCGACGTGCTCGGCGACGTGCGCGACGAGCTGCCGCTCGGTGCTGAAGCGCTTGTCGCACAGCTTGCACTGGTGCGGCGTAGTGGGCTTCGCGTCTGATGACGTAACAAGTGAGATACCGACCGTCATCCTCGTCCGTGGCGGCGTCCTGGTCGGAGGTGGCGACGTGCTCGGCGACGTGCGCGACGAGCTGCCGCTCGGTGCTGAAGCGCTTGTCGCACAGCTTGCACTGGTGCGGCGTAGTGGGCTTCGCGTCTGATGACGTAACAAGTGAGATACCGACCGTCATCCTCGTCCGTGGCGGCGTCCTGGTCGGAGGTGGCGACGTGCTCGGCGACGTGCGCGACGAGCTGCCGCTCGGTGCTGAAGCGCTTGTCGCACAGCTTGCACTGGTGCGGCGTAGTGGGCTTCGCGTCTGATGACGTAACAAGTGAGATACCGACCGTCATCCTCGTCCGTGGCGGCGTCCTGGTCGGAGGTGGCGACGTGCTCGGCGACGTGCGCGACGAGCTGCCGCTCGGTGCTGAAGCGCTTGTCGCACAGCTTGCACTGGTGCGGCGTAGTGGGCTTCGCGTCTGATGACGTAACAAGTGAGATACCGACCGTCATCCTCGTCCGTGGCGGCGTCCTGGTCGGAGGTGGCGACGTGCTCGGCGACGTGCGCGACGAGCTGCCGCTCGGTGCTGAAGCGCTTGTCGCACAGCTTGCACTGGTGCGGCGTAGTGGGCTTCGCGTCTGATGACGTAACAAGTGAGATACCGACCGTCATCCTCGTCCGTGGCGGCGTCCTGGTCGGAGGTGGCGACGTGCTCGGCGACGTGCGCGACGAGCTGCCGCTCGGTGCTGAAGCGCTTGTCGCACAGCTTGCACTGGTGCGGCGTAGTGGGCTTCGCGTCTGATGACGTAACAAGTGAGATACCGACCGTCATCCTCGTCCGTGGCGGCGTCCTGGTCGGAGGTGGCGACGTGCTCGGCGACGTGCGCGACGAGCTGCCGCTCGGTGCTGAAGCGCTTGTCGCACAGCTTGCACTGGTGCGGCGTAGTGGGCTTCGCGTCTGATGACGTAACAAGTGAGATACCGACCGTCATCCTCGTCCGTGGCGGCGTCCTGGTCGGAGGTGGCGACGTGCTCGGCGACGTGCGCGACGAGCTGCCGCTCGGTGCTGAAGCGCTTGTCGCACAGCTTGCACTGGTGCGGCGTAGTGGGCTTCGCGTCTGATGACGTAACAAGTGAGATACCGACCGTCATCCTCGTCCGTGGCGGCGTCCTGGTCGGAGGTGGCGACGTGCTCGGCGACGTGCGCGACGAGCTGCCGCTCGGTGCTGAAGCGCTTGTCGCACAGCTTGCACTGGTGCGGCGTAGTGGGCTTCGCGTCTGATGACGTAACAAGTGAGATACCGACCGTCATCCTCGTCCGTGGCGGCGTCCTGGTCGGAGGTGGCGACGTGCTCGGCGACGTGCGCGACGAGCTGCCGCTCGGTGCTGAAGCGCTTGTCGCACAGCTTGCACTGGTGCGGCGTAGTGGGCTTCGCGTCTGATGACGTAACAAGTGAGATACCGACCGTCATCCTCGTCCGTGGCGGCGTCCTGGTCGGAGGTGGCGACGTGCTCGGCGACGTGCGCGACGAGCTGCCGCTCGGTGCTGAAGCGCTTGTCGCACAGCTTGCACTGGTGCGGCGTAGTGGGCTTCGCGTCTGATGACGTAACAAGTGAGATACCGACCGTCATCCTCGTCCGTGGCGGCGTCCTGGTCGGAGGTGGCGACGTGCTCGGCGACGTGCGCGACGAGCTGCCGCTCGGTGCGGAAGCGCTTGTCGCACAGCTTGCACTGGTGCGGCGTAGTGGGCTTCGCGTCTGATGACGTAACAAGTGAGATACCGACCGTCATCCTCGTCCGTGGCGGCGTCCTGGTCGGAGGTGGCGACGTGCTCGGCGACGTGCGCGACGAGCTGCCGCTCGGTGCTGAAGCGCTTGTCGCACAGCTTGCACTGGTGCGGCGTAGTGGGCTTCGCGTCTGATGACGTAACAAGTGAGATACCGACCGTCATCCTCGTCCGTGGCGGCGTCCTGGTCGGAGGTGGCGACGTGCTCGGCGACGTGCGCGACGAGCTGCCGCTCGGTGCTGAAGCGCTTGTCGCACAGCTTGCACTGGTGCGGCGCAGTGGGCTTCGCGTCTGATGACGTAACAAGTGATATACCGACCGTCATCCTCGTCCGTGGCGGCGTCCTGGTCGGAGGTGGCGACGTGCTCGGCGACGTGCGCGACGAGCTGCCGCTCGGTGCTGAAGCGCTTGTCGCACAGCTTGCACTGGTGCGGCGTAGTGGGCTTCGCGTCTGATGACGTAACAAGTGAGATACCGACCGTCATCCTCGTCCGTGGCGGCGTCCTGGTCGGAGGTGGCGACGTGCTCGGCGACGTGCGCGACGAGCTGCCGCTCGGTGCTGAAGCGCTTGTCGCACAGCTTGCACTGGTGCGGCGTAGTGGGCTTCGCGTCTGATGACGTAACAAGTGATATACCGACCGTCATCCTCGTCCGTGGCGGCGTCCTGGTCGGAGGTGGCGACGTGCTCGGCGACGTGCGCGACGAGCTGCCGCTCGGTGCTGAAGCGCTTGTCGCACAGCTTGCACTGGTGCGGCGCAGTGGGCTTCGCGTCTGATGACGTAACAAGTGATATACCGACCGTCATCCTCGTCCGTGGCGGCGTCCTGGTCGGAGGTGGCGACGTGCTCGGCGACGTGCGCGACGAGCTGCCGCTCGGTGCTGAAGCGCTTGTCGCACAGCTTGCACTGGTGCGGCGTAGTGGGCTTCGCGTCTGATGACGTAACAAGTGAGATACCGACCGTCATCCTCGTCCGTGGCGGCGTCCTGGTCGGAGGTGGCGACGTGCTCGGCGACGTGCGCGACGAGCTGCCGCTCGGTGCTGAAGCGCTTGTCGCACAGCTTGCACTGGTGCGGCGTAGTGGGCTTCGCGTCTGATGACGTAACAAGTGAGATACCGACCGTCATCCTCGTCCGTGGCGGCGTCCTGGTCGGAGGTGGCGACGTGCTCGGCGACGTGCGCGACGAGCTGCCGCTCGGTGCTGAAGCGCTTGTCGCACAGCTTGCACTGGTGCGGCGGCGCCCGCGCCGCCCGCGCCGGGCTGCGCGCGCCGTAGTGCGCTTCGCGTCTGATGACAAACAACTCATAAGTAAACAACACTACCTGCGGAAAAATCTTGATCTGACGAACGATTTTTTTTTATTTGTCCTCATTCCGTACCGTACTACTGACCCGAGGCGAACATTATGGGCAATCAAAAAGACTGATGAACGAGGTGAGGCAGTCGATTTATTTTCATAAGTGTTCCAACAAATACAGCATTAAACGGTGATGATCACAGTTAACTTTTATTGTAAACGATAGTCTATATCGAGGCTACATACGATTTAATGAAAAGTTGTCGTCACTCGATGACAATAATGAAATAAAAATAACGCTGGAAAAACGGCTGATATCGAGCCGAGGGCGAGGTGAAATATTATGATGAATCTATAGAGCATGCGACAGCGCAGTTATTGTTATAAGCCGTGTCACCCGATAGTAAAGTCGTTAGCCAATTTTATGTTTTTAACTGTACCTATGATGTGTAGATAAGCTGTGATCGACGTTTAGCTATGCGGGATGGAAGCTTACTGGTAGTAGCAGTTAAATGAATAGACTTCAGGTTACCTGTGCGTGTACATATGGTTCCGCTGCTGGAACTGCTGGCCGCAGATGGTACAGTCGTAGGTGCTCTCCACCCAGCGCCCGCCGAGGTGCCGCTTGCGGTGCTGGTTCAGATTCGTCACCTACAAACAATCACGTATTCACATAACTTAGAAATCTGTTGCTTCTAGGTACACCTCGCGGCACGCAAACCTAACAGTAACCAAATATGGAGGGGATCTGCGCACTACTTATATTTTGCTTCAGCGCAATAAAGGATTTCCTTGCCGCGAGCTGTATTTACATTCATAAATATTTATATATACACGCGGTAAAAAATAAAACGAATTTGGATTATATACCTAACACAATCTTAGGATTCGAGGTTTGGTCTTGTTCATCGAAAGGCGTCCACTGCTGGACTTAAGCCTCCCCCGAAGAACGTCGCCTTGACTGGTCCTCTGCCGCTCGCAATCAGCGGAGTCCAACCACCTTCATCATGCCAGCTGTCCACAGAGTCCACCTTGTAGGGGGCCAACAGATGCTGCGTTTTTCAGTGCGTAGATTTCCTATCTGTGTGTGATTGAACATGTGGCAACAATGGCAACTTAAATGTAAACCGACCTGTGCATAGGCCTTGTTGCAGCCGGGCTCGGGGCACACGAAGGGCCGCTCTCCAGTATGCAGACGCACATGGTTGTTCAGGTTGGTCACCTGCAAACAAACACGGCAATAAACAAGTGAACGTTTCCTCATTTGCCAATACCGGCAACTATAAGTGGTCAGTGGTCACCGACACTCCCTGTCTCTTTCACTACGGCGATGGAGAAAAAAGGACAGAGGATGTTCTCGACGACATATAACGACGATACCGGTGTCGACCGGTGTGGAATGGCAAATTTCGGTCGGACTCTACATAGTTGTGCTAGAGATACTGGTTTACAATTACATCTTTATACCGTTATATTAGCCAATGCCGTGACAGTAAGCAGTACATTTTTCTTGGGAAAATGATATTGAATTTATTACCTGGGTAAAGGCTTTTCCACACTCGTTGCACTTGTAAGGTCGCTCGTTGGTGTGGATGCGGAGATGCGCGCGCAGGTTGTTGGATTGGGAAAATGCTGCAACAAAACAAAATACGTGATTGTGCAAACGAAGCCACTGTTAACTGACCACCCATAGACTTTAATACGTTGCAATAAAGTTTACATCTGTTTACAAATATACAATGACAATGCGGGTTACCGAAAGAAAAGTAGAGACACTCCAGTCCTTTAGGAGCGCGCGATACCTATTCAAGCTCGAGGCGCAGGGTTGCCGTTCGTCGGTTTTTTTCGCATCCGAACACACTGCAGTATACACGTTTACGATACATTTCGCGGGAGTGAGCGAGCTTGGCGACGGTGCGATCCCGACTGGAGCATTGCTACGCAATCCTAAATGTTTGCTTGTAGTGCGTTCGTACACGGCGCCCACATATGCAATGTATGAAAGATACGGAGCCCTATCTAATTAAAAAAATACGCTTATTGGAGCATTCCTGAGAAGTAATTCTACGGGGGGTTTCAGGGTATGTCCAAAGGCTAAGGTCACGCTGTATACATACTGCTGCTGGGCTGGGCCTTATCTTATCTTGGTATTAGGGGTCCTTTTGGAGACACTTCGACCCAATGGGACCTTTTGTGTAATTACCCCTTACCGCATCTAGGCAGTAGCTTGTTCCACCACCTCCATAAATCGGGTGATGGAACCCAGTGGTAGTGACTGGAATTCATTTGGCCCTGGATAGCCCAAATTCCTTCATTCTTTGACTGCTGGGCCTAGTCTCATGAAATAATGACGATAAACTTTATTCTTACTGCATTGCAATAACAAATAGTACATTACTACAGAGGCCGGGAAGTGAGGGGTTGCCGGCCGAGTACATATAGATGGCCGAGCGACAGCAAGGCCAGATAGTTACGAGGCTGGCAACCCCATTTCACGCCGAGGTATAGTAAGAATTATCTAAGGTGTCCGAATATTCGTAAAGAGAATGAACAAACATTCGGACACCTTAGAATAGATAATTCGTACTATATGTATAGTGCTTTTTTCAAATATGCAATGAAATAAATTAAAAACTCTCCCAAAAATCAAACTTTATTTTCTAGAGACACTAAAAGTAAAGTAGACAAAAAATACAATTACAGAATGAAAAATTTTCTATTGCCTTTCCAAAAACTGTTTCAGTATACATTTTTACCGCGAATATTTACATGAAATATTTTAAATGTGTATCTTTGTAGTTAAGTTTGCAATTTAAAATTAGTAGGTATTAGAAATTGTTTATAATGTGTTATTTGTTATGTTCATGTCGATTTTATATAAATGAAACTGCACAATGTAGCAAACATCGCTTATTGTTTTTTAATGGCTGAATGCCGTGTCACAAATAAATGTGGAATGGAAATTAAAAAAACACATTCCACAACCGGCACGTTGTATGAAATTCCATTAAATGCCAAGTGTCAAGCCGCACCGGAAACGAGGTACTTTGCGGCGGAAATTAAGGCACGTAATGTCAAAATTTCATCGCACGTCTGAGAAAAACATATTACTAAATAAATGTACAGACATAATAATTATTTATGGTGCTTCCTGTACTTGCCTCGATTTCTTTGGTTGAAAAAAGCTATCTAGACTTACTAGTCCAACCAAGGACCTTCAAATAAATAGCCGGACGGAGCATCACTAACAAAGAACTGAAGCATGTCTAATCGGCCGGCTACCTATCTGCGTGTGCTGCTCGCAATAGGAAAAAACTAGTTGATATGTCCGTGCGGTCCGTAGATACAAGGAGCCGGCGCATTATAAATGGCTTCAGTTCTCTGTTGGCGAGCCTCCGTCCGGCTATTTATTTTAAGGTACTTGAGTCCAACATTCATTTTACTTAGAATCAGAAAAAAAAGGTATTTACTGTGTACGCCATCTTGACGGTCACCATCTAGTGCGCTCTGTCGGTTTCTGGAGTATTGTTTTGCACCAATTTATTAGCATGTGACATAATATTGTCGCCACGATACAACTGTGACGGGAAAGCATAGCCTTGCCATATTATACAGTCAGTAACATTCAAGCGCCAGATATCATCACCCATCTTTGTGACCATGTATTTTTTTTTCAGGCCTGATAAGTTTTTTTACTGCCCGCAGTGTTTCTTTTGTAGATTTAGTGCTGCCACCCATCGTTCCTACATGTGCCTTATATCTACTAGTAGTCATAAACATGTGTTGCTGTATATATGGCGCTTTAGATGTTACAGACTATTTTATGCGGACTGTACCATGCTTTTAATTTATATACGGCACCTTCCTCAATTTATAGCATAATATAAACACAGAAAAGTAGTTTCTCTTTATGCCGTTTAGGAGCATGCGAAACCTATTCAAGGTCGAGGCGCATACGGTGCGATCCGTACTGCAGCATTCTAACGTATTCTTAAAACTTTGCTTGGAGTGCGTTTGTTTGCAGCGCGCACAAATCCCAAGCCGCGCGATGTACCCTTTGTAAGAAGAAAAATGCGACTGCGATTATACACACACATACGTCTATCCATTAATCATTCTAAAAAGTATACTTAAACGTGACATACCTTTGTTGCAGTAGGTGCAGACGAACCTCCGCTCGGCGCGGTGATTGCGCATGTGGTTCTGGAGCTGCATGTTCTTCTGAAACGTCTTGTGGCAAATGCCACAGCACAGTGAGATGTCATTCTCAGTGAGGCTCTCCTGCAATCAGTACCCAAGTACAATCGAGGGCTAGGGTGTGACAGTGGGGACTAAAGTGTGACAATTATATTGAGTGCTAACAATTTTAAGCTTTATCTTACAAGTGCTAGAGCACTGTGACGTGTCAGTCTCAGTGAGGATCTCCTGCAATCAGTACGCAAGTACAGTTGAGGGCTAAAGACAATGAGGGCTAACAATAGGCTAGTTTCCTAACTAATCAAATCAGCTTTTTTTTATGAATTGTCAAAACGCAGAGATATTACGCGTCTTCATAGAAATACGCGTCTTCATAGAAATACGAAAGAATGACGTCACTTGTTGTTGTGCACAAATTGTCTCCTTATTTTAATTTTTAATCACTATAAAATCGTTACCTAAAGGCAGCATAAGTGAATCTGTTAGTGTTATATCATTTATTTTTATTTTACAACACAAAAGGATACACAGTAAGTAGAAAAAAAAACCAAGAAAATTCAGGAAATTACCCTATTTTTTAAGCTATATGTTGCAACATTGCCACAGCACAGTGAGATGTCATTCTCTGTGAGACTCTCCTGCAATTAGTACGCCAATACAGTCGAGGGCTAAAATGTGACCATGAGGGCTAAGTATTTCAAACTACATATATGTTACATGCGTCACAGCACAGTGAGCTGTCGCACAGTGGAATTAGGAACCCGAAAATGCGATATTGTCTATTTTATTGCAAAATCTGCTAGAGATATTAATTTCCAACCCAAGACTAGAACTCTCAGTTGTCAAATCTGTACTTTGATTTTAGACGGATTTTCAAAACGCTAGTAGTGATGCACAGTATGAAATTTGACCTCAAAAGCGGTCATCCTTATTTTATGTCTTTATTTGGTGGAATTATTCAATATAAACACAAGACGAGAATTCCCGAAAGGCAATTATGCATACAATTAAAAATTAAAATTAAAATCGTAAAAAATATGAAAATCAAAAAAATTGTTTTTCTCATTTATTTGTCAATAATTAATATCGCTCTTAGCAAAATCAAATAGAGGTAACAAAGAGCTTCAAATCTAAGAAAGCAGCATAGCCCTGGGTATTAAAGAAATCTAATTAAATATATTTTCTTACATTTATGTATTTATTTATTTTTAACCTAACTTATGAGTATTAGGATTCACTTTTAGCACCAAATTATTGTTTTGATTATACTCTTGCGTAGAAAAAAAAATCAAGGTAAAAGCTCTGAAGACCTTCGAGAAAATGGCGTTCTAAGTTTTTTCAGATTATTCTGATTTTAGGGTTGTCACTAGCAAGAATATTCATTTTCAATTATTTACATAATATTTTTATAGGAGGGTTATGTGTTTGACCCGTATGTATGTATTTATGTATTTACGTAAGTATCAGTGATCGGAATAGGTAGAGTATATTTACCTAAACTTCGAAGAACATAGTCGAAAAGTGGAGACTCCCTTACGACTATTTTTTTTTCCCGGGACTTAAGTCCTTAAGTCAAGTCGCACATTTCTCGAACATTCTGAGTATAGCTGTCTCTTTCTAATAGTGCTGTCTCTTTCACCCTTCAAGAAATTTTGCCATAACTATACTGAAGTGTAGTTCAAAGGCCCACAAGGGGTCCTGTAAATGCCTGAAAACGGGTGTTCAGGTTATTGCGCCACCTTATAGAGGGTGTCTTGAAACGGACTGAAAACATGTTCCAGCCGTCTGAAAACGACGGCAACTTAGGTGAATTTTCGATCTTCTACTATGTGAACGAGCCACCTCTGAAACGGCCTGAAATCACCTTTCAGCCTGCTGGAAATGCTACATTGGTACATACGCTGCAAAATAACCTGATTTGTTAATTAATATTTAGTACTTCAAAGCAAGTGACAACCCTAACTTATAATTTTGAAAGTTAAAAATCTTGAAGGTCCTTTGGAATATCCGTTCCATTTTTTTGGGAGAGGTTAACAGTAACATAATTAAATATAAAATCGTGAAATGGAATCCTAATACACAACTATGTGACCATAGAAAAATAAAAACCAAAATAGACAAAATCAACTAGAACTCGGTTGTTATTTACAACAAAATTCTGTTTTTTTTTCTAAAATATCCTGGATAATAGTTTTATTTGAAGCCATGTCAATTATTATACGAAACTGATTTATTTTCAAGTTAAAATAATTTCTATGATATTTCTGGAAATCCATAGAAATTATGAAAAAGAAAATATAACTCCAGTATTGTTCAAAATTGCCACTCGGGAGTTCTCGTATTGTGTTTATATTGAATAATTCCACCAAATGAAGACATAAAATAAGGATGACCGCTTTTGAGGTCAAATTTCATACTGTGTGATGGTAGAAAAACTGAATTCTCGTTTATTATTCTTAAACAGCATCATAAATATCAAAGTGGGATAATAAGGGCTAATAATTTAAATAAGTTAAAAATGTATCTGTCAGCCCTCAAACATATTTTTATTACATAAACAGTATCCTACCAGTGTTTTTTATTTATGTTTTATGTAAGGAGAAGTAAATATAATATCGTTTTTTTTATTTTCAATGTAGTAATAATTAAAATAAAAAACTCAATTTTCAAACTAGATAAAGTACTGCATGGCAATCTAATTTATGCATATTTCATAATCTGGAAAATATTTAACTGACTACAAAATTAGTATTGGGTCAGTTCTTTAAAAAAAAAGAGAACTGGGAATAGATTAAAAAAAGATATATTATTAAAATCTAAATACATACAAAAATGTATGACATCAATTAGAAACATCCAACCCAAGTTTAAATATTAATTCAGGTTTATTATTGAGGAACTCAAACATAAACACAGCAACATTTTACCTAATTAGCCATAAAATTTAAGTTTGTTGTACACAGCCTTGAAAAAACAGAGGGCAATTTTTTTTTAACATGTGAATGTGAAAAATGAACTCTGCCATTAAGATTTAAGGTTGAAGTCGGGTGTACATATACACAGCTAAATGTGCCCTTTTAAAAAGACATAATATTCCAAGTCTCGTTTAGTAAGCAAGTTTATTTCATTTTTGCTAACTCTGCTATGATTGTAGACATAACATGATGATTGTGCCAAATTTTAAGTCAATAGATTAATCTGTCATGCTTTTTGCGCCATGATGCCAATAAATTTGCAACTCTGACAACAATCACAACGCCAGTAGGTATTAGAGCATATTTCAAAATATGTTTGTCAAAAAAAAAAATTCAGACAATCTTTTATTGCCGACTGTACTTTTTTTTCTATAACCACAATCTGCACGTCAAAACTAATCGTCAAAATAATGGATTTATCTTAAGTTATTAAGAAGATCCTATGGCTACCATCCAGCTCCATCAACAAATCAGCTCCATGTCATCATAATATTGCATTGTCATCTGATTTGTAAATATTATATTCTTGCAAAATTTCAGCTCAATCAGAAACCGGAAAGTGGGTCAAATTTAACTTGCAAGATTTGATTACAGACACAGACAGACAGACTGACACCGGGACAGGTATAACTAAATTAAAGCTTGTAAAAAGTGTACATTTCTAGGAACTTAAATATTGATTAAATAATGTCTAACTTACATGTATACAGGGTATCCCTAAAACCAATGTCGATACAAAAAGGGCCAGATAGATCAGCTCGTAAGACACCAGATTAAATAAATTTGACTTCAGTAAAAATCTCTTAGTTTTCGAGATATTTACCTAAATTTACCTATAGTCCAGACCGGGAATCAAACCCGTTACCTCTGGATTTCCGGCCCAGCATCTCATGCTGAGACCCTGAGTGCCATTTAATTTTTATGTGTGCTTTGATGCCTTGTATCTATATATGTAACATTAAATGTGGTGTAATTTACCCGCATTAAAAACTAATAAAGAAACATCATGTTTCTTTCATATGGTAATGTCTAACTTTCCGTTGCGTCATGAAAACAGGGTGTGTAATGATCTATCGAACAACAAATGGTATAACGTTCACAGTATAGAACAACATATCACATAATTTCAATGCGTAGAATTGATCAAGAGATAGAATGAACTTTTGATAGAATAACAATTAACATATTTACCTTTAGTAGAACCACGATTCATATAATGATCATTTATTATCTTCATATTTTAACATAATGCATAAATAGTATACTCATCATTTGTTAGAACAATATTTTATTCGAAAGGTGCCTGTACCTTGGTGTGTGTACCTTGTGCAGAGGCCTGTAAGCAAGTCGACGAAGCCCCACTACGCGCGGCTTCTATTTCCACTCTGAGGAACACAAGGTGACTAACGAACCTATATCCATATTGAAGTAATGGTGGATTAGGGGTTTTTCTTTAAGTTATACGTTTTGATTTGATCTTATATAATTTAATTATTCTAAGAAAAATATATACGTTAAAAATATAATAAATGTTGTTCTACAGAGTGAAATGCACCCCATGAAAACATATTGATACAATATTAACATTCAATTTCAGGAACTTAACTGCTCAAAACACATACACTTTTTTTTAAAACACTTGTTAGTGCCACTTGAATTCCAAAGCAGCATCAGCATGATAAATAATGAAGTTCTATGATATTTAATTTTGTGTTACCTCAGAGACCTCAAGTGGGTCTGAAGCCTCCTCCGGCTCAGTGTGATCTTCGATGGTGATCTCTGGGACCAGCGGCTGACACTTGAAGCATGCGTACACACCATCCTTGCCCGTTTCAAACAATTGCTGAAAAACAAAGTGTAAGGATATTGGCCATTCAAGGTTTTAGGATAAGAAAATAATTACTGTATGATTTTAGGACTAACACAATACATAGGTATTACATATCTTTCTATATACCTAAAAAGTAAAAGAGTTATATACACTTATATATAGTCATATTGTTGTTATCGTTTCGTGTGCTGTAAATTACGATGACGAACTTTGAAACATACTTGAAAAAGAATGAAATGAAACCCTATATTTAAAAAAAACATCATTGGTAAAACACTGGGCTTGTTTTTGTTACATTAACAACCCAATGTTGGTTAATATCAACTGCAGCGCAGTCACTACCTATTCGTGTTCAGAAAAAAACAAGCCAGTTGTTTTTTATACGGAGCTGAGCCAGACGTAAAAAAACACACGGCCAGGTCAGGAAAGAAATAAAAAAAAATGCGCGGCTGGCTCGGGCCGTTTTTTTACTTTCAGGGCCATAAAGAACTGCTCTAAATGCGATTTCACTTCTCCAAATCGGTTCGGATTCACTTAAAAGCGATAACAGTCAAGCTAAACCAACAGAAAGATCTTCTAAAGGCGTTATTTTTATAACAATCCAAAGAAAACAAAAAAAGAAATAATGGAATAACACAAAAGATCGCACACAATTCGCAAACGGACACTTACCACAGCGGGCTTCATGCATATTCCACACTTGTCCATCTTGAAGATGTAAAGTTTCACAGAAATCAAGTAAATAACACATAAAAATCCGAAAATATTGATATTTTACGACAGCTCCTCGAAAAGTAGGCTATGGTCGAGCGCTGAGCGGAGCGGGGAATGAGGGGGCGGGGCGCTGCGCTGCTCGGCGATACGTGAGTTGCCAGCATATGAGGTACTTCAAATTTTAATTGTACTTTTTATTGAAAATCAATATAAAAATCTCATTACTATCCACGATATACAGAAGAACTCTACAATAGAGTAATAAGAAAGAAAATAACATTTTTTATCTAAATTATAAAGTTTTAAAATTTCGCAACACTTATTAAAATGAACGCATCTCTTAAGTAAAGTAACAATTGTGCAGAAATAAAATAGGGATTACTTATAAAATATTAATTTCTTTACTTTGCTTGACTTTTTTTACTTTTGAATTAATCAGCATAACTGTATATGGTATTAATTTCGTCTATATAGACAAAACGAATTAGCTATATAAGCAGCAATTTTTTCTCGTATTTTATACCTGCGGAACCTTATCATTAAATTCCTCTCTTACTTGACACACCATTTGTTGACAGTCCGTGAAGTCTTGTCAAAAAATTATTCATCTCGTGTTCCTGCTTATTTTGTATATCTAACTACGTTTCAACTTAAAGGCGAGGCCGTGCAATGCCATTAACCGTCGCAATTTAATTACATAATTGTAGGATCCCCATGTGAGGTTATCACGTAACAGTTCAGCTGGTGAAAATGTCTGAGAAACCCGACAAACCTGTGGCGAGCGGGGTGCAGCCCATTGTAAAGATCGGGCACTACACCCTGGGCGCTACGCTGGGTGTTGGCACGTTCGGGAAGGTGAAGATCGGTGAGCACCAGCTCACCAAACATAAGGTCGCCGTGAAGATCCTTAATCGACAGAAAATCAAGTCCTTGGACGTCGTCGGCAAGATCAGACGCGAAATACAGAACCTGAAGCTGTTCAGGCATCCCCATATTATCAAACTATACCAGGTATGTTCATTTATTATTTATGAACTAGGGACAAAACAACTTTATCGCGAATCTGATCTGATTTGAGACATAGCGTATTTATCTCTCATTCTAACAGATAACTGCATCCCTATCGGTTGGCTGATAAAATTTCCATCTCATCTGGACCTAACTTTAAGAGTATTTGTTTTGATCATCCGAATATCAACATGAGTCAACATTATATATTTAATCAAGCGAGGTTATGGCCATGACCTATGAACAATTGGAAGCATATTTGCATGTCTTTGTTGACAGTCATACTTGTTTGTTAATTTTTATTAGAGTTCAAAGATCTTTTAGGATGCTTGTAATAATATGACAATAATAATAGTACAACAACACAACAATACCATAGACAATAATAATAACATAATTAAAAATTAATTTAGTTCATAAGAATCAAAGTCATATTTTCCTAAAAAAAAACGCCCTCAAAGGGTTCAAACTTTGCGGGGTGAAAATATGACTTTGAGCCAGAGTTGGGCAAAAATTTAGTTGACTAAGAATAAGAATAAAATTCCAAATTTTATTCTCAATCAAAATATTTGAGTAAGATTGAAAATCATGAGCAAGTTATTCTGATTTGATTTAAAATTATTAAATCATTTAATTTTTATTCTGATTTGATTTAAAATGATTAAATCATTTCATTTTTATTCTAAATGACAAATCAAATTTTGATTAATTTATTCCGACAGACTATTAGTTAAACTAACGTTTTAGTTGACTTATTAATATTTAGAATAAGATTGATTTTATTCTTCTTATACATTTAGTTCACTGATTGCACTTGTAATTTGAACTATTTCTCATACTTTTAATGTTCAGTTTTTTTTAACCATGAATAAATATGACACACAACCTATGGCATAGTAATTAGGTAGCTTCGAGATTATCTGATGATGAATGGAACCAGGAGGTAGGTAGTGGAACTCTTCAATGGCTATTGGTAAGACCTTCAATTCAAGTATGGATTCATTTCGCTTGTGGTAAAGGGTTCTATACATAGTATAGTATACATTACACTATACGGCGATGGTCAGCCAGCCAGGAGGTGGGTAGTGGAACCCTTCGTAGAGTCTTAGTAAACCCCTCGAGTTTGGGCTTATTTGATTTGTTTCAAATGATTTAAACATTTTTGCGAAATAAGGATTCTCAATGCAATTCAGAGGCGTCATTGAGCTAACAAAATAATTCACAACATCACTGTTGAAAATTTCTTGTGAAAAAGTGTTCACATTTTCGCAACGCTTTTCTTTTTTTCTCTGCAGTGTATATTGTCGGTACTCTTCAATAACCGCTGAGCCATGTTTTCTTCTGAGATGACTGAGGTAGTTTGATGATGAAGAATTGTATCCTTTAATTGTGGTTTTATTTGGGGGACATCTTTTACATGTGGCAACTATATGTTTGCCATCTGCACTTTTTGATTTCAACTCGAAAAAATTTCCATCGAGTAAGATCTCTAATACGACACTGTTTTTAGAGTTTGTAGCAGTTCTGGTAACTGCTGTACCTGGTGGCACAATATTAACTTCATCACCATTGTCTACTGAAATAACAGATTCGTCACTTTGTTCGTCCATTGTAAACACATAAACTTTCTTAGAAATAAATTACGGGTACGTCATTATTAAAACGATTTAATAAAACTTATTTATATTAAATTACCGAGTCTTAACTTAACTAGTTACCGACGTTGTTAGTAAAATACTGATTTGCTACTGAACTCGCTAAAATATTTGTCAACTTACCCTTGGCAGTCCTGGATCTGCTATCTCTTTCAGATCATTGGCTAATGAAAGAGAAAATCAATCGCAGCAGGTAAAAACCAACCCTTTCTTATTACCTGCGTTAGACTGGCAGGCCGTAGCGTATGACCTTCGGTCAGCTTTCTCTTTGGTTAGCTCTATAATTATTACTAAGAGTGAATCAAAATAGACTTGCAATATTTCACGTCATAGCTATATATATATTTTATTAATATAACCATAATGTACCCACACTCGTGGTGTCTGCTTGTAAGTTGTAGCCACTGAGACATCTGTTACCCACCGTTTGGTTCCACCATCAGATCTCTATTATTAAGAAAAATAAAGTAAATTTTTAAATCAAAAAAATAAAAACCGACTTCCAAAAACTTAAACTAAAAAGCAGAAAATATTATGTTAATCACCCCAAAGAAATGTATAATCAACGATTCATATATACATATACAGATATTTATAGTTTTTAACCTGTTATTTTTGAAGTTAGAAATTAACATACTATTTTCTGCTTTTTAGTTTAAGTTTTTGGAAGTCGGTTTTTATTTTTTTGTTTTAAAAATTTACTTTATTTTTAAATTTTTAGTGTTCTTTGTTCTTTTAACTAAATAGACTTAAGTCTATTTAGTTAAATGTTCTTTTAACTAAATAGACTTAAGTCTATTTAGTTAAAAGAACATTTTTCCAAATCGGTCTAGCTGTTTTAAATTAATCGGGGAACAAACCTACATAAAAGTTGCTCTTTGTTTTGAAGTCGGTTAAGACTGGAAACTTATTTCTAATAAGAAATGCACGAGAAACTAAGAAAAATACCAAGATCGCTATATGTGTGCCTCTAATATTTTAAGAGTTCCCTCGGTTTCTCCAAGATCTCATCATCAGATCCTGATTTGGTTGCAATGGGACCACCTCGGAAGTATACCTTTTCAAACGAAAAAAGAATTTTCCACATCGGTCCAGCCGTCTTCGAGTAATCGCGTAACAAATATAAAAAATAAAATAAAAATAAAAACATATAGACGAATAGAGAACCGTCCTTCATTTGAAAGTCGGTTAAAAATGCATAGAACTCATTAAAACGAGCCCACTTCCATGTTCCATCATCAGTTCAGTTCAGCTTGCTGATGTGATGCCTGTGTGCAGGAGTGAGTGAATAGTGGAACACGAAATACAAGATATTGCTACTACATTACTTACTAAGCCTATAGACGGGATAACAATTTCAATTTCAATAAATAAATCAATCAGAGGAATTCATTTTAACTAAAAAAATCATGATTGAATTTATTTGATTGGTGATTAAATTAGTTTTACTCAAATTTTTGAGTGAGAATAAATCTTAAGTGATTTAATCATTTCAAATTTAATCTGATTGAAACTGAAGTGATTTAATCATTTCAAATTTATTCTGATTGAAACTGAAATGATTTATTCTCACGATTTTTTATTCTGATTGACGATATTAGTCATGAGTGCCCAACACTGCTTTGAGCCTATATAACGAAACACATGTTTATTATTTTTTCATGTTCTCAAACATAATATCAAACCAGTAATTAACTAATAACTTGCTTGATTTTTTTTCTGTAGAAGTAGGATTTAAATAAAATTGTATTATTATTAAAAGAAAATAGTTGAAACATATACAAGACTTTCCTAATGCTATTTGACTTTATACCACTATAAAATAAGATTTACCAGTTCACGAGTCATAATTGTATTGCTGCCTTTCAGGTGATTTCCACTCCAACTGACATTTTCATGATTATGGAGTATGTATCCGGCGGGGAGCTGTTTGACTACATTGTGAAGCGTGGCAAGCTGCAAGAGCATGAGGCACGCAGGTCAGTGTCATCATCAGGCATCGGAAATTCCGATGCTTTTATACATAATGTTGGCAAAATTCTGGAAAACGTTAAGCAAATATGGAATCAACTTCTTAATATTTTGATTTTAATAATGTAAATGCCCGGATTCCGCGATTATGCGAAACGTCATAGTAATGTAGTATCTCGTGAATATGTTTAGCTTATGGCTATTTTTAACTGGCTTCAAAAAACGAGTACATGAAAAATAACTGCAATTGGGTCATTTAAATACTTAAATAGGTAGTATGTGTTTATGTTAGCATAATAAGTTAATTTAAAAATCCAGGGAAATGTGATTGGACGTTTTTGACCCGCTTTCCGAAATTTCGCGTACAGAGACCAAATTAGTTTTAAAATAGAGAATTTAATCTCACTTTTCTAAATATTTAATTTTTTTTTATGTATCAACCGGCAGAAAAAAGTTATTCAACAGTATGTGTACGATGTAGTCATAGTTCGCCTAGGGACTGCAATACGGCCACATCTCAAAAAAATATTTTTTTGCGATTATTGTTGATTACTGTCACATATTAAGTACGTGACAGTAATCAACAATAATCTCAACAAAAATGTTTTTGAGACGGCCACATCTCAAAAAAAAATTGCAATCACTAGGCGAGTTCTGACTTAATTCATTGCAAAAATGCTGATAAGAAATGATTTTTATTTTTTTCTCAATTTTCCCATGGTTTACAAGAATGCGACTCATACCACTGAGTAGCAGATACATTTACCTACATACCTAGCCTTATTTCGTTTGTGTACGCCGTGGGTCATATGTCCGAACAAAATGCCCAATGACCTTAGTTGCTGAAACACACATTTTTCACCTTAGATGGCTAAAATGTCCTTAACGAATTTCATGTAATCCAAGCACTGGAATTGTCAACCAGTGAAGTAGTGTTATTTAAGCATTCCGAAATTAACTTTTATTTTTCTTTAAGACGATAAATAGGTATAAGCGTAATTCGTCCCATTCGTTTTTCGTTCAATTCGTATTTTGTCTCATTCTATATTCGTCACACATTCTTTATTAAGACTATTCTTTATACATAAAGAATGTGTGACGAATATAGAATGAGACGAAATACGAATGGGACGAATTTCGCTGATACCGATAAATAAATGTCGAAATTTTAAAACTTCACAGTCTCATAACTTTTATATATTTTTTATTTATTTTTTCTGTGTTATGATAATTTAGTATTTTCCAATCCATATGACTATATTACTCGTATGTTGTAAAATTCAACATGAGTCCACATCCCCATCTGTTTCCAGATTCTTCCAGCAGATCATATCCGGCGTGGACTACTGCCACCGACACATGATCGTGCACCGAGACCTGAAGCCGGAGAACCTGCTGCTCGACCACAACATGCACGTCAAGATTGCGGACTTCGGCCTCTCCAACATGATGATGGATGGGGAGTTCCTGAGGACCTCGTGTGGCTCGCCTAATTATGCTGCCCCTGAGGTGAGTTATCTGTGGTCAATAGCGTGCACTCCACAAAGACACTGCCTAATAAATAATAAATTTCTACACTATTAACACTCTCACGACCAACAACCCGCCTAGCGGGTGCTCATTAATGTACCGCATTAATGGCCTCACCCCACCTAGCGGGCTCTGCGGTTTTTTGTCTGGTCGTGAAAGTGAAAGTGTTAACCCATTCATTGCCGAAGACGCGAATTCGCGTCATCGCTTGTAAGGCGGCGGCACTGCGGGGACTGTAGAAATTTGGAGCGTCGGCAATGAATGGGTTAAGGCTAGCAGGGTAGAAATTAGTAGGGTAATTAGGCGGCATAAGGCGTTAACGATGCGGGCCACCGTCTACAGCCTCGCGATCCAAAAAAATACTTCGTTGTCAATAGCCAGAATATTAAAAAAAACCGTCCTCATGCGCCATCCGAGGGCCTCGTTAGACGTGTATTGCTTATATCAAATTTAGGTCTCGCTCCGCTACTGAGCTTGACAAAGCAAATGGTTAACTTTGGTCTCTCAAACATAATACAAAAGCCAAAAGAAATAATACATATTCAGAATCAGACTTGTAAAAGAGCCCTTGAGGGCCTACTTACAGAAATAAATTATTTTATTTTTAATAATGATCTGGTTCAAATCCCTCTCCAATGTTAGTTTGAACTATTATACAGTTTAACCCTTTGGACGCCAAGAACACCTAAAAGTGTCGTGTACTCTCTCCCTTCCTCCATCCTCTCTCCCTTCTCTCCCTTTCTCTCTTTATCTCCCTATCTCTCTATTTCTCTCCCATCCCTCCCTTTCCTTTCTCTGTCTCTCTCTCTCTCTCTTTGTGATTGAGTTCTTATTATCTCTGTAGGTAATATCCGGCAAACTCTACGCCGGGCCGGAAGTCGACGTGTGGTCGTGCGGAGTGATCCTCTACGCGCTCCTCTGCGGCACTCTGCCCTTCGACGACGAACACGTGCCAACACTCTTCCGCAAAATCAAATCCGGAATCTTCCCCATACCGGAGTACTTGAATAAAAGCGTGGTCAGCCTGCTGTGCACTACGCTGCAAGTGGATCCGATGAAGCGGGCCAGCATTGAGGATGTGAAGAAGCATGAGTGGTTCCAGAAGGATCTGCCGGGGTATCTGTTCCCTTCGCCCGTTGAACAGGTATGTATCAATCCATGGTCCTACTTTTAGGACATAGAAATATTTATGAATATAAAAACTATAGCGGCTCAGTGAGCTATACACCTCAACTGTGAACCCCCAAGACTCCGCCATTTTCCGCCACTAATTTATTTAGTAAAATATGTATTTGTGAATAATTTAGATCGGGGGAAAAACCGCCCGGGTAAAATGTTTTTCAGCGAGAAAAACAAGCAGATAATAAAGTAGTTGGGGAAATATTCGATTGGTAACACATACGATGGGGAAAAAACTATTCGAAATAAAAATAATGGGAAAATAAAAATTTGGGTAATCAAGCTATACTATAGAGCCCACAAGAATATCGACTTTGTCGGGGACGTGACGGCTATGGCAACTGCCTTACATATAGAAAGTCTTCGAATACACTATTAATACAAAAGCCAAGTTGTAAAATAAGACTTCTTAACTTTATATATGAGGAAACACTTTTTTTGTCTCTTCATTGGTTTTTAATGTGGGCAATTTACACCACACTTTATGTTACATATATAGATACAGGAAATCAAAGTACACAGAAAAACTAAATGGCACTCGCCTGTGTACAGACCGAGAATCGAACCCGGTACCTCTGGATTTCCGGCCCAGTGACTCAACCATTCGTTTGATTTCCTGTATCTATATATGCTTCTTAACTTTGTTAGAAGTACGAAAAAAATGGCATCACGTGCCCGACATTCTGGTGGTACGCCCCTATAACAGTAATTTCCCAGTCATGTTATCCCCCAAATTCGATCGACAGGACAGCAGCGTGATCGACACGGAGGCTATCACGGAAGTGTGCGATAAGTTCGGCGTGAAGGAGCACGAGGTGCACAACGCGCTGCTGAGCGGGGACCCGCACGACCAGCTCGCCATCGCCTACCACCTCGTCATCGACAACAAACGCATCGCCGACGAGGCCGCCAAGGCAGAGATCAAGGACTTCTACGTGGCCAGTGAGTACACATGAAGGAAAGGCCTTGTCTTAATTCAAATTTTCAACAGGCACGTCACATTGAACAGCTACTCACCACTCACAATATAGGGAACGTGCACGAACTATAGGTGGCAGCACTAAACGACAAAAGAGACACGGGTGGACAATAAAGGAAACTATCGCCCCTGTCAAATCAAGCTGTCAATGTCAATGATAATATGTAAGTGTCAATGTCAAATATAGTAAGTCGTAGCTACACTGACGTTAATCGTCCTTCAACGCGATAAATTAACGTTATTAACGGCGTTTTCGTCAATGTGGCCCCATCACGAGAGGATATTATATGATTTAGATTGGCGGCACCAGTTGCCAGCACCTTCGTTGTGCACGTTCCCTATACACACATACAATACAATACATTAGTCTTTATAGCACACCAAAAAATTACAGAGATCCTTAAATAAACAAGATACTAAAAACGAATGGTAGACAACAGGCGCATACACAAACCCAAAAGCATCGCGTTTACCGAAAGCGCCGTGCTTCTGAAACAGTACACTGTATGGCCACTGGGCCGCTAGAGTGTGTGACAAGTTCTGAAGTACACAACGCATCGATGACGAGGCCGTCAAGGCCGAGATCAACTGCTATATCCAGTGAGTACCAAACTCGTTCGACATGGGGGCTGTCACCGAAGTGTGCGATAAATTCGGTATGAAGATTTAAAACGCGTTGCGTCTATGTCTATTTATGATGATTATGTGCGGAGGTTATCACATGTGTGAGTTTGATGTTGAAATTAGGTACTACCATTGAAGGTTACTCAAAAGGCCCAATGTTCCATATATGGAACAAAATGTCATAAATGCTTAAAAAAAAACATACAATCGGTTTTAAATTCAACACAAATATAATAATGAAATGCGTTTTGGATTTTTTTATTCAAAAAATGCTTTTTAGGTAATTCGCCGCCCGCAGTGACGGAGAGCGGACGACCGCACCCGGAGCGCATCGCTCCGCTGCGCGACAAGACGTCGCCCGCCGCGCAGCCGCAGCAGGACAAGGCGCGCGGCACGCCCGTCAAGAGGTAAGCTCTTACTATCAGCTGCACAGTCCTATCATCCTTAGCTGTCTTAAGTAGTAGACAAGTTTCCAGTCAAGATGCACCTTTTTGCCCATTTCCTCAGACAACAGTTTGGACATCGCTTTGCCACTTTACTACGTTAAGATAAAAAAACCGGCCAAGTGCGAGTCGGACTCGCGCACCGAGGGTTCCGTACAAACTCATAAGTAGATACATGAATAGTTCAAGAAAAACTATATGGCGATTAGTTTAGTAGGAGCAAATAAGTATGTGTTAAGATTTTTGCAAATTTCTCAAAAACAGTGCAAGTTAGGAAAACCGTTATATTTTTCCTGTAATATATAGGATGACATTAATAATTGGTAATTATTACAGATTTTTCTGTTCAGTAACTTCGAAGATAATAGGGGGGGAACGGTATTTTTTTAAACGTTTTTCGCCATAAATCAAAAACTACTTATTTAAAAAAAAAATACAAAAATACTGTTTTAATCTACAAATTAAGCCCTTTCATTTGATACCTCACTCGATATAATAGCCCTACTTTCAATTTGCAAAGTCTCATTACGGACCCCTTTAAAAAAAAAGTAAAAAAGTTACAAGATTTTTTTTACATACAATAAGCTCGGGTTAGCGGTTCTTAACACTATTCCAAATTTCAAGTCGATAGCATCAGTAGATCCTGAGATATCTTACTGTGACAGACGGACAGACAGACAGACAGACAGACAGACAGACAGACAGACAGACAGACAGACAGACAGAGTCGCACCATAAGGGTTCCTTTTTTACCATTTTGGTACGGAACCCTAAAAAATAATAAAAAAGGTATAAGATTTTTTTTCTGTCCAATAGACTCGGGTTAGCGATTTTTAACACTATTCCAAATTTCAAGTCGATAGCATCAGTAGATCCTGAGATATCTTGCTGTGACAGATGGACAGACGGAGTCGCACCTTAAGGGTTCCTTTTTTACCATTTTGGTACGGATCGCTAAAAAGGCATCTTTAGGGTAAAAATTTGTTTACTACTCACGGCAGTTACTGTATAGACTGTTATTCTTTTGCGACGCCCTTCGAAAAGGCGTTACTCATTAATCAGTCACACGATTTTTTAGACCTCATCGCAACACTACTCTCCATTTTTTTAAAGATCAGCCATGAAATTTCTGGTTAGACTGTGAGGATAATGTAAGACTTAAGAATTCGTACATAAATTCAGTTCAATAAAACATATTTTTATGTTTACTACAGGGCTAAGTGGCACCTGGGTATTCGGTCTCAAAGCAAGCCCAACGACATAATGCTAGAAGTGTTCCGCGCTATGAAGGCGCTCGACTACGAGTGGAAGGTCATCAACCCGTACCACGTCAGGTAAACTTTTAATCCTACCTAACTTTTATTCCCATAGCCTCGTAAATCAAAGATTTTATTTTGTGTTTTTGTTGGAACCTTCTTTCATTCAATAAAAGTTCATTTCAGTTTAATTTTGAATTTGTACTATATCAAGTACCTACACGGGGACTCTAGCTTAAGACAATTGAAGGCGAATTACGGAATTATGACCAGTGTTCGGATTAGGTAGTGCCATTTCGGGTGAATGACCTTAAACATTGAACCTAATATGGATGTTTACTTTTGACCACTTATGTTGGTAGTAGATATTTATTTCGTTTTTTTTTATAAACTGTGGTAACACTTTTCATTCTAGTTCCCCCCGCCAAAACCGTTGTAGTTGTTGCCCTTCAAATCTCGAACTGTACACATCTTTCGTCTCATCGCAATCTTTAAACAAGTGATATTTAAAGCTACCACTACTTCGTAGTCCTAGTGTTTTCATACAAGTGGGTTGGAGGCTGCCGGCGAAACCCTGGCGTAAAATTGAGGCTAAGTAGCAGCGCTTCAAGGTAAAGTCAACGGCTGATCTAGTCTAGGGACGTTGGAGACTGCACTGACGGCGTGTTGCTGCTCCAGCCCGAATTCTGCACCACAGAACCAGGAATCACAGGTTAGACCACCAAACACCACTCCGTGTTATTTTTAATTTTAGTTATTTTAGTCGGCCCTTTTGCCAAAACCCAATATCTTGCCTCCCGTAAACCCTTGTCGCACTCTCTTGACAAACATACAGGCCATTTCTTTCGTTAATCGCACAATGGATAAGACTTGGGATTCCGGGACTCGAACATTTTCACAGTAAATATTATTTATATAATATAAATTTAAATAAGACGCTTTTCATATGAAATTCCGGGGATAAAACGTACATCCATTAATAAGGATAAGCTTAATAGCTTACGCACCGAAGTTCCGCGCAATGGCACTACCTAATCCGACCACTGTACCTCTAACACAACTGTGACACGCGACTCTTTGTCGCGCGACAAAAGCTACCTATCTCTTTCCACTCAATATGACAGTGACAGGTGATGCTCTGTCGCGCGAGAAACGGAGTCGCGGCCAGTTATGCTAGACGTACTGATTATGACTATTTCACAGGGTACGCACATTGAACAAAATGACGACAAAATACGTGAAAATGTCGCTACAACTATACCAAGTGGACTATAAATCGTACCTGCTGGACTTCAAGTCCCTATCTGGCGAGAAGGAAGACACGGAGGAAGACGTGTCTTCACCGATGGCACCACCGCCCCCGATGGCGCCGCCGGCCGCGAGTCTGCAGCCAGGGTTGCAGCCACAAGGGCATCACACTATGGAGTTTTTTGAGATGTGCGCCGCGCTCATCATACAGCTAGCTCGGTAATATGTTGACTAATTATACTTGTAGTCTTAGGAACGTACAATCGGCTGACGGAAACGTTTAGACAGAGCAGTGCAGGGGCCGTGGAGTGAGGCAAATTGTATTGAATTTCTAAATAAAAAGAGCTTAGCTGGAGACAAACTTTTAGAGCATAGGCGGCTGTGCCAACCGATTGCAAGGGTGTTGTCCAACTGTAGGATTTTAAACTTTGCTTTACTCAATGTTCCAAGTATGGAACAAATGTACTAATGCACTTCCCGGCCTCTGTAGTATTGTACTCGTCGACCGTAGGCTCAATTAGCGTAAGGGACATTGTTTTGCCTGTCCCTTACCCTAATTCAGCCTACGGTCGACGTACTATTATCGGACGATTGAACATGGGTCGTGAAAACGAAATAAATAAATTGGTCACTGCACAATCGACTTGAAATACTATTAAGGCGCGTCTAATATAGGCGGCCATATACCATTTTACAATAGGCTAGTTTCCTAACAGGTCAACTCAGCTTCTTTTTATGAAGTGTCAAAACGCTACGATAGTATGGAGCTTCATAGATAATTTGAATAAATGACGTCACAGGGTGCTATGATCAAATTGTCTCCTTATTTTAATATCTTATCTTTTAAAAATCGTTAAAAGCAAAAAAATAAGAGAATCTGGATTTATTTGGGATCAGTTTTGGAAGCTGAATAAGATAATAAGTGTAAAATATATATTTTTTACTACAGGAAACTAGCCTATTGCAGAAAGATAAATAGCCTTTAATGCTATTCGAGTCAATTTTGAAGAAACCTGCACTAATATATTTTGACATTTAGGTATTATGGTTGTAGTTAATAATTCGCTATGTTTATATCATTTTCATGCAGTATTAAACTTAACTTTGTATGTTCGTAGTGTTATCCCTTTAAATTTCATGAATGTTTGATTTTATAGTCAAGATCTTGAGAATCTATAGAATAATGAATTGTAAATTGATATAAGTAAAGGATTGGTTAAATAGAATTCAGTGCGACGGCTGATTTTTTATACGAAATGTAATCAACCTTTTCCAGTTCGCATTGTTCCATATACAGCCAAACCTTACTCATGATCATGGGTTCCCAAAGTGGTCCCTATCGCCCCCCAGTGGGCGTTGAGGATTGGAGGGGGGGCGCTAGGGGCTTGAAATTAGGGGACGATGATGCTATCCGGGGGGGGGGCTATCGCTTTTGAAAATAACAAATTTAATCACATTATCAACTACAGTACAAAATGATTAATTCGATTAGTTAACTGTTGCATCATTGGAATGTGAAATGGCGATGGTACGGGCCTCTCCCTCGAAAAAACATTCACAACAATGTGGTTGCTTTTTTTTGTCGTTATCGCTGGAAGTTTTTTTATAATACCTACGTGGGCGGTAGTCAAAAAAGTTTGGGAACCTCATGATCATGACCATAAAATCATCAATAGCAATAACAGTTATATATACTTACCCACAACGATCAGCTATATTTAAAATAACGAGCATTATTGTGATAAATATTTTTAGATGCATTGAAAGTTATTTTGCCAAAGAAATCTGACAGAAGGGAATGAAAGTGCCTTCGTATTTCTTAAGCCGTTACCCAAAGTGTAGGCATCTGTATTTGTGTCGCTCTCATGGCCAGTTCACATTATGCCAGTCCAGTGATCCAGCGGGCTAATCCAGTCCAGTTGTGGACTGGAGCATATCGTTTACATTATTCCAGTCTTTTAAGAGTTGTTAAAGACTGTTACCAAAAACAACCACGCGTATTCACTATATCACGTTCAATCCAGCACTGGATTGACGGTTTACACTATTCCAGTGGCGCTGGATTGGGTGAGCTGGAATGAAAAGTTGACGGTCTCTCCAGTCACTGGACTGGAATGCTCACTGGCATGGGTACATTCCAGTGCATTCCAGTGTCGGTTCACATTATTCCAGTAGCATTCCAGCACTGGATTGGATTGCTGGACTGGAATGCTACTGGAATAATGTGAACTGGCCATCAGCCTAAATGGGTCATACACGTTCAGGAAAACGGGCGTCTTTTCTGTGGACAACACAAAAGTTAACGACTTCGGTACATTTTACTTATCCTTTTATCATACAGGTTTTAAGAAAAAGGCGGTTTGTATAAGTCTATGAGGATCCAGTAAGAAAATTAGGCTTTAAAGCCTAACAATTTTATAATGTCCACAGGAAAGACGTATAACCTTAACTCATGCTAAAAATATTTTTGACCCAAATATACCATTTCACTAATTATCAATTTGATTATTCATAGAGGCAAGTTTCGTATACTTGGATTATATACTTTCTGCTTAACTGCGTAATAGTACATTACATAACTAGGGTGGTAATACGAAGAAAGGCCGAGATCGCAGAAGTTTGCGGCCCGAGCTGCAAGCGAGGGACGTAAATATGCGATCGAGGGCTTTCTTTATTACCTCCCGTGTTGTGTACATCATTTTATGTCTACACTTGGCCAGAAAGCGGCTTTTTCCGTACGCGCAGCGTGCGGAAAAAGTCTCTTTATGGCCAGGTGTGGCATAAAGTATATAATCCAAGTAGACGAAGCTTTTTTCGGGTCTCCTGCATAACTATGGCCAATTAACACTTTCACAACCAACAACCCGCCTCGTAAGCGCTCGTAACTTATGCTTAGATGCCGGCCAATTTTGTGCTGCACATATAGGGAACATACACGACGAAGGTGCTGCCAACTGGTGCCGCCAATCTAAATCATATACCCTCTCATGCTGCGGCCACATTGACGAAAACGCCGTTAATTTATCACGAAGAAGGACGATTAACGGCAGTGTAGCTACGACTTACTATATTTGACATTGACACTTACATATTGTCATTGACATTGACAGCTTGATTTGACAGGGCGATAGTTTCCTTTATTGTCCGCCCGTGTCTCTTTTGTCGTTTAGTGCTGCCACCAATAAATAGTTCGTGCACGTTCCCTATTGGCCTCACAAACCCACCTAACGGGCTCTGTCGATTTCTGGGGTATTGTTCAATTTTTGTCTGGTTGTGAAAGTGTTAAGTGCTATGGCATTTTGCTATGAAGACTCAAGTCTGTGGGTCTAGTGAAAAGAAGTACAAGTCAAATTTATACCAGATCCAAAAGGTCACAACTCTATTGTATGACTTAAGCTCTTTTGCTCCTAGGTTATATGTGACTTGTACCCCTTTTGTCTAGAGCCGCAGAAATGGAATTGTCTGTGTCAAATTATTAATTCTGTATAGTATACATGTGGTTAAGGCAGCTTGAATACACCTCGTTCGGCAAATTGTGGTCACTGAGATGTGTTTAAAGCGATTCGCCTAAATAATACAAAATAAAGTAAGGCCAATAAGGTTTCCCAATCTGGATATGTGTAGCGTTCAGGCAAAAGGTATCATTTACAAAGTTGTCAATAGTCTAAGTCTGAAAAATCGTGTGACGTACTTTGTGGACGACCCCTTTCATTTAAAGCCCTATTGTTAGAGGCACCCTGTATACATTGTCAAGCAGGGAAGTGGTGCCTTTTGCCTGAAAACGTGACATTCACTCTGTTTTGTAAGAGTAAAACTTGGCCTTACTCTTTGTATTAGGAATCATGTATTTAGGGTATCAGCGTAATTCGTCCCATTCGTTTTTCGTTCAATTCGTATTTCGTCTCATTCTATATTCGTCACACATTCTTTATTAAGACTAGGTATTCTTTATACATACGACTATAGAATGTATATACGAATATAGAAGGAGACGAAATACCAATTGAACGAAAAACGAATGGGACGAATTACGCTGATACCGTATCTAGCTTTGTTAAATTGTTTTGTACAAAATAATGTATTGTACAGCTTTAACGAAAATGTGTATAGTGCAATGAAAAATGTATACTTCCATTAACTAGTTAATTCCTGTTTGTCATTAAAACCTCTTAGAAATACTTACGATGTTTTATTTCTATACCACGGGCAATTCAATATGAATAATAACAAAACGTTCACAATACTGTAATTTAATAAAGATCTATATGCATTTATTTCAAAAATGACTAAAGAATTTCAAATGGAACAAACAACAAGAGGATGCAATGAACATAGGTCCATAAATACTATAATAAATTATAATACATATAATTACAACTATTATGAACAACGACACGCTATTTTTTTCTAAAGAATTGGCTACCAATGACGTTATTGCGATAGCAACTAGTTAATATCCATCACATCCTAATATCAAACGAACCAACTAAACGAAATACTGAAAAACGAATTTCGACACTTTGAGGGAACCTTTTTTAATGGAACACATCATGAAAAAAATGTTCTAAATAATTTAACGACTTTATTGCCACTAAAGTTTTACTTTAAATCAATAGAGATATAGGAGATAATTACATTTTTATTTTAAAATGTACAGTTACTCGAAACTTAAGCTATGTTTAAATACCGTCTAACCTGTCAGTTGGTGACGAAATATATGCAGTTGACACTAATCTTCAGTTTTGTGACCACCTGTTAACTGCTAGTTAAAGGGACATTTTTAATGAAAATGCCTTATACACCATAAATGTGAAACTGTGGTCACATTGTTTCATGGTTCAAAATAATATGCAACACAAAGCTCTATGTAACACATTCCCATTAGTTATAAAAAATGAGAACTAATTAATAAAATGAGCTAGGGAAGTATGACAGTTTAAAAAAAGAAAATAACGTACCTTCTAATCGTCAAGACTTGTACGATTAGAAAAGTATAGAATTTTATTTTACAGTTTCCCGATTCTCAAGTACTCAAAGTATAATCCTAAAATGGTGTTAGCAGTCGGGTCACAGACGCCATGTTGGTGCAGTTCACTTCCGTTTAGCTTGCAGTTCACGCAGTTAAAGTAGTAGTTAGGTATTTACTTGTAGGAGATATAGGTTATCAAAGATGAGTTCAAAAATTATGTGAGTGTCGTGAATGAATTTCGTTCTATAACAGAAATTCGACAATAATCTCAATCATTAACACAAAGAAACCGTAAGTTTATTTCTTGGTTATTTATTTTTATTATATGTATAAGCAAATTTAGAAGTTGATGCAACCGTTGTATGATCAAATAAAAAAATAATGACTAACAACTAGGATGGATTGGAGTAAAACTAAATAACATCGGTTTGTTCTGTTTCCCTCGTCGCCAAGCGAACAGTAGTCAGGGTGGCCGTGTCGGAGGGTGACGTCACGCGGAAGGCGCGGGCGGCGCGGGCGCCGCGTCGTCGGGCTTGCTCTCCAGTGAGAAGGGCGGGATGCGGCAGTCGAACGTGTAGCCGTCTTCGCGCTCCATGCGGAACGTGCCCCTGTGTAAACAAATTAACTAAGTTTAGATATTGACACATTTTTTTATTTTTTTAGGAACTGACTCAACAACGCATTCCCGGGCATAGCGATTGTCGGACCGGGTGGTCGGCCGTAGCGTTCCCTGGGGTCGAACCAGGTCACATTTTATTGTTCTCGTATGTAATAGATATTCGGCCCCAGCGTCAGTATTTCCTAACAAATATAGCTTGGGGCTCTTCAAGATAAGAGTGGCTTTTACTGAGCCCACAAGCAAGGCACTACTGTACTGAGGTCAGTAGTAGGCTAGTTACAGAATTAAAAAAAAAAGAAATAATGACTTGTTGAACAGAAGTAGGTACATTGAATGTGAAATCGTCAGCAAAAACATTCTAAGGGCCGTTACATACTGCCTGCATTTCAGCTACATTCTGACTCCAAATGTTCAATTCTTTTGCAGTTGAAATAACTGCATTGGAATGCAGACCGACCGTACAGCTAGTTCTCAGTCGGTGAGCAATCGTCAAAACTGCACGCCGATTGCTACCAGACTGCGTATTCGACGGTTCTAGAAAATCCAAGGTGGCCGGTGCTAGCTAACCCGCTCGCAGGTCTGTAAGCCCCTACCTGGTCAGGATTCCTACCTAGGGTTGTCAGGTTGAATTACCCTATTATCGGGAGCAGGAAACAATATGTCGGGATTTTGAGACTTTGGACGGGCGATGCCCCGCTCTTTTTTTAGCCTGAAAGAGCAGAAATTTTCGCTGGTCGGACCACCTTGAGTGGATCGGACTAAGCTTTAAAATGAAGTCGTTTGTCGGGAGTCGGGAGGACATACAAAAAATCGGGAGAAGCCCGCCAATTCCCGACCATCTGGCAACCCTATTTCTACCCAAAAGTCGATAGGAAAAAAGATGTGGGTGAGAAGTTTCGGTAGTAGCGTCACTTAGTTACCACATGTGGCCCGAGGGCGCCTGCAGGCTGACGTGGCTGCTGTACTGGAAGGCGGGCGAGTGGCGCGCCAGCACGGGCTCCTGGCCGACCACGCCGCGCCCGCGCACCGTCTCCAGCGTGCCGCTCAGCGAGAAGATGCGCCAGTGCCGCTCCCGCAGCTGCACCGCCGCCGCGCCGAGGTTCTCCAGCCGGATGCAGTACCGCCACTGCACAGATACGACAACACAGTGTAGCAGTCATTTTTACCCGACTGCGGCGAAGCCCAAAAGAGGGTTATGTGTTTAACCTGTATGTATATATGTATGTATGTCCGTTCCTATGTCCGCTCGTAATTACCCGACTGCGGCGAAGCCCAAAGGAGGGTTATGTGTTTAACCTGTATGTATGTATGTCCGTTCCTATGTCCGCTCGTAACTACTCAACGGCACAACCGATTTTGATAAATGATACATCATTAGATTCGTCTTGATGGCGCGAGTGTCACTGGGTATGCAGTTCATTAAAATAAACAAAATGGCGGATTTTATGCACTTTTAAAGTGCACCGCGGTCGGGTTTTTTTTTGTAAAAATATTTAGTTATTCTTTCTACAAAAGGTCGCGCGCTCGTATGTGTGCGCGCCGTGAACGAACGCACTACAAGCAACATTTACGTTTTAAAAATGTCTGCGCCTCGACCTTGTCTGCCGACTGACTACTTGTCTGTCTCTTTACATTGACTGTTGTCCAACCAAATTTCGGAAGGAGGAAAATACGGTACTCGAATTATCGGAGTCGAGAGGTCACTCACTGTTCGAGGTGTATTACTAGTTTAAAGTTGTTGTTGTTGTTACTTATTGACCGATAAGTGTTCGACGGACAAAAATGCCGAGCCTATAGTTATCATCAGCTAATATGAGTCCCACTGCTGGGCACAGGCCTACTTCAGTAGATGAAAGTGAATGGGCTGAGGTCCCAACGCTAGCCTACTGCAGATTGCGGACTTCACATACACTTTTTAATTTCTTCGCAGATGTATACAGGGTTCCCCCACGATATTTTTCCTTCACCGAAAAGCTAATGTAATAATATTTCGTACATAAGGTCCGTAAACTCATTGGTACCAGCCGGGATTCGAACCCACAAGCTCTGCTTAATACACACATACCCAGTAGACGGCACAGTTCTGGCTCTCGCGGATGCCCATGCTCAAGGGGACCACTCTAGCCACGGGTGGTTCTTCTGCCACGCGTGGAGCGCCTCCTGGGCCGAGTGCAAACAGTGGTAACATACCCAGTAGACGGCGCAGTTCTGGCTCTCGCGGCTCCCCATATAGAAAGGGACCACTCTAGCCACCGATGGTTCTACTGCCACGCGCGAAGCGTCTCCTGCCTGAGCTAACAGTGGCAACATACCCAATAGAGGGCGCAGTTCTGGCTCTCGCGGCTGCCCATGCACAAGGGGACCACTCTAGCCACGGGTGGTTCTTCTGCCACGCGCGGAGCGTCTCCTGGGCTAACAGTGGTAACATACCCAGTAGACGGCGCAGTTCTGGCTCTCGCGGCTGCCCATGTAGAAGGGTATGACGGTGACGCGCACGCCCTCCGTGGTCTCGCGGTGCACGTCGCTCAGCTCCAGCCACGGGTGGTTCTTCTTCTGCCACGCGCGGAGCGTCTCCTGGGCTATGAATGGCGGGTCTGTGGGCAGTGTATAGACTTAAGATTTCTTCTTGTCTTGAAAAAATCTATGAAGACAGCTGCCTGTAATGTTTATGTTTGTTTAGAGTTGGTCGGTTTTCCATACAATGACGAAGAGGGTTATCGTTTGCTTACACTGTGGCAATTATGTTTGAAATGTGTTTTAGTTTACAGCCTGATACATTTTATTTGCGCTAAATGACATGGAAACTGTCAAAAAGCCAAAAAAATATAATATAATTTTAGCAAAAAACCTTTCGTTTTAAATTTAAATGTTACTGATAGATGGCGCCGACTTTAAAGGTTCAATTAAAAATGTTGACTCTTGTGTTTGTATAGAAAACCGACCACCTCAAATCACCATAATTCAGATTTCGACGTAAGATGTGTGTAAGTTGTCATCCATATAGTACGTCACAGCCATGGAGGGTGTAGCCAAATGTGACAGTTTATGTTAAAAAGATGGGGTCTAAAAATGTGAAAAATCGTGTGACGTACTTTGTGGACGGCCCCTAATAGGTACATACAGACCAAAAAATCATTCACCTTTGTCTGGGTTGTGCATCAGGAATTTATCGAACAACTCATGCTGCAGCGGCACGCGCTCCACGGACGAGTAGGGCATGATGTCGTCGTGCGCCACATAGTCCAGCCCCGGGATGGCATACAGGCTACGGGAAGATTCTTGATTGCCCAGGAATGTCACTGCCTCGGTTTGAGCTCTCTGCAATGGGAGACCATCCATATTGCAATTTCACCTTATAGTACAGATTTCTCTGTTATAACTTTTAAGTTATATAACAAGATCAAGAGTGAATGGAAGGAAGCAACCAATTTTACTGTTGGCCTGTTGACTTTTACAAAATTAGGTTTTTTTTTAAATGTTAGATTATTCCTGGCTAAGATAGTGTAATGAACTTCATATATAGAATAGAACACAATTATTTTAAGTTAAAACATTATGGTAATATTTCAACATCATCCTGAATACTATTTATGTTTGAATACTATTTATATTTGATTATTATTTATATTTAAATTTGGAAGGGGATCAAAGAAGACACTGAAAACAAGTAAGGTTGCCCACTAGATGATGCTAATTAAAAAAATAATAAAATCAAACTACACTAAAAGAAAAAAACAATTATTTTCACATATGAAGTGAGAGTTCGCAAAATCTAATTTAAAACTAACATGTTATTGTGAAATAAGCAATTTTTACCTACTAGTTTTAGGTATTTACCTAATAGTCATATGCATATTGAAAACCTACAAATAACCCAAATAAAAGCACATCAAATGCTGAAATGCAACACAAACAAAAGAACAACAATTAGACTGTTAAAAATGGTGTTAGGCTGAACTACGTAACATAAGGCACCTTGGTTAACAATAGTTATTCAAACATCCAGCGTAATATTCACTATAACAGGTACCTTTTTTTTCCACTCAGGTCTCATGTCGATGTTTGTTTGCACAGCCAAAAATTATACAATTTAATATTTTAATGTAAGCCAAATACCATTAAATAGTTTTCCCATGATACATCCTGTATTTTATTAACATACTTAAAAACATTAGGCAACTATAGACTAGTACTTAAATGAATGTAGTAAGGTATATTTGAGACAGAAATAAATAAATAATATTTGGCACAGAAACAAAATACAAGTAAGCCAAAAGATGTTACCAATACTTAAATATACTATATGGAAGTGTGGAATCTTACATAAATAGTAAGGCAACCAGTTAAAAGCCATGCTAGAGGAATAATGCTTATACCTACTGCAAGAGTAAAGTGAATACACTTACTATGTAAGGCGCATCTCTTGTATCTATGAGCACCTGGTAGAAGGTGTGGGTCCTTCCTTTGACCTCTTTCCCCACGTTCGACAGCGTGTCTCCCGAGGCTTCCCCGCTTCCCGAACCTTCCGGATTCTCCTTCTTATTGGATGCATCTCTATCATACACTCTGGCCAGCCAAGGGAACAATATCACTCCTCTGTACCCGAACACTTTATGTAAAATTAACTGCCCGGTGTCATATTTGCCTGAAGTCTTCGGGGCTTCGAGTTTCCCGACTTCAGCTAATCTAAAAATTTAAATTAATAGGTTATGTACGTAATCCTTGGATATAATAGAAACAGGAAATTTTATGCTCACCTAGTATAATGAGCTACTTGGTTAATTAAAAGTCTAGATGCGGCTAATCTTATTGGATTTGTTGGCACAAATCTTAATAATATCTCCATTTTATCATTGTAAGTTATTATTTTTTTCGTGTTATCTCGATGTTTTTGTTTGACAAGTAGCTGACGGACATTTGCCAATGTTGCCCACCTAATCAAAAATGCCCTTCAAATGCAAAAGTTAACTTCGATTCTGTTTTCAACATTGTCGCGCAAAAGTTAATAAACGCTGAATAGTTTCATATGTGATATTAAATTGAATAAATTAATGATACAAATCGAAATTTATACGGGACTTAAACATTATACTTGGTATTGCAAACAGTAAAAAAGATACTTCAAATCAAATTGGCATGAATCATCTTGGGTCTGAAACGGGCTAAATTGTCAAGTTTGATTTAATTTTTTGAGCACTAGAGTACTCATAAAATAAAGTCCATTATTACTAAGAGAAAACTTAAATTTACGACCGTTATAATTGAATCAGTTCAGTGTTATAAAATTGACAACAAAAATTATAGCAAGTATTCGACGTATTCGACTGACAGCTTCAAAGAGTTCAAAGTACTTTTTATCATTGTTTTGTTTTTGTTAATTTTAGTTGAACTACCTACTGTTTATTTTATTAATTAATTAAAATGTTGAGTGTTCTAGCTAAATCAGTTCCGGTATTTGGTAAGTCTTAGTCTTGTTTTTTGTAAATTCTGTATAAATTATTGCTCATTTCGTTGAAATTCAATTTTTTTTAATCGTGGTCGTGACATCAATAAATTTATGATTTTTACAATTACAGCTCCTATTCGGCAATCAAGATGCATAGCTTCGCTGTCAGCCCTGTCCGATACATACCAAATGCTACAAAAGACTTGTCGAGACTTCGCAGAGGGTGAATTGAAGCCAAACGCGGCTAAATTCGACCGAGAGCACTTGTATCCCGGAGATGCCATCAAGAAAATGGGAGAGCTGGGTCTCATGGCCATAGCAACACCGGAAGAGTTAGGTGGTGCTGGGTTAGATTACCTTGCCTATGCTATAGCACTTGAAGAAATATCCCGAGGATGCGCGTCGGCGGGCGTCATCATGTCCGTGAATAATTCCTTGTATCTGGGACCGGTGATGCACTTTGGCAATGACAAACAGAAAAAGGAGTTTGTGACTCCATTCTGTACTGGTAAATATCATCTTAATTTTGTTATTCATTCACATACCACATCTTTTTGTGTCATCAATCATAATATTCATAATGCAAAATGTGGTACAAAAATATTACATTTTTAAATAGCTCTGCCTACATTTACATATTCTTAATTACTCCTACTTCTACAACTGTTCCTACGAGAAATGTAGCAAGCCATATGAAAAGCTATTGAAACATTAAAGATATCATTTTTTTTCTAATTTTAAGGTGATCCTGTGGGCTGTTTTGCCCTATCAGAACCTGGAAATGGGTCTGACGCTGGTGCAGCCTCAACAACAGCTAAAGACGGTGGGGACAAATGGATTATCAATGGAACCAAATGCTGGATTACAAATGGATATGAGAGCAAAGCTACAGTTCTGTTTGCAACTACAGACAAAAGTCTGAAGCACAAGGGGATCTCTGCATTTTTAATACCAAAGCCCATTAAAGGCTTAGACTTAGGGAAAAAGGAGGACAAACTGGGTATCAGAGGATCCTCTACATGCTCTCTAATATTTGAGGACTGTGCAATTCCCAAGGAGAATATACTGGGTCAGCCGGGCATGGGCTTCAAGATTGCCATGATGACTCTGGATGCTGGTAGAATTGGCATTGCTTCCCAGGCACTGGGAATTGCTCAGGTAATAAGTCTGTCCATTCATTATAACATAAGAATAAGCTTTAATGCTTTGCTTTAGATCAGCTACAAGAAGTTAACAAAATATTGATCTTTTTTATCTCCTTCAATGTAAGAGAAGATTACTTTATGAATCGGCCAAGAATCAAGGTGTAAAATTATTCACTTTTTTCATCAAAATTGGCTGAATATAACACTGTTGCATAAAGACACACTAGTCTTTTCCATTATACATAGTTACAGGTTACATTTTGCTATTTAATAATTAATTTTTTAGGCTTCATTAGATGTTGCCATAGAATATGCATCGAAGCGGATGGCGTTCGGCAAACCTATAATGAAGCTGCAAGCCATCCAGGGCAAGTTAGCCAACATGGCGCTGCAGCTGGAGTCGGCGCGGCTGCTGACGTGGCGCGCCGCTTGGCTGAAAGACAACAAGAAGCCCTTCACCAAGGAGGCCGCCATGGCCAAGCTGGCGGCTTCCGAGGCCGCGACGTACCTGTCCCATCAATGCATCCAGGTATGCTTATACTGGAGCTTGTCGTAAGCAAGCTAGCCAATATGGCGCTTACTTAACTGTACACCAAAGCCGCCATGGCCCAGCTGGTGGCTTCCCGAGGACGCTGCCTAACTGGCTGATCAATGCATTCAGCAAAGATTTGTCTCTAGGCATATTGGGGTGACCTACCCTAGGACCCTGCACCTGCCTCAGTGTAGGTTTAATGAGGGTTATGAAGTGACAATATACTTGCCAATACCAATATTATTTTAAAACTGGGTTTAGGTTGACTACTGCAAAATTATACAATAGGTAGACCTCATCATAAATCTCGTTCTATATCCGTTTATTCCCTAAGCTGATGTAAAGCTGGCTGTCTAAACTTGGAAGATTTGTAAGTTAAAGCTTAGCTTAAATATAACTGCTAACATGAATGTTGAATAAAACAATAATTAGTTTGTCACGAAATTATTATTTGAAACAACCCTTGTCGTTTTCATTTCCATGGGATACATACATCTACCGCACGATTTGGCGTTGACCAACATCAGTTTGACTATCGTAAAGTAATGGGATCGAGAATTCAAATAATAGTTTTTTGTTTCAGATACTTGGTGGCATGGGGTATGTTTCAGACATGCCTGCAGAACGGCACTACAGAGATGCAAGAATTACCGAAATATACGAGGGTACCTCTGAAATTCAAAGGCTTGTGATAGCTGGGCAGCTCATCAAAGAATATGGTCTTTAAATATTACTCCTACCTCAAATAGTTCGGCCAGAGGTTCCTGAACGTTTTTATACTGCAACTCCTTTTACAGGATGTATGTAATCTTGCCCTTGTAGATAATACAACGTGTAGCTCTATGTTTAACTTACGGCGGTCTGAATGCACCTACCGTTTCGCGACGCCCCCTGGTAGTGCCTTAACTCCCTGGGGCACTGCGACGCACTGTTTGGGAACCCCTGAGTTAGTCTATAAAATATATTATTAGTCTTAAACATTATGAGCCTGATGTCATCATTTGTTAAGTGTGCAGTATGTGAAAGTCAAGAAGTAACAACTTTGTTTATAAAGTTGTTATTTAGAAATAGGTGGTAATTTGTACAATATATCAATGTCAATTAAAATCTGTATTGTATTATTTATGGATTGAATGAAAACGAATTAACATCATGAAAATGCACAAATAAAACAAAGAACTGTTTTCAGTATTTTTATTACTATAATACTTTCAAGAAATTATAAAAATGCTTGTTTAAATTAAGTTTCTATGCAATTTTATACAGGAAAATAAATGTGTTTAAGAATCATGATAAATGTTAAATAAATGCTTATAATTATTGTGAGTAAAATTAAATATTTAATTGTGGGTGTTGTATTACTGGCCGGGGCCTGAGAGTGACTTATCCATGAATTTCCTCTTGGCAAAACAGAGCCACCACTTGCTGGGCTTGCCATCTTCAGTCGCAAATACCTGGAATAATATAAATTGGCAGATGGTTACATTATTCTGTGGTATTTTAAGTTAAGGCACGAACCATAAATCGCGTTTCGTTGGCGGCGCGGAATCCGTGAGATTGAAATGTCTCGTGTGACGTAAATAACCACAATTAGTACGAGATTTTCAAGCGTCTACATGAGAATTGAACAAAAGTCTTATGCAACCACATTGTTGTGGATAAAAACCAATAAACACAAGGGACGCGTTAAGTGTTTATTAGTATTTATCGATTTTTTTTCGCAACAATGAGGATGTAATAAGACTTTCGCTCAATTTTCATGTAGACACTTGAAAATCTCGTACTAATTGTGGTTATGTACGTCACAGGGTGACATTTCAATCTCGCGGATTCCGCAATGCCAACGAAACGCGATTTATGGTTCGTGCCTAAGAGCAGCGGTCATTATGGAAGTTTTTTGGAGAGAACTATGTCCAGCAGTGGATGTCTTAAGGTTGAAATTATGATAAGAACAAGAACAGCGTACAATTGAAAGACCAAGATTCTGGGTTAAACATTATATACTCAAATTGTATGAGTACATTTTTAAGTTTGAAGTTTAGTTATTCCTTTATATGAACTTTGTTTCACACTCAAATTGAAATTAGTGTAATGCAAAACACATGACAGATACAGACATCTACAAAAGTAACTGAAGATTTGAGAATTTTGAGAACCTTTTCACTTTCCGTTACTTTTTACTGATAATATTGTCATTACTTTGAATTTGGTCATTCAAACTAAAAATCATACCTTTTCACACACTCTAGCACCAGTCTCATGTCGCAGTTGCTGCAAGTATTGTCGCATCAAATCTGCAAAATGTTTTTTTTTTATTGATTTATTAACTAAAACGCTCATTCCCAAAATACCAGATTTTTCAAAATACCAGATTCTCAATTTATCAGATTCCTGTCTGACCACATTCCCGTTACACTAGATAAAATCGTAAGTTACTCAAGGATCTAAATGATTTTGTTAGATGTTTTATTTTGAAAATCTGGTATACGAGGAATCTGATATATCACAAATCTAATATTAAAAAAATCTGGTATTTTAGGAATGAGCAAACTAAAATTATATGTATAAAACAATTTCTATCTATTGCCACATAATCACAGGTAACATTTAATATGAAATGGGATTGTGAAGAATGTTCTGTATGTAATTTCGACTTTTTAATATTCTCTTTCAAATGCGTACCAGCTTCTTGAGGGCCCGAGGGCTTGGCATAAACAGAGTTGAGCGGGAACCCTGCCTCCCCAGGAATATCAAACTTGGATATGGCCAGCATATACATCTCCTGCTGGCCCTGGTTCTTGTTGGAGCACTTCTGGAGGCGCTTCAGGCATTCCGAGATGTACAGAGTTAGGTAAATGAGTACCCTGTCTGCATCAGACTGAAAAAAAAAACATATTTCACTACTGTCTTAGAATTGAGAATCATCTATTGTCTAGGAACAACAATATGCCTCTTTAGCTACACTCTAAAGCCCTTCATTCAAAGCTTGTAATGTGCTACAATAGATAGAAGTGAGAGCACTTCTATCATGTTGTGTTAGTGCAGGGGTCTCCAAACTTTTTTCCCAGAGGGCCATACCCATACAGCACCTTTAAAAATGTGGCACAGGCCACATGGACATGGTTTTCGTCCACTTCTGTGAGGAGACTCTTGTACGTACTACTACTATTCTTATTCTGTGCCACGGGCCGGATTAGAATGCATCTCGGGCCGGATCATAGGCCCTCCCAATTTCTTCCCATAGGCGGGATTGGAAAAGCTCGCGGGCCGCATCTGGCCCACGGGCCGTAGTTTGGAGACGCCTGTGTTAGTGCGACGAGATGATACAAACTTCAATTGTATAATAAATGGGAAAGTGCCAAATGACTGTTGATGATAGATGCTTTATCTGGTTATATGATGATAAATTTCGTAGACATCAAACTAACCTTGATTTCGTAGAACCTAAAAAATACATTAGCCTTAAAATAATTAAGTGCTTCGTCTATAATGTCTAGTTCCAACTTGGCGCTGTTTGGGGCGGGTCCGCGGGTGGCAGTGCGGAGCGGCAGCAGAGCTAAGTTACCGATGGACTGAGTGTAGTCCGTCAACGTTGAGTGATACGCCTGCAAACGGAGGACACAATTAACACCTAAATATTACTTAAAACAGCAAAATGTCTACAATCCCGAAACGACATACAGGCATTTTTATAGTTTTAGTTTTCCTTATGACGGCCGGTGGCAACGGTGACTTCCGTAATTATTTTCAACAAGAATATCACGTTTCGGCAGTTGTCCTGTCAAATTAAGTACACTATTCGGATATTGCAGAAATTCCAGTGAAACTGTAAACCGATAACACAAACTTTATCAAAATCCACTTCACTGAGTTCACTGACTGACAGACATCATGACAGATATGATTCATATCATATGTGATTAGTTGTATACGTTCAGAAATGTGCAGTATGTACACAACGAATTAAATAATACCATCGTTTTAAACTGTGTCTTAAACAATTCCGCACTAAACGATGAGCGAGCCGTCTAGGGTTGCCAGATGGTCCGGGATTCTCCCGATTTTCTGTATGTTCTCCCGACTCCCGACAAAGAAAATCTCCCGACAAACGACTTCATTTTAAAAGTTAGTCCGATCCACTCAAGATGGCCAGCGAAAATTTGTGCTGTTACAGGCTAAAAAAAAAGCTCGCGCGTTGAGCGCGCGTGGCATCTCCCGGCCACTTAGAGCATTTAGACTGGAGAAGCCTTTCATATTATTTCCCCTCTGCCAAAGGCGCAAGCACAATGTGCATGCAGATTATAAAAACTACTTCAATTAATCGATTATACGCAGTCTCGAAATCGTTCTCAGCGCATGACGAGCTCCGTGAAAATGCCGTTATGTGCTGTTTTTGGGTGCAAAAAACGTTCCACCACATCAAATCTACAAAAAGATGGAATATCATTTCACATGTAAGTAAATATTTGCTTTAACTTCACTATATTTACATTATTTTCGTATTAAACGCTTTATTTAAAGTTCGAAGCCAAGTATCGATTATATAAAATCGATTTGAAGACATTCATTTAGATCCTAACGGAAAGAACAAAATGGCGTCTATTTTGACGTTTGACGTCTCACCGTATTTCAGGTAATAAGGACTACTGTCTTCAACATTTTGTATGCAAACACAAGCCAATATGACACTTCGCAACATTTGTAGGGAAGCCAACTCTTACTTAATTAAAAAATGAACCTTGTGTCTACGGCTATAAGGTCGATTCGTTAAAAATTATATCAACTGTTTTAAAGTGTACGTGAAGTCCTAAATCTGCCACAGTAGTGCTACGCTATTTGACGAATATTTTTTCGATAAAAAGTGAATAATTTAATTTACTGTAAATATACAGTACTACATTAAATTGTTACCACTGAGCTTATTGATATCGGGTTTTACTCGTAAAGTATATCATAGTAGTGATGTTTATTTTTACTGACAGAAAACAATTCTTGTGAATAAATTGTACATAGTACCTAAACGTTATGTAGTCTTATTTTGATAAGCTCTATGGTGCTGAATTTAAAAATACATAAATAGATTAATTTTTTTCACAATATAATTGTTATTTATGTGACTGGTGCATAATGAGTGAGAGGCATTAATACGAGCGTGGTTTTATGAAACGAGCCGAAGGCGAGTTTCATAATAAGATCACATGAGTGATTTAATGCCTAATTAAGTACAGTCGCATACATAACTTTATTTACATGCATATCATAAGTTTTTTACAATATTAACAAATATGGCCTGCGTTTTCAAGTGGTACCTACTATTAACTTATTTGTAGGTATAAAACCTAAGTTTGAATAAAACACAAATAACTAATAAGAATTTAAAACTTTCATGTTTCAAATATTTGTTCTTTCTGTTTCTTATATGAATGGTGAGGTTTTATTAAAGCAAAGAAAAAAACCATGCATATTCCCTATTGTTCTTAAAGGTATTCTATAAAACGTAACCTTGGTGGTACCTATTAGATATGTTAAATAGTGTTCATTTCGGATCCACCTAATTTCCTATAGCCTAATTTATTACTGGTTTGATATTATTAAGTTAAAGTAAACTGCTCCAGCTCTAGCAGGTTATTCCTCGAAATAGTTTTCGAAGTAGACCACATTGTAAAAATTTAACCAAACCTAATTGTGTAAGTATCGATAAAGAATACCTAGTCATATTGGTTTTTTATTTCTAATCAATTTTTATTATAACACTTTTATTAAAATTATACTTCGACTTAGTTGTTTAAAGTATAATGTTCATGTTTTAAATATATTTTTTTGAGATTCTAAGTGAAATAGAAAACCGAATTAAATGCAGTAGTAGCATATTTATAGTAGTATATTCAATTTTATAATCCAGTAAATTATTCCATAATTGACGAAATATTTTTATACGTACACCAAGGCGCCATCTTCACCGTCTCGAAAAAATATCGATATCGATATACGCCAACCACTTCGCAGCCCAATAATCGGTTCGAATTTTAGGCGATTACGCCTACATCCTATGAAGCGAGTTGTGTATTTACTTGCTTTTTATTGCATTTTTTTGCATTAGTGTGAAAAGTTAAATTTGTGTTGTTGTATTTTTTTAGTATGAGTGCGTAGCAATGAGAGAGACTTTTGCATTTGTGGGTAGTTTTTTTATATGTGTGTTACCCTGCCCCCCTCTGAATGCGGCAGACTTTTTTGTTCGGAAAGATGCGTTGAAGGCGCCTCCTGTCTAAATGCTCTAAGCCCGGCCAAAAACTCAAAATCCCGACATATTGTTTCCTGCTCCCGATAATACGGTAATTCCATCTGGCAACCCTAGAGCCGTCACTCACTATCATCTCACTATCATTTTGACATTTTGCTGGATTTCTTTTATTTCCACGTGTGTTTCTTTTCAATTTTTCAGTTTAAATTTATTTGAAATTAAGATTACACCAACATTATTCACTGTTATCGACGACATAAAAAGTTTTGAATATGGCACAAGCAGTGGAGGACCAAGTTCTGTCGATAGTCAAAGGTTTAAAGCAAAATCAAGAAAAGGAACCTGAAAGCGTAGATGATAATCAAGCCGTCAGCGTCAAGCCCGCTTCGGAAACAGCAAAAAAAGAAAAGAAGGAAGCGATTAGGGGTCGCCCTAAATCTGGGCGCTTTTGGAAAACGCAGAAAGAAAGGTAATATAACTAAGGCTTTGTTACTAAGCATATTTTCTTTCACTTTCGTTATCGTAATACTTGTTTTGATTTATTCGGCAGGTTCGCAACGGTAAATAAGACAAAAGGGCTAACACAAGATTTTCAACAAAAGACCGCCCTTCGTCTAGAGCTAAAGAGGACCAAAGAAATGTCAAGACAAGTTCTAGAAGAGTTAAAACAAAAAGAGTTATCCAGGAAGGAAAGGAGAAGAGAGAACATCAAGCGAGCAGCCGAGAACAAAGCCAAAGCAGAGGTGGTCCAGGTGATCACAAACTCTGCCAAGCTCAAGAGAATGAGGAAGAAGCAGCTTAGGTTCATCCAAAAGAGAGATACTAATAAAGAAATTGAGGCCACTAAATAGATGTTGTTTGCACAATAGTTTTTGTTTCTTTCTTGACCTAAAGATTTTTCATGATTAGTCTGAGGTATGCTCTGGTCATGTTTCTTGATTTGGCAGGGTCAATTTATTCCCATGTCATTTAACTTCTGTAACCATTGTTGTGACAGGGAAACCAGAACAACTGAATCATAGTTACCTCAATGTGCAGGTTTCCTCACGATGTTTTCCCTCACTGTTAAAGTACAAGTGTTAGTTATTACAGTGGTTTTTGTTTTATCAAAATGAAAAATATATTGCTTATGAAGTTAATCCTATTTCTTTATAAGGCTAATCCCACTAATATTATAAATGCAAAAGTTTGTGAAGATGTTTGGATATTTGGATGTTTGTTACCTTATAATGGGGTAACAACTGGATGGATCAAGCTGAAATTTGGCATACAAGTAGACCAAGTTCTGGATTGAAACATAGGATACATTATATCCCGGTAAAGAGTTCCTTTGGGGCAATAACGGGAACAACGCAGGAAAATGCTAGTCTACTATAAATCCATTCTGAGTTTGCTACCAGAAAAAAATAAGATTAAATCTTGATAAATCATATAGAAACTTCCTTTATTGGTTCATTCAGTTTTGTCATTCGTCAAAAAATCGCACTTGAGCGCCGAGCAGAAGCGACGATCTGCAAAGAATAATTCCTTGCTTGTGCTCTGCAAGATTAATCTATAGCAAGTCTGGATAGCGTTTGTGACACAATTGACCTATAAAAGCTTGTGTGTTCGAGTGGAAAGGGGCAGAATTTGACATGCATACTCCTACCACTTTTCTTTAAAACCACGAGTTTTTATGAAATGAAATGATTGTTAATTCAAAAAGCATTAAAAACAAAATTACAATTGATACCAATATTAATAGGGTACAATAAATTAGTGAAGTATTATTTTCGCTTGTAGCAGATTTTTGTAGATGTGCAAATTTTTTGACGCCGACTGACCTTACCCACTTACCAAGTGAAAATGGGTAAATGTTGCACCCACAATGGGCATAAAAAGTGAATAGTTGATGAATTATTTTATGCCACACCTGGCCATTACCGTACGCTACGCGTACGGAAAAAGCCGCTTTCTGGCCAAGTGTAGACATAAAATGATGTACACAACACGGGAGGTATCGCCACTATCATTGTCAACAGCCTGAAAAATTTCAACGGAACATAAATCAGACTTTTCACCTCTCATCCATTTCAAACCTTCATAGAATCACTCCATTACAGTACATTATATAAAGCCACGCATACTTGCGGGTTCAGCCGCCCGTATCCATCGCGGGGACTGAAATCCAAAATTTCAAAGACAAAAAAAAAAAAAAAAAAAAAAAAAAAAAAACGGGAGGTAATAAAGAGCCCTCGATCGCACATCATGTCCCTCGCTTGCAGTTCGGGCCGCAAATATCTGCAATGTCGGACTTTCTCCGTTTTACCACCCTAGTTGTGTAATGTACTAATTATTCTTCAAAGTTACCTAGGTAAAATGTAATGATATTATAATGACTTCTGATAGGGCTATATTTGCAATAAAATACTTTTTTTATTTCCATCTAATATTTTTATTAGGTATTGCTGTCAATATTCTTTAACAGTACTTATATAAAAATACTAAATGCATTTTATTTTCCCAATTTTGTGGATACTGAATGTCAATTTGGGCGATATTTACATCTGTAGTGCGACCTCTGACGAGACTTGATACAACATCAATCTTTTATAATTATACGTTTGTATGTACATCAATGGAAACTCTGAATGATACTTTACACAATAAAATCTAAAATGCACCAAAATGGTTAATTACTCTTAAAAAAGACAAAACTTTTAAACATTCCGTAGAAACAATTTATTAGCATTTATTTAGTTTTAGTTTATCATTACTACTAATACAATACAAACAGATACATTGATGTTTCTCGAATTCATAGTACGTACATAGTTATGTAAGCCTCAATAAATTATATCACTTTTTGTCATAATCAGAAAAATACTGTTAAAAGTTTATCTCCACATTGTAAACTTATTGTTATCAATTACTACTACTTAAAACATTTATTAAAAGCGAATGAAAACTAAAGAGTTGTAAAAGTTATTAAAAATCAAATCACACATATCAAGTATATACCTTATGAATCTTATGATGTAGTGTCTTACATAACATCGTTCATTAAATTCAATCAAATCATTTACAACAACAATACAGTTGTGTGAATAATAACAACATTAAACATAACTTACACCTACATCCATCTAACTGCATACATCCTCAGAACTTCTAAATCTTTATTGAAAACATCAGTCTAAGGCAGTGACAACAAAGTTTGATCTTAGATAACCAAAATATGACTTGGCATTTACAAAATGACTACAAGTAAACATTCGCAAAAAAATCGTATGCATCGACATACAACAGTTTAAGATCCCAATCAACACATTCGTGACACTATATTATATCAAAATATATCAAATCCATAGCTTAAGAGATTCTTAAAGAGATCTTTGCATACTCGCGCAAATTCTATATTTACGTCGTTCACAGGCAATAGGCACCACATTTAGCTGTCAATAAAGTACTGCTATGAATATGTTACATATTAAAAATTTAAGGCATGTTTACAAAAACAACATAACTTTAAGTGTCAACCAGTCTATAGCTTGGCAACTTCGTTGGTGACCTGACTGACTGCCTCCGTCAGTCGCCGTTCGTGTTGGCGGTAACTTGTGTAAGTAGTTACGGCTGCACATAACAAAAAGCACACATGTGATGTGAGTGTCACCAACGAAGTTGCCAAGCTATAGCCAGTTATGTTGTTTTTGTAAATATCCCTTCAATTCTTCTTATTAACAAGCTAATAAGTCGTACTTTTAGCTTGGAAACGTCACAAATTTACTTAAACCTGAATAGACATGGTGACCCCCGGGCGAGTTAGGTTTATTTGGCCCTCCTTTCACTTTATTTTGGCACCATTGGCTTTGTTTCATCGTCGCGCACCGAGGGTTACCGTCCTAGTAATATAAGTAGAGGGTGCTTTGCAAGCTAATGACACATTTAAAAAGCTGATTAGATGCAAATGCTTCCAACTGAGTATTGTGATGTCATCATATCGTTGTAATCATTTATGGTACTGTGAAATGCGTATGGAAAAAATTATTGTTCGGAATTTAACAAGAAATTTGTTCATTGCAAGCGTACTGGCATTATACAATGCTAATTATAGTTCCATACATTTGAAGGGCTTTATCATAAGTTATATGTAGTTATGTACAGTAAAATGGAACAGCATCTTTAACTGTATATAGAATTAAGTGTAAAAGTATGGTAGCACTCAACATCTAACAATATGTAACAACGTTTTTAGTAATTACTTATTTTTTTAATTGTTGAGAGCACTTATACTTAAGTAACCATTTCTAATAATGCATGTTGGTTACTTTATCATTTTCAACGCCACCTACGGACTTTAGGGCGTGCAAATATACTGACAAAAGAAGGCGGCTAATTCGCTTCACTTTTGTTTAGATGTGCCAATAAACTGAGAGTTTGATAAATATATTCAGTAACTGGTAGTGAAAATTTAGTATCAAATGACTACATGATCCTCCTATTGAGAGGGACTCATAGTATATCCCGGAATTAAGGTGAACCCCAGAATTAGATAAACTAGATTGACAGTTCGACATATACAAATTCTGCTAGTGCTGCTTTCATCGATATTATAAAGTGAATTGTCTATGGATACATGAAGGTTTTCAAATCATAGCGCAATGGTACGTCATGTTACGCCGATCGATACTTTCTTGTGACTATTAAATTTGACGTGTTCTTGCCAACATTTTTATCTGCCTCCTGAAGGCCGGAGCACTTCTTGTGTTTTAGTTCAAAACTCAGTTCCAATTAGTCTTATAGGTTAACACGTTCACAGTCTCCATACAAAACTATCGGACAATGTCACAAGTCCCAACTGTGCAATCAGTATGGGGAAGTGACGGAAGTACGGGCTCGACAGGGAACGTGTTAATATGGGCCTCAGGAGATTAAACTAGTTTGTCTAATCATGGCGATCAGTGGCGTGCACTCCATAAATACAAAAAGACACTGCCTGTCCTCTAATTTCTTCCCTACTAAAGGTAGATGGGTAGAAATTAGTAGGGAAGGCTGTATCTTAACTCTACCAAGGACCATTAAAACAAGAGGACTGATTCTCCATACTTTGGATTAAAACCCGACCGCTAGGGGATTTCCGGGCTAAAACTAGATGGCGCTAAAAAACTAAACATTTAACGATGTTATAATTGAACAAAGAAACATAGTATAGTAGCAATTAGTTCGTAAACAGCTAATAATAAATAAATTCTAACATTTAAATACTGTGTCACGTTTGCAAAGTTGAATAATTGTAAATAATATAATGCTTTTACCAAGCTCATACATAGATGGCGTTGAAAATTCGAGGAACAGCTTTTTGTATGGAGAATGACAGTCCCTTTGTTTTAATTCCTTGACTCTACCTACCCTACTACTATTAATGGGTAGAAATTAGAGGGTCAGCAGTGTCTTTTCGCCACTGATGGCGATTACAGTAGTCTACAAATCCCGGAATGTATGTCCTATTAGTATTAACCAAACACCGTCGAATACATATCGCACTGGTCCTGTTTCCTTAGCATACTTTACACAAAAGAGGTCTTAAAAGTTACCCTGTGCTGTAACTTTCCGACTAAACGTATTTATTAATTAGAAACGAAGCGTATCATCTAGCCTAACATACATCTTATAATGTCTTTACTTTATCGTTAACGCATCAATTCACTTCTTACAGCCGAGTGCAGGCTCGCGCGCCGAGAGTAGAATCCCATTGAGGCATAGACAAGACTAAATCGACCCTACAATAAAATTGCGCATTATCACAAAACATTGTGCACGGTTATTTTGACTATGTTTAGTTAATATTGACAATTTTGCAATGATTTAACGAAAGATGGGGAGAGTTTAAAGTTTATTGCGCAATCTCGCAACATTGTCGGGTGAAGTGCACATTGAAGATCCTGTATATTATAAAAAAATGTTAACAATGTTTAGCCGTCATCATAATTTTCACGAAAATCTTTATAAATCTTTGGAAAACATAAACTGATCGAGTAGGTACGATATATTGTACACATGGGTGGGCCCCGAAGACGTCATATTATAGAAGTCAATTAAACAGAACTTTGGTAAAGAACTCGAGTAAAGATGCATACTCCTAAATTAACGCCTTTTTAACGATTAAGTCAAATTAAAAAATTGATTTAAACAGGATATTCTACTACTGTGTGACCTGTCACATTTTCTCTTATAAGATTTTATATAAGCCAGTTATTTTTACAGTTAAAAATTTTGCTGACCCGGTAAGTTACGTATGAATTTTTATGCACTTTTACGATGCGCCTTATACCAACAGAATATAATGGTCTATCGACTCTCGTAGCGCGAACTTTACATTACAGTTAGTGTCCTATAATTGAAAGCCTAAATGAAAAGTGGAAAGTTCGTAGTTTCAAAGTTGAACACTAGACAGACTCGAAACGGGAGCAAATCGCAAATTAACCATAAACTAATATCAGATTAAAACTACTCTTCCTGTACCTCCCCATTGGCGGTAAAGCCATTAAGAAATTATTTTCTCGCTATAATAAAAATGGTTGGTTGTGACACTTGTGACTGTGGTATTGCATGTTATTTAAAATAGGTTAATTTAAGCGAGAAAATAGTACCAGTAGCTCTAGCATAACTGTGTCCCAAGACTCTTTGACACGCGACAATCACTACCTATCCCTTTCCATTCAATAGAGTGCAAAAGTGACAAGTCAAGCTGTAGCGGGACAAGTCGCAGCCGTCTCTATCATGGTAGGCTTTATCGTGCGATATACAGGGTAAAATTTTAGTGGTTGTTTTCCGTTTAAGGGCGTGTTCAGTATCGTGTTCTGATTAGGAAAAAGAAGAAAAAAATTCTGACGTAAAAAAAAAATTGTCTTTTGTATGGAGGGTCGGCTAATTTGAACCCCCTGCTCCATAGAAATTTTTTTTTTCGCGTTAAAAAAAATTCTTCCCCTTTTTCCCAATCAGAACACGATACTGAACATGCCCTTAAACGGAAAACAACCACTAAAATTTCACCTTGTATACATTGAAATATAATGTATGGAACGATGACGTCTAACAAAACTGACGTTGAAATTTGCCCCAAAACGCCCGCTTTTTAAAATCAATACGTCTTATGTATCAAGTGGTATTGATAACCAACATAATGTTTACTATATGCGAGTCTAAAATCATTTATGACAAATATTAGCTTTAACTTATTAGCTTATTAGCTTTTATTAGCTTTATTGTTACTAACAACTATGGTTCCTGTGATCCGAAATAAAGCATATATTATTATTATTATTAACTTTTTAAGTTTGAGAAGGCTTCATTTCTGGATAGGTTGCATATCGTTTCAAAGACAAAAATCTGTGATTGGTTACAAAGCTACTGACGTGAGAATTTCATTTGACGCTATAGATTTTTCTTCATTTTTCTCCTTCGCGTGGGGCCGATTTTGAGCGTCTGTTACGCTTCCATACTTATTATATTTCGATGGTTTCGCTACGCGTACGGAAGAAGCCGATTTCTGGGCAAGGGTAGACATAAAATTATGTACACAACACGGGAGGTAATAAAGAAAGCTCTCGTTCGCATATTTACGTCCCTCGCTTGCAGCTCGGGCCGAAAACATCTGCGATCTCGGCCTATCTTTATTTTACCACCCTAGTTATGTAATGTACTGGAGATGTACGTTGGAGCACACGAAACATCATTCGACATACAGGCGTCGGGAGCGACTTCATTATTATATTGTCGATATTCCCATTAGCTTCCATCTAAAGAGAAGGCTTCTTGCAGAGCTTGCAGTGGGTAGTTTCCCAGGCGTGGGGAGCGACTTCATCGTCGATATACCCATTAGCTTCCATCTAAAGAGAAGGCTTCTTGCAGAGCTTGCAGTGGGTAGTCTCCCAGGCGTGGGGGGCGAGTTCATTATTATATTGTGGATATTCACATTAGCTTCCAACTAAAGAGAAGGCTTCTTGCAGTGGGTAGTCTCACCAGTGGGTTGGTACAGAGGAGCGGTGCGGGTAGGCGTGTGTGTGTGTGTGTGTACAGCGGGACTCACACGTCGAAGTCGGCGCCGCCCTTGCCCGCCGGCGCTATGAACGGCTCGCTCCACATTCTTCTCAGGTCGCCCTGGAAGAAACAAGTTAGCGATGTATTTAGAGGATTAGGGGAGATTATGTGTTTGTGTTAGGCCAGTGATTCTTAACCTTTTAGTGATGAGGGGCCATATGACAAAATCTGTATATTGCCACGGACCACAAACTGTTTGGAGGCAATAGAAAGTAAATAGGTTTCGAGACTTTAGAGGCATTATAATATTTTTTTGGGATGGCTTCGCGGACCACTTCGGGTGCTGTCAGGGTCCAACAGTGGTCCGCGGACCACCGGTTAAAAACCACTGTCCGGTGGTGAAGACAGTACCACAGTTTGGTGGTGGTGTTACCAAAGTCCGGTGGCGATGTTGGTACCAAAGTTTGGTGATGATGTTACCAAAGTCTGGTGGTACCTTGACGTAGGCCATGGTGAGCAACGGCAGCAGCGTGAAGGGCACGAGGTAGAGCAGCGCCGGCTGCGCCGCCTTGAACACCTCCGCGGAGACCGTGGCCGTGAGGAGCCCCAGGAAGTAGCCCAGCAAAGAGCAGTGGAAGTACGTTAGGCGGGAACCCTGCAAGTGTTACGTTCAGAATTTAAGCACAGAAGACAATAACTAAATATTTTTACTAAAAAAAACCCGACCGCGGTGCACTTTAAAAGTGCATAAAATCAGTCATTTTGTTTATTTTCACAAACTTCATACCCAGTGACACTCGCGCCATCAAGACGAATCTAATGATGTGTCATTTATCGAAATCGGTTGTGCCGTTGAGTAGTTACGAGCGGACACAGGAACGGACATCCATACATACAGGTCAAACACATAACCCTCCTTTGGGCTTCGCCGCAGTCGGGTAAAAATAAATGAAGGTTACACGGAAAGAACATGTCTAGTCACCTAAGTAACTTTCTGAGTTATAGCGGTTTGAAAGTACGTCGTCGTGAACAATTACTATGGTAACAATTTCTTTAAAAGTCAAAAATGTTTATATTATTTTGAGATATCCATCTGTAATTAAGTGGTAAGTTATAGTTCTTAGCGAGCTCTACATTTTGAAATTAAAATCTCATTTAAAAAAAAGTGACTAGACATGTTCTTTCCGTTCGTCCTAGTATTGCGTATACGCCCCTTTGGCCTGAAACCCTCGATATATCAGCATCGAGCAGCATTTTCTGTATAGAGAAACATCATTTAGTATGGCGACGCGTTCGCATTTTGCATGCGTAAGCATGCTTACATATCGTCACTACTTAAAAAAAAACACGTATCTGATACTGACTTCAGGTAAAAACGCATTAAGTGTATATGAAAATCGTATGTAACTTTTGACGTTTTTCTCTACGTTTTTAGATACGAGTTTTTTTCGAAGTAGTGACGATATGAGCTTCACCCTCAGACTCGCTCTCCCCCTTTTTACGTAAAATTTCATTTAGTTTTAGAAATTGCATTAAAACTTATAATTTTACTTAAATCAAACAATTTTGTTTTTCAAAGGGGGTTGGCCGCAAAGCCTTAATAAAGCGGCTACGTGTGAGTTGGATTTGCGCACGTAGGGTTCCGTACCACGGTCAAGCTAGCAAAATTACGTAAGAATGTCTGTGAAATAAAAAAAATCTTCCATACAAAAACGTGACGATCTGGAATGGAACTTTAAGGATACAATTTTTCTTGTATTAGATTCGAAAGCACAAACGATTCTGAGTAAGGAATCCGCAAAAAGTTTATATTCTAAAAAATACACACACATGTAAAAAAAAAACAGTTTAGTGTTTACCATTGAGCGGGGCCCGGGCACCTGCCCCATCTGGCAGACGAGCGTGGCCTTCTTGTACGCGTCGTAGCGCAGCACGAAGCACAACAGCAGTCCCGGCATCACGATGTCACCCAACCCTGTAGATTAGTTATTCCTATATAAGATTTCAGTTGCGGGCCGTTTAAAAAAAATAAAAATAATTTATTTCAGATCAACTTTGATCCCTAGAGTGTTAGTCCGGAACAATGCAAGGTTATATCTATGTTAATAGTATACAGGGTGGGAGAGACTATACCGACATACTTTAGCCATGAATTCCTGGTGGTGTGACGAGTAAATAATGTTATATCAACATGGGTCGAATATTGTCATTTTACATTAATAGTCTTATGGAACAAAATAAATCAGTAAATTAAGCCCCTCGTTATAAACATGTCCTTACTGGCTGAAAAGATATCAAAAAGAAAAAAGCTAAAATGGAAACGAAAGGTCAATTTTTTGGCCTCGTAGTCGCTTACCATCAAATACTGCGAAGGTTAATTCCTGTTTAGTTAAAGGATTTTAAAAAAATAGTAAAGGTATCTTAGTCACATTTATTAGGGCTTGTTACACACTTGGGATTTTTCATTTACAAAATAATGGATATCTCGGAAAGTAAACGTTTTTCGACTATACATCACATAACATTTTTTACTCCTAATAGTTGTTAGAATCTATAGTTAAAGTTTGTCGGTATAGTCCCTCCCACGCTGTATACAGAGATTAAAAAACCGGTCAAGTGCGAGTCGGACTCGCGCATCGAGGGTTCCGTACAAACTCATAAGTAGATAAATAGATAGTACAAGAAAAATTGTATGGCAATTAGTTTAGTAGGAGCAAATAAGTATGTGTTACGATTTTTGCAATTTTTTTAAAATACGGTGCAACTTAGGAAAACCGTTATATTTTTCCTGTTAAATTCAGGACGACATTAATAATTGGTAATTATTACAGAAAACTAGCGTATGAATTTCTAAAGTATTATCACAAAAGTATTTTATATATGTTGCTGAACCTGTCCGTAAAATATTAGCGCTTACTAAAATATGACCTTATAGATATCAGGATAAAAATAGGCTAGTTTCCTAACAGGTCAATTCAGCTTCTTTTTATGAAGTGTCAAAACGCTACGATAGTATGGAGCTTCATAGATAATTTGAATAAATGACGTCACAGGATGCTAGGGTCGAATTGTCTCCTTATTTTAATATCTTATCTTTTTAAAATCGTTAAAAGCAAGAAAATAAGAGAATATGGATTTATTTGGGATCAGTTTTGGAAGCTTTTTATTTTCTATTTTTCTTAGTAATTTATCTTGTTTTGACGCCTAGAGACCCTTTACATCTCTTAAATTGTAGTTTTATGTTTATTGAAATGTATTTAGTTAAGTAGTTGTTTGTGATATGCAATGTAATATTGTCACAATTATTGTAATGTGTTTAAAAGAGAAACTGGTGAGTTTCTTCCGGCGCTTCTTCTCACCAGAATGTCATCTGCCGAAGCGCCAAAAGAAAAGAATCAGACATGTGAAAGAGCCCTTGAGGCCTACTTGCAGAAATAAATTATTTCATTTCATTTCATTTCATTTCAAGCTTAATAAGATAATAAGTGTAAAATATATTTTTTTTACTACAGGAAACTAGTCCAATGTGTGGCATTTACCGAGCATGGAGAAGTGCCCCTGGTGGTGCATGGACGGGAACACGAGCTTGGCGGGCAGCGACAGCTTGGGCGCGTCGCGCATGGCGCCGCCCAGCTGCAGGCGCCGCGCCACTACGTTCATGGGGTTCTCTGCTGGCCTGCACACAAACACACATACATACAATAGAAGCGTTCCTTAATTGACAACATTTCATTTTAAGAACACTTTACAATGTATATACGATTCGAAAGCATTTTGTCTCCTGAACACTACACTATTTTTATATTTTTTTTATATCGCTTAATATAAAAAATACAAATAAATAAAAAATATGTTCTCATTCTACCAGTTCTACGGCACAGTAGATGAAATGCCAGTGCCTTTTGCCACAGAAAAAATAAGCTGTCATAATTTTGAATTTGACATTGTTAATGCATACTGTCAGGGGCCCGTTACACGAAGCTACAAGTTACAAATTACAAGCGGAAGTCTCTTTTCAATACCTTTTGATAGAAAGAGGCTTCCGCTTGTAATTTGTAACTTGTAGCTTCGTGAAACGGGCCCCAGATCGCTTACTTTTTTTCGATCACGATAAGACTAAAGTAATGGTTTATTCTACCGTAGAACTGTAGTTACGCCCTTTTAGAATAAGTAAATATTAATATATTAATTATAAATCAATTACAAATCCTGGTGAAACAAATAAACTATCAGCGTATACGTCTTTTCAAACCAAATACAGAGAACCAAAAAAAATAAAGGCTCAAAAAAATGAAAGGTTGTCAATTATAAAAACATTTGACGGTATCTTTACTGAACAAATAAACTACCTAGCTTAATTAGCTATTTGGTTAGCTGCCTAACCTTTTCATTAGACACACTCCTTATTTTAGATTAGATTTGTTAGTCAGCTTGTGTGCCTCAGAGCAGCAATAGAAGCCCCGCTCAGCGGGGCCTCGTCGACCTGCTGGCGGATCATAATTTAGCGAAAATGCTAGGCAGTTAACCAAATGGCTGACTAAAGCAGTTGGCTGCGACATTTCGATGAAGGTGCTAAGAAGACCGACCTTGTGGCCACTTTGACCATGACGTTGGTGGTGAAGATGTAGGAAGAGAAGAAGACCCAGAACACGTCGTAGAGCAGCAGCCCCGTGAGCAGCAGCGTCGACACCTTCAGCGACGGCAGCCGGATCAAAGCGATGAACGTCACGCAAAGACCCATGCCCATCGCTGGAATAAAAAAAATAGTACATTACACAACTAGGGTGGTAATACAAAGGAAGCCCTCGATCGCATATTTACGTCCCTCACCTGCAGCTCGGGCCGCAAACATCTGCGATCTCGGCCTTTCTTTATCGGCCCAATATGCGTTTGCTCTGAGCTAATTGTGGTCGCGTTTAGTGCCCCAATGTGCGGTTGCTCTGAGCTACTTGTGGTGGCGTTTAGTGGCCCAATGTGCGGTTGCTCTGAGCTACTTGTAGTCGTGTTTAGTGGCCCAATGTGCAGTTCATCTGAGCTACTTGTGGTCGCGTCTAGTGGCCGAATGTGCGGTTGCTCTGAGCTACTTGTGGTCGCGTTTAGTGGCCCAATGTGCGGTTGTTCTGAGCTGCTAGTGGCCGCGTTTAGTGGCCCAATCTGCGGCCGCTCTAAGTGGGATGTACGACGGTCGCGGACTTTAATTGTTAAGCCATTTAGGGTTTAGTCTAAATGTGTCGTGCAATCTATGACACAACTATTGTAAGGTGAAACCTAAATGGCTCAACAATTAAAGTCCGTGAGTGTACTGGGGCACACTCACCGTCCATCAGCAGCCAGTGTCCGGTGAGCACCCACACGGCGACGATGGCGGCCGCGAGCAGCGCCGCCGCCAGCTCGGGCCCGGAGTACCGCCCGCAGACCGCCCGGGACCCGTTGCCGCCGCCCGCGACGTATTGGCACAGCGGCGTCAGCAGGAACGCTAGCGCCGCGCATGCTATTACTGTAACACGAGATTATAGTTTACTATTAATTTTACTATAATTTTATTTGTCTTGTTTGGACGCATATAGAGACCCTTTACATCTCTATAAATGTAGTTTTATGTTTAATGTAATGTATTAATGAAAACATATCATATTGTTGTAATACTTGTAAAATGGTCGAAAAGAGAAACTGGTGAGTTTCTTCCGGCGCTTCTTGGTCATTACCCGAAGCGCCAAAAGAAAAGAAGAGAAAACAGTTTAATGAGACATGTGAGCCCTTGAGGACCTACTTGCAGAAATAAATTATTTTTTATTTTATGAGGTTTAATTAAGACTGACTGACGGTTCGCGAACCTTATTACTAATGATCTCTGTTGTATTGATTGTTTACAACCACTCGATGGATGTTATGTTTTCTAATTTGTAATGGTACTTACTCGCAGTGCAGATGGCGACGAGAGTCTGCATGGAGTCGAAGAAGAAGAACATAATGAGGAGCGCCACGGACGAGCCCAGCGGGAAGCATAGCGCCTGCATCGTGTTCAGGGTCTGTACGTCTGTGAAATAGTACATTACACAACTAGGGTGGTAATACAAAGAAAAGCCGAGATCGCAGATGTTTGCGCCCGAGCTGCAAGCGAGGGACGTAAATATGCGACCGAGGGCTTTCTTTATTACCCGTGTAGTGGTAAATAATTTTATGTCTACACTTGGTCAGAAAGCGGCTTTTTCCGTACGCGCGGCGTGCGGAAAAAGCCACTTTATGGCCAGGTGTGGCATAAAACAAATAATGTCTCAGATTGCAGGTATTTGTCGCCCGAGCCGAAGGCAAACGCAATAAATATGCGATCTGAGGGTTTCTTTATTACCTCCCGTGGTAAGTACAACATTTTACGTCTCCCCCAGGCCAGGAAGTGGGTTTTACCGCACGCTAGCGTGCGGTAATTGCCACTTTATGGCCAGGTGTGACGTAAACTACTTTAACCCTTAATTTGGCAACAATACAGAAGGTCAATAATTCAAACCTCGCCGGGATTCAATAGTAACATGCGATTGGAGTTGGAAAAAATACAAAAAGATGGTCAAAGAGTTTGGTAACTGTGGTCCAAGTTGTCAAATTGGATTTACACTAAATCCGGTCTTATATGAAATTCATGCAACAAAAAAGCACGCTTAGGGCGACTAAAAGTTCTTCGCCAGGTCTGCAGTCCCAGCGGATCTGGGTAAGCTTGAAGGCGAAAATTGGCAAGAAACTCTGCGGAATCGGGTCAAGCGGCATGTTCTGGTTTGATGAACTTATATTATAATACTCACTACTGTTGGCTTGGCTAGGCGCCGGCTTGGTGCCTCCTAGGAGCGAGGCCTCGCGTTCGCGCTCCGCGCGCTCCCTCGCCTCCCTCTCCATGTTGAGCGAGCGAAAACTGCCGTACACTATCAGCAGCATTGAGATCAGGCACGCAGACACTCTGGAACAATATACGCGAATCAGTAACAGTTCCAAGCATTTACATGAAAGAAACATTTTGTCTCTTTATTGGTTTAATGCGGGTAATTTACACCACATTTCTATGTTACATATATAGACCATCTACTTTGACTTCCCGCACCATTCTGTTTTAATAGGAATTAACCTAAACGCCATCTATGAGAACTGCATTACACAGGTTCCCGGTCGATTCCCGGTCTGTACACAGGCGAGTGCCATTTAATTTTTCTATGTACTTTGATTTCTTGTATCTATATAAGTTCCAAACATGTTTATGGATCATACAGATTTAAGAAGTGTCGCGGCACAGTACCGCATAACGCGTGCTAATGCGTACTCTTCCTGGTCGCTGGCTAAAGCCCCCTTGCGGGGCCCTCACGGCTGCGCGGCGAAATCGCGGTGTGAACCACTCCTGCCGGGGTCAATTGCAGAAAAAATGTACCTTTTACTTTTTTTTGTCTGATCATGGTGTGGTGATGAAATAAAAAAAGTAGTGCAAAATGTCCCAACTTTTCAGTACAAATTTTGAATTTCTCAGTTTCGTTACGCCGAAACGAAATATAGGGGACCCCGAAACTAAATATAAATGAAAAGTGCTCGTGATTCTGAGTAAAATGTTATAAGACACAACATGATCAGACAAAAAAAGTAAAAGGTACATTTTTTCTGCAATTGACCCTCCTGCTCGCGACACTCCATCCGTAGGGTCAGAGCGCGCGTGACCTGTTGCGCTTAGCAGGCGCCTAAGGGAGGCAATAAGCGACCCTCGCACAGAACGTTTTCTCGAGCAAAGGCCCAAAGGCTCTAGCGATTTAGCGCGGGAACGCTGCCTGCGTCCACGGGCACCCAGGTCCACGCAGTCCCTGTGTGCGAAGTGTTCGGCGCACACAGGGACCAAGGCAACAGGGGCGCCGGAATTCAAAACACGACGACCAAAAATAGGCGCTTCAGAGGTTTCGCACACAGGCGCTGCCGGGGGTCGGCGCAGCCTAGCAGGCCCTGCCGAGGGGGCTGATTTTTTTAAATTTTAGTTTTATTATAGATTTTAGTTATATTTTCTACTATCATATTCTTGTTATTGTGTTAGATACACAAAGTATCATTCCAGTGTCTTTCCTATGGATTATACAATAGTTAACGGCGTGGGAACATGTCATGGTTTTTTAAATTACAATACAGGTCTAGTAGTACTAAGATGTAAGCACAATCGAACAAAGAAAGAGGTTATGCATTCTGTCATACCTATTAGTATGATTGACCCTTATAGGAATGCACCTATTCCTATAAGGGTCAACTAAGAAAATCAGGCTTTTAAAACCCTTAACTTTGTTCATATCCACAGGAAAAATGCTAACACTTACAGAACAGTGGATTCAAAGATATTTATGTAGGTACGCATTTTTCATTTCATTTAATTGGGTAGGTAAAGTTTCTCAAAGATGTGTAGTTTATATATTTTGTCGATAGTTCCCGACGTAATGATCTAGAAAATACCGCTATTGAATTTTTATTCCCTGTAATTTTTTTCAAAATATTGTTTTAAATTCTCGATTCGACACTTGACAAAAAATTCTAAATTCGTAAAAAAAAATCTTCCATCCAAACATCTTTGAAAAGCTTCACCTACCCAATTTTAGGTAAAACTGGAGTCGATGCCAACATAATTTTTACACTCCTCAAATCGGTACTAGAGTTACTGTCGAACATACAAAAACAATCAGAACGCCGATATGTCAGTCAACTCATATCCTCACTCACTAACTTCGTTGCTTCGGTCAAAAATCTAAGTCTTCTTTACGCAACGCCAAGTACTTAATCGTTCTTTGTTACAATTTAAACGGTTGTTAGTTCACAATAAAATTAGGTAATCGCCGATACGGTAGTTTACCGGAAAGACTGTCATTACGCAACCAACCATTCATACAATTTCCCCCATTTATGTAAATCTACGTACGAGCTATCAAGATGCTCTGAGATGTAATTAAAAGCAATTTGTAGACTATTAAACCATATTACTTGTAACGGCTTGAATGCAACGGTAGGACTTGACAACGAGCACATGCTGAACTCTATAAATTCGCCTGTTGACTCGATTTTCTTTCTGTCGTAAATCGATTCTACTATTTGTGAGGAACAAATATCTCTATGACACCTAATACATTTAATATATAACAGCCACAAATTGTAATTAAAAGTAGCAGATCGCACTGAGCATTGAAAACGCTCTATACAAAACGGTAGGAACTTATGACGTCATCCGTTCCGTCGCTGTACTAAGTCTGTATGAAAAAAAAATAGCATTTTGCCATTTTGAGCACGAAATGTCATACATTTATTTTTTCAGTGTTATTTAAGCATTCCAAAATTGACTTTAATTTTTCTTTAAGAGGATAAAAAATATCCCTTCGGCCACTTTGGAAACCAAAGGTTCGAAACCAGTTTAGAACACAGAATTATTTTTCTTCTTAGGAAACCTGGTTTCGAATAAAGAAAAATAATTCTGTTTTCCAAACTGGTTTCCAATACAGAATGTAAAATCTTGTTTTGAAACTCATTCAATATGTATTTACGTCGCAGGGTTATGATGAAAACTGGGCTTTATCGTTATTTTTAAACTTTGTGGTCTCATAACTTTATATTTTTTATACATTTTTTGTTTATTTCTTTTGTGTTATGATAATTTAGTATTTTCCTATCCATGTGACTATATTATGTTGAAAAATTCAACATTAGTCAACATCCCTATTGTCATTTACGGGTCCATATTTTATTATGATTAATTATTGCTGGGTTATGGTTTAAGTATTGCACTAACTGTTTATTAATAAGTTACCTTCGAGTACGAAAACTGAAGGGAATCGCAGTACAAAACAATGGAAACCCCAGGATGGGCTCCCTCTATTTGGGATAAGTTCATTTCTCCAAATGTATTGTATGTAAGAAATTTTTAACTGATGTAATTTTCCTGTAGTTTATACGATAAATATTTCGGAAAACCTTTTACGTAAATTAATGAAAATAGTTAAGGTTATTTTTACATATATTCTGAAAAGTCAATGGTGTCTGTAAAATAACTATTATGCGTAATGAGTATTAGACGAACAAAACATTCGGATAAGTAAAATTATGGCAAAAATACAAGCGAAAAGATCCTGTATTTTTTTTCTGCTTTTTTGAAATAACGCTCGATAATGTAATACCATTGACTCGTCAATTTACTGCAGATAATTAAAACCCAGAAGAGGCATAATCGGCAAAATAGACTATGTAGTTATGTAGTAGGTACTCCAGGAGAATTATATAGGCTGCTTTCATATGGTCTTTGTCACGTTTTGACTATAGTATAACCGATAAAACATCAAGCATGGAATTTTTTTTTTTTATTGCTATAGACTGGCAAACAGGCAGACGGCCCACCTGATGGAAAGCGGTCACCGCCGCCTATAGACATTTGCAACACTAGATGCATTGCCAATGCGTTGCCGGTCTCGAAGAAATTTGATGACACCCTTTTTAAAAAATCCCATATTGTAGCGCAGTGGGAAAATCTTAGCAGGAAGTTCATTCCAGATCCACTACTAAAGTGCCGGAATAAAGTAATCACACCATACAACATACATTGTATTTTATCGCAAAATCGGAGTTTTTATTATTCAAGCTGGCACGCCGGCATTCATAATTATCCGATTCACTAACTGTAACGTAAACGTAGTTAACACTGGTGTGATAGCTAATATACAAGTCATTGCCCGTGACACCAATTAGTTGCTCTCGACGAACCCTGTCGTTCTTTCAATAGACTACTTGCCTGTAGTAAATACAAATTATTTCACGCTTGCTTTCGAAAATTTACAAAAAAATACTAAACTATATCTATTTTGCGTTTTCAAAGATTTTTAAAAGATCAAAAATAAAAATAAGTGAATAACTTAAAAATATTTTAAGTTAAATAGTTTTACATTTTATCATTTCCATTGGCGACGCTTTGACTCCATCATCAGACCCTCAATCAAGTCGAAATTATCATAATGTTGCATTGACACAGGAACTCAATATGTTTACGAAGTTTCATAACATTCGGTTCAGTGGAAGTTGTCGAAAGAGCTATCACAAGATTTGAATCAAATAAAACTAGTCAACCTAAATAAAACCGTTTAGTAAGAAGATGATTTGAACTCTGAGGAAAATGACGTCATATTACTTTTTAACCGACTTCAAAAAGGAGGTTTTTTTTTTATACAAACTTCATGCTATCTGCACGTTTTTACAGTTCATAAAAAGTGACGGAATTAATCTGTCAGACAAGTGCCCTATTATTTTAGCTGCAGTCGTCGGGCCTCGGGCTCTTCCGTTCAATTAGATCAGAAGTGGATTATGCGGGCCCTCGCTTTTCATAATTAGTTTTATAGCTATTAAAGTTAATGTTCTAGTTATTAAAGTTTCGTCTATTATAAGCGAGCTCGTATAATACTCGATGAGAATGAGGTACACGGCTCATAAAGATGTATACAATCGATTACTTAATGCCATCCTATTATCACCTCAAAACGACTGGACTTGGGATAGCTGGACATCCAAGGATGGTTATAGTTATAGTAGACTTTTTAGTTTTCATCCGAATACGAAAAGAGGGATATAACTTTTTTCTTTTTTGTCCTTCATCGATAGCGTTTTTTTTAATAATTAGTTCGGTTCATTATTTCAAAGGAAGCATGTACAATATAGTACCTACCAGACTCCGAACGTGAAAAAAAAACTTTAAAGGAAAGCATTTTATAAATTCTGGTTATTACGTAGCATATCGTAAGGCATTTTAGTTTCATAGGTATATGCTAAACCAGTGGTGGGCAAAGTACGGCCCGCGGGCCAACTCCGGCCCGCGAAACCATTTTATCCGGCCCGCCGCGGATGCATCGAAATAGTTTGTATATAGCGCGCGATGATTATATTTTTAATATTATATAATAATATGATAATTCTGGCCCTCCTCCGAAATTTCTCAAGCTTTCTGGCCCCCCATGAAAAAAGTTTGCCCACCACTGTGCTAAACAATCGGACTACAATGTTATTCCATGGATAATTACTAAATAAACGAATATGAATATAATTACGATGAAATTTTGGAGATACGCGAGATATATATTTATGGTCCAAACAAAGAAGAATAATTTAGACAAAAGACGTTAAGGTAAATGGAGACTACGCTACGATTTTTTACACTTCTACAGTGTACAATGATACGGTCGTTTTCACTGACCTTTCCAAAACATTTTCTAGTGTTATCTACTGGTCGTTAAGCGAACATCGCGTGTCTACAAGCCTATTAATTACATCCCGGCTAATGTAATAATACGTAATGATAGGTAACTCGAAGCTGTATCGATAAACTTTATACGGGAAATGCACTCCAGTTGAAGATAAGGATTTTATTTGATATGCAAAACCACGATTGCTAAGAGTAATATTTCCTATACTTCCTGTACTTATAGATGTGTTCAAATGGGCCAATCAACTTTTTCTTTTCGTTATTCTGTCCAATTGTCTAAGAGAGACAACAGTGTCAGAGTTTCTTAAAATAGTACATTACACAACTGGGGTGGTAATACAAAGAAAGGCTGAGATCGCAGAAGTTTGCGGCCCGAGCTGCAAGCGAGGGACGTAAATATGCGATCGAGGGCTTTCTTTATTACCTCCCGTGTTGTGTACATCATTTTATGTCTACACTTGGCCAGAAAGCGACTTTTTCCGTACGCGCAGCGTGGGGAAAAAGCCCCTTTATGGTCAGGTGTGGCATAAAAACTGTTGTAGTACCTATATGCTACTAATGTGCATAGGCGATAGTCCACAAAATAATGGGCGTATAACTACGACAATAACACTCCTTTTTTAGGCAGTCGTGTAAAAATGTACGTTTAATGAATTTTAACTGTAGAAAAGTTATAGAAAATCATGTTTTCAAAGAGTTGTCCAAGGGACGTAGCCAGGGCAACGCGGTAGTAGAAAAAGTTGATCAAACCAAATAATTTTGAGTCATTTCTAACGTCGTTCTGTCCCGGTAGGGAATAGGCTACTGATGGCACTTCAAATCAGCTTCTTTTTATGAAGTGTCAAAACGCTCCGAAAGTATGCAGTTTAGTATGAAATACGAACTTGTGACGTCATACGTCATGCTCAACATAGTGCCTTATTTCTAGTTTCCGTCATTGTAAAATCGTCGGTGGCACGAAAATAAGTTTAAATGATTTTATCCGGGCTGTTTTGGGAGCGTATAGTATAATTGCCTTAGGATAATAACGGGAATAACGCAGGCAAAGCCGCATTACAATAATACTTGTAAAGCTAAGTGACAACAACCTGCGCGTTAAGTTCCGGCGGTCTGACACAATTTCATGGTTAATAATTCTGATTATAATCACGGAAAAGAACCGTTGGTCCAGCTGTTGTCGACGAATTTTACTGAAACCATTTTGTAATACCGGACAATGAAAATGTTAAGCACAGTTAGAACCTTATCACTTTACAATTAGAGTTATTGTTCAAATTAACTTTCCTGAATGGGCTATTTTTGTGTAATAAATGGCAAATGAGCAAGCGAGACACTTAATGGAAAGCAGTCATCATCGCCCATGGATAACTGCAACACTAGATTCAGATTCAGATTGATTGATAGAGGAGTTGTCTTTACGTTGCCGACCTTTGAGTGTCTTGTTTACTCGCTCCTTGAAGTACCCCATGCCACAGCGCTTCGGGAACACCTCTGGAGAGCTCATTCCACATTTTGCCAGTTATTTGACAGTTCAACCAACTTCTTTTTATCTCAGATATTACGCAGTTTCAGCAAAACGGATATGTGACGTCACTGCTCAATAAGGTCCAATTGTATGCTTATTTTTAGTTTTTGACACTTTTTAATCATTGATGGCACGAAAATGAATGAAACTGTTTTTTTGTAGCAGTTGTGGAAACATAGTATGAAGGTTAATACTGAAAAATACACTATTCCATTTTTTTTATGACACTATTCAACATTTTCATTGGCCAACTGTACCTGGACTGGACACTACGTTTTTATAGTACATTACATAACTAGAGTGGTAAAACAAAGAAAGGCCGAGATCGCAGATAAATATGCGATCGAGGGTTTTCTTTAATACCTCCCGTGTTGTGTACATCATTTTATGTCTACACTTGGCCAGAAAGCGGCTTTTTCCGCACCTGCAAGTGTCCTCGTACCTCGTACAGCAGACCACAAATCTCGTATTTGTACGAGGAATCTCGTACCCTGCTTCAACCACTTTCAGTTTCCTGGTCGTATTATTAATATTATTGTAGAGGTGCAGGAATTCTACACCACTAAGTATTATTTTTAACTAGCATTTACCCGCGGCTTCGCCCGCGTTGGTCCCGTTAATGTCCCAAGGGAACTCTTTACCGGGATAGTATCCTATATTTCAATCCAGGGCTCGGTTTACTTGCATACCTACCAAATTTCAGCTCAATCCTGGATGTTACCCCGTTATTGAGTAACAAACATCCAAATATCCAAACATCTTCACAAACTTTCACATTTATAATATTAGTGTGATTTCCAATATGAATTCGTACAATGATTGACCTAGACGCCGACCGCAGTTGAAGATATTTCACGGAGCGGTTACAACCATTGTCCGGTGACAAGCAAGATTACAAAATATGGTTGAACCAAGAATGATGGGCAGAAATGTACGGCACCCAGCCTCATCACCAATACAATTATAACAGATGTAGACTTATTGACAACAGCATTTGCTATAATTGTTATTAAAACCACTAGTCACTAAGACCACTAAAAAAATCTCCTAATCATGAGTTAATTGATTCTTAACTATCAATTAAGTATCAATTAACTCTTAACACCCAGTATTTGAAGGCTGATAACTCTCTTCTCCGGGGCTTTTGGAGTTTGTCCTCATATTAGAAAATTAAGCTTATGTAACTAGCTTTCACGTGATATGCATGAGATTTGTATTGGATATGGAGGCCAACTTGCCCATCATTCCCCGCTAGTTACATTTTTTAGGTATCGTTGCGTAGTTGTGCAACGCGATGGATTTAGTTAAGTCGCAAAAAGTCTCAACAAAAGAATTTCTGGGTATAACGTTTTTCATTTCCTTATTGAAATCAGTCCTACAGACGCTAGAAGATAGAAATTAGATCACGGGCTAGATCCCGAGTTTCAAAATCGTGCCATACCCAACTTTTACTCAAATAGGATAACAAGAGAATCACGGTTCTACACTTCTTTTTAATACCAAATTCCATTAGGAATTCGAAGTATAGCCAGTGGTCACGAACCCATTCAGAAGGGGCGAGAACTCGTATGCGATTTTCATTTCATTGCGGCGATTAATCGATCAACAGTACACATCGTACCTGGGTAGCCCGCAATGTAATCAAACTTGCATACGAGTTCTCGCCGTCTAAATGGGGTCTAGGGGCGAGAACTCTTATGCGATTTTCATTTCATTGCGGCGATTAATTGATCAACTGTACTCAACGCACCTTGGTAGCCCGCAATGTAATCTAACTCGCATACGAGTTCTCGCCCCGTCTAAACGGGGCCTAAGCTCGTCGTCCGATTGTCACTGGTCCAGTAGTTGCCATCTTGAATGTTAAGTCATTTCATTAGCAATAGAGGTGACAGTATTGCGGAAACGCGTCAAACACTATACTCTGTATTTTTTAGGTACAAAAAAAAGGTAAACAAAAAAAACACGTGACTAGGGTCGTCCAGCCAGTGGTATTGTGCCACAGATACAAAACATTACTTTGATTTCACTTTAAGTACCTAAAATGACAGAGTATAGTTTTTGACGCGTTTATTTTAGTGGAATCCTTATGAGCAGTTGAGCACCGGCGGTGCAAAATACAAGCAAGCGCCATAGGCCGTGGTGACGTACTTTTTTAATATAGACCCGTCACATTTGGCTAAACCCGCTCTCCCCATGGTGGCATATGGATGGCCCTTATGAAGGAATTAATGGTGATAATTACTTGGAGGAGTCCATGATTGAGTAGGCCCACTTGTACTCCTGGTACTCCATGTTGGCGCCCACCTGCGCCATGCTGTCTGCCGAGGAGTTGCCGGGGCGAGGTCACTCTGCAAACAATACACACGCAACATGAACACAACAACATTGTTAATGTATTCCGGAGCGAACATTGAAAAAGTAAATAGCTCGGGTGATGCTTGAATCCGCATCACCACAGCTCTCCCAGCCACCATTATAGCACCACCGAACGGCTCGAGCCACCGAATTTTTAATCTGTCCATCACCTCCAATCTTTTTAATCTTTTTATATGCCTTTCTGGGACACTTGTAGCAAAGTACAGCGCAAGTCTAAGCATCACCAATGCCACACTACATAGCAGTAATTATTTTTTTTTCCTACAAAAGGTTCACCGCGCGACCTGTATTTGTGCGCGCCGTGAATGAACGCACTACAAGCAAAGTTTCACGAATGCGTCAGAATGCCCCAGTACGGATCACACTGTCTGTGCCTCAACCTTGAATACGTATCGCGTGCTCCTAAACGGCCGAAGTTTGCCTACTCATCTGTCTTTATACTTTGCTTGTGGCGCCATCTACCGCAATAAAAACAATTAAATTTCGTTGGCAGGCATTTATGCTTAAATAAAAAAGAACCTAGTCATAAAAATAAAAAAAACGCGTAGACGCACGAGGGTGTAAAGACTGTAAAGCAGAGAGAAAGGCCGAAAGACAGAGATAGAAAGAAAATGTATCTGTTAATCATAGGTATAGGATAGCTACGGAGAATCGGACTGAAGGAGGGTAATCCCACTAATATTATAAATGCGAAAGTTTGTGAAGAGGTTTGGATATTTGGATGTTTGTTACCTTATAACGGGGTAACAACTGGATGGATCAAGCTGAAATTTGGCATGAAAGTAGACCAAGTCCTGGATTGAAACATAGGATACATTATATCCCGGTAAAGAGTTCCTTTGGGACAATAACGGGAACAACGCGGGCGAAGCCGCGGGAAAATGCTAGTAGGGTATAAACCAGGGCATACCGTGAGTGAGAAGAGACGGAAAGAGGATTAATTTATCAAACATAGACATACAATAGGGGCAGTCAAGTTTTCAACTCTATGTTTTACCAGACTAAGGCTGCGGCTCCACTGAGGCAGAGACGAGCGAAGCGGAGAGGAGACGTGTAGAGAACTAGACATCGACCAATCACATTAGCGTTCGCTGTTTCCATTGAAGCGGAGTGGAGACGAGATGTGGGTTTCAACATTTTCAACTAATGTGATTGGTCGATCCTACAAGTCTCCGCTCCGCTCCACTCGTCTCCGCCTCAGTGGAGGCACAGCTTAACGCCGAGCTTGTCACACTCAGACAATCTACATCTACAGTGAACCGATGGCTCAATGGACAGCAAAAAAAAAGGTACTCTAAAACACAATCGTCCTAATTACGTTAAAATAGTAAGCACCTTACAGCACAAATCATAAGGTTGAATTTTTCATCCGATTGTGCTATTGTATCGATTTGTAAAATACATATTAAAGAGACCCAAGGCAACAATGGCGCATGTATCGTCAACTGCATCGGTTTATCTCTTTTCCAGTTCAACTTGTCGATTTTAGCGATTTTCTATCAAGTAGATAAGCAAGTGCGAGAGAGAGCGGCTACGTATATACCTTTTTATCTTTATCTTTATGGTGATATAAAAATGTAAACTCAACTTTCTGTAACTTTGCGTCATTATTCTAATAAAAATCTTGACAGCGCGAAGTACGATTACCGCCGTACGTGAGCAGCGCCATCTTACAAACAATTTGCAAATAAAGTTACGGGCTTCTTCTACAATTGTACCTAGGTACTTAATGAAATAGAGCTTTCCGCATAGGTTGTATAATAAACTGGTTGACTTGGAAATGAGCGCCACCGACTCCAGTCGTGTGGATAATGCTGGGAGCTAACTATAAGGTTTAGTTTAAAAATGTATGTAACAAACAATTACATCAAATAAATATTTCATTCTTTCTTTCTTTCTAATAAGGTACCAAACCTGTAATTGTGAATGATTTGATCAATGTTACACAAAATAAACGTAAAAAAAATAATTAACTCGTCCAAGTTATGTTTTAAAAATATACTTTCCCAAAATAATAACAGCGGTAGCTTACCTTAGTACAATGATAATGTTAAACAAACATTGCATCACATATCACGCATAATATTATCTCACTCGCGTCCTCTCGTATTCCATACATGGTAAATGTAAACCAGAATTAATCTTACAAAACCAGAAATAATTAGGGTATTTTACTATTAGATTAGCCTACAAGTACTCACCTTTACAAGAGGATACAATTGGAAAATTGACAAAGCAACAGGCATGTACCTCTAGCACTAGCACAACACGTGTGACACGCGACTCTTTGTCGCGCGACAAATGCTACCTATCTCTTTCCACTCAATATCGTGTGACAGTGACAGGCGATGCTCTGTCGCGCGAGAAACAAAGTCGCGGCCAATTATGCTAGACGTACTGGGGTGTAATATAAGCACTATCACAGCACAGAATAAGTAATAGTACTATGTACAGAAGTTTCTCTTTCTAACAAAACTGACGTTCGGGTCCGGGCACCGGACGGAACCCCTTCATGAGTGGCTGTTAAATAAAATGTTTTATTCTATTAAGGATTATTTAGGGTATAAGATATGATTTAAATTAGTAATTGTGTATTAATTATAATAATAAAATTGAAATGTGATATATTTGCATGCTGTTTGTGGACAGCTGAATATGGAGACACTATTATAACATGTAACACCTGTAACCTGACCCTATTCAAGCAAATAAATGATTTATGATTTAACGCACCGCATCCAACGACCGGCTCTCTCTACTGCATAACGCGTGCTCTTTCTGGTCGCTGGCTAAGCCCCTCCGGAGGGTCAACATTTGGCACTAGTAGCCACGCGGCGACATCGCGGAGTGAGCCACTCCTGACACCACATATTACAAACAATCACTGTTCAGTAAATATCTTAATACAGCCACCAGCAATAAGATATGATGAAATGGAGCTTGCAAAAATATCTGACACCTCTCCTATACGTACTATAACTTGTCTGATACCACCATAACTATGACAATAAGGTCATGTCAGATATGAATGCCCGTCGAGGTACATTTGCCTAGAATTTGTCTATAAAAGTTAAAAAGTTTATCTTATCACATACAAAAAGTGTCTTATTATAACATGCTTTTGATTACGATATTTGATAACACTCTCTATAAGTTATTGTTGTGTGATGTGAAAACACATAATACATATTTATAAACACATCCATGAGCTCACCTTCAAGCATATTTTATTCTTAAAAAATATTTTCATTTAAAATGTTTTCACAAAGTTGACAGGTTAAATATAAGTTAGGTATGGCATAGCCAATATAGCCACACATATTTAAATAAAAATGCCTACAAATTCCACTTTTGCTAACATCAACATGATTATTTAAACAAGTACTATATCCCAGAAATGCCACAATGAGACTAGCAGCTAGCAGTCAGACCTGTAGCAGTACATGATATTGAAACAATCTGTTTTATCTCAACAAGTCTCATAACATGGTAATGATATTTGAAGTGTTATTGCCAACTATGATTCAATAACACTCGATACATCATGAGAGTGTAGTGTAGCACCAGTTCTCAGTTGTCCTTCCTTTTTATTTTTTCTTAACTATACAGTGTGACATTAGCCTTTGGACACCCTCAAATCCCCCATAAAATTACTTCTCAGGAATGCTCTAATAAGCATATTTTTTTAAATTAGGAGCTTAGATATATATAATTAAATTTTCTAACAAAGTTTAGGAATTAAAAAATCAACAGATAAGTAACAAACTGTATCACACATACGTAATGACGACATTGATTGGACTGACAGTAGAGACACCCAATCAGTAGCGTAGCGTGGCGTAAAAAATGTCCTCGGGCAAGCCGGTGCAGATTTGGCGTCCATTTTACTTAAAGAGCTGTAGAATAAGTTGCTGCCTGATATCAGGCAAGCCGGAAGGAATCGAGTTCTATGAACGCCACGCTACTTGCACCCAATAAGTGTCAATATTTAAAAAGAAAATCGTAAAATAGAAAAAGTTATCATGCAATTCTATGAGGTTGCATTTGCTGAAGGAGTTTTGATTACCATGTGCCTACATACAAGCTGCTCAAAAGCAAAAATAGTAATTCGTTAATTTCTCTGTAAATTCTGCTCTAATTGTTATGAGATTTTGTATATTAGTTAGAAATACCCTAATCAACATGTACCTGTTAGGTTTGTCCAGCTAGGGACACCCTGTATAACTGGCAATTTGTACAGTCAGCAGCAGTAGCTTGACAGAGCTACTTCTGCTGCTAACTGTAATGTAGCAATACTGTAACAGTTAAAATTATAGTAAAAGAAAAAGAGAAATATTTAAGATGTTAATGTTAATTTTATTTGTACTATCTCCTGTTTAGTTCTGAAATTTAAGTTGAATTGATTCCAACAGACTCTTACTTACTTTTTTTATTATATATAAGTAGTAGAAGATGAATTTCAAACCTAGAATAAATTTAAATAAATTTTAAACTGCATTACAGGTTGATGTTTACCATGTGGGTATGCAACCATAAAATGACTTGTAAAAATTGACATGTAACCATTAATTCTGCTGGCAGCTACGAAACACTTAGCTCAAATAAATATTGACTGAATAAACACAGATTATTGATTACACCTGTTTACAATCAGTGCTAGATACTTACTCGAGCATGACACCCATTTGAGATAACAGGGCGATGCCCTAGAGAGTAGGCAAAAGCAAAGTTTTAGAAACTTTAGATTTCTTCATTTACAATTGAGCAGGAAAATATATGTGAAAAGTTTTCAAATGACATTTTCGGACCTACAAAATTGAACATTTATTAAAAGTACAAAGATACATTGGTTTTGTATGAGGTATATGACATAAAGGTTGTCTTATGTACCTTTTGTAATGTTTTTATAGTGTTCAATAAAGTATATTTGTATTGTATTATAAACATTTGCTTGACTCTTGCACATAGACAGAAAAATAATTTCAATTTATATCACGGCAGTTAAGTTTATTGTAAATCAATTATGTGATAACTTTATGTGAATATAAAAGAAAGGTCAAGTAACAAGAAGATAGTAAGGGTCTGCGTCTAAACAGTCCGATAAGGCAGAGAAAATATAAGTAGGTCAGTTTTAGTCTTATGTTATTAGTTTACAAGCTGAGAAAACATTAACACAAAAAGTAATAAAACGTATAGTTTTTGGGATTATTATGAAATGAAATACGTAGCTGAATACGTCAATTGTCTCCAAAAAGATCAGAATAAGTAGAGCACGAAAATAATGTACAATAAAGTGAAAGGGTAAATACCGAAACGAACTTCCAATGTGTCTCGGTCAATGTATTGTTGGAGAAAACGACCTCAATTAAGTTTCATTATTGAGAATATTAGCAATTATAATAGTTGATTATTGATCAGTTGTTGATGATAAGTAAATAAATGAGAAGCCTTCCAAAACAATCCAAAGAAGCGTATTAATTACTGACGAGTATATAAATTAAACACACTTACCAAAGCCGGGGACTGCTTTGAAATATATCACTGTCAGCCCCGTGATCCCATGCTTGTGAATTATTACTTAATACTAAACCCACATCAAGTGAACTCCTATCTCCAAAATTTATTTACATAAAAGCCCTACACTGTGCCTACACTCGTCCGACAGCCAATCGACGGCCATCATAGATAGCTAGTGTTGTGCAATAAAACACACACAATAGCTGAAATTACACGGAGATCATCAGTCCCAAATTGTTACGATACCATAATTAATATTTTAACTGTATAAATATGAATCTAAATTTAAAAGTTCATTAAATAATTCGGCTTAATACATGGTGGTGACGCTAGAATAACGTGATATCAAAAAAAATTTGTCAGTTAGTGCAACATTAGAGTTTTATGAAGGATAGCGGTTTTAAACGTAGCAGAAACACGTCTAATTTTCGTAGTATTGCCAGACACCACGCTTTTCCGTATTTCATAGCCTTTTATATTAGCACGGATTTACTATTTTGATACTACTTAAAAGGGGACTATTTTACTTCAACTACAGAATAAGTAATAGTACTTCGTACAGAAGTCGCACTGTCTAACAAAACCCACGTTCGAGCCACAAAAGTGCGCCGAATGCTACCTTCTCGCTCTAACTCATAACGCGCGCTCTTTCTGGTCGCGACGCACACCGCTAGGGTTGTCGACAAAAATAAAATTATTATTATAGCTTGAATTTCCTAGTGAATTAGACGTAGTTAAAAAAATATTTGCGTGACGTTATATGTTTTGATACACGTCGTCAAACATACTTACATACAATACATACCGGTTAAACACATAACCCTTTGGGCTTCGCCGCACAGTCAGGTAACATACATACTTACGTACGTACCATACATACATATCGGTCAAACACATAGCCCTCCTTTGGGCTTCATTGGTTTCGCACACAGGCGTTGCCGGGTGTCGGCGCAGCCCTGGGCTTGCCTAATGCATTAGGCAAGGAATAATAATAATTACCGCGAAACAAAATCGCCGAGTGAGACACGCCTGCTTCAACATAAAGAGCTTAAAGTTTTAATAAATAAAATGTAAGAAGTCCTGATTGATACTCTATATAGTGATGGTGCTGTCTTTGTTTGTTTGAATGATTTATTTTATATTGAAAAATTAAGTTTGTCAAATGTTATGCACCGATCGCTTGCTTTAAAAATTGTGTTTCAAAGGTATTTTCCAAGCTTTATCTCCACATTTTCTTTTCTATTTCACCATTTGGTAACACTACAGTTATGTCACAGTGACACTGACAGCAGAGCTGCTACTGGGCACTGACTGTTTTCAATTCTAACCTAAAAAAGGAAAGGACGGGACTTATTTCTAGAGAAAATTTCATGAACAAAAATGAAATTAACACAATTTTTATTAAGACGTAATCGTCTCCCCAATGGCCATTTATTCAGGGGTAAAGATCGTCTGGTAAAAAAGGTGGAACCGTATCACCTCCGCAAAATTGCACAAGATTTTGAAGTTGAAGAAAAAAATATGTTTTATCTACGATTTCCCTATCTCACGGAGGTTTGTATTATTTACATAGATTTACACGCAACTTATATTTGTGATAAGTTGAAATATTATCATCTACTTCCTATCTATTTTCCTAAATATGCATATAAACATCTAGAATCGTTAACTTTTATTCACACTAATTAACTCGTTAGAACCTTGTCTTAAACACCCTGTATAGGCATAAAGTTTAAGTTGTGACTACATTGATTAAAAGAGTGAAATTGTACCCTATTCTTTTTCAGGCTGAAAGCTCAGGCCATGCAATGGCATTGGGAAATGCTGAAAAGAGAAGGCAACAATTCAAGGAGAAATCTAGACGGATCTTCAAAGATGATGTGACATTGTATGAGAGGCTTGGGCACCTTAGAGTGAGGGAATCATGGGATTAACAATATGTAACACCAGTGTCATAATACAAGTGAATCTTGGCATCAGTCTTAGTACTTAACACATTCACAGTCCGAATTTAAATTGTAAACCTTATGGCTTTGTAATAAGGCTTGCCATGGCCCATATGTGGGGTCACACGGGAATGTGTTAATTGGATGTCAGGATTTACTTGTTATTTTACTGTATTTATATTTAATTTAGATTATAATAATTATTAGTCAATAAATTAGCTATCATAAACATGTTTTTTTTTTGGAAGACAATTAAAACAGCACTTATCTGTAAATAGTATCTGTATTTATTTGCATCAATTGTAAATACATAGGTACATTACATTACAATGTTATGATTATGAACTTAGCATATCACATTTAGAAGTACTTTGCATACCAGCCAACTTAGGAGATTCTAGTCAGTTTGTTTCCATACTAACAAAAAGGGAGATTCAAAATGTGTTTTTGTTGATATACTTTATCTGCGTCAAACAACATGACAACTCTGAATAAGTAGAAAAAAAAATTGTATAAAGCATTTGGTTTCAAATGATGCTAATGAAAGGAGCCAAGCTTAAATGGCCTATTGGATAGGTACTTGACTGTAACCAAAATTTGCAAAAATAATATAAGATCCTGTTAAAATAAGCAAAATAAGGAAATATGTAACAGTTTTGAGATTGATATTTAACATGTAACTTTTATATGAGCCTGCAAAATTGGGTGGGAAAGTCCATTTTAAAAGTAGAAAATTGTTAATACCATTAAATAACCTGTAAAATTTATGATAACTTTTGTAATGAAACCGTTACGATAAACGCAAGTTTTGACATAGTTGCAGAACAAAGTTCTTGATTTTCCCAAACAATGTATACGTCGCGTTATAATGGGCTTCAGTAGGAAGCATTTCGGCACGAATTTGGGAGTCTAAAAATGTGATTTTAACATTGTAGTATCTCGGTAAGTTTATATGATATTCAAGTGGTTTTTTCACTAATATTTTTATTATTGAGAGGTGCTTCTATAACATATCACAGAAAAAAGTTGTCAAATAGCCAATTACACATGAATTCCGGTTTATGGAGACTTCTCATGTTGTTTCGTGCAGACAAAATGTAACACATTACACATAAAATGAAACACATTTCAACCATGATTGATAATGTGGAAACCAATGATACCCCTCTGTTTCATTGTTTCGGCTTCTATCCTTTATCTAAAACTAGGCTAACTGCTATACAACTCCATAGTAGTTAACCAGGGTTTAGTCATAGGATGGTAGAGAGATCTAACCAACTTGAATCACCTGAAAGTAAATAATCACAAAAACATAACTCTATTTTACAAAATCTGACCATTCATATAAAAACATTTAAAATAAAATCTGCAACTAAGTAATACTGTTCAAATACATACATTAAAAATATTAAAATGAATCGTGTAGCATTGAGAGCTACGCAATTCTCATTTATTTTCATACTCTACATGAAATATCTCCATTATGTTCCCGAAAAAAGTTCTTATATCACACTCTAAATATCAATATGCATTAAAATCGTAAAATTATCATAAATAACTGCAGTGTTGTGCTCATAAAGATTACACATTTTATGTCACACCTGACCATAAGTGGCAATTACCGCCCGCTACGCGTGCGGAAAATCCCGCTTCCTGGCCTGGGGAGACGTAAAATGTTGTACTTACCACGGGCGGTAATAAAAAAGCCTGAGATCGCATATTTATCGCCCTTGCCTTCGGCTCGGGCTTCAAATATCTGCGACATGAGACATTCTTTGTTTTACCGCCCTAGGTAAGTAATGTACTATAAAAATATGTTAAAACTATACATATAATGAATAAAAATAATAAAATAAATTAAACCTTAAATAAATAAGAATACTAATTGCTAGATGAAATTCAAATCTCAAATCTTGTACTTCCAACTTAACCATAATTAAAAGCAAAAAAAAATCTTAAACAAGTAACAAGCTCTCTTACTCTGACCTTCTCAGTATGTGTGAAATCATAGAATTAATTAATAGTCTTGGTCCACGCAAATGCGTCATCTTTGAGGTCCTTCTTGTACAAAGATTTTCCTTGGTGGATGAACTCTGCAAACTGGGAAACTACAGGGTCTCTCATGCAGGACGCCACAGCAATAACTTTTTCATTTTCATCAAAGAAGAAGATGACGAATTTGAGTCCTGCAATATCGCCATCTAACATCGTGCTGGCCGGACGACCACAGCCAGCATATCGGATAGATTTACCAAATACCATCGTCCAGAAGTAAGGGACTGTTCTCAGAGGAGCTTCCTTCTTCAGAATATTTAAAGCGGCCACGCGTCCATGGTACTGCGCTAAACCAATATGCCCAATGCTCATCTGCTTGTTCCCATAACTGTAGACCGGTGCGTAAGCGATATCTCCGCCCGCGTAAATATTTTTGATATTAGTTTCCAACTTATCGTTAACGTTGACCGCGCCGTTGGGTTCCAAAGTGATACCAGTATTTTTTAGGAAGTCCGTGTAGTACGTAGTTCCCACGCCCAAAATTAGCATATCGGCGGGCAATGTGGTCCCGTTGGCGAGCTCGACTGATTTGATAACACCGTTTTCCCCATTGCATTTGACGATAGTAGTTTCGAAATGGAACGTGACTCCATTGTCTTCGAAGAGTTTCTGTAGGCTCTTCCCTATTTCCTTACCGAACACTAGGCCTAGCGGCGCATTGTCCTTTCCAACGACCGTCATAGACTTCGCCTTCTTTACGCAAGACGAGGCAATCTCTAGACCGATGAAACTTAAGCCAAGTACAACGACGTTCTTATCTCCATCATTCCCTAACGCGTTCAAAATGTCCACCGAATCCTGGAAATCTCTAACAGTGAAGATGTTCTTTAGGTCGATTCCGGGCACGTCAGGGACGCGTGGTTTCGATCCCGTTGCCAAATACAAAGAACTATAGGACAGTTTAGTGCCGTCGCTGAGGTGGACTAACTTGGAACCGGGTTCAACTTTTGTCGCCTCGACTCCCTTGATGACATTGATGCTGCTACCTTCGTAGTACTCTGGAGTACGTGCTTGTAGTTTCTCTATATCTGTAACGGTGCCTATTTTAGAGACTTTGATGCGGTCGTAGGGGAGGAAGTGTTCCCGAGAGACGAGGGTGATGCGTCCTCTGAAGCCCTCGGCGCGGAGGGTCTCTGCGCAGGTGGCGCCGGAGGGCCCGCCGCCGACGATGACCACAGACGAACTGTCGCAGGAAGATATGCTGCCCATATCTTTGATGCGTTTGTTGCTCTTCAGATCGCTGATCTTGGCTCGCACCTGAAGCAAAGATTTGGTATCATTAGATGGATAATGAGAGGTCGTGGAAGATATAGACGCAGCTACATAATCAAGTAAAGGAAAACACTGAAGTGTTCAGTCATCGCGACACCCTTACGTTTGCATCTGTAAGCTTATGATGCTTTGTCGCGCGATAAATAAATCATAAAGCATCCGTCACTCTCACACACTATTTGTCACGTGACAAATGCTTTATCATTTATTTATCGCGCGACAAAGCGTAGCATCATTAGCCTACTGATGGTGTTGGGCTAAAATTATTTTTAGTGCCTAAGATGAAGATGAAACTTTATAGTCACTTTTACACAATTGCAGATGTCTTGTAATATTTTTAGCGCAGCTTTACGTTAGTTCTCAATGTTTATTAAGTATGAATTATTTCGATATTTTGGGTTTTTATAGCAAAAAAGTCTCATTACCACTGTTTTACCAGTCCCCGTGTCGCCTCCAATTTAGTGTCCACTGCGTTACCAAAAAAATATTTTTTAATTCATAGTTCACATATTTCTAAAGTTATCATTCAGGGTGAGCGTATGCTATTCTGAATTACAAAATAATATGTTTTTTGGATATTATACTAACGGGTAATTGAGCGTTAGAATGTAAAAGGGACGTTTTATTAGGCATCTAAAAGAATTTTGTCCGTGTTATGAACAGCCCCTTCCCCCCTTAGACTTTCTTTATCTACGTGCTTGACTGCATGCGCTAGAGGAAGAAGGAAGGTCATCTTTCAAATTAATGACTATCACGATTAGATATCGATAAAGTCGGAAAACTCGAGCTGAGAGATTCTATTTATGCTGAAGATTGATCGCTGTGCGTATGCGCTTTTAATCCCAAAGCTAGACGATCTAATCTGTACTTATTATGTGATTACAACGACCATCACTTGCGACCTCATTGCGATAACTCAATTTGCAATAAGATTCAGAACGCATGCATTTGGTTATAGATAGATTCATTTGTTTTTTAATTAATGAATAATTACTCAGTGTTTTAGAGAATAAACCTTAAATGAATTCACAAAAAATCGTCAAAATAAAAAGGATACGCCAATGATTTGCCCGGAACCAAGTAAACATCTCACGAATGCATCACCACATTCGTATGACTACACCATATTTTAAGACGTAGGTACCTATATACATATGCCACACTATGTTGTGACTTTACAACCGACCTTGAAAGCTGAGTCACCGTTGCTATACTATAATCAATTATAAATGTATAATGCACCATTGCGCTACTCGGTCAAGCTGACCGACCCTGGACACCATTTATGGAGTTTTTGACAGGTGCTCTCATTGCTAAATCAAATGTAATGTAAAGTTATGTGGCGCGGCCGGTCGAACGACATGAATGTGAAAGTCATACATTTCATATGTTGTATTTTTTCTAACTCTTTATTATTAGTCACTACCTGTGCTCGCAGCTTCGCCCGCTTGCCTTCAAAAGAGGCCCCTCCCGTGAGGGCGCTATGAGGTCGAGCAATTGAGCATACTTAGTGGTTGAGTTTTTTTACATTGGACGCACAGCATTTTATGATTTTTCTCAGGCCTAATCCAATAAATAAATATTAGGGGACAATATAACACAAATCGAACTAGTCCCATAGTAAGCTCAATAAGGCTTGTGTTATGGATACTAGACGACGATATATTTAATAAATACAAATACTTAAATACATAGAAAACATCCAAGACTCAGAAACAAATATCATCACACAAATAATATTTGCTCTTACCGGGATTCGAACCCAGGACCGTCAGCTTCGTAGGCAGAGTCACTAACCACTAGGCTAAACCAGTCGTCAAACCAATGTAGGTATGGTTTAGCTATGCCAAAAGTAGGTTGCGTTTGAAGGGTACAGTCGAGTTCATTTACATCTACTCATTATAAGAGAACAAAAATATCTGAAATTCTGAACACGATCCTATATTGTGAAAGAACATGTCTAGTCACCTAAATAACTTTAAGTATAGCGGTTTGAAAGTTAGCCATCGTGAACAATTACTATGGTAGATATTTCTTAAACAGTGAAAAAATACACATTATTTAAAGATATCCACCTGTAATCAAGTGAAAAAAAGAAAAGAATTAGAGATGAGACATGTAAAAGAGCCCTTGAGGGCCTCCTTACAGAAATAAATTATTTTATTTTTATTTTATTTATAGTGGTAATTTGTTCATTGCGAACTTACCATTTTAAGATTATAATCTCATTTTCAAAAAAAAGGTGACTAGACACATTATACTACCCTTAATTTTTCTTAGCCTATGACTTTCCGAAGATTCAAGCTTCCTTCAATGTCTTTATTATGTCTGTCGAGTCTTAAAAACCGGACAAAATTATTTATATTATTAGTATGGATTGTGATTTACGCGGCCATGTTTTCCTCAACTCGACAGATTGGTATGCGCCTATTTTGAGTGATGTAAAGTTAAAGATATATTGTCGTGATGTTATCTGGGCTACTGCCGGTGTATATCTTCTAGGGACAAAAAATAGGCCAAATTTGATCACATGATTTCTGAACGAGCCCTAAGTAGGTAATCCTTTGATTGTACCAAGTTACTCACGAACACTAACATATCCATCATCTATTCTTAGGCATTTCGTATGAAGTCTCACCACACGCAAGTCAAGGATTATTGAGCGGACAGAAATATGTCGAGTAAAGTTATGACAAAGTTGCAAGTCATTTCCCGCATTAACAAAAACACGTGTATGCGTTTACTTTACAGTAACCGGCAATAAAAACAACCTAAATATTCTTACTATAAGTCTTACTGTTAACTAATTCATTTGGGACAAGCTTCTTATTGCCGTTCTATATTTTTTTGTGTAATCAAATCACAAACTGCACGTCAAATGAGCCCAAACACGATGGGTTGATCTTATGTAATTTTATTAATGATCCTATGGTCACTTTCCGGCTCCATCATCAGATCACCTCCATGCCATAATTCGATTTTTTTTTGCGCAAACAAATGGAGCATTTATAAAATAAAACACATTTCAAACATACTTGATAGTGTGGAAGCAAATAATGACCCTCTTTATGTTTGTATGGAGAACCGGCCGACTCGAATTACCTTAATGGTGCATTTACTCATGACTTACCTGGTGTGTCAGTCATTATCACATAATTGTAAAAAAAAGATTACAAGCATGATGTCATCGTCTACTAAAAACACGAAGACTTAGTCATTAGATACACTGGAGTCTGGACCATTACCTACGTGACTTACAAATATTAGAATTGAAAATAGCTATTCATGTGTTCATCTGATTTAGGCCCCATTAGACGGCGCGAGAACTCGTATGCGATTTTCATGTCATTGCGGCGATTAATCGATCAACTTTACTCATCGTACCTGGGTAGCCCGCAATGTAATCAAACTCGCATACGAGTTCTCGCCCCATCTAAATGGGGCCGTAGATTTCCAACTTTTAGTTTTGGTTCCAAGTTCAGCAATTTTATTTAGTTTCACCTGTCCCGGTGTCTGTTATCAAATCTTGCATGTTAAATTTAACCCACTTCTCGGTTTCCGATTGAGCTGGAATTTTGCAAGAACATGTAAATCAGATGAAAGTGCAATATTATTATGATATGGAGCTGATCTCTTGATGGAGCCGGATGGTAGCCATCAGTGGCGTGGCGTAAAATATATCCTTCTTGGGTAAGCCGAATGCAGATTTAGCGTACATTTTCCTTAAGAGCTGCAGAATAAGGTGCTCAAATGCCTGATATTAGGCAAGCCGGTAGGAATCGAGTTCTATGGGCGCCACGCTACTGGTTGGTAGCCATAGGATCATCTAAGCTACATAAGATAAATCCACTGTTTTTGGGCTCATTTGATTAGTTTTGACGTACAGTTTGCGACTATACAAAAAAGTACAATCGATAATAAAAGCTTGTCTGAAAAAATATTTTTTTTATAGAAACTTATTTTTCTCTTGCAAGTCACGGGTTTATGAATAACGGAAACCACAAGTTTTTTTTCGGAGGTAGTACTTTGCTTCAGTAGCTAAGTACTTGGCAAACCGCAAAATTTTCGCGAAATTTTATAAAACCATTTGATTAGGTCGTAGTCGATTTTTCTCTTTCAACAGGTCCATCGTCATGGGAAATTAAAAAGCAGGACCCCGTACTTCGAATATAGAAATCCGTATAGTGCTGTCTCTCTCAACTGATATAAGTATTGTTTTACACACGTTTTACACGAGAGCAAGAGGGGGCAACACAATACGAATTTCGAACTCCCGAGTAGTCCCCCCAGAGACGCGGAGGAATTTAATTAAAGAACGAATCGTGCAACGCGATTCCAAGCATTTTTGCACGTATCATTCCATTGCATCCCTACTTCCCTAGTGTTTTGACATGGAACTAAGCCGATCATAATGATTGCTTTCTAGTGTAGATAATAAACTTTTCTGAGTCAACTTAGTTTTTTTAGCTATATGTAACACTAAGTATTTTCGAAAATAGATACCCTAATAGAATTCTATACGGATACAAATTTTGTATGGATATCTCTCGGGCCAGCCTTAACCGCCCAGGCGCTCTAGGCGAGTATTTTTTTTTGGTTAGCCTGCATCCCTTTTGGACAATAAATGGCCACTTTGGGCAATCGAGAATTGTGCCTCTCGGAACAGCCTGGGCGGGTCATTCATTTGGCGTCCTTTATATTGGACTTGCTGCATTGGCGCCTGCCTAGGCCTAGGCGCCCATACGGGTCGCCCCATCCTAAAGCCGGCCCTGGACATCTCATCGGGCACACGCACAGCTAGTTACAACTAGCAGGCCCGCGCCAACCCCCGGCAGCGCCTGTGTGCAAACCTATGAAGCCACCTCTTTATTGTCGTCGTGTTTCGAATTCCGGCGCCCCTATTGCCTTGGCGCCTGTGTGCGTTGCACACTTCGTACACAGGGGCGGCGCGGCCCTGACAACTAGTTAGGCTTTCTATGTTTGTATGTTTCTATAGTCATTTGTCCGACGATAACTTGTAAGAGTTGTAAGCCGTGAACCGAATTTGCTCATCTTCTAATTTAAACATTCTATTAGACTCAACTACAGTCTGTTCCGTATAGGAATAGACAGAAGAAAAACGAGGTTCTTTTTAGTGCCGGTTTTAGGTTGACATTCAATAAATGACATTTGTAAGGAAGTTGGTCTAAAATTAAATATTGATGATGTCCATACTTTTTGGTTGGCCGAAAATAAAAAAGTATCCTTATAAAATACCCAAAGAGCCAGAGATAAGCAACATTCAAGATATGAGATAGTTGTGCTCGATGATCAGAGCTGTCATTATCAAATAGTTATGTCTAATTCATATGCTGTTTTAATTGTATACTCTTTCAGTTATCGTTTGCTATTCATAAGTAAGTACCTAATTGATGAATAGTTATTTGTAACGTTCAATTCAACATGAGTGTTTGCTCTAGCGTGCGTTGTCATTGTCACTTCATCGCGAAGAAGTGAATGTTTATTTTATGGTTTACAAACTGTCTTACAATTTTAAATGAAATACTTAAATATTACAAGTATTACAACTTTACAGAAAATGTCTGGAATCCCTGCTTCTGTGTCCTTCTAGAGTCTATTGTTATCCGGTACGCACTATATACTCCTGTCACAGAATAAGTAGGTAATAGTACTATGTGCAAAAGTTTCTTTTTCTAACAAAACTGACGTTCAGGTCCGACCACCGTACGGAACGCACCGGATCACCGGCTCTCTCTATCGCATAACGCGTGCTCTGTCTGGTCGCTGGCTAAGCCCCTCGGAGGGACAAAATTTGGTACTAGTAGCCTCGCGGCGAAATCGCAGAGTGAGCCACCCCTACTCCTGCCAGATTTCGGAAGGAGAAAAACCGTACCCGAGTTATAGGAGTTTCGAGCTCATCGTTCGGAATGAACCACTGGTTATATAACGTAGTTAGTGGTCTACCTCGTGACTAATTCTGTTGCTGGTTTCAGCACATCAAAATAAGTGTGTTTCATACATCCCAACTGTGCTCCCTACAATTAATTCACTAAGGAACTATCGAAATGGCTCGTCGAGACCTCAGGCGACCAGCGTCTTTGGCACCTTTTTAGGGTTCCGTAGCCAAAATGGCAAAAACGGAACCCTTATAGTTTCGTCATGTCCGTCCGTCTGTCTGTCTGTCTGTCCGTATGGCACAGGCATTTTACTCAAAAACTACATGATGGATATTGATGAAATTTGGAATATAGGTGTCTTTTATGAGCCGCTACTTAGTTTGGTATATAAATAATTAAAATAAATATTTTTAGGGGGTGCACTCCACACATGTTACAGAAGCTAAAATTATTTTTTCCAGCAAATATCAACGTGTGGTACATAGTTCGACAGCTCTTTAAAAAACACTATAAGGTTCCTAAGTAATGTTTTTGATTAAGTGAATTTATTTGGAAATAATCGCTCCGAAAGTTGTGTAAATTATGTCCCCCCCCCCCCCTCTATTTTCTAAACCGTGCGTCCGAAAAATATGAAAAAAAAATCACGAAGGTAACGCTTAATTAATACTTTCAAAGAAAATTATTTTCAGCAAGGTCGAATGTACCGTTTTTGAGTTATTGCCGATAAACTGCGCTTCTCAACAAAAGGACGTAATTGCTATGAAGATACGCTCTTTTGTTGTTGTACATTTTTACATCGTATTTTTTACCTTATAGTTACGGCTATGGAACCCTACACTGAGCATGGTCCGACATGCTCTTGGCCAGTTATTTTAGATATAATTTAATTTATAGTTTTGGTACAAGTATATTAGCCGAGGATAAATTTTATATTCTTGTTTTTTATGCTTGTTTTGTTAATGGAGCACGAATAGCACGATGTGTTCTGTTGTTTGATTCCTAAGATCAATCTAGTAGAGAATCGACAAATACCTCACATCATACCAAAGCACGATATTTTTGTAAATGAGTGTTGCACAAGTTAAAATTAGAATCGCTTCTAGTCTGGCTGACGTTGATGCGGTTGAATACACATCTCAATTCCACGTAAATTATTAACTATTATATGACTAACTTTTCCCCTAGTATCGCGCGTTACAATTTCCATTAGAAACCATGCATTTCTGGTCATTCTGCTCCAAAAAATCCACATTATAAGAAATCAGCTACTCAACGGTTGTCTGAAAGAGATCGCTTCCTAGAGATAAGACCGTCTGTTGTCTACCATTAGTTTTTAGTATCTTGTTTATTTAAGGATCTCTGTAATTTTTTCGTGTGCAATAAAGAGTATTGTATCAGTAAAAAATTACTGGCTTCATTTTCAGCTCGTAGTCGCTTAGGGCCGACACAGACGGACTGCATGCCGCCAACTGCAATTTGTATGGGAACTGCATCTCGGCTGCAGGCCGACTGCAGAGTTTCTATACAAGTTGCAACTGGGTTGCAGTCCGTCTATGTCGGCCCTTAGGCTACGGCTGCACTGAGGCGGAGACGAGCGGAGCGGAGAGGAGACGTGTAGGAAAAGGAATCGACCAATCACATTAAACAGTGTTCGCTGTTTCCGCTGAAGCGGAGTGGAGGCGAGATGTGGATTTCAAGTTTTCAACTAATGTGATTGGTCGACCCTGCACGTCTCTCCGCTCGTCTCTGCCACAGTGAAGCCGCAGCCTTACCATACCCCGCACCTCCACCATGTAAAGGGGGTCTAGCAGAGATTTATTTGGAGAGAAATGAACTGGTCAATTTAAACTATATATTTTCTGAAAGAATACATCACTCATTCATAGAAACTATCACCCCCATTTCACAAAAGGATAAAAAGTGTTCTATGGCCAGAGGTGGGGTTAGGCGTAGGCGACGTAGGCCCCGCCCACGGCATCGCGATTTAAGGGGCCACGCGCCTCGAAGACTCGACGAAAAAAAAACTTCGTTGGCCTCTTCATGCGCCATCAGAGGACCTCGCGAAACGTCGACGAACGTACCCATTCCCGAATCTCGAAGTACCAAATTTCATCACACTCGATCCAACGGTTCAAGCGTGAAAAGTTAACAGACAGAGTTATATTGTCAAGCGAAGCGTATCCCTTTTAATTTTAACTTGGGCCAGTACTTTCGTGTCTGACTTCTTCGGCGTTCGGGTCTCCCGTAAAAGTCGCATTTCTCAATCGATTCTCGTGAGTATTTGTGAGCAGGCTATATAGTTTTTTTGTCGATTTAATTTTAGGAAATTAAGTTATCGACAATTTAAAAAATATATATTTTTGGCGGCGCCATGGGAGTTGACAGACTCACCAGGTCTACACCTCACAGATCCACTAGTATTAGTATGGATAGAATAGTTAGATGTGTAGATTTGGGTGACAGTTAGAGCCACCGCACAGCCCGGCCACTGCACTGGTGGCTGGACTGCCACAAGCTGCGGGCGAGGTTTTTCATAATTTTTTCATCACACTTGCTCGAAAATGGTGTTGCACGTAGGTTCTGCGGGCTGTAAATGACTTATTACGTCCAAAAGGCGTCATGGTTTTTTTTAAATTTGAATACGCTGGTTCTGTTTTACTCTTATTTGTCAAGTTGCGGAAGTGGCCCACGCTCGCTACTTGTGGCAGCGTTTAGTGGCCCAATGTGCGGCCGCTCTGAGGCACTTGTGGCCGCGTTTAGTGGCCCAATGTGCGGCCGCTCTGAGCCACTTGTGACCGCGTTTAGTGACCGCACTAATAGCCCAATATGCAGGCACTCTTAAGTTCTTTTACCAAACAATTATACAATTGACCATTCCAACCTAAAGCAGCAATTCCAATTAGTCAAGGTAATTTGTACGTGGCTGATGGGCACGCCGTAGGCACAAGACGTGCGGTATCGGTATGTTGAACTAATTTACTTATCGCTTTCATTATGCCTGTTATTAAAGCAAGTACGGATATGTACCTTGGTAGTTAGTTAGTACTGTAACGAACCCAGCCTTATCCTAATGTAAAATCTAAAAACCCTAACGTAAAACAAATTCTCTAACTACTTCAAATCAAACAAAGTTGTAACTTGTTCAGTAATTTATGTACCAAAAGTGATCGATCTAGAGGTAAACTATTACATTGTGAAATTGTAGTAACCCGAAGTTCATTTCGACGAGTGAGTTGCAATTTAAACTAGGTTTTGTATTTGTTATGTTTTTCAGTTTAGATTAGCTTTGCACTATTTAGACGGTTGATTTGTCATTAGTTTTAGTGTTTGGAATTTAAGACTCTTAAGCCTAACGATTCCGCAATCCCATAGTTAGATTCGTTAGATTCTAGATCATCCGTCACCCCATGGGAAACCCTACAGCAAGAATCCTACAAAGTTTGTATGGAGAAGTTTGTTTATTAGCTAGGATAGGCTTTAGAAATGCTATGATACGATTCTCAATAAATCTCATAAAACTATGAACCTAGAAAAACGTTGCTTAACAATGATACTTTCCAAATCTTGTTATAAGTCAATGATCTCAACAATTTATTGTATAAAACCCTACCTCAACCTACCTAAACCCTATTAGTTTCGTAAAATAATGCATGAAAGAATCTATCTTTCGCAATAATACGCAATCTGTCCTAGATGCAAACGCATATTGAGTCCATAGAAAATAACGCCTACCTAAATTCAACGCATTTGCAACGCTTCATAAATCAATTCTACCTTTATGGTTTTAACCCTGCCTATCAATATCCTTGAATGAGGATAACTTTTTAATAACCCACCTAAATACTCAAACGCATAACAAGGCCGACGACACACATCATAATCCCATGAAACTAGAGCGCTTATCTGGGATCCGTAATAAGACTACATATCTACAGCTAATACACTACCAAAATAACAACGTCACTCACCAAACCTTGGCCAAGGGAAATCTCATAGATTATTATTCCAATTCCTTTACTACTAGAAAGACAATGAACCTCACCAGGATTATAAAATACCCTTTCTTACACCTTAGCAGGAGCGAATCGCCATGGCCCGGACAACAACCGATTCTAAAACACGTAACGTTTCCCCCTATACAGAAATTGACGGCTTTTCGAACAGCGTTCCTGCGTAGATAGAATTCGATGATTAATTGAACAGAGCTTCGCAATTTGACTACTTTTTCAGGAGCAAGTCCTTTCTCTTTCATCGTCTTCGACGGTTGGCGACCGAATGAATTTAGACCCCCAGAAGGCCTGGTTTTATATCCTCCAAAACGCTCGTGTTCTGTCTCGTATCCATGGCGATTAGCTGTTTATAGGAGTCATATTTTCGGCGTCTGCTGTTTAGTCTCTTCTGTCTCGGTTTCTCTATTCAAACACCTAAATATTTCAAATTTCAGAACGCTTTTCAGCCTGTCTCGCTGTTCAACCTCCTTCGTCTCCAATTTTCTATCCAAAATACCAATAAATTCAAAATTCTAATACCTTTTGCCTGCTCTGGTAACCATGGTAATAACAACTCACAATTTTTTCAGACGCCTCGAGGCAACATCTCTCCCATTTCCATACAAAACCTAATATCCGCCTAATTTTCCAGATACCTTTTCCCTGCCATTGCTATGATGAAAACAACTCATATTTTTGACAGACGTCTCAAATCAACATTGAACTATCTTAATACAAGTGGTAGATTTGTGAGTTTAGCATGAGGGCGACGATAAATGCGGCATTAAATCGCAACAATGCTGAACTTTCGCGCCCCCTCTCGTTTTCCACGAAATACTACTCCTTCAGAAGGTGAGAGGCACCAACTCACCAACATGCAGGCTATGTAAAATGTACGAAAATGTATTATAAAACATTAGGCCTTGCTTTAACGTTTTATAATACATTATTTATGTATTATTTGTCACTGATGCCAAGCCTAATCACGTTACTGATATAAATGGAGAGCAATGTTAACATGCACTACGTAATCTCTTATAGTTGTTTATTTCCACAATTGTTTTACCTATAAGTGTAAGTGTATACCTATAATAAGTAATTGTGAGTGTAACACCATTCCATACATGTACTAGCTAGTAAGTTATCATTTTTAAGACATTTTTGGTAAACCTTAAACAAATAGAAAAAAAGAGCTGGGACCTAGCCTGCTCGGCCCCCTATCCCACCTACCGCCAGATTTGCGCAGGCTCCAAGCTCCAGACGCAATCAATGGCACCTCGACTATATGGCCAGTCTGATAGTGAAGCAATTGTGCGGGAAGCGAGGGGTGAGACCACATCTTAGTGGGACGAGCGCAAGTTGTACACATCGCCGTGCTTACGGGCCGGCCACGAAAGCAACAACGAGCGGCAGAGATTACCGATAGTGAAGCAATCGTGCGGGAAGCGAGGGGTGAGACTACATCTTAGTGGGACGAGCGCAAGTTGTACACATCGCCGTGCTTACGGGCCGGCCACGAAAGCAACAACGAGCGGCAGAGATTACCGATAGTGAAGCAATCGTGCGGGAAGCGAGGGGTGAGACTACGTCTTAGTGGGACGAGCGCAAGTTGTACACACCGCCGTGCTTATGGGCCGGCCACGAAAGCAACAGCGAGCGGCAAAGATTACCGGTGGTCATAGGTGGGCGCGGAAGGTCAGAGCGTGGTCTCTGAAGGTGTTCTGTGAGAGGGGGGGGGGGCGTTCCCAGTTATCTTCTGCTTCCTAACTAGTTCCCTTTAGGGCGGAGGGCCGCCGCCCTCTGTACCTCCCTACGCTCATGGTGGTCTCTAATTCCATATGGATGGCCGCTGCTCGCCGCTAATTTCGTGACTGGACCATTGGACAAAAAGTAAAATAACACCCAAATACCTACTCGCGCACAGCTACATTGCATGCATGACAAGAGAATACAAAAATTTGTTTACCTATTTTAAGGTCTAGTCTAGTACTGATAAAATTAACCCCAGATTTAAAACCCATCCTAACAATTTGAACTCCTCTTCATCTAGGTTGAAAATCGATGAAAATTATATGGAGTGTGATGCATCTCATAATTTAAAATTGTACAAAAAAAAACCTTGAATCAACCCTCTTCTTTTTACAATGTAGTATGTATGTAGTTTTGACATCTCTATTCGTCTTCAACATTATGATCTTTATTGCATACTTGAATATACTTAGTTAAACTTTCAATAGACAGACTTATACTTCAATAATTACACCTCTGAGCTCAGAACCGCGCTTTGTGGCAAATTAATGGGGGAGGCCTATGTCCAGCTGTGGACGTCTATGGCTGATAGACAGATAGATAGAATTATACCTACACACATAAAAAAATTTATTGAAATGACAAATCGAGAGAACTTACCTTAACTTCGCCTTTTTCTGTCACGGTAACTTTGTAGCAGGGCAGTGAGTCGAAGCCAGGAAACTCTTCAATGTCTCCAGTCTTGATACTGAAGCAAGCGCCATGCCACTGACACCGAATCCTACCATCTCCGAGGGCTCCAGACACCAGTGGAGCTCCATAATGAGTGCACTTGGTTCCCAAGGCACTAAATTCGCCTTTTTGTTTAACGAGTAATACTTTTCCTTCATCTCCAATGTCGAAAACTTTCATTTCATTGTCCTTTAGGTCATCTTGCTGACAGACAACAGATTCTACATAGTTGCTGCTTGATTCCAAACGGGATATGGTTCCAGCTGAAATTATTTTATTCAGTCAATTCATAGTCTAGTATCTTTCACCTAGTCAATCCGGAATAGCTTTCGTTGCAATATGACTTATGAAAATTATAGGCATTGGTACTTTCTCATAATAATCATAATCAATTCATTTATTTAAAAGTGACAAGCTTCAAAGTACGCACAACATTTACTTAGGCTGTAAAACAGGTTGGCTGCAACTTCAACCACTGAATATTAGCTCAAACACAAAAATGTACTTATACAATTATATCAAAAGAGGGTAGATTTAGTTTAGTTCATGAATAATGTATATGATGGGACATTTTGCTACTTTATTATGTGCCTTGTTATAAGTCCATGGTCTTGTTAGACGAATAATTACTGTTCCAATTAACTCCGAATCTAATTAAAGTTTAAATGTGCCGTGGTGACGGCGATACTTGAGATTTTAATTCATAATAAAATAGATTTAATAAAATTTTCAAAAGTACTTACGTCTTTCATTGGTTTCCCTGCTTGATGAAGTATTTATATCACAAGTTCGCGAAAATGTAGTACCCATTTTATTACAATTTACGACTGAGCCTGCGAACCAATAATAAACTAATAAGAATTTGAATTTCGCTCTATTTTTAACAATGTAAGATAACAGTCCTTAGTAAAATTAAAATGATTTTAACGGCTAAGTTTACTAACTAGATCACGAAGTATAAAATAAGTAATGAATGAATTTTAGGGAAAGGATTTACCTTGAACAATGCGTTTGACGACCTTGTTCAAGAAACCGCTTCTACAAAATATAAGCATATTAAAAAAAACTGAACGGATACACAGCTGTCAAAACTACTGTCAGTTTTCTGGTTGCCAGGCTAATTTTATTACCCTTCATTAAAGAAAAAAATAGTATAATGGATTCAAAATGACTAATATTTTATTGTACCTTCAAAATTTAAAAAGGATGGTGTCCATTAAGAATATTGTTATAGTGATTTTTGATTTATGCTAAGAAATGCTAGAAAATGCGGTCACCTTCGAATCACTTGGGACGCACAATGAAGAAGAAGGCTGCACCAACTGGCGCAACTGGCCTTGGATGCAAGGAGCTGGAAGCAATATCGTGATAAGTGGAAATCCCTTCTAAGAGTCTTATATCCCTGATGAGGGATAAAGGACATCCTTTATCCCTCATCATCATCATCATCATCAAGAAACTCTAGAACCTTTTTGACGATTCATATTTATAAATCATCATCATGTTCCAAAGACCGGCCGAGTACGATTCGGATTTACACACGAAATGTTCCGTACCACCGTCGAGCATAATACCCGATTCCTGTATGGAGACCTCTTTTAATTTTATTTCGTCATAGTGGCAATAATAATACACATTCTGTGAAAGATTTTAAGTCTACTAGACTCTGTGCGAAAAGAGAATAAGATTAATTTTGGGGGGCGCTGTAATGCTTTTCTACCGTATGTGCCGTATTTTCTGTTCTGTGGCCATACTGGTTAGATTAGTTCAGTTTTTCGCCACGCCTATTCTCTTTCCGCACAGACCCTACTACAGTTTAAAAGATACATACAGCCTTGTGTCAGACGGACGGATGGCAGCCGAGTCTTAATAATAGGGTTCCATTGGCCCACCCTTGGGCGCGAAACCCTAAAAAGCATATTTGGTTCTCGAGTACCGTTTATAAGTATTTTGGGTAAAATTTCTACAATTCCCGATTATCTGGGTAAGTATTTGTGACTAAGCTGGTATTATTTGTTAGGTTGCGTTCAAGTTTAGTTTTACATTAAACTTTGTAATATTTGTATACTGAACGCTTCCGTATCAACATTTTGAACAGCGTTCAAATACTTCTTCCCCGGATTTTTTTCCTTTTTACTCAAAACTGTAACAAATATTAAACCAATACTTAAAACTAAATTTAGCAGTTTTGTTGTTAAATTAACTTTAAAATGTATTTTTTCAAAATACTGCCCAAGATCGAGCCGCAACTCAACTGTAAATAACAAGAAATTATATTGACATTTCTCACTGTGCGTTCATAATGTAACCAGTCTACTGATTATGGTGGACGTGGCCTAGGTGGTGAATATTTTTTGTTGTATTATGTTTTTCTCATCGTCATAATATAATAAGGAAATGTCTGAAGCGATTGTGCCTAAGGGTCAGCCGACTTCTGGCGACCCGGAAAAGAAAGGGTGGCTGTTCAAGTGGACAAACTACCTGAAAGGTTATCAACGAAGATGGTTCGTGTTATCGAATGGATTGTTATCTTACTACAGGTAAACGCTATAAATTACATTATTACTAATCTTCTTTCTTTATTAAGCATCTCGGAAAACCTAGTCCGGTCTTTGATGGATGAACAGAATAGTTCATTACGCAGTATGTAACTGGTGCATAGTTTTTGCTCTTAATTTTCGTTCTAACGACGTACTGTACTTGTGTTTTTTTACTATTTTTAGATAAATTATGGCTAAAAGTTGACAGTTGTGAAGTTTTCTATATTACGTCGCCGTACCACTGTGCGGCACTGGGTGACTGCAATGATTATGTCTAAGCAGCTGTTATCAATAATTGATAGGGCCTGCTTGTGGGAACCCTTCACTCAATACTCAGTCTGTTGACAGGTTAACGAATTTAATTAGTAAATTTATTGCTGGTGTGTTGGATATCTCCAATTGGCAAATGAGATAAACAATTTGAATATAATTAAATATGAGGTGTGTTTACATATGAATCTCTCTAGATTTTGTTAAGGATATTTGCAAGGCGAAAATATTCTATGAATTTTTTTATCATGTTAGAAAATATCTATAAATAATTATTGTAGTATTTCTATATTAGTAAAAACGAATCGGTCTACTTATTGTTTTTATATCTGAAACACTGAAAAGTTTGCATGTATAGATAAAATAAAGTAGGGCTCGTCTTTGCCCAATGTTGAGAAATACAAGACATTCCATAACATTGGTAGTGCCAAAGCTTTCCAAATTTCAGGCATCTGGAAACAACAAATGAAGTCTAAAAAAAACTTCTAATAATAGAATTTGATTCGCTGTAGTGAGGTAAAATGTATCCTACGATTTTTTTTAATGTTATGGGTCAATTATCAACCTGCACACAATTTCATGGCAACCTGTCTGTAGTTTATGTTTGATTCATACACAAACCAATGAAGAGACAACGTTTGTATTTGTATAATAACACATATTGTATTGCTGCTTATTTTTGATGTTCCCCAGTTATTTTTTGGCAAAATGGATTTTATTTTATGTATATAGATACCAGTGGCGTGGCGTAAAAGATATCCTTGAGCAAGCCGGAGCAGATTTGGCGTACATTTTCCTTAAGAGCTGTAGAATAAGGTGCTCAAATGCCTGATATTAGGCAAGCCGGTAGGAAACGAGTTCTTTGGACGCCACGCTACTGATAGATACATGTAAATTATAAAAGTATCTATGCACAACATTATCACCATTTGTTTGGCCCGAGTAGGAGTGGCTCGTTACATGATTTCGCCTTGCGGCTACTAGTACCAAATTCTGCCCCTCCGAAGGGGCTTAGCCAGCAACCCGAAAAAGCATGTGTTATGTGATAGAGAAATCAGAAATCAGAAAATTTTTATTTGTCAGAATACAGTTTAAAAGGTTTTACAGTATAAAATGTTCTTGTATTCAACATGCAAGCACGTGTACAAATATTTGATTAATTAAGCTAGATTTATAGATGTTATTGAATTAAAATAATAATAATAATATATACGTAATCGGTCATTAAGATGTCAGTAGAGAGAGAGACAATCTGATCCGGTGTATTCTGTCTGGTGGTCATACCCGCGTGTCAGTTAGAAAGAGATACTTCTGTTTTACTATTACATATTCTGTGGGCAGAGTGAGCTAAGATCAAACAAGGTGAGTCATTATTGCCGTCAGCCATTAACTCTAACAGACAGCAATTATGTAACAAAGATACTCAAATGACTCCCGATAATGCTGTGGCATTGAATAATTTTTATCTGTACATATTTAAAATACTTGTTTTTTGTGATAAAAGTATAGAGAATCAATGATTACAGCGTCAAAAGCCTGTGACCTTGTGACCTGATAGAACAGGAAAGAGATAAAATTTAAACATGACATGATCATTATTTGTAATTGAAATTCAAGAACTTGCATAGAAGTAACGATTCTCTGATTCATAATTTAGAGATAGATATTATGATGAAAACACAAATGTACTCGTATAAAAGGAAAAAGTACTTACGGTGGTTGTGGTTTGACTTGCCTGGTTCTCCATACAAACGAAAAGAGTGTTAACAATCCATCTTTATTTTCATTCTATAGCTTCGTAATATTTTATCTGTGTAAAACAATTTGAGAAGTCCCATAAAAACACAAAAACATGGAAACGACCATTGTTCCGTCAGCGCCATCTATTAGAATCATCGAAACAATATTTTTTATTTGAGATTTCCCATGTTGTCTTGCGTAGATAACATGTATTAAGCTATTTAATAAAACAGATTTCAACCAAACTTGACAGTGAGTTGTTAATTCTATTTTTCTTTGTATGGAAAATCAGGCAACTCGAATTATCTTAACACATTCAGAGTCAAACACCCGACTATTAAGTTCATGTTGTATGAAAATTAGGGAGGATGGCACTGAATATGTTAATTTATTATTTACTAGCTGCCCGCCCTTGCTTCGCCAGGTGGTATACAAACCTTTTCCTGAGAATAAGGAACACAAGAAAAAAAGAATTATCCCATTTGGTGCAAACCTTCCGAAGTTATATGTGTACATACATTTCGGAGATTCATTTTATTTATATTTTGTACAGAAGAAGATTTATTTAAACTGTATTCCAGAAAAAAATCGCACAAACGGCGAACTTACGCATTGGCATTCTCAACCAATTAACCTTAGGTCCAAGGAGATAACTTGTGGGTTTTGCCTCCGAATAACTCATATTGGAATTTATTGTATTGTTATATTGGAAAACAAAGTCCTACAGAACCAAACTGCAACGGTTTTCAAAATGATACATGTTATGTGTTATGTTATGTGTGTTATGTTTGATAAGGAATGAAAATAAACAAAGGGCTCTTGTACTATTAAGTGGCACTTACGTGAAACAGTGAGCTTTCTAATACACTGGTTGAAGGGAGATAGATTTATTCTTGTTAAACTCCAACAATAGAAGTAGGTATAGAGAACATGTTCTTTTTATAGTGAATGAATGTTAATTATGATAATGTGTACGTTTGTGTTAGCGCTAAACCTTATCGATGGTAACGAGTTTTCATACAGTTAATTAGACAAACAACGCCGGTTAAAGATAAATTGTTTCAAAATTTATCATTAATATTTGCTGCGGAAATCGTTATTTAACTAAATACCCACTTCTAAAAATATCTCTGAACTATTTTGGTGACCAAATTTGGAACTGATTACACTTGAATGGAATCATTTAGCGATTTGTTTAACAGTATTTCTTGTCACGTCAATAAAGCTTATTTGAGTCGACCGACGACTGTCGGTCGTCCCAAATACCGCTGGAAAGACCTGGTTGAAGGGGATCTGCGTGATATTGGAGCTGGCGTAAGCTGGCGAGAAACTGCTCAAAATCGAGTAAAGCGGGGTGTTCTTGTGTCGGAGGCCAAGACTCATTTTGGGTCGTTGCGCCAGTCCAGTTAGTTAGGAATTTTTCGTCAAAAAGGTATTACGATCGTGCACGACGAGGTGCTGCCAACTGATGCCGCGAATCTAAATCAAGTATCTTTTCATGCTGGGGCCACATTGACGGAAACAGCGTTAATTTATTGCGATGAAGGACGATTAACGTCAGTGTAGCTACGACTTACTATATTTGACATTCGGGCATTTCTCCAGAAATATGTCTGCGGTCACCTCATTCATCTGGCCCTTTTTCATACTAAATGTATGGAGACAGATGAATGAGTCGCAGACATATTTCTGGAGAAATGCTCTTGACACTTAGATATTGTCATTGACAGCTTGATTTGACAGGGGTGATAGTTTCCTTTATAGTCCACCCGTGTCTCTTTTGTCGTTTAGTGGTGCCAGGTCGTGCACGTTCTCTATAGACATTATCAGGCACAGCAAGTGGTATCTAGAGTAGCATTTCCCAATCTATGGGTTGCAAATCATGGAGGTCGACAAAAATCCTTGCACAAATAAGACGTCATCACCAATAAAGAAAGGGAATCTAAAATAAATAAAATCTGACTGCCACGGGGCGAGTCCCGAAAAAGGAAGACTCATTTAAAAAGTTCTATTTATCTATTAGCCATGGACGTCCATTGCTCCACAAAGGCCTCTCCCATAGATCGCCACAGAGTGCGGTCCTGTGCAGACCGCATCTACCGACTCCCCGCTACTCTCGCGAGGTAGTCTGTCCACCGAGTCTGGGGCCGTCCTACGCTACGATTAAGCACGACGAATGTCTTAGCACTATGGAATTCCTTGTTCCAGAAACCAAGCAGAGATGGCGCACACATGCCGCGGCACCATCTCGCTGCTGGGCGCGCTGATCCACACGGCTGACTCCTGCACGTTCGTCATCAGCAACGGCGGCACGCAGACCTTCCACATCCGCGCACACGACGAGGTGGAGCGCCAGAGCTGGGTCACCGCGCTCGAGCTCGCTAAAGCTAAGGCCATGTGAGTACTGACATGTAGTCGCGCGGCCCAGTTGTGCTTATGGGTGTAGAGAGGTGTACGGGTGCGGGGAACTAGAGGATGGAGCGTATTACTAGGAACATCCCTCCCCCCTTTTACGAAGATCCTGGCTACGCACTATTCCTCTAGCACAACTTTTCTAGAGGAACAGCTCTTAACGCGTACATGAACAGGGCATCTTTCCCATTGCCTCATGATCTGGTGATAGTACAGCTACACGCATCGCGATAACGCAAATGTTCGTGCTGATGTCCCGTTCTTTTTGTATGTCAGAGAAAGAGACACCAACACGAATCCTCGCGTTATCGCGATGTGTGTAGCCGTACCAGTGATGTGTTTCTTGCGGCGTTTCTCTTTACCAGAAAGTATGACCTTTCCGAAGCGCTAGTAGAAAGAATCAAAGCTGTAAAAGAGCCCTTGAGGCCTACTTGCAAAGTAAATGAACTGAATTGAGTGTTTGAGCGTTTTCCAAAAAAAATACCGGGGTAGCTACTTTCTCAAAATATGGACTTTTGAGGTTTTTCTGGCTCAGAATCGTTAGTAAATTCCAACTTTATACGTAAAAAAAGTGTCCCAAAATTTATATGGGATTTTTGTCTTTCCACTACGCCACGTTCATACAAATACAAACTATGCAAAATGGTGACGTATTGGAAAAAAAAATGTGACACTTTTTTTTACGTATAAGGTTCGAAAGTACTAACGATTCTGAGCCAAAAAACCTCACAATCCCATATTTTGAGAAAGTAGCTACCCCGGTATTTTTTTTGGAAAACGCTCGTTTAGGCCTACTTATGGTCTATAGGGCCGCCTAGTTATTACTGCTTGTTAACAAATAGTTCTTTGACATATCATAGTCTTTTAAAAACCCCTGGCACCCCTGTAAAATATGTGCAGAATGTTTTACTTGGTTCATTGATACGGAGTTCATCATCCTAAACTAAAGCAATATTTTAAAAACTGCCTTGTCATTAGTAGAACAGCAGTACCCTGTACAATAGTGCAGAATGTCGTACCTATTGATATATTATAGACTAATAGTTTGCTTTCTTTCTGATTTACAGTCGAGCCCAGGAGTCAGACGACGATGAGGACCAGATCTCCGGCGGGGCGGCGACGACGGGCCCCGAGGGGGAGGGCGAGGACGCGGGCGGCATCGCGCGCGAACTAGCTGCCAGGTGGGCTTGAAGATTTTTAGGGTTCCGTACCAAAATGGTAAAAAAAGGAACCCTTATGGTGCGACTCTGTCTGTCCGTCTGTCACAGCAAGATATCTCAGGATCTACTGATGCTATCGACTTGATATTTGGAATAGTGTTAAAAACCGCTAACTCGAGCTTATTGGACAGAAAAAAAATCTTATAACTTTTACTTTTTTTTAAAGGGGACCGAAATGGGATGTCGCGCGTCGACAGCGCGTTTAAAAGATGCCGTATACACAGGACAGGAGGACATTTGTCGTGTTGTATGCAATAAAATCGTGACTCGCGTTGCCTCTTACCGTGGAATGAATGACACTAGCTTAATGTGGGAACACAACAATTTGATTACATACAATGTATATATAACCGTACTGTACTTGTTCCAGGTTCCACGACCTGCGCACATGCTCGGAGCTGGTGGCGCGGCACGGCTCGGCGCTGCAGCGCTCGCTCGTGGACCTGGAGATCCCGCCCTCCGACACCACCAAGCAGGTGTCCGAGCGCGCCACGCTCTTCCGGATATCCTGCAATGCTATGATGAACGTGAGTGCCGCCCACTATTGTACTGTACTCGTGCCAGGTTCCACCTGCGCACATGCTCGGAGCTGGTGGCGCGGCACGGCTCGGCGCTGCAGCGCTCGCTCGTGGACCTGGAGATCCCGCCCTCCGACACCACCAAGCAGGTGTCCGAGCGCGCCACGCTCTTCCGGATATCCTGCAATGCTATGATGAACGTGAGTGCCGCCCACTATTGTACTGTACTCGTGCCAGGTTCCACCTGCGCACATGCTCGGAGCTGGTGGCGCGGCACGGCTCGGCGCTGCAGCGCTCGCTCGTGGACCTGGAGATCCCGCCCTCCGACACCACCAAGCAGGTGTCCGAGCGCGCCACGCTCTTCCGGATATCCTGCAATGCTATGATGAACGTGAGTGCCGCCCACTATTGTACTGTACTCGTGCCAGGTTCCACCTGCGCACATGCTCGGAGCTGGTGGCGCGGCACGGCTCGGCGCTGCAGCGCTCGCTCGTGGACCTGGAGATCCCGCCCTCCGACACCACCAAGCAGGTGTCCGAGCGCGCCACGCTCTTCCGGATATCCTGCAATGCTATGATGAACGTGAGTGCCGCCCACTATTGTACTGTACTCGTGCCAGGTTCCACCTGCGCACATGCTCGGAGCTGGTGGCGCGGCACGGCTCGGCGCTGCAGCGCTCGCTCGTGGACCTGGAGATCCCGCCCTCCGACACCACCAAGCAGGTGTCCGAGCGCGCCACGCTCTTCCGGATATCCTGCAATGCTATGATGAACGTGAGTGCCGCCCACTATTGTACTGTACTCGTGCCAGGTTCCACCTGCGCACATGCTCGGAGCTGGTGGCGCGGCACGGCTCGGCGCTGCAGCGCTCGCTCGTGGACCTGGAGATCCCGCCCTCCGACACCACCAAGCAGGTGTCCGAGCGCGCCACGCTCTTCCGGATATCCTGCAATGCTATGATGAACGTGAGTGCCGCCCACTATTGTACTGTACTCGTGCCAGGTTCCACCTGCGCACATGCTCGGAGCTGGTGGCGCGGCACGGCTCGGCGCTGCAGCGCTCGCTCGTGGACCTGGAGATCCCGCCCTCCGACACCACCAAGCAGGTGTCCGAGCGCGCCACGCTCTTCCGGATATCCTGCAATGCTATGATGAACGTGAGTGCCGCCCACTATTGTACTGTACTCGTGCCAGGTTCCACCTGCGCACATGCTCGGAGCTGGTGGCGCGGCACGGCTCGGCGCTGCAGCGCTCGCTCGTGGACCTGGAGATCCCGCCCTCCGACACCACCAAGCAGGTGTCCGAGCGCGCCACGCTCTTCCGGATATCCTGCAATGCTATGATGAACGTGAGTGCCGCCCACTATTGTACTGTACTCGTGCCAGGTTCCACCTGCGCACATGCTCGGAGCTGGTGGCGCGGCACGGCTCGGCGCTGCAGCGCTCGCTCGTGGACCTGGAGATCCCGCCCTCCGACACCACCAAGCAGGTGTCCGAGCGCGCCACGCTCTTCCGGATATCCTGCAATGCTATGATGAACGTGAGTGCCGCCCACTATTGTACTGTACTCGTGCCAGGTTCCACCTGCGCACATGCTCGGAGCTGGTGGCGCGGCACGGCTCGGCGCTGCAGCGCTCGCTCGTGGACCTGGAGATCCCGCCCTCCGACACCACCAAGCAGGTGTCCGAGCGCGCCACGCTCTTCCGGATATCCTGCAACGCCATGATGAACGTGAGTACCACGAGAGAGTAGGTAGAACACTGAGGGTGATTCGAGTCGGTCCATTCTTCCACTGCTTGCTTCCACGCCATTGATTATGTTTAACATGTGTTTTATGCCACACCTGGCCATAAAGTGGCTTTTTCCGCACGCTGCGCGTACGGAAAAAGCCGCTTTCTGGCCAAGTGTAGACATAAAATTATGTACACAACTCGGGAGGTAATAAAGAAAGCCCTCAATCGCATATTTACGTCCCTCGCTTACAGCTTGGGCCGCAAACATCTGCGATCTCAGCCTTTCTTTGTTTTACCACCCTAGTTGTGTAATGTACTATTGTTTTATAGTTTGATACATTTTGTTTGTGCGAAATTACGTGAAAACTCACAATAAGACAAAAAAAATGTTTAGCAAAAAACGTTAATTTCCAAATGATGGTAATAGATGGCGCTGACTTTACAGGCCACATTGCACGTCAATTCTGGTTTTTTGAGACTTCTCATGTCATTTCGCACAAACAAAATGTTTCAAGCTATAAAATGAAACACATTTCAATCACGACTAATGTCGTGGAAGCAAATGATGACCCTCTTTGTGTTTGTATGGAGAACCGACCGACTCGAATCACACTAAGTAAAGCGCCTCTAGCATGTGTAAGTGGGGTGTTCGGATAGACATAGACATTCCATTTTTGAAATTTGTAATATCACGTTCGCAGTGCTTGTCACCCGGGCGGTCCGCCCCCTCTGTTGGGGAGAAAGGGACAGAAGATATCGTGAACGACATATAGGCGTCGTAGGTGTGGAAATTATCTCACTCGGACAATGGAAGTTGGTGGGAAGTTTTATATAAAACTTCTTGTTTGTATTAACATATTTCCTCACACTCTGGCACGATTATCTATAGAAGTCTATATCTGTTTTTCTTTTTGTCCAGGCGTGTTCAGAATTCATGAGCGCAGCGGCAGTTTCGAGCGCGCGCATGTCCCGGGCGCTCCAACACGAGCGCGACCAGAAGATGCGCCTCCAGGAGGTCGTCGAGCAGCTCGCGCGGCAGCACGACAACCTGGAGAAGACCGTCACCGCGCGCAGCACTACAGGTCAGTGGCATGACAGTGCATCAGTACGATCGCGATACCAGATCAAAAAGGCAACATTGTAGGCTGTTTAAAAGAAATGCACGACTGGACGATTCTACCGAAGATGATGCGACGAGATGTGCCTGTTACTAAAGCTGCCGGCGTGGTAGCACGACAACAGTAACGTGCAGTCAATAAATAACAAAAAGACACTGTTTATCGCGTGTCTGTGTGAGTGCGATTCATAATGGAGCATTCTTACGCCTTCTTATTTCTTTGCTTGTAGTGCGTTCGTACACAGCGCGCACACATTCAAGCGCGCGATATACCATTTGTAGGAAGAAAAATAAGGGTATTTGACAACCATCAAAATAAATGAATTAACTTTAACCATCAAATTACGTTTCCAAAACTGCTCGAATATGGTACTTTTTGATATAAGTGCGGAAAGTATGTAATTTTTCACGAGTCCCGAGGTGTATTGGCCCGAGCCGCCAGGCGAGGGTAAATACTCGAGAGTCGAGACGAGTGGAAATGACACTTCCGCACGTGTATTAAACGACGTTTTTGATACATTTGCGAAAAAATGTCGATGAAACCAAAACATGGCACCGGCTGTCACCATTCAACCTAATCAAAAGAAATTATTTTGAAAAGAAACATACAGAATTTAATTTTATTTAAACATGAAAATGCAAGAAATATATTTATTATTAACGAGTTCTGATTGGATTCATAGTCCAGTCATTATATCCAAAAAACCGACCCTACCCGTGAATAATTTCTTGTTCTTGTATTTTTTTTCTTAGGTCCCTCGGGGTCACTGGGAGTGTAAATTCAAAAAGTAGACAATCAGGCTCCTGCGTATATTCGAAAAACGGTTTTTCTTGAATAACTCGGCCATTTTTGATTTTACAGTAAAACCGTGAAGACAAAAATTGTAGGAAATTTGATTCTCTACAAGTTTGTTCCTCACAATTTTTCTTCTAGGATCGATATTTTGGAAATTAGATTTGAAAAAAGCGACAAATTCAAAATTTTATTCTCTCCAAGTTTAGTCCTCTTCATTTATGCCGTAAAGTTGAAAATAAACGAGATGATGAAAATATATTGGTTGCGTTGCTTAGGGGAGGACCGTAAACTTGTAAAAAATTCTAGAAAATATCTGATCGCCTCAAGGCTTTGGGTTTAATCTATAGTTTTTTATATTAGTAATCTCGAGGTAACATTGCCAGAACAGTAAGGCGTTGCTAAATACATGCTGGAAAGTCGTGAAGTTGCAAAATTAGGGTCCAAATTCACCTGATAGCCTCAAGGCTGATTCTTATATATGTTGTTGTATACCGTGCCTCCCAGACGATGAATTTTGATGAAGTTGACACTAAGTTTATTTGGAAAATATTAAAGTTGTAATATTTATAGGTGGATTGGACCTGTGTCTCAATTTTTATCGCGGCAACGTTAGTATATACGGAACGTGAACCTTGGGTGAAGGGTCGTATGCGTCATCTACGATTTTATGTTTTTCCACCTCAGCCAACCTATTGGAACGTACTTACCTACTATTAGAATGAGAGATAACATCATAACATGCTATCGCTCTTTGACTATAGTGGTCGTTCATTTTCATGTAGTTTATTGTCACCTTGAGATAAGTCAATCTTCTAAATCCTTAATCGGAATCCGTATTTTTTAACCGACTTCAAAAGAAAGTTCTCAGTTCGTCGAGATTTTTTTAAATTTATATTGCTTAATTACTCGAAGACGGCTGAATCGATCTGGAAAATTGTGTTTTGTTCAATTCAAAAGGGATCCTGTCCATTGTCACTAGGTCGAGGCAAGTTGAGGGAACTTTTCAATGTTAGTAGTACCTACATTACTTACCTAGGGAGGTAAAACAAAGAATGTCTCAGATCGCAGGTATTTCACACCCGAGCCGAAGGCAAGGGCGATAAAATTGCAACCTGAGGCTTTACGTAAATTATTGTATGCAGCTTTTATAACTCGCGCATGTCCTATCGAATATCCTCTTTTGAAGTCGATAATTCTATAATTTTGTTTTTATGGTGTAAGAAAAACAGCTTTCAAAAATATCTTGCGACGACTAAATATAATTAAATTTGGTAAGGTCAATGTGGCTAATTCCGTCTGATGGGGCAATTCCGTACAGCGGCTTTTGCGGCCAAACAAACGATAGTATGCACTTGATGACTCGACTGGCACAGGAGCGAAACTTTTCACACTAACTGACGAAATTAGAAGTTTGTTAGAAAGACAGTTAAGCCGTAAAAACCGCTGTACGGAATTGCCCCACCAGACGGAATTAGCCACATTGACCTTACTATGTTTAGTTGTGAAATTTAAGGATAGAGGACGCATAATGCAAAAAGGTCTAGGTTGAGTATTGCGGTTGCGGTTTTGCGCTTGTACTTGACCGCAAGAGCCATGTTTAACTATAATTCAAAACCAAGTCAGGCATACCTTAAAGGCTGGCCAAAAACGAACGTTAGTTACATTGCCCACAAGCTATCTGCTTTGCCCTAAGGTTAACTGCTAGAAAATGCCCTGTGGCATTAAGTTCGCCTTTTGTACAATGAAATGACGAAATTTCTCTAGTGCAATAAAGTTTAAATAAATAAAAACATATGAGGTTGAGCAATATTACGCATTGGAACTAATTTCTAACACACTGGCAACAATTTTATGACTATCAATGTCACGTAAGAGCGCTTTCACATTACACGACACGATATCGTTATCGGACACCGATACGATATCGGGGTAAGTAAAATGTATGAAATATGTACCTGCCTTTCACATTGTCCAATCCGATATCGGATCTTGGAGACGACACCGATAGGGAACGTGCACGAACTATAGGTGGCAGCACTAAACGACAAAACAGACACGGGCGGACAATAAAGGAAACTATCGCCCCTGTCAACAAATCAAGCTGTCAATGTCAATGATAACATGTAAGTGTCAATGTCAAATATAGTAAGTCGTAGCTACACTGACGTTAATCGTCCATCAACGCGATAAATTAACGTTATTAACGGCGTTTTCGTCAATGTGGCCCCAGCATGGCGGCACCAGTTGGCATTTTTTTTTTGTGAACTCTTTGAGCTGTTGCAACTATCGGTCTTCGTGGCGGTAGGCATGCCTCGGCAAAACCTCGGCACCACGGGAGTTATTCATCGGCGTGCAAGGACACTCGAACCGAAGTGGGGAGTGTACCTAGCGAACATGTGATACAGTACAGTAGTTCGTCTTGTAGGTAGTGGTTCTAAGCTAAGTTTTTTTGTGATGTCGAGAGGATTTAGTGTGGGACTACCGCGGTGGCCGTCCCCGCCGGCGGAGACGACGGCGTGCACGTGGAGTGGACCCGGCGCCGTTCGGGTTGTCGTCTTGTTGTCTGTTTAAGTAGTAGTCGGCGTCATGTACTACTTCAGTGTCAGTGTCGTTTTCACTGACGACGTCATCGGGGTACCATCTGTTGATGGTGGCCGTGATGACGTCGTCAGGGTCAGTCAGGATGAGGCGTCCAATGGCGTGACAAGTCATTCACCCTGTCGGGGAGAGGATCGTTATCGGGATGAGGGTTGGGTAGCGGGGCGGGGATTTGGAAGTCTTGTGGCTGAGGTAGGGGGGCTGGAACGTAGTTCACGGCTTCCCGTAAGAGAGGATTAGGATGAGAATCCGCATGTGTGAAGAATCTCTCTGAAAGATTCTTCATATATGCGTGGATGGTAGGTACATTGGCGTCGTGATGGAGATTAGTCTCATACCAGGGAGCAGTGCCCGCCTGAGAAAGCGATTCTGAATCACCTGCAAAGGATGGAGTATGTTTACGCCCACGTGGGCGAAAACAGGGCTGGCGTAGGTGAGAATGGGTCTGACACAGGCGGTGTACGATGCCAGTGCATCTTCGTCGTGCACGTTCCCTATATGTTGGCGGCACTATCGGACGCCCGTGAGCTATCAAGCTGCGTACACACCAAGCCAACGAACGCCAACGAATGGGTTTCGCCGGCCTTCGTTGGCCCAGTGTGAACGACTTAGCAAACGCAGTTCGATAATCGTTCGTTCAATTCGCAGCGTGACGTATCATTTGACCTGCGTACACACCAAGCCAACGAACGCCAACGAAGGTTCGTCGGCGTTGGCTACCGCACGTTCGTTGGTACTCGAAGATGCGTTCATTGGATGACCTTCAATAATCAACGAACGTGAGGCATCAGTCCAATCAAATCAATCAACAAAAACATGTCGTCGCTACCTCACTCTTTGTTTTTCTACATTGGTTATGTTTTGAGTACAAAATATCTTTTTAGGTTAAAAGTCTAAAAAACTTCGTGCATGCGTCCACACCGCGTTGAGTGTGCTTCAAATCCTTTGATGTTGCCGCCACGCTGCGGAACGCCGGCACACGCCAACGAACGATCGTTGGCGTTTGTTAAACCGTCCAGACACGGCCAACAAAGGCCAACGTAACCCATTCGTTGGCGTTCGTTTCGTTGGTCTGGTGTGTACGCAGTTGACCGAGAACCAAAGAACGTGCGATAGCCAACGCCGACGAGCCTTCGTTGGCTTGGTGTGTACGTAGCATTAGTTCCTAAAAGAGCACCTTTTTGACAAACCTCGATATATTTTCTGGTTAGGCGTTTCAATTCAATATTACAGTAGAGCCACAAATTTGACCTTACATACAAAAATATCCTACTCAGTTGCACAAACAATCATTATTAGAGCTAATTTTGCCATGTACTTATTGTCATATTCTATTCTATTGTGAAAAGCATCAGTGCTCAATATTAAAATTTGTAACACGTACATAATCTAGTCTGACACAAACACCTTATTTTTGAGGTCGGTTAAAAATAAAAAAATATAAAAAGATTGTGAATGTTACACATTTTGGAAAGTCGCTTTCGTATGCAATACTTCAAGCCAACGCGACTAACGAAACGCAGCTTATCGAAGCCGTCACTTTAATGCGCATGAAAAATACTGCATAAAACAGAACGCAAAAATTTTACCTGTGTGCGTGAGTTGAGTTGAGTGATGTATTGAATATCAGCGGAAATTCAGGGCGAATAATATAATTAAATTTCATTAAATGTTGTAAACTCCAAGATTTAATTAAATCTTGTTAATAAAATTAAAAAAAAATGTTAAAAGATTAAATCTGCTACTGTTTGGTACGTAAGACAGCTCGGCGAGCTATCGCAAAATTGTTTCGTTCTCAGCGCTAGATTTTCATTTTAAGTTTTTAGGTGATCTCAAGGTTGCTTCATATAAAGAACTTCAATTGGTTGTTAATATGACGTCTTCGTTTATCTAATTACTGTCTGCCTGCCGCATTAGACGTGTGGTCTTTTGGCAGCTGCGTCGGTCGGGCGTCTGTATTGTGATCTGGTTCGTTTGGTTTTGTTTAGTGTAGTGCTAGTTTCGGGCTAATCACTGTTTCCGATGACGAATTGAATTGTGCTCCGTAACAGCGTCATGGGTGGTAAGTGAGCGAAATCACAGAACCGGAAAAATCAGCATTAGTGCTAGATCATTGTCATGCCAAGGTTGGTGTGCTATTGCTCCTAATATGTGGAGAAATGTTTCACCTATTGGCCATTTGGATGTGGTTGTTTCACGCGCGTCCGCTAGCATGATCATGCACTGCTAATATTGTGATCAGCCTTTGGCTGAATGTGTCATTCTGAAAGTGTCATTCCATGATTTCACTTGCCGCTTTATGTTATGAACACATTGTTGTTTATAAGATAAGAATGTCTGCTTCTTAGTTATCAGTGTATAGGTGTTGTGACGGATCATATGTAAATCTTAGGTAGTAATGGATAAGGAATTTGCATATTAAATGCACCTTCAAATTATCATTTTGTTTTTCATTAATGCCACATTATTGAAACTAATGTTTACACACAAATTCAAATAATAAACAAGCAATTATCACAGTTCAGTTGTTCGATTGGTTTTATGTTTCTCTAATATGCTTCAGTGTGAGATATAATAGAGTTGTATAAAGACAACTTAACCTTTTGACTGACATACTGTTAAACAAATCACTACCAACCTAATGCCAGGACCAAAAAACTTAATTTAAATGGTCAAAAGATTAATTTAAAGCCGGAACATACATGATCCCACAACTCGTGTATACCTTGGCTCAATGAGGGCTAATGCGAACGAATTTCGCTGCTAGAGGAACTAGTGTAGCATGTGGTCTCCGGAATGTCAACTGTCACTATTTATGCGGGGGCTACATGGGTTTTATTTGTTATAGAATAATGTTATTAATATTTTGCAATATCTGAGATTATTTATGGCAAATATGTATGCAAATATATATAATGTCAGTGCTTTGAGACAGTTTCATCATTTAGAAACTTATTTCCTCTTTTTTTGCCGAACCAAACGTAATGCTGCGGCATGCTCGATATTTTTATGTTACGGTTTTAAGGAATTAACTACGTTAAATTATAAACTTATTTTCACACCCGTGACAATCTATACTTCAGAACCTTACTTGTCTGTGGAGCCAACTGGTGAGCACAAAAATGGTAGCCCTCATTAGGTTGTAATCAAAACACCTAATATTTGAATTACTTTCAATACAATAATCACATTGTCTAATTTGATTCCAATGATTAGAAAAAGACATATAGTTTCCTTGAGGAATATTACTTAGTCATGTATGTTTTTATAGGTCAACATACAAGCCCACGCTAACAGGAGATGAGTAGTTATGTTGCATGGCTGTACAATACTATTAAATCGTTTCTCTTTGGAAATGCTCAAAGTGATGTACCTACCAGCTATACTTGTAACATTGTTTAGGATGTAAATCATTACAATATTGCAATGTACTATTAGGTATCAATTGTGCATTTAGACATCAATATTTAAAATAGATTTCTGATAGTTGTATTGTATCTATATCATTTTTGACTGTTGAGTATGGAGGCAAATATTAGTCTATCAACATGCTTAGGACAGGGAGCACTAATTAGTTTAATCGGGAGTCTGGTTTTTAATAGAGATGCAACGGATATCCAGTCATTATCCAGTATCTGGCCACATTTTATAATCCGGCCGAATACCGGATAGTTACCTAATATAAGGAGAAAATTTGAGTAACATACATATCAAACTATGAAATACTACTATAACAATCGTAAACTATAACGTGCCGCCGTTCAATGCGCACTGAGTGTGAATTAAGTTCATTTTTCTATCAAAAATTGCCTACAACTAGAAACACGTTGCAACGTGCACCACCCATCGCGTCCGCGCTATTTAGGTATTTTAGGTAAAAAAGTTTTGGCCGGATATTCGGCGGCCGGATACCAGATATCCAGCAGTCACGACGACCGGATATGGGTTACATACATTTAGTATGAAAAAGGGCCAGAGGAATAAGGTGACCGCAGAATATTTCTGAAGAATAACCCAAATGCTGTATCCGGTATCTGGCCAAACCACTATCCGTTGCATCTCTAGTTTTTAAAACAAAATTACCATCGCGTTCCATTTATTAGTAATTACTAGAGATGGGCGGTGGGTAAATACCCAAGGTATTTACCGGGTAAATACCCGGGTATTTACCCAATCTACCCGGTAAATTGGGTAAATACCCAAATTGGTGGGTATAAACTATTTGTTTAGTATTGTTTACAAATTTCATTAAAAATGTTGTTGATATATATACGTATAGTAAGAATAAATGCTATGGATAGCGAAATAGGCATCTTACGTTACATCAACAAAAGTAATGATACACTTTTTATTAGGGTGTCCCAGATTTTACGAAAATCCAAACTGAGTAACGCATACCCTCTAATTATGTTTGTTATGTGCTAAAATGCTCCTAAAACAAAAATCAGCTAATTCTGTGTATGGGAACCCGTGCCGACTTCCGGTTGAGCTAAGTTTGCACCTGGTTTCGTTCGAATCACGTACCAACCAGGTGCAAACTTAACGCAACCAGGATTGAAGGGCGCAACTATTGTGGCTCTTTTTATATAATTAAATCGCATTTTATTATTTTGTACCAAAGGTGGCGACTAATTAAGAGCTAGAAAATATGTTTTGTTCATAGATTATATAAAATACCGCATTGAATTTTCAAAATTCAGCGAGTTCTTCATATTTGTGAAGTTACTGGAAATGAAAAGCTTGAAATGCACATGTAGTTGCACACTCTGATTCTGTCTGACCTATCTTATAGAAATTCGTCATAATTAAACAAAAAAAGGCAAAGTAGAAGCTCAATCCGGGAATCTATTATATATCGGTTGCGTTAAGTTTGCACCTGGTTGGTATGTGGTGCCAAGGAAACCAGGTGCAAACTTAGCTCAACTGGTTAATATGAAAAATTTAGGATGAAGTCGGCACGGGTTCCCATACACAGAATGAGCTGATTTTTGGTTTAGGGGCACTTTAGCACATAAAAAACATAATTAGAGGGTATGCGTTACTCAGTTTGGATTTTCGCAAAATCTGGGACACCCTACTTAAAGGACTCTTCTAAAAATCTCACAGAATCTTCTAGGAATCTCATCGAAATCTCTAGAAACATCATAGATACCCAGATAGCTTCTTGTAACATATGATGAACTCCTAGATATCTTACATGGTAACATGGCCTTTATGAAGCCTACTTTAACATCTAGAACTTAATAAACACTATAATGTATCACAGAAGATTCTGGTTCCTTAGTAAAACCACCTAGAAACTTCTAGATATGTCGAAAAACAGACGGGAAACTTGATAATTTTGTATATTGCTTAATTTGTAGACCCTGTAAATTTCATAAAACCTTACAAGGATATTTAGGCGTATTATTGTTACATCTGGAACACATAAGCGTGGCTAGAAATACAAAAGAAGATTCTGGATTCCTTGTAAAACCACGTAAAGACTTCCAGATGTCTTATGTCATTTGGGAAACTTGATAATCTTGTTAACATGTCATATATTATTTAATTTTTAGAATTTTGGAAACTTCATAAAATCATGTCAAAACTTTAAACAACCTTCAAGAAACCTCAAGTCTTCTGTTAGTCACCTATAGTAACATCTAGAATTCATAAAAATGGCAAGACCTGGTTTCTTTACCACATAAGATACCACAGAAGATTTTGGATTCTTTGTAGGGCTCTGGAAACTTCATAAGACCATGTCAAAACTTTACGGAAGCCTCGAGAAACCTTACAAGGCCTTTTAGTTCCCTACTGTACATCTAGGATATTCATAAACATGACGAGAGATACCATTTAATAATATTATTTCATTTGTAGGCTTCTAAAGACTTTATAAACGAAACTTACAAACTTCTAGAAATATCTTAGATCTCTTTAAAACCTTGTAGTACCATCTATGAAGTTCGTAGGATCTTGTATAAATCCTATAGAACCATCCAGAAGATTACGTTTCTCTCTTCAAGACTACATTTAGGGACATTAATAGACAAATCAATTTAATATACAATACAAAGAATAACAAGATCATAGAAAACGTAAAATAACTTTCATCAAAGAAACTTTCAGAAATATGGTTAAACCTTCTATGAAATTCATAAAACATGAAAAAACTTTAATGTAACTTCTAGACGTTTCTAGACATCTTCTAGAAGCTTCTAGGAATCTGAAAACTTTAAAATACTGTGTAAACACTACTAGAGTACTTGTAGGATATTAAGTCCTCAAAAAAAATCTAAAAGTTAACGATAAATTACCTATTTAGACACTTCGTAGAAATAATTTTTCACGAAACTATAAAAACCCTTTAATAAAGTCTTAATAATTATACAACTTCACTTCTTTACTGAAATTGAAATAAAATTATTGGACAACCTTTTGAATCTCATAGAACCAGCATGAGATGAGAGGACTAGTACTAGTCTTTACGGGAAGCTTATATATATATTTTTTTTTTTCATATAAAAAAATAAATTTAAAATCTGACTTCGAAAGTTTACAGAAAAACTCAATATCATTCCTTTAATAAAACAAACATATTTTATTAGGTACGATCAAATCAAATCAGATATAAACACTAAGTCTGCAGAAAATATTCGGTAACAGTGCATTATCTAACAATCCAAGTTATGTTTTATCATTCCAATGACGACAAAATGTATTTTTGTTAATATTTTATCCCTTGCACAAATTAATTTATTCAATTGTTAATTATCTTGACCCTCAGTAGTTTCTACCCACCAAAATGGGTAGAAACGGGTAAATACCGGGTGGATTGGGTAAATACCCGGTATTTACCGGGTAAATACCCACGAGCGCCCATCTCTAGTAATTACTAGTTACTGTTTACTTAAGGTCCGCACAAAATAGGTTGGCGGTCCGCCATTCGGTGACCCCTGTGCTAGCACAACTGCATACAACTTCTTTAGTTGTGCAGCGCATTATCACCCCCGTGTCTCTTAGACTATGTTATATTAACATTGATAGATGATATTGCTTACATGTCAAAGCGGTTGTGTGCAGGTGACATTGTCATTGGTTTTACAAACTTGATTAGAGTAGCAGTAGCGTGGCGTCCAAAGAACTCGATTCCTACCGGCTTGCCTAATATCAGGTATTTGAGCACCTTATTCTACAGCTCTTAAGGAAAATGTACACTGATTCTGCATCGGCTTGCCCAAGGATATCTTTTACGCCACGCCACTGTAGAGTAGTCCAAACTTTCGTAGTTATAGTGAACTTAATGTTTAATTTATAGCATATTTTGTATTAATTGGAGTATTAACATTCATTTTTCTGCATAGGCGGTAACGGCACCGGACAAGGCAATGAGACAGAGGATGAAGACCATGAATTCTTTGATGCCATGGAGGATGGTGTCAGCTCCACGGATGACAAAGCACACAATTCATTTGTAATGAAAGTACCTGTAAGTATATACTTTTTCCCAATATGCATCAGAGCATAAATACATTGTTTAATGTCCTTGGTCCATTCGAAAGTTTAGCCTATAAAATCTCACCATTTTGGGCTTAATCTGTTTTTTTTCTACGAGCCAATTACATCCAAACAGGATACAATGAGTTCATAAATCATAATTAACATGACATTGTGTTGTACTTTTGATTGTAACATTAATGTTAATGAATGATCATTATGGTTTATTTCAAGGGTCAATCATTGTAGAAAATATCCTAGTGGTAAAGGTTACTGCTTAAAAATAGGTATTTAACATCAACTACAGTACTAGAACTACTATTTATGTCTTCACTTGTCGAGTGACTTGCCATCTCCTGTCTGTCTCACATCGTACTGAAAGGAACGAGATTCATAATATATGCCGCGCAGCAAATATTCATATGGTTCAGTTGTCCTAGCTAGAGTGATATTTAATTGATATTTCAAGTTATTGTAGACTTTTCAGATAGGTACAGTCAAGGGCAAAGATAAATATCCACACAAAGTTCCATAATATGTATACATAAACCTTACTGGTGTATACATATCTGTAAAACTTTGTGGTGTATACATACATACATATTATTGGCCTTTGACTGTACCACATTGCCTGTAACAACTTACAACAACCTACCTGTTGCAACTTATTGTATACCTACTTACCGGCATAATTATGCACTTCTTAATCAAATTTTTTGACAACTGGCAATGTAGCTGGTACTTGTTGCCTAAGAACAACACAACATATAAGTGAATCCTTACATATCCTTCATAATTTTAGATATGTACATACATACCTAGCCATAGACATTTATGTAAGAAATAAATAAAATAAACTAAACTAATCTTTAACCCAAAACCATTTTACGATATTATGTGACAATCCGTCAGACATGGTGCAAATCGTTCATTGTTCACTTCATGTGTGTGTATCCTTGCAGGTAAACAGAAAAAACAAAGTAAAAAGCGGAGAAAGCTCAGATGATTCGGAGCCTGAGATTGTAACAGAGACACAACAGGTTCGTATTGCTATTTCAACATTTTATTGACAGATTCGTCTATTTGGTTTAATAAATTAATTTTATAACATACATTACAATAAACCTTAAATGCACCCACGGACAATGAATTCGGGTCATTTTCTAAATAATTGTTCATAGAAAACGACCCGAATTCATTGTCCGTAAGTGTATAAAACTACTCTTTATGACAACTGCCAAGAAGGCTGGCCACATTGCCACGCTGAATGGCTATACAGATCCATTTTTTTTTAAATACTGTTATAAAGATAAAAGAAAAATGTTTTTTTCTATCAAGATACTCCAGAACCGTAAATCTTACTTAATTCCGTGAAATGTGGCATTGGTATGAGACCAATAGATTTTTGAATATAAGCCGCGTCAGTGGAGGGGTTACAAAGGAAGTTGCGAGGTCTCTGTTCGAGGCGAGTTATTAGGTCATAAAATTAATTTGCATTTTAAATTTGGATTTTTTAATTAACTGGAGTGAACTGACAGTTATTTTTTCAATACATCTTTAGTCTCGTATTGGCCTTTGCGTCAGGTGTTACAGAAATCGGCTACTGATCAATTTTTGAATAGAAATAAATGTAATAATATTACCTGATATCAGGGGTTACGCGTGTCCCATGTATGCTTTTATGAAATGACTAGCTGTCCCGGCGAACTTCGTTTCACCCTAGAATTATTAATTTTTTTATGCCACACCTGGCCGTAAAGTGGCTTTTTCCGCACGCTGGGCGTGGGTGGGTGGGCCGCTTTCTGGCCAAGTGTAGACATAAAATGATGGACACACCACGGGAGGTACCTAATAAAGAAAGCCCTCGATCGCATATTTACGTCCCTCGCTTGCAGCTCGGGCCACAAACTTCTGCGATCTCGGACTTTCTTTGTATTACCACCCTAGTTATGTAATGTACTATATTCTGTTGTTCGGGACAGAGACAAACCAAAATAATCAAAGATCATAAAAATCGGTCTACCCGTTCTCGGTTATAAATGGTGTAACTAACCAGACTTTGTTTTATGCATATGGATCTCTAAATAACAAAATATTGCAGTCTGGAGTGATCTTATAAATTGTTGAAAAGTTTCAAATTACTTCAGGTACCTAATTAAAATTCCACCTCTATTCACTTCTCCCACCGCCAGCTAGTAAGCGAGTAAAATTGGGCGAGTGGCAGTTCATTGCGGGCTGACGAGGTATAGTGTGACCGATTCGACAAGTGCCTTAGTTTCGTATATCGTCATTACTTTAAAAAACACGTATCTGACACTGACTCCAGTTAAAAATGCAGTAAGTGCATATGACGTTCGTATGTTACTTTTGACGTTTTTCTCTGCGTCGATTTTAAATACGAGTTTTTTTCAAAGTAGTGGCAATATTATTTTACGTCGGACCAAAAAGAGACTTGTCAACACGCTCTGTAAAGGTGAAAACTATTGTTAGAGCCGTGTTTAAACAGCGTGAATTATAGTTAAACATTTAAACGTAGAATTTATGTACATACATAACCATTACAACGTGAAAATCAAATTATATGTTACATAGTTGTTACGATCAAAGTATTTTTACAATTAGTGGGCCAGTGGTGTGATTGTGATAAAGAAAAACGGTTAAAATTGTGGTTTTGATTTAAATTTAATGACTGCAGTAGGTAGATAGTGGAAATACATGCAATTAGGCCGTCATCAATATTGATAGTAGTCATCTGTAGGTAAACTTTAACATTTAATTTGTGTACGAATGTGACGTTTTCAAGAAAAAGGTACCACTTTATTGGTTGTTAATAAGTACAATTTCTAATTTCGTAAACGTAAGTTTGCTAGATCTTATTCATAAATATTTATGCCTGCAGTGGCAATGCGTCAATATTATCCATGGGCCGATACGAAGTTAGCTTAGAGCGACTGCGCTTCCGACTAGCTGAAATGTTTTAATAAAATACACAAGCTCCCAGGAATCCATGGGTTCTAAGGCTTTACGAAAGACCAGCGCTGAGACATCGTCACAATGCCGCAGCACATGCTGAGTGGTGTCCTTTTGCGGTTCACTTAAGAGCACAATTTCCTCTCGGCTGCATGCGATTATAAAGTTATTTAAAATTTCTCACTGCTATATTGGACAATTTTATCGCAGTTAGATAATTTTTATTTCGCTCGTGTTTACTTTCCGTAGAGTAATTAATGAACAAGGTACATGCATACTTTGTAATATACAATTAGATGAACTGTTTTCGTATAATCTCCGACAATTTCTATCATCAACTTACTCCCACTCGAATTGAACCAAATTTCGAAGCATTCCCGCTTAAAGCCGGACTCCTTTCTTAATTTCGTTATCTACTTAATTGTGTACTTAAAAAAGTAACCTTAAAACATACGACATAAGGTCACTTTTAAAAACAACAGTTAATAAAGATACTAGGTTGGGAAAGTAACCGCGCGGTATGTAATGTATGTAACTTGGCACCAACATCTTTGGCAAGCGACGGGTGAATTTCGATAGAGATTCAAAAGCATGAAGCTTGAAGTGTTGAGAAAATTACGTTGCTATGAATGGGATTTATATTTAGTGTGTTGAGTAGTCATAATGAGTATAGTTTCATAAAAAAAATCTTGACGTTGGCTATGTGTGACGTCATTCGGTCGCGGCAACTGTATGGTAATATCATTGTTTAGCAATTAGGTATGGTTTTCAGGTATATATATCTAAATTTACAAAAATTCTACTCGTTCGAAAATTCAGTTTTTGCGCAAAGTATGAATCTAAAGGGGTTTCTACCAAAAAGGACATAAAACACTTTGTATAAATCCCGATGAAACATGCTGTTCCCGGGGGCAACTTACTATGCAGTACTTAGTGAAGAGTAGATTTCTTTGACACTGATTTTAATTTCGGCCTTCGGTTTAGGTAGGTGATTTCTTTACTATATAGATAAGGTCTAGTTTCTAAGACACCAAACCGCGCACTGTTAAAAGACAACATTCGGTGGTACAGGTATACTTCGTGGAAGAGCGGCCCGAGAGCTCCATGGGAGGCGTGGACACGGTGGTGTCCACCAGCAAGCCGGCGGCAGACTCCAAGGCCATGGACATCACTGTCTGGGTGAGTACAACTTACAACACTGGGCACCAAAAGCAAGCTAGAAACACACGGTTCAATTGTATCGAATAGGGAACATGCACAGAATAATATAGTAAATTTTCTTCCTACGAAAGGTACATCGCGCGCTTGAATGTGTGCGCGCCGCGTACGAACGCACTACAAGCAAAGATTTAAGAATGCATAAGAATGCTCCAGTATGGATCGCACTCACACATACGCGCGATCGTGCGTCGTAACAAGATAGTTCGAACTACACGCGAACATTTTATTTGTATAAAAACCAGTATCATTCCCCGTAGGACTCGATGACCAGTGAAATTCTTTGGCACCCGCTCGCTTTTTCATGAGCTACCCGTGCTCCATAGACTTTCTAAACCTACGTGCTTGCAAATCACTAAGGGGCCATTCATTTATTACGTAAGACGATTTTTGCCAGTTTTTGACCCCCTCCCCCCCTTATGTAAGAAAAAATAAGAATCGGCTGACCCCCTCAGAATCTTAACGAAAAATGATTTTACGTTTGGGCCATTTTAATTTTTCAAAGAATCATTTTTGTAGGAACGTTCATTTGCAGATACTAATAGTTTTTAATTTTTTTGTAAAATACCTATTCGCAACCGAGCACGCCCTACGCTCTCGCGCGGATTTGCGCGCTTTTTCAAAAGTCAAGATTATTTTACGCATTTTTATGATCTTACGTAAGAACGATCAAAACTCCCTCCCACCCTCCTGTAAGAAAAAATAAGACATGGTTGACCCCCCTCCCCACCCCTAAATCGTCTTACGTAATAAATGAATGTCCCCTAAGCTTTAATTTCAGTAATAGTGACAACTTGTTTCGTGTGAAATGAACTGTTTGAGTAATTAATACACACCAAAAAATACATGTGCAAATAATGACAGTAAATATTTTATGACTCATGATTATAGTCGAACCGATCATAACGGCAGTCGTCATGCCACATGTGACGACATTGAGAATAATTATTGTGGAATTCATGCACCGTCCTTCACTTACTTTCATTCAATTTTACAAATGGGAAATTGTTTTTAGGGTTATTCTGCAAAAATATCATCAAATTTTTAGCAAGAAAAAAAAGTATAGTTTCAAATAATACTAATTTAGATGACCTGACCTTAAGGGCTCAATTGCACGTTAATTGCGTTTTTTGAGACTTCTCATATCATTTCGCGCAGACAAAATGTGACACTATAAAATAAAATACATTTTAAACTTAATCGATGCCGTGGAAGCAAACGATGACCCTCTTTATACTTTTTTTTTTTAAATAATAAATAAATAAATATTAGGGGACAATCTTACACAAATCGAACTAGCCCCATAGTAAGCTCAATAAGGCTTGTGTTATGGATACTAGACGACGATATATTTAATAGATACAAATACTTAAATACATAGAACGCATCCATGACTCAGGAAAATATTCGTGCTCATCACACAAATAAATGCCCTTACCGGGATTCGAACCCAGGACCTCGTGCTTCGTAGGCAGGGTCACTACCAACTAAGCTAATGGTCGTCAAAATTGTATGGACAACTGACCAACTTGACTTTTAATTATGTATGATTACCGTGTGTTGTTGCAGCCGCACGTGTCGCAAGTGGTGTCGATGGTGGATGGGCGGCCGCGGCGCACGCGCGTGCCCGACAAGCCCAACTACCCGCTCAGCCTCTGGTCCATCATGAAGAACTGCATAGGTACCCTAACTACCACTACTTACAAATGTAAACGCACTATGCACCGCGACACTGCAAAATTTTAGTATGGAAACTAGAAGTGGCGCCCCGCTAGTGCGTTTGCACTTTTATATGTGATAAGGCACCGCGGGATGCCGTGGCGTGTTGTCTTAACGCAACTAAGGGTTAAAACGCAAGCAGCAGCAATCGCCGTGTACTGCACTGCGATTTTCAACCTGTCTGCCAAACCTACAAGTCTCAACTAGCAACATTGGTCCAAAACAACGCTGAAACGGGCGACTCGGCTTATCCACTGATTTTCTTGATATTTTCGTGTTGTCTCGTGCTATCGACTGATCGTGACCGTTTACCAATTCCAGGCAAAGAATTATCAAAGATCCCCATCCCCGTGAACTTCAGCGAGCCGTTGTCGATGCTGCAGCGGCTGGCGGAGGACTACGAGTACTCTTGCGTGCTGGACGAGGCGGCGCGGTTCAGCGACCCCGCGCAGCAGCTCGCCTACGTCGCCGCCTTCACCGTCTCCTCGTACGCCACCACGGCCTGCAGGTACGGTCTAGTGTACCATCGACTACAGCCCTACACTGCCTCGCGGACCACCACGAGTACTCTTGCGTGCTGGACGAGGCGGCGCGGTTCAGCGACCCCGCGCAGCAGCTCGCCTACGTCGCCGCCTTCACCGTCTCCTCGTACGCCACCACGGCCTGCAGGTACGGTCTAGTGTACCATCGACTACAGCCCTACACTGCCTCGCGGACCACCACGAGTACTCTTGCGTGCTGGACGAGGCGGCGCGGTTCAGCGACCCCGCGCAGCAGCTCGCCTACGTCGCCGCCTTCACCGTCTCCTCGTACGCCACCACGGCCTGCAGGTACGGTCTAGTGTACCATCGACTACAGCCCTACACTGCCTCGCGGACCACCACGAGTACTCTTGCGTGCTGGACGAGGCGGCGCGGTTCAGCGACCCCGCGCAGCAGCTCGCCTACGTCGCCGCCTTCACCGTCTCCTCGTACGCCACCACGGCCTGCAGGTACGGTCTAGTGTACCATCGACTACAGCCCTACACTGCCTCGCGGACCACCACGAGTACTCTTGCGTGCTGGACGAGGCGGCGCGGTTCAGCGACCCCGCGCAGCAGCTCGCCTACGTCGCCGCCTTCACCGTCTCCTCGTACGCCACCACGGCCTGCAGGTACGGTCTAGTGTACCATCGACTACAGCCCTACACTGCCTCGCGGACCACCACGAGTACTCTTGCGTGCTGGACGAGGCGGCGCGGTTCAGCGACCCCGCGCAGCAGCTCGCCTACGTCGCCGCCTTCACCGTCTCCTCGTACGCCACCACGGCCTGCAGGTACGGTCTAGTGTACCATCGACTACAGCCCTACACTGCCTCGCGGACCACCACGAGTACTCTTGCGTGCTGGACGAGGCGGCGCGGTTCAGCGACCCCGCGCAGCAGCTCGCCTACGTCGCCGCCTTCACCGTCTCCTCGTACGCCACCACGGCCTGCAGGTACGGTCTAGTGTACCATCGACTACAGCCCTACACTGCCTCGCGGACCACCACGAGTACTCTTGCGTGCTGGACGAGGCGGCGCGGTTCAGCGACCCCGCGCAGCAGCTCGCCTACGTCGCCGCCTTCACCGTCTCCTCGTACGCCACCACGGCCTGCAGGTACGGTCTAGTGTACCATCGACTACAGCCCTACACTGCCTCGCGGACCACCACGAGTACTCTTGCGTGCTGGACGAGGCGGCGCGGTTCAGCGACCCCGCGCAGCAGCTCGCCTACGTCGCCGCCTTCACCGTCTCCTCGTACGCCACCACGGCCTGCAGGTACGGTCTAGTGTACCATCGACTACAGCCCTACACTGCCTCGCGGACCACCACGAGTACTCTTGCGTGCTGGACGAGGCGGCGCGGTTCAGCGACCCCGCGCAGCAGCTCGCCTACGTCGCCGCCTTCACCGTCTCCTCGTACGCCACCACGGCCTGCAGGTACGGTCTAGTGTACCATCGACTACAGCCCTACACTGCCTCGCGGACCACCACGAGTACTCTTGCGTGCTGGACGAGGCGGCGCGGTTCAGCGACCCCGCGCAGCAGCTCGCCTACGTCGCCGCCTTCACCGTCTCCTCGTACGCCACCACGGCCTGCAGGTACGGTCTAGTGTACCATCGACTACAGCCCTACACTGCCTCGCGGACCACCACGAGTACTCTTGCGTGCTGGACGAGGCGGCGCGGTTCAGCGACCCCGCGCAGCAGCTCGCCTACGTCGCCGCCTTCACCGTCTCCTCGTACGCCACCACGGCCTGCAGGTACGGTCTAGTGTACCATCGACTACAGCCCTACACTGCCTCGCGGACCACCACGAGTACTCTTGCGTGCTGGACGAGGCGGCGCGGTTCAGCGACCCCGCGCAGCAGCTCGCCTACGTCGCCGCCTTCACCGTCTCCTCGTACGCCACCACGGCCTGCAGGTACGGTCTAGTGTACCATCGACTACAGCCCTACACTGCCTCGCGGACCACCACGAGTACTCTTGCGTGCTGGACGAGGCGGCGCGGTTCAGCGACCCCGCGCAGCAGCTCGCCTACGTCGCCGCCTTCACCGTCTCCTCGTACGCCACCACGGCCTGCAGGTACGGTCTAGTGTACCATCGACTACAGCCCTACACTGCCTCGCGGACCACCACGAGTACTCTTGCGTGCTGGACGAGGCGGCGCGGTTCAGCGACCCCGCGCAGCAGCTCGCCTACGTCGCCGCCTTCACCGTCTCCTCGTACGCCACCACGGCCTGCAGGTACGGTCTAGTGTACCATCGACTACAGCCCTACACTGCCTCGCGGACCACCACGAGTACTCTTGCGTGCTGGACGAGGCGGCGCGGTTCAGCGACCCCGCGCAGCAGCTCGCCTACGTCGCCGCCTTCACCGTCTCCTCGTACGCCACCACGGCCTGCAGGTACGGTCTAGTGTACCATCGACTACAGCCCTACACTGCCTCGCGGACCACCACGAGTACTCTTGCGTGCTGGACGAGGCGGCGCGGTTCAGCGACCCCGCGCAGCAGCTCGCCTACGTCGCCGCCTTCACCGTCTCCTCGTACGCCACCACGGCCTGCAGGTACGGTCTAGTGTACCATCGACTACAGCCCTACACTGCCTCGCGGACCACCACGAGTACTCTTGCGTGCTGGACGAGGCGGCGCGGTTCAGCGACCCCGCGCAGCAGCTCGCCTACGTCGCCGCCTTCACCGTCTCCTCGTACGCCACCACGGCCTGCAGGTACGGTCTAGTGTACCATCGACTACAGCCCTACACTGCCTCGCGGACCACCACGAGTACTCTTGCGTGCTGGACGAGGCGGCGCGGTTCAGCGACCCCGCGCAGCAGCTCGCCTACGTCGCCGCCTTCACCGTCTCCTCGTACGCCACCACGGCCTGCAGGTACGGTCTAGTGTACCATCGACTACAGCCCTACACTGCCTCGCGGACCACCACGAGTACTCTTGCGTGCTGGACGAGGCGGCGCGGTTCAGCGACCCCGCGCAGCAGCTCGCCTACGTCGCCGCCTTCACCGTCTCCTCGTACGCCACCACGGCCTGCAGGTACGGTCTAGTGTACCATCGACTACAGCCCTACACTGCCTCGCGGACCACCACGAGTACTCTTGCGTGCTGGACGAGGCGGCGCGGTTCAGCGACCCCGCGCAGCAGCTCGCCTACGTCGCCGCCTTCACCGTCTCCTCGTACGCCACCACGGCCTGCAGGTACGGTCTAGTGTACCATCGACTACAGCCCTACACTGCCTCGCGGACCACCACGAGTACTCTTGCGTGCTGGACGAGGCGGCGCGGTTCAGCGACCCCGCGCAGCAGCTCGCCTACGTCGCCGCCTTCACCGTCTCCTCGTACGCCACCACGGCCTGCAGGTACGGTCTAGTGTACCATCGACTACAGCCCTACACTGCCTCGCGGACCACCACGAGTACTCTTGCGTGCTGGACGAGGCGGCGCGGTTCAGCGACCCCGCGCAGCAGCTCGCCTACGTCGCCGCCTTCACCGTCTCCTCGTACGCCACCACGGCCTGCAGGTACGGTCTAGTGTACCATCGACTACAGCCCTACACTGCCTCGCGGACCACCACGAGTACTCTTGCGTGCTGGACGAGGCGGCGCGGTTCAGCGACCCCGCGCAGCAGCTCGCCTACGTCGCCGCCTTCACCGTCTCCTCGTACGCCACCACGGCCTGCAGGTACGGTCTAGTGTACCATCGACTACAGCCCTACACTGCCTCGCGGACCACCACGAGTACTCTTGCGTGCTGGACGAGGCGGCGCGGTTCAGCGACCCCGCGCAGCAGCTCGCCTACGTCGCCGCCTTCACCGTCTCCTCGTACGCCACCACGGCCTGCAGGTACGGTCTAGTGTACCATCGACTACAGCCCTACACTGCCTCGCGGACCACCACGAGTACTCTTGCGTGCTGGACGAGGCGGCGCGGTTCAGCGACCCCGCGCAGCAGCTCGCCTACGTCGCCGCCTTCACCGTCTCCTCGTACGCCACCACGGCCTGCAGGTACGGTCTAGTGTACCATCGACTACAGCCCTACACTGCCTCGCGGACCACCACGAGTACTCTTGCGTGCTGGACGAGGCGGCGCGGTTCAACGACCCCGCGCAGCAGCTCGCCTACGTCGCCGCCTTCACCGTCTCCTCGTACGCCACCACGGCCTGTAGGTACGGTCTAGTGTACCATCGACTACAGCCCTACACTGCCTCGCGGACCACCACGAGTACTCTTGCGTGCTGGACGAGGCGGCGCGGTTCAGGGACCCCGCGCAGCAGCTCGCCTACGTCGCCGCCTTCACCGTCTCCTCGTACGCCACCACGGCCTGCAGGTACGGTCTAGTGTACCATCGACTACAGCCCTACACTGCCTCGCGGACCACCACGAGTACTCTTGCGTGCTGGACGAGGCGGCGCGGTTCAGCGACCCCGCGCAGCAGCTCGCCTACGTCGCCGCCTTCACCGTCTCCTCGTACGCCACCACGGCCTGCAGGTACGGTCTAGTGTACCATCGACTACAGCCCTACACTGCCTCGCGGACCACCACGAGTACTCTTGCGTGCTGGACGAGGCGGCGCGGTTCAGCGACCCCGCGCAGCAGCTCGCCTACGTCGCCGCCTTCACCGTCTCCTCGTACGCCACCACGGCCTGCAGGTACGGTCTAGTGTACCATCGACTACAGCCCTACACTGCCTCGCGGACCACCACGAGTACTCTTGCGTGCTGGACGAGGCGGCGCGGTTCAGCGACCCCGCGCAGCAGCTCGCCTACGTCGCCGCCTTCACCGTCTCCTCGTACGCCACCACGGCCTGCAGGTACGGTCTAGTGTACCATCGACTACAGCCCTACACTGCCTCGCGGACCACCACGAGTACTCTTGCGTGCTGGACGAGGCGGCGCGGTTCAGCGACCCCGCGCAGCAGCTCGCCTACGTCGCCGCCTTCACCGTCTCCTCGTACGCCACCACGGCCTGCAGGTACGGTCTAGTGTACCATCGACTACAGCCCTACACTGCCTCGCGGACCACCACGAGTACTCTTGCGTGCTGGACGAGGCGGCGCGGTTCAGCGACCCCGCGCAGCAGCTCGCCTACGTCGCCGCCTTCACCGTCTCCTCGTACGCCACCACGGCCTGCAGGTACGGTCTAGTGTACCATCGACTACAGCCCTACACTGCCTCGCGGACCACCACGAGTACTCTTGCGTGCTGGACGAGGCGGCGCGGTTCAGCGACCCCGCGCAGCAGCTCGCCTACGTCGCCGCCTTCACCGTCTCCTCGTACGCCACCACGGCCTGCAGGTACGGTCTAGTGTACCATCGACTACAGCCCTACACTGCCTCGCGGACCACCACGACTGTGTACGTGCGTGCGTGTTTACCGGATTGTGATGAAACTTTCACACTTATAATAATCATAGTATTGTCGGGTAGGATACGATATTCGGATTTTGAACAAATTCTTAAACTATTTGTTGTTTCAGAACAAACAAACCCTTCAACCCGTTGCTCGGTGAAACATACGAGTGCGACCGCATGTCCGACCTCGGCTGGCGGTGTATTTCCGAACAGGTATGAACTTGTTTATTTTCCAGCTTGGGAACATTTTAAAAGCATGGTACATTTTCTGGGAACGGCACATTTTCAGCACCGTGACGGGTCATCCATTATGTATGATACATAACGTCACACGCATAGGACATGGGGTTTAGTCCAACGTAAAAGCCTATGTTAAAAAGGTGAAAAGATATAGGGAAAAAGCGTGATGTGAGGGAATCTATGTATGTGAAAAATCATACGACGTTGTGTATGGATGGCGCCTAGACCTGACTCTATAGCGACAGTGTCCGAGACTGGGTTCGATTCCCTGTTGAGACTATTTTGTAGATGACTTTGATTTTTCGGTGAACCCACAATAAAAATGATATTTATTTTAGTTTTAAAGTGCTATCCAGGAAACCAAATATTGCTGCTATACTTACTCAACCACGTATCTACTCCAATAGTTTCATAGGAAAATCGCACTTTTCTACTCGTAACACAGGTGCGTTTTCTATCAAACTATTCGAGTAGATACGTGGTTGAGTAAGTATAGCGACGATATGCTAATTGTAACCAAGGACCTTAAAATAAAAGCTGAATCATATCTAGTCCGCCGGCTAACTATGTGTGCGTGCTGCTCGCAATAGGAAAAAACTGGTTGATGTGTGCATTCGGTTCGTAAGTAGCACGGCTTACTAGAAATGGCTTCAGTTCTCTGGGCTCCGTCCGACTATTTATTTTATTTCCTTGATTGTAACTTTATTCTTGAAAGAAAAAAAAGTCTGATATTTGTGAAACAAAATACCATTATAACGCATATCCCTATCCTGGAACCTCTTTTCTCCGTCGTCCTCGCCCGTTTCTTCCTTCCTCCTACCCCACGCCGCGTTCTGCCGTCCCTTCTACCCTCCCAGCACTCGCCTCCCAACCGTTACCTAAAATTCTATAAATTGTTTCAAATGTACATGCCAACTGAGGCTACGTTCAGAAACGAGTAAATATCATTCTCAGTAATGGAAATTAATTACTTATAATCTGATGTATATACGCGGGTTTATTCTGAAAGAGGGCTATGTCGCATTTTTTGTAATTTTATTCATTATTATGAAAAATTTGAATGAAACTCAATAACGTGCTCTGTACAAAATCTCCATCTTTAGTATATAAACATAAGCTTAGCACCAATTAGAACTTTACAATTTTAATTACGATGTAAAGAAAAACCAATAACAATGTTTTTGATTGAATAGGGTATTTGACAACAATCAAAATAAATTCATTAACTCTAACCAGCAAATTACGCTTCCAAAACAGCCCGGATAAAATCATTCAAACTTATTTTCGTGCCATCAACGATTTTACAATGACGAAAACTAAAAATAAGGCACTATGTTGAGCATGACGTCACAAGCACGTCACAAGATAGTATTTCATACTAAACTGCATACTTTCGGAGCGTTTTGACACTTCATAAAAAGAAGCTGATTTGAACTGTCATCAAGTAGCCTATTGTGTCCTATGTATTTAAGTTTCGTTCAAATGCGCAAAATATTTAGAAAAATGAAAAAAGAGCGACGTTGCCAAATATTTCAGGATTAATACTTTTAATATTGTTTTCGGTTTTCCCGATTATTATTTATATCAATTTTAGATGATATACGCGATGATATCCGTTTTTCAATAAAACGCGATCTAATTTCCGTACCGGAGAAGCATAACACTGTAAGTCCTATTGTTTTCCATACTCACTTACAGTGTTATGTTTCTCGGGTACGGATTTACTCGTTTTGGAACGTACCCTCGCACGCGTTTCGGCCATATCGGGTTACAATCGAACACACTGTTAACTGTACATTTGTAAACGGTCGCATTTATCGCAACGTGTTAAAGTGTGGTGGGTCATTCTGCGTAAATTTAACGTGAGTCACGATTTCATTGCGTGGTTTTTTTTTTTTTTTCATTAAAGATCCAAATTTTAGTTTTAATATATCTAGGTATGATAAGTAACACTTCTTTAGAGATATATTAACACTTTAATTTGCATTATGATGATTTAAAAAGCTAATGAAAATTGACCATAGTTATGCAGAAAGCAACCAGAGGCAAGTTTCGTATACTTGGATTATATACTTTCTGCTTAACTGCGTAAAGTATACAGGGTGGCCCATTTCGGTCGGTCAGTATGGGAAAGTCTGAAACTAAAAGACATACGAAGATCTGTTCTTAGGAGCCATGTCATCGATTTTAGGGACAAAAAAAAACTGCATACATGGATTTGAAAAAAAAAACTTGTACAAACCGGGAATCGAACCCGGTCGTTTTGAAAAATAAAACTTACATTATTTCTATTTGGATATCGATTGTGTAGGTCATAAGCAGTAAATGTCACTAGGAAATACGACATCTAAAACGAATAAAATCCATTGTATTTAATATCTTTAATTCAATTAAGTTTTATTTTCCAAAACGACCAGGTTCGATTCCCGGTTAAAGTAGAAGTTTTTTTCAAATCTATGAAGAACAGATCTTCGTATGACTTATAGTTTCAGACTTTCCCACACTGACCGATCGAAATGGGCCACCCTGTATAATCCAAGTATACGAAGCTCGCCTCTGGTCTCTGCACTATGGTCAATAGGGAATATGCATAATATTTTTTATTTACTTTAATATAACCTCATTCATATAAAAAACAGTAGGATTTTTTTTTTTTGGAATAACTATAAAAATAACCAACACAACAAAGATTTATTTCTATCTCTTTCTCGCAAAACAAAATATAGTATGGAGATTGTATGGCGGCAGTGTACTATGACGTCATAGTCCATATCGGATCTCTCTCTCTAATCGCTGTCTGATTAGTGCTTTAAAATGTTAATATCTTCCGTATTTCTCGGTCGATTTCAATTTTATTTTGACTGTATGTCATCTTTTTTACGGTATTTTAAAATTTTGTTATGAAATCTGTTAAAAATAAATGATGCATATTCCCTATTGTGACTCGTGTTACCTTTTACCGTGGAACGAGCCGGTCAGTTAACCGTGGGTTCCGTAGGTGTCGCACCACCCGCCGATGGTGGCGCAGCACTGCGAGGGCGCGGCGGGCTGGCAGTGCTGGCAGGAGTTCACCATGACCACCAAGTTCCGCGGCAAGTACCTGCAGGTCGTGCCGCTCGGCGCCGCCGCCGCCTGCTTCCCCGCCCAGGGCAACCGGTATACCTGGAGGAAGGTACTTACCCTACCCACACTACACTACCGCACGAGTCGACACACGGGACAGTGTTGCATAACACCGCGTACAGTCACGGACTTTCATTGATGAGTCACTTTAAAACTTCTCAATTTTGTAGTTTTATAACGTTACTAAATTACACGATTGAACATGAAACGCGTCATCGTAAACAAGATGTCAAAGTCAAAGTACTAATAGTCGGAAAAAAAGTTATACATATATTGATTTAAACTTTCACGATTTTCACTCATTATTATAACAAAACGGGACTTAATCGCGTAAAAACATGATATTACCTCGACGTTTCGGACGTGCCGTGACGTCCATGGTCGCGAAGGGACTCCCTAAAGAAAAGGGAAGGGGGTCCCTTCGCGACCATGGACGTCACGGCACGTCCGAAACGTCGAGGTAATATCATGTTTTTACGCGATTAAGTCCCGTTTTGTTATAATTAAAAGTTATACATGTCTATAGAGGTTAAATGTTGACGAAAGAGTGGTCAATGATAAATCAATACAATTTTGCATAGGTTGATCATCATTATAGCACTAATTTAAGTTCTATTAGGCACTTGTCCCACCGCCCGCTAAGCGAGTAGCATTACATTGCGGATGTGAAAACTTCAATCAATCACAATGCACCGCGTCAGCCCGCAATGAACTGTTATTCGTCCAGTTTTAACGTACGTCCCGCGCGGTACTTTGTATTGCTCTAAAGCAGCTGGAAACTCTGTTCCGTTTCTTTACTCGTGTTAATTCACTGTCAGTCGACATAGTTTGTGTCAAATGACATTTACAGGAACAAGGGGCAAACGGGCGGCGGACCGCGGCTACATATAGGTAGGTATTATATACGATTTAGGATCAATTGGTTACCCTGACGTACTTCAGGCGTGCCTTGGTTGCCGTCTCTAGACATTAAATGGTCAGAGTTCTGTCGCGAGGTGACTTGAAAAGCTATCACAACTGGCCGCGACTTTGTCACAAGACGCTTCCTCGTGTTTCTTTAACAATGTGACAAAAATGCACAATTTAACGATAATTTGTACAAAAAATAAATGGCAGTGATTCTGACAAATATCTGCCTTGAGAATCAAATATCTCATTGCTTTGTGTTTTTATTTTGGCATTACATCCAATGATAGAAACTTTAAGTGATTATATGGGCCTATATTCAGCGATGTTACGGGAGCATTCCATGAAAACATCAACTTTTTGTCCCTTACGAAACGCTATGGCAGCTACCCTAATAAAACGTATTAGCTGCTAAGAAACACTACCAATCTTAAAGCCGAGTTATGATATTACAATGCTGATAATTAGCTTCCTGAATTTATTTCTCGGAAGTATTAAGCCTGTGGTGTCCCTTACGAAATATTTTCATGGAATGCTCCTACGGCGTTTTATTTTCATCATTGTCGTCTCAATAGTATTTTTCAAAAATACAATGTCTTGAGTTAACTTTTTATGATATCGAAAAGCTAACAATGATTTTCGAACCGCGCGTTCATGACGCTCTGAGAATCGCACTTATAATATTCAATCAGAGTCGCGCGGCGCAGTTGTGCTAGTTTCACGTGGCAAATGGACCACCGGTCCTCCAAGGATAGGGTCTGTCACGTGGTGTGTAGGTGACGCACCACCCGCCCACGGCGGCGATGCACTGCGACGGGACCACGTGGAGCGCGCTGCAGGTGCAGTCGCTCGAGAGCATCTTCCGGGGACAGTTCATACACGTGCAGCCCGACTGGACCGGGACCGTGCACTTCAAGCGCAGCGGGAACCTCTACCGGTGGAACAATCAGGTTACCTAGTATTGACTTGGTATCTGTATGGTTTATGCCACGATTTTGACGGAGGTGAACAGGAGATACAGTAGAAGGTAAATGAAAAATGTAAGAGGAATCACTATTTTTAGAAGAATTAAAGGGCGAATGTACCAGAGGTCCCAAGCGGCAACGCGTAAGTGTTCAGGCAGAAGTCCGCCAATGTTTTTTCTTATATTTTATCTTTTATAACAGCGGTCGGCAACCTTTTAGCAGCCAAGGGCCACATAGTAGTTAACGAAATTAACGCGGGCCGCACTTTGTTATTAATTTGTGACTTTATACGATTCTGTATATAAGACCTTTACATACAAAATAGCTAGGGAGGCTCGCGGGCCGCAGGTTACAGACCGCTGTTTTATAACACCCTAATTTTAATCAATCCTAATATCTTCTTTGATTTAACATGATGATGACTTCTAACTAGTTTTCCTTATAAACAAACTGTTTATATTTGCAGATTACGCCATTATTAATCTCTTAATTGCGCCGAAGGCGTTTAATCACTAGAGCGTAAACTATAATATTTATGCCACACCTAGTCATAAAGTGGCTTTTTCCGCACGCTGCGCGTACGGAAAAAGCCGCTTTCTGGCCAAGTGTAGACATAAAATGATGTACACAGCACGGGAAGTAATAAAGAAAGCCCTTGATCGCATATTTACGTCCCTCGCTTGCAGCTCGAGCCGCAAACTTCTGCGATCTCGGCCTTTCTTTGTATTACCACCCTAGTTGTGCAATGTACTATTTCAATTCGACTATATTGATAGAATCAGAATGTTTACATCTCAAATGATACCCGTACGTGGTGACCCGGCACTGTCCCGTTCCGCAGGTGACGACGACGGTGCACAACATAATCGTGGGCAAGCTGTGGGTGGACAACCACGGCGACATGGACATCACGGGCGAGGCGGGCGCGGCGGCGGGCTACGTGGCGCACCTCAAGTACCAGCCCTACGGCTACTTCAGCAAGGACACGCAGCGCAAGGTCACCGGCGTCATCAAGGATCCCAACGGCGTGGTGAGTGGACAAGGGTCGGTCAGGACCGAACAACTAAAAGGAATGAAATCCCACCCGATAAGAACTAGTTCCTCTTAAGCGCTCTTAATCGGTACTCGGTCCTTTGCAGTTCAGTAGTCGATACGTCGGTACAAATCGGTTGGGAGCGAATGATCGAATGAATCAAAAACAAATATTCAGATCTCGAGCTTTGCTCCTGAACTAAAAGACCGAACTAGCTCCTTTGACCGATTCACCAAGATCGGAGCGCTCTTTTCAAAGAACGAGCGGGAACAACTCTAAAGGGCATATAGTGCATAGTGACGTAGCTGGTGGGCGGCCCGCACCTGTCACCGATGGGGGGGTCTAACACTCACCTGGTCGCGTAAAAGAAAATTTTCATGACATATAGTCGCGGAATGCAGGTTTACGGGGTGGCAAGATACGTATCCGCCCCGGGTGTCACCCACTCTAAACTTGGACTACGATTAACGTTACAGAGACGCCAACAGGAATCTTCACGTTATCGCGATGTGAGTAGCCGTAGGGTTAGTGTGGCCACGAGTATACTTGATATGGACATTTATAACCAGTATTTTTTTTTTTAGGCCTGATAAGTTTCTTTACTGTCCGCAGTGTCTCTTTTGTCGACTGAGTGCTTCCAACCATAGTTCCTATACAGTGACGTTAGTAAATCGATAATTTATGCGGCATTCGTCCCTTACAATTTAAAAGGCCTCAGGCATTTAGCTCGTCACGCGTCCAGGAAAACCAACTTAGAATTGATGACGACCTGTGTACTTAATAGCTAAAACTACGTTTTATAAGTCAACCAATCACAAACTGGCCATAAAAAGTATCCAACGGTGATACTGGGACGCTACCGGCCAATTTTTTTCTTCTATCTAACGTTGGATACTAGGGTTTTGTAGGTTCTGCCTCAGTACCATATACTTTATCGGCAATAGGGTATTTGCCTGTAGTCAATATAAAATACAACACGCTAGCCTTTAAATCAGCTTTAGAAAATTTGCAAAAATGAACGAAACATCACCTATTTAAGCGTTTAAAACGATTTTTAAAATATCAAAAACTATAAATAAGAAGATGATTTGATGTTTGAGTAAAATGACGTCATTTCACTTTTTTCCATACAAACTTCATACTATCTGAGCGTTTTGACACTTCATAAAAAGTAACTGATTTGATCTGTCAGGAAAGTAGCCTATTGTGTAACACTTGCCAAGTTCTATACAATAACCACAAAACGCTCTGCGGCTGAGATGAAACTAGGGCATACAGTACCGGGAAATTTTTGTATAGCAGTATCAGGACCCGGGGCTGGGAGCCTAGCCCGGTCAGGCATACAGGGAATTCGTTAATATTTGTGGACAGAGAAATAAGATCGTCGAAGAATTACTTAGTCCTTTTTAACTCAAACGTTACTATCATACACTTTCAGCCGCGCTACGTGCTGCAAGGGCACTGGGACAGCCGCGTGGAGGTGGCGCCGGTGACGAGCGCGTCGCCCGACAACACGGTGTGCAAGACCGGCAAGTTCACCGTCGCCTGGCAACGCGTCGACGCGCCACCGGACTCCGACAAGTATGTACCCAGTAGAGGTGTAGGGCACCGGGACAGCCGCGTGGAGGTGGCGCCGGTGACGAGCGCGTCGCCCGACAACACGGTGTGCAAGACCGGCAAGTTCACCGTCGCCTGGCAACGCGTCGACGCGCCACCGGACTCCGACAAGTATGTACCCAGTAGAGGTGTAGGGCACCGGGACAGCCGCGTGGAGGTGGCGCCGGTGACGAGCGCGTCGCCCGACAACACGGTGTGCAAGACCGGCAAGTTCACCGTCGCCTGGCAACGCGTCGACGCGCCACCGGACTCCGACAAGTATGTACCCAGTAGAGGTGTAGGGCACCGGGACAGCCGCGTGGAGGTGGCGCCGGTGACGAGCGCGTCGCCCGACAACACGGTGTGCAAGACCGGCAAGTTCACCGTCGCCTGGCAACGCGTCGACGCGCCACCGGACTCCGACAAGTATGTACCCAGTAGAGGTGTAGGGCACCGGGACAGCCGCGTGGAGGTGGCGCCGGTGACGAGCGCGTCGCCCGACAACACGGTGTGCAAGACCGGCAAGTTCACCGTCGCCTGGCAACGCGTCGACGCGCCACCGGACTCCGACAAGTATGTACCCAGTAGAGGTGTAGGGCACCGGGACAGCCGCGTGGAGGTGGCGCCGGTGACGAGCGCGTCGCCCGACAACACGGTGTGCAAGACCGGCAAGTTCACCGTCGCCTGGCAACGCGTCGACGCGCCACCGGACTCCGACAAGTGTGTACCCAGTAGAGGTGTAGGGCACCGGGACAGCCGCGTGGAGGTGGCGCCGGTGACGAGCGCGTCGCCCGACAACACGGTGTGCAAGACCGGCAAGTTCACCGTCGCCTGGCAACGCGTCGACGCGCCACCGGACTCCGACAAGTATGTACCCAGTAGAGGTGTAGGGCACCGGGACAGCCGCGTGGAGGTGGCGCCGGTGACGAGCGCGTCGCCCGACAACACGGTGTGCAAGACCGGCAAGTTCACCGTCGCCTGGCAACGCGTCGACGCGCCACCGGACTCCGACAAGTATGTACCCAGTAGAGGTGTAGGGCACCGGGACAGCCGCGTGGAGGTGGCGCCGGTGACGAGCGCGTCGCCCGACAACACGGTGTGCAAGACCGGCAAGTTCACCGTCGCCTGGCAACGCGTCGACGCGCCACCGGACTCCGACAAGTATGTACCCAGTAGAGGTGTAGGGCACCGGGACAGCCGCGTGGAGGTGGCGCCGGTGACGAGCGCGTCGCCCGACAACACGGTGTGCAAGACCGGCAAGTTCACCGTCGCCTGGCAACGCGTCGACGCGCCACCGGACTCCGACAAGTGTGTACCCAGTAGAGGTGTAGGGCACCGGGACAGCCGCGTGGAGGTGGCGCCGGTGACGAGCGCGTCGCCCGACAACACGGTGTGCAAGACCGGCAAGTTCACCGTCGCCTGGCAACGCGTCGACGCGCCACCGGACTCCGACAAGTATGTACCCAGTAGAGGTGTAGGGCACCGGGACAGCCGCGTGGAGGTGGCGCCGGTGACGAGCGCGTCGCCCGACAACACGGTGTGCAAGACCGGCAAGTTCACCGTCGCCTGGCAACGCGTCGACGCGCCACCGGACTCCGACAAGTATGTACCCAGTAGAGGTGTAGGGCACCGGGACAGCCGCGTGGAGGTGGCGCCGGTGACGAGCGCGTCGCCCGACAACACGGTGTGCAAGACCGGCAAGTTCACCGTCGCCTGGCAACGCGTCGACGCGCCACCGGACTCCGACAAGTATGTACCCAGTAGAGGTGTAGGGCACCGGGACAGCCGCGTGGAGGTGGCGCCGGTGACGAGCGCGTCGCCCGACAACACGGTGTGCAAGACCGGCAAGTTCACCGTCGCCTGGCAACGCGTCGACGCGCCACCGGACTCCGACAAGTGTGTACCCAGTAGAGGTGTAGGGCACCGGGACAGCCGCGTGGAGGTGGCGCCGGTGACGAGCGCGTCGCCCGACAACACGGTGTGCAAGACCGGCAAGTTCACCGTCGCCTGGCAACGCGTCGACGCGCCACCGGACTCCGACAAGTATGTACCCAGTAGAGGTGTAGGGCACCGGGACAGCCGCGTGGAGGTGGCGCCGGTGACGAGCGCGTCGCCCGACAACACGGTGTGCAAGACCGGCAAGTTCACCGTCGCCTGGCAACGCGTCGACGCGCCACCGGACTCCGACAAGTATGTACCCAGTAGAGGTGTAGGGCACCGGGACAGCCGCGTGGAGGTGGCGCCGGTGACGAGCGCGTCGCCCGACAACACGGTGTGCAAGACCGGCAAGTTCACCGTCGCCTGGCAACGCGTCGACGCGCCACCGGACTCCGACAAGTATGTACCCAGTAGAGGTGTAGGGCACCGGGACAGCCGCGTGGAGGTGGCGCCGGTGACGAGCGCGTCGCCCGACAACACGGTGTGCAAGACCGGCAAGTTCACCGTCGCCTGGCAACGCGTCGACGCGCCACCGGACTCCGACAAGTGTGTACCCAGTAGAGGTGTAGGGCACCGGGACAGCCGCGTGGAGGTGGCGCCGGTGACGAGCGCGTCGCCCGACAACACGGTGTGCAAGACCGGCAAGTTCACCGTCGCCTGGCAACGCGTCGACGCGCCACCGGACTCCGACAAGTATGTACCCAGTAGAGGTGTAGGGCACCGGGACAGCCGCGTGGAGGTGGCGCCGGTGACGAGCGCGTCGCCCGACAACACGGTGTGCAAGACCGGCAAGTTCACCGTCGCCTGGCAACGCGTCGACGCGCCACCGGACTCCGACAAGTGTGTACCCAGTAGAGGTGTAGGGCACCGGGACAGCCGCGTGGAGGTGGCGCCGGTGACGAGCGCGTCGCCCGACAACACGGTGTGCAAGACCGGCAAGTTCACCGTCGCCTGGCAACGCGTCGACGCGCCACCGGACTCCGACAAGTATGTACCCAGTAGAGGTGTAGGGCACCGGGACAGCCGCGTGGAGGTGGCGCCGGTGACGAGCGCGTCGCCCGACAACACGGTGTGCAAGACCGGCAAGTTCACCGTCGCCTGGCAACGCGTCGACGCGCCACCGGACTCCGACAAGTGTGTACCCAAGTGTTGCTTCGACTTGAAAAACATGACATTAAGTTTTAGATGGTGCCGATAAATGTCTTCTTTTTTTCTTATACTGGCTGCCTGTAGCCCCTATGCTTTAGGGCTACAACAGGTCTGTACTAGTTGTCAGCCGGGGTTCCGCTCACACATGCGTTCTATCATTCATGCACTTTCAATATCAGTACAATATTATCTTGGAATAAGTAGAGAAATTTCCGTATGCTATTTTAATGCATTTAAAACCGGTTGTCATGTAGGTCTGAAGATAGATTTTGCATTGTATTTTCAGGCATTTGATAAAAGTCAATACGTACAAACTAACAATAGATTGTGACACAATCTTACACATTATTACCTAGTCTCAAACTAAACAAATCTTGTACTACGGGTACTAGACAACGATATAATTTACCCCGAATTTGAACCCGGAACCTCTAGCTTCGTAGGCGGTGACACTGACTGTAGACTAAACAATTATGCGACCACAAAAGTCGGTTGAAACGGGCATCGGAATAGTTTCGAATGGCAGTGATATAAAAGTTGTGTGGTATATCGCGTTGCAGATGGTACAACTTCACACTACTAGCGGCGCAATTGAACGAGCCGGAGCCGGGCGTGGCGCCCACCGACTCGCGCCTGCGCCCCGACCAGCGGCTCATGGAGGAGGGACTCTGGGACGAGGCCAACGCGGAGAAGGTACGATACCGCAGACCTAACGTGCATTAGGTGCATCCGAATATGGGCTAATTCCGAGAATTAGCCTGTTGACTCGATTTTTTTTTCTGTCCTAAATCGATTCTACTATTTCTGAGGAACAAATATCTGTATGACACCTAATACATTGGTATAAGTATAACAGCCACAAATTGTAATCAAAAGTAGCAGATCGGACTGAGCATTGAAAACGCTCTACAGGGTGATTGGAAATTCGACCTATTCCTTGAAAGGGGTTATTCTAGAGCTTATTTGCAATGATTTAAGTCCAATCAACCGGGGGTCAAAACTCAATGGTTATCAAGTTATTTGACTTTTAACTTATTTTTTTTAAAACCCGCCTTTCGATCTAAAACTGCTAATTGTGAAAAAACTACTAAAATTAGGAATGAAAAAGAGCCATCATCTAATAGCCAATAAATGGTTGATTACGAAAAATCCAAAAAAAATGCCAAAACCTTTGAAAATGTTACCAATAAAAGAATTTAAAGTCAAAAGTTTTTGGATTTATTTCAAAATTCTGTAATTCTTTGAGGCATTACTTAAAAAAAAATCATGACACTTCGCGTAAAAATTACTGAAATTAGTTCCTCAGTTCATAAGCTTTCTAAAAAGGTAGAATTGTTGAAATTTTTTGCATAACTTTTTAAAATAACATTAATAATAAGAGAAGTGGTAGGGAATTTCACCTAGCGTACCGGACCCTTAATCAGTTTGTTTGTGTCACTTTAGTTTCTCCGTGGGCTTTGTTTGTCTTCGGTTTCTTATTTTATCTCATCTTCTTAGGATAGAAGTCACGAAAAGTAACCTTCCGTGATATTTCGATAAGTAATTTATCTGTAAGTTCCCGGTTGCCTTAAGTTTGCACCTGGTTTCCTTGGTGTAACTTACAAATTAGGTGCATACTTAACGCAACCGGGAACTGATTGATAAATTACTTATTGAAATATCACCGAAGGCAACTTTTAGTGATTCCAATCCTAAGAAAATGAGATAAAATAAGAAACCGAAGACAAACAAAGCCCACGGAGAAACTAAAGTGACACAAACAAACTGATTAAGGGTCCGGTACGCTAGGTGAAATTCCCTACCACTTCTCTTATTATTAATATTATTTTAAAAAGTTATGCAAAAAATTTCAACAATTCTACCTTTTTAGAAAGCTTATAAACTGAGAAACTAATTTCAGTAATTTTTACGCGAAGTGTCATGATTTTTTTTTAAGTAATGCCTCAAAGAATTACAGAATTTTGAACAAAATCCAAAAACTTTTGACTTTAAATTCTTTTATTGGTAACATTTTCAAAGGTTTTGGCATGTTTTTTGAATTTTTCGTAATCAACCATTTATTGGCTATTAGATGATGGCTCTTTTTCATTCCTAATTTTAGTAGTTTTTTCACAATTAGCAGTTTTAGATCGAAAGGCGGGTTTTAAAAAAAATAAGTTAAAAGTCAAATAACTTGATAACCATTGAGTTTTGACCCCCGGTTGATTGGACTTAAATCATTGCAAATAAGCTCTAGAATAACCCCTTTCAAGGAATAGGTCGAATTTCCAATCACCCTGTATACAAAACGGTAGGAATTTATGACGTCATCCGTTGCATCGCTGTACTAAGTCTGTATGAAAAAAATAGCATTTTGCCATTTTGAGCACGAAGAAGTGCGTTTAAGCACATAGTTGTCATACATTTATTTTTTCAGTGTTATTTAAGCATTCCGAAATTGACTTTAATTTTTCTTAAAGACGATAAAAAAAATATCGTTTTTTTTAAACTTTGTGGTCTCATAACTTTATATTTTTTATACATTTTTGGTTTATTTCTTTTGTGTTATGATAATTTAGTATTTTGCAATCCATGTGACTATATTATGTTGTAACATTCAACATTATTCAACATCCCAATTACAGATAGCTACTAATCCACGCAACACATTTACTTTAGGGCATAATACTCTTAGGATGCTGTTGGGTCTACCCTAGGTACTGCAGTCTAAAGAAGGACGGTTCTCAATTCGCCTGTATGTTTGTTACGCGATTACTCGAAGACGGCTGCGGACCGATTAGGAAAATTATTTTTTTGTTTGGAAGGGTATACCTTCGAGGTGGTCCCATTGCAACAACATCAGGATTTGATGATGGGATCTTAGAGAAATCGAGGGAACTCTTCGAATATTACAGGCACATATACGGCGATTTGGGACTTGTTCATAGTCACTTGTGCATCTCATATCTAAATAGGTTCACCGAAAGTCGGTTATTATTTTTTTTTAATTTTGTGATTATTTAATTCTCATTTCTTAATTTATCGTACAGCTGCGGCTAGAGGAGAAGCAGCGCGGCAAGCGGCGCGAGCTGGAAGCGGCGGCGGAGGCGGCGGCGGCGCGCGGTCTGCCGGCGCCGCCGGCGCCCGCGCCGCTGTGGTTCACGCGCGAGGCGACGGCGCCCGGCGAGCCGCACCTGCGGCACCTCTACAACAACACGTACTGGGAGACCAAGCAGAGGCAGGACTGGTCGCGCTGCCCGGATATATTCTAGCGCCACGCGCGCGCCGGCGCCCCACAGTGAGCCCCGACCCGCAGTTCGGATTGTACAGTGCGAAGTCGAAGTGATCGTTTTTTAACTCCCTCCTCGTCTTAAGCTTCCGTGAGTGAATGTGCCGCGTCGACACCCTCCGCTTCGTTTAGTGCAGTGGTTCTTAACCGGTGGCCCGCGGACCACTGGTGGTCCCTGGAAGCACCCGAAGTGGTCCGAGAAGCCATCCGAAAAAAAACATAATATCACCTCTAAACCTATTTACATTCTATTGCCTCCAAACAGTTGGTGGTCCGTGGCAAGACACAGATTTTGTCAAATGGTTCCTCATCACTAAAAGGTTAAGAACCACTGGTTTAGTGCGATCGTTTTTGAATTTGCCGAACGACGGTCTCTATTTTGATAGAACTGTGCCGATGCCGCTGTGGTTCACGCGGGAGGCGGCGGCGCCTCACTTACGCCACCTCAACAACACGTACTGGGAGACCAAGCAGAGGCAGGACTGGTCGCGCTGCCCGGACATCTAGCGCCACGCCCGGGAGTGAACCGGTTCGAGCCCCGAACCCGCGACGTTCGAGTTCGGATTGTACAGTGCGAAGTTGGAATAGTGATCGTTTTTTAACTCCCTCCTCGTCTTAAGCTTCCGTGAGTGAATGTGCTCCGCGTCGACACCCTCCGCTTCGTTGAGTGCGAATATCGTTTTTGCATTTGCCGAACGGTCCCTAAATGTTTTGATGGAACTGTGCCGGTGCCGACGGTCTCCTGGCGTGTATTGAATAGATTAATTCATCGCGTGATCGTATCTTACATAAATTTTCGTCTCATTCCATAACGCGTCGCTGTGGTTGTTTTCTATTTATTGTTGTGTCGAAATTTTAAGTTGACGGTTTCTATCTCTGTACATACATTATTTATAGAAGTTACGACTTACCCGATATCCGCAGACTGCTGAGGCCTAATGAGTTTATCTTTTTGTCACTCTTCTAGACGGGGTGCCCGATACGCGCTATTAAAACTAAAATGATATTCTGGTAAAGTACCAATAAATCGTTTTAAGTTGAGTTCCTCTTTTAGAAGCGACGTTTTACTTCGAGCGCCCGGCAGAAAACAAAGCTATTGCCCAGTTTACATATCGCTTCAATTTTATAATATCACAAATTATAGCAATAACGATTAAAAATTTTGTTTTGGGCCGGGACCGCCGACTCGGTCCACTGCCGTGCCCCGCACGCGCCACAGACAACGAAGTCTTCACACATCTATACAATGTTATTTTAAGGGAATAAAAGTGACTTTGCTGGACTAATTCTTTAAAAATCGCAAGTGCTTTGTAGTATAATGAGGTAATATTACATTGTTTGCCTGTTAATATTCATGAAGACTGGTGATAAGAGTTTAGTGTAAGGTCAGATTCACTGCGTGATTTTAATAAATTTTACTCGTTTCATTTTCTTGACACCTCGCTTCTTATGATCTATATTATACAGTTAAAAGATAACCGGGTGATTGTCACATTGTAGAAAAGCTTTACGCAACACTGGACAGGGAAGACGTGCAATGTATGTAGATAGTGGGCATTCAAACCTAGCTCTTCGTCCCAATAGGAAACGAAACTAACTTTAATGCCTTAACATAGATGAAATAGGCGATATCTATGTAAGTGTTAACGAACATGAGTTGATATCAAAGCATACTCCAGTATCCATCAGTTACTGTTGGAGTGCGCTGTTGACACCATCTCGTGGTGGTCTAGGATATTTTGTAAGATCTATTACAAATTGTACATTGTCAAGTGGATGTAAGATAATTTGTTAATATTTTTATTATAATATAATGATATTTGAATACAAAGCCATAACATCTGTATCATGTTGAATATAAAATAAAATATATAATGTCGCAGTTTTGTTTTGTCAATTTACCCCTTTACCCAGCGATATAAAAGTATGGAAGAGTACTTAAATGACGCTCAAATCTGCTCCACAATGTTAGCCCGACGAAGGAGGAGCCAATACTTAGTGCCAAACCGCTGTCAATCGAATTTCTGTCACACTGTCAAACGGCTGGAAGTTGTCGAGTAAAAAATGTTTAAATAGATAAGAATAGGGAATATGCATGATATTTTTTATTTACTTTAATAAAAGCTCATCCATATAAGAAACAGTAGGAAAAAAATATTTTTCGAATAACTATAAAAATAACCAAGATATAAGACAAGAAAGATTTATCTCTTTCTAGCAAAACAGAATATAGTATGGAGATTGTATGGCGGCCGTGTACTATGACGTCATAGTCCATATCGGATCTCTCTGTCTAATCGCTGTCTGATTAGTGCTTTAAAATGTTTATATCTTCCGTATTTCCCGGTCGATTTTAATTTTACTTTGACTTTATGGCATCCTTTTTACGGTATTTTCATATTTTGTTAAGAAATGTGTTTAAAAAAATTCATGCATATTCCCTATTGTGGATTCTGCCACAAAATACCGAGCTGCGTCGTAAATTGGTTTCAGAGTAGGGAATGCCGTCGCGAGATCTCGAGCCGATTTTCGAGATTCAATCTCGTCAGCGGGGAATTTACGTTTTTTGCAATTGATGCGTGTAAATTATTTTGTGTTGATTAATGTTTTTGAGGCTAGCATACAATTTACCGGCTCGCTGTGTTGCCGACTAGCGTGGAGGCCGGCTTTTACTTATATTATTACCACTTTTAATTACGTGAAGATTATGCAGATTAGTATGTACCTATGTATTTTTAAAGAAAGTTTTTTGTTAAAAATATATCATTAATGCGTTGTTTTATTTTGTAAATTTAACAGCAAGTACTCTAAATTATTAATTAGTACATACTGAATTCTTAGGCAATTTAGATTAAAATAATCAATTTTTAATTACTTTGTCAAATCTCGATCTCGACGGTATATAGTACCTGTGACGGTCGAGATCTCGAATCAGATTTTTCGCACAAGATCTCGTATCGCCAATCTCGGTTCGAGATTGCATTCCCTATTTCAGTCTTTGGGATGCAAAACAAGGTTAAATTTCATTACAATTAGTAAATCACAATGTTAAAACAGTCATGGCCGATGTTCAGTCCGTTACTCGGTCATCTTTTAGACATTGAAAAAGTTAACCCCAGTTACGCAACCGGCATAAGGTTATGTAATTTCAGTGATCTGATCTACCTAAAATTTGAATTAGTTCCCGATTCGTCGGATTCTCGATTTTTGTTTCGTCGGAATTTTTAGTTACAGAAAATGAAACTAATGAAAACAAAACAAAAAAGAATCGGGTCGAACAAGAATCTGACGACTCAGGAATTAATCAAAATTTGGTATGGGTATCTAAACCCGATGACAATGCAATCATTAAAGTACTGTAGGTACTGAATGTTATGTAACTGAATTACTTTAGCGGCACTGACACAACTGGTTGCGTCTTCGCTTGTCGCACGACAGCATGAAATAAATAGCCGGACGGAGCTCGCCAACAGAGTACTCAAGCAATTTTTAATAAGCCGGCTTGTTGTACTTACGAGCCGTACGCACACAAGTGTTTTCCTATTGCGACCAGCACGCACACAGGTAGCCGGCTTATTAGACATGCTTCAGTTCTTTGTTAGCGAGACTCCGTCCGGCTATTTATTTTAAGGTCCTTGGTACGTACCGGTTTATTAGAATTTAGACGTCGTCTACAGTAGAAGCAGGGGTGAATGATATCACAATAGTACTTGATTTGTCATGTCTCCTGACCAGAGCAAGAACCGTGGGCAACGTTTAGTAGCATTCTTAAAAAAAAGTGGTAAATTATATTTTCAACATTTTTATTAAGAAAACGGAAACAGTGAAAAAGTACATAACTGTAAATTGCAGCTGGTTACAATACCGTTTATATAAACAAATCTTTTACAGTTAAATTATCTCCATTTTTGCCCTGCTCATGTTTGAAGATTTTAATTAACATAAAAACTACAATACATATGTATAATGTGTTTTTAATTTAAATCAGTAGAACGTTGAGAATTATAGGTATAGGATACCATTTGACACTCAAACTCTCAAAAATGATGGTGGCGAAGTAAGTTTGTCTATAAATAAGAAAATAAATCAGCCACCATACTTCGCTTCACAAACTCCATGCGATTGCGCCGTCGTCGCACACCGCTATGGAATCGAGAAAACTATAAGTCACATTTGAATAACGCGTGTCTATTGGGCTAATAAGGTTTGACAGCAGTGGATACGCCCCTTTTCCATAAAAGTGTTATAGGAAAATGGAACGAGTAAGCTTCTACGGATCTGAACTATCAAGTGAACAAGCAAATTGAAAGATTCATGACCGTGTGGCACTAGAACTTATATAAACATTTGAATATATTAAAAAAATAAATAAAATATCCAGGTTTGGTTTTAACTTATTCATGAAGACTAGCCGTCTTAAGTTCCTTTGGTAAACCGAACATGAGCAGTGAAAAAACGCAGAAATAAAGAGTTAGATGTAAAAAGCAGATAAATAATTCCTCATATTGATAGATATTATGATACAGATCAACTGTCTCTTTGCCTGAATACAGAGTAATTGAAAAATATCGTTATGGCCACCGATAATATAAGAAATGGAGTATTTGGGAACCAAAATGTGAAATCATCTTTGGGAATAGAAACACTCGACTCAGGCAAGGAGACACTCGGAGCCTTACATCGCAACATTAATTTATACATTTACACATCGCCAAATAGCTTTTCTTTCCTAAGTAATTGTATCACTCCAATTCCTAAAAAAAATAATTACATTTATTTTCAGCTCCAAAATTATTTTAATTTAGCTCATCCACTCTCCCTTTACACAGCAGTAAGTAATATTTAGATCTCGAGGCGTTTCGCATAGAACATTAAGCTTCATAAGTTTAAAGAAAGTGCACACATTCACGCATCCGCATCACAGGCGAAAGTCAACGCTCCGCGCGGCGCAACGCGCGGCAATACCATGTTTGCGGCACCATCCCAGTCAGTTCACTGTCTTTCAAGTGAGAGGGATGACACAATTGGTTATTTGACAGCTTTTTCTGTGATATGTTATAAAAACACCTCTCAATAATAGAAATGTGAAAAAACTACTTCAATATCATAAAAACTCACGGAGATACTACAATGTTAAAATCACATTTTTAGACTTTCCCAAATGCGTGCCGAAACGCTTCCTACTGAAACCCATTATAATGTGACGTCACCATATATACGTTGAGGAAATCAAGAACTTTGTTCTGCAACCATGTTAAAACTTGCATTTATCGAAACGGTTCCATAGTAAAAGTTACCATACATTTTATGGGTTATTTAATGGTATTACGAGTAAGTTTTTAATAATTTTATACTTCTTTAATGGACTTTCCCATCCAACTTGCAGGTTCATAAAAAAAGTTACACGTTAGGTATCAAACTCAAAACTTTAACATATTTCCTTATTTTAATAAGATCTTATATCATTTTTACAAATTTCAATGACAGTCAAGTACCCAATTCGAAACTTCCTTTTCGAATATGTAACAATCTGATTGGTCGTGCCGCGAACGCGTTGAGAACTTTTTAGTCGCGTCAAATAACGTTCTATTCCTTGAACATCTTATAATCTTTGGTTTTAGCCACACGTTAAAGTCAATTGAGAACTATATCGCTCGCGGTTCCTAAATCAAATGGCTTCTTTCATACCCGAGTAAAACGGCTTGGCTGTATTAGTTGAAGATTCCCAAGATCTCGCCAATAGGAGCAAAGTAGGCCTTTAGCTTTTCAAGTGCTCTAAAACATTACAAAAACCAAACACTAAAAATATCAAAGCTGCCCTTAACTTTACTATAACGCAGCTACTTTTAGCCTTGCACTCGCGTGCAAGATATTAACGATATTAGGTTTGGTATATATACACTTCGAAAAGGCAAAGTAATAGGCTATTTGAAGATGGCGTTCACTCCTTGCTGTTTTAGCAATGGGTATTTTGCCTTGCCAATGTCGACGTGTAGACATTTCACACGAGAAGAGTGTTCAGTGAGAACATTTTGGTTTTTGTGAAGGATGTATTGAGGAGTCCTTTTTGGAAACTTAGTTTTAGAGTTAATTTAATTATTTATGCCACACCTGGCCATAAAGCCGCTTCCTGGCCAAGTGTAGACATAAAATGATGTACACAACACGGGAGGTAACAAAGAAAGCCCTCGATAGCATATTTACGTCCCTCGCTTGCATCTCGGGCCGCAAACTTCTGCGATCTCGGCCTTTCTTTGTATTACTACCCTAGTTGTGTAACGTACTATTTGATTGTTGTCAATTACAAGCCATCGCAGTTGTTAGACATTGCCGCGCGGTGCGCCGCCCTCGTATCCACATACAAACCCAGAGATCTTTCACCTACAACATCTAATATGCACTAAACGTAAATCCAATCTGCACATCTATTTACATATTTTACAAGGGAAAGAAATAATAAATAATATTTCTATACCTTTGATATGAGCGTCCTTTCAGTACATAAATCTCAACAAACGTGCTATCAGAAAACTTAGCTCATAAAAATCAACCTCGCCACGTATTATTTACAGTAGGTATTGTTGTGGCCTTTACATTAAATAGGACTACACTTCTGATTATACGGACAACAAAATCTACACATGTTCTAAGAATGCTTCTGCGATGGTTTAAAATATACGTTCAACGCTGTTCACTCATGATACTGGTAATCGTTACATGTAATGCAGATATTCTTAAAGTAGTGGTAGTCGCAAGGCTATTTGAACAGTGTGATCTTATTTTGTTGAACCCTTAAGGCAAGTACAGTGAGAGTCCCGAAAACGTAGGACATATTATATACACAGTACACACTCGTGCAAAACCAGATGCCAGTGTTGCGTTGACAGCAATACAATGGACGCTGTAGGGATTTTTAAAACACTCGTCCTGTATAAGAGATAGTAAGCTCATTCACATCAAATGTAACATGTTATCGAGTAGTATTTTAAATACTTAAAATTAATATTTTTACACATTTGTATTTGCTTGTTGCACAGCAAATTTCGATCTTTGTCACTGTTACCAAGCACTAATATAGATTAGATCAATTAGATATAAGAACACAACGTTGTTAGATGTTCGTGTAATATAAAGCATGTCCAAGTTATAATATTTTATTCGGTACACAATTATAACCTCAAAATACTGTTAATTTGTTGAAAATAGCAATTTTTTGGCAAAAAAGCTAGTCCAGACAAATATTAGCAAAAATATGTCTAAAATCCTATCGCACTTGACTTCATAGCTTTATTTACGAGAAACTAGCTGCTTTAGGCAATAAGTGCATCTAAAGGTTATAAACCTGTTGACTAAATAAGACGAAATAATTTTGGACAGGCTTTATTTGAACACTGACTAGTATAGTGCCCGTTAAACTATAACCCTGCGACAATAATATGATCTATAGGAACAAACATAAAATGATTATTATCACCTATATTAGAGTAATCAAAGGCGATGTCGTCCAGCGCGCTGGAACACAGCGCTCGTGCCCAAAATACCGCAATCTCAGAATACCAATGTTTCAAAATACCAGATTCCCGATTTATTAGATTCCTATCTTACCACATTTCCGTTACACTCTAAGTCAGAGGTTCTTAAACTTTTTGTGCTCACGGACCCCCTACGTTATTTCGATAACCTTACGGACCCTTTCCGAATATAATCAAAGAAAAAGAAAGCAAGGGCACATGAAAGTTTGTGTTATATGCATAGCCACGGACCCCCGGCTCTCGTATCACGGACCCCTAAGGGGTCCATGGACCACAGTTTAAGAAACCCTGCTCTAAGTATAGCCCCGGATCTACGACTTTTCCAATTAGGGGCACAAATTTGATGTGGCGCCCCGTATTCTCCGGCGCTGAGATAAATTATTTCAAATATTCACAAAATTGGGCGCCTCTTGAAACTGCCGCCCGGAGTAGGTGCCCCGGTTTGCCCGCCCCTAGGTACCGGGCCTGACATTATAAATTATAAAATCATAGGTGCATAACCATCCGATTTTTGTATTGTTTTTGAATGATTTTATGTGCAATAAAATGTTTACATACACAAGTTACTCAAGAAACTGAATGATTGTACAGAATGTATTATTTTGGATATCTGGTAGTGAAGGAAGCTAGTAATACAGGGAATCCGGTATTTTTAATAATCAGGTATTGCGAGAATGCGGTTTTTTTAGCACGAGAGGAACACAGTGGGGACAAAGCTAACGGCTCGCAGCTGGCGGACACAAGCTATTATCCATTCATTACTCTCAACGTAAATGCGGCGAGTGTGCGAACTGGCGTAGCGGTTAGACGAACATCTGTTCTATGTACAGTCGTATTAGATTACACAGCTTGGTCAAACCTCCAAACACAATAAGGTTAACTTCCACATTCGTAAATATATATCGGTTAAGCTTGTTATTTCTCTCACGCAAGATCCATTTAATTTATATGGCTGGATACACCTTATAAGATCTTTATTTTATTTACAATTTAAAAAGGGTGAAACTTAAAAATACATAACAAATCAGACTGTCGCGAGTTCTACAGTGGCTAGTTAGAGAAGTCTACCAAATATTTGTGATTACATAACAAAAATCAAGCACAATAATAAACATCAACAGAAACAAATCGCGCCTCGGCCAACGCCCCCGGGCCGTCGTCCCGACGCCCCTGAACCGGGGTCGCTCCAACATAAGTCTATCAAAAGGGGTCCCGACCAACATCCTACACTACCCCGACCTGGCGGCCACACTTCGAGTGCAAATCGAATGCAATAAATGCTCAGAATAGATCGTGTACATCTTATTTACAAGCGAAAATAGAGTCACTTTAAATCACAGCGAAAACACTTAAGATACGCTCGTACATGGACCGGCCGCGGGCCGCTCCGACCCGCGGCCCCTTCCTCGCGGTTCTCCTGGCTAATTCCGGTATTTTTTAGTATGTTTAATACCGGATTCCCGGTATCCATACTAAACATACCGGTATTGGAAGCCTACTCCGCACTGACACTGTCATTCACTTTATTCACTTAAACATATCGCACCTCGGCGAGTTCCTTATGGAATAATTTCAATGGTCACTGCACGGTTGGCACTGCACTAGCGTCGGCGCTCACTCGCTGAAGTAGCGCACTTTGCCGCCGCCGCACCGCACCACGTCCTCCCACGCTGGAAACGAGATACAAACCAATATTTGTGATTTATTTTTTAAAAGTTTTGGTCTAACGATGAGTCAGAGTTGAATAGGTAAATAAAAAAAAAGTATTATGAGTTTTTAAATTATTCAAAATTAGTTATAAATTGCAGAAAAATAATCAGCAGGGTTAATAATAAATAAAGATAACTCGTGTGTTAGAAGTGTACCCAAGAATGAGAGCAAAATCGAGCATAATGCATGATTGAAAACATAAAGCGTCCAATCTTTGTAATCATATGTTACGTTCGAAAATGACGTTTATGCCACACCAAGTGTAGACATAAAATGATGAACACAACACGGGAGGTAATAAAGAAAGCCCTCGATCGTATATTTACGTCCCTCGCTTGCAGCTCGTGCCGCAAACATCTGCGATCTCGGCCTTTCTTTGTTTTACCACCCTAGTTGTGTAATGTACTATTATTATTACTTTGTACTTAACTTATTCGCAAATAAATGTGTTATTTAGTGTTCAAAAATTAGCTGGAAATTAAAAAGCACTATTGCGCAAAATAAAACTTTGCGCACGATTTACACCTACGAAAAGTACCACTTTTTGAGCAAGTGTATTAAAAAATATAATGTAGGAATATGCGATAGTCACCCGCCCCGACGTAGTCGACGATCTGGTGCAGGTGGTGTGGGTCGGGCGGCGGCTGCGGCGGCACGTAGCGCAGCGCCGCGCAGCCCGCGCGCACCGCCACCTCCCGCGCGCCGCCCAGCAGCTGCTCGTTAACGTCGAACCCGAACGTCACGCCCTCCAGGTCGCGCCCCCGCCCCGCCGAGTCCAGCAGGATCACCGGCGGCCGCCGGTCCGTCACCACGTCCGGCCGGCGGGCGGGCGGCGGCTCCGGCTCGCGCCGCCGCGCCCCGCGCGGCTCCAGCGCCGGGTAGCCGGGCAGCTCGGCGGGCGCGGGCGGCGGCTCCTCGCCGTAGTAGTTGCAGGATTCTATCAGGTCGGGGATGTTGTGCTTGGCGCGGGCTATGTCCGCGTAGCTGGCGGGCGCGGGGCGGGACGGCAGCGCGGGCAGCGAGTGCACGGAATCCAGGTCGTCGTTGGAGTCGTTCGAGCGTTCGGAGCGGGCGCGGGGCGAGGGCGGGGAGCGGGGGGAGGGCGCGCGGGGCCTCTGCCCTCGCGGCTCGGGCTCATCGGTGCGGCGGCGCGGCTTGCGCTTTTTAGTGACCTGAAATGAGAAATTTGTACATTACATAACTAGGGTGGTAATACAAAGGAAGGCCGAGATCGCAGACGTTTACGGCCCAAGCTGTAAGCGAGGAAAGTAAATATGCGATCGAGGGCTTTCTTTATTACCTCCCGTGTTGTGTATATAATTTTATGTCTACACTTGGCCAGAAAGCAGCTTTTTCCGTACGCGCAGCGTGCGGAAAAAGCCACTTTATGGCCAGATGTAGCATAATAATTTATTTCTGCAAGGCCTCGAGGGGCTCTTTCACTTGTCTGATTCCTTTTGCGCATCGGCAAATAACATTCTGGCGAGAAACGCTGGAAGAAACTTACCAGTTTCTTTTCAAAAAATATTCGCATTACAATAATTGTGAAAATATTACATGCAATTTAATTAATATATTGCATCAAACGAATTACATACATGACAATACATTAAATACATGACAATAAACATAAAACTAAATTTTTAAGAGATGTAAAGGCGTGTCAACAAAATAATTAACTAAATATTTTTACTTAAAAAAAAAACCGACCGCGGTGCACTTTAAAAGTGCATAAAATCCGCCATTTTGTTTATTTTAACGAACTTCATTGACACTCACCCAGTGACACTCGCGCCATCAAGACGAATCCAATGATGTATCATTTATCAAAATCGGTTGTGCCGTTGAGTAGTTACGAGCGGACACAGGAACGGACATACATACATACAGGTCAAACACATTACCCTCCTTTGGGCTTCGCCGCAGTCGGGTAATTAAAAAGGAGAATAAAAAATAAAATATACGAAAATTAATGGAGATGTACGGGGTCTCCCTTGTCAAAACATGTATTGAAGGTGTAAAGGACCTTCAAACGTCAAAATACAAAATGGGAAACGAGATATAGAGTACTAAACTATCATAGTAACCTACAGAAATGTAAATAAAATCCGTGACTCACATAATACAACTTAAATACTGAAATCAAAACTACCGTTTGGAAGTCGGTCGGCTCCGGGTCGGGCTCGGGGTTGGGGTCGCGGAAGTAGAAGGGCGGGCGCTCGTCGCCCCAGGAGCGGCGCTCGGGCTTGGGCGCGGGGAGCGCGGGGCGCGCGGGCCGCGCGGGCTGCGGCGCAGCGCGGGACAGGTCGTCGAGGCTGGAGGCCCGCGGGGCCTATAATCATCATTTTATTGCATAGTCATGTACATGTCGCCGCCAACTAGCTTAATTAGCTATTTGGTTAGCTGCCTAGCCTTTTCATTAAACACACTCCTTATTTTAGGTTAGGTTTGTTAGTCAGCTTGTGTACTTCAGAGCAGAAATAGAAGCCCCGCGCAGTGGGGCTTCGACGACCTGCTGGCGGGTCATAGTTTAGTGAAAAGGCTAGGCACTTAACCAAATGGCTAATCAAACCAGTTGGCTGCGACATACATTTAAAGGTGTTACAATTTAAAGGTCCATTTCATGACGCCCTGTGACACACAATATACAAACAACATTTACTTAACCTAGCTTATAAAAGTAGTTTACAATTAATATGTATGTATTGCATTATTTATATATACTTATTATTTAAGTATGGTGTAAATTGAATAAACAAATAATTTAGGATGTCATTATTGAATCTGCCTAACCTAGCCAATTTTATTTTGTATTGTAGATCGCTTTAATTATTTATAATTATCAGTTCAAGTGTTAGGTTTTATGATTATGTATGTAATTATCATTGGAATGTCCAGACCATAATCTTAAGGAAGTAGGTACAAGTAATAATAAATAAATAAATATAATAAATAAATATAAGGGGACAATCTTACACAAAACGAACAAGTCCCATAGTAAGATCAATAAGGCTTGAGTTATGGATACTAGACGACGATATATTTAATAGATACAAATACTTAAATACATAGAAAACATCCAAGACTCAGAAACAAATAACATCACACAAATAATATTTGCTCTTACCGGGATTCGAACCCAGGACCGTCAGCTTCGTAGGCAGAGTCACTAACCACTAGGCTCAACCGGCCGTCAGTAATAATCCTAATTTTATCCATTTATATATCTTATTAACTTGATATTATATTCATTATTATAATTTCATTCAGTCATATATTTTATTAACTTAATATTATAACTCCCTTGCCTTGTCCTTGCGCCGTTCCGCGGAGCGCTTCTTCTTATCATCATGCCGCTTGGGGCGCTCCGGTTCGTTGGATTCAATAAACCGGAGCACCTCGTTGAGGTCCTTGTTGCCCTGGTAGCCGTCGATCTGGTGCGACTTGATGACGGTCTCGTTCTTGGAGGACTTTTTTCTCCGCTGCTTCTTCTGTTGACTAGAGCCCGATTGGGGCGAGCTGAACCCCTGCACCGAGTTGCCGTTCTCGTCCAGGGACTTCTGAAATTCGATATCAAATCAGCGAGTAGAATAAAAAATATATTATGTACCTACCACATACTAAAATTATTCCGTTTATTATTAAGAAGAAACAGGAGGGCAGTTTTTCCATACAAACGTAGTCCCCTGTTTCCTCCCTGGATAATGCCAGTAGAGCAATCATTTTTTGTCCAAAAAATCTATGGCTACTATTGATATGTTCCTATGTTTTTCTTTTTACGATAAATTGATTCTCAAAAGAGATATTAACCTTCAAAAACCTAAAAAAAAATGCCAGATTTTCCGCTGTGTTCACGCATCCAGAAAACAAATTTGACTAAATTATTAAAAAAAAGGAAAACACACACACGGCCAAAGCCTTTCTTTAATGTTTAATGAAAAAATTAGTTAAATAGGTTAAGTTTTGGGGAGGAAATCAGGGGACTACGAAACGTTGTTTTCATGAAATTTTAAAAGGTATTTTCGGTCCAAGCTGCAGTTGTCTCTATCGCGCTCTGCGCGGGAGAGGCGGGCAGTGCGGAACAGCGACACATTTTACAAATACCTAATTTTCAATTCTCTCGACCTTACTGTTACCTCTTAAAATATTAGTGATAATGCCATAAGATCAAGAAAGAATAATTGGTGCCACAAAACCGGATTATTAGGATCGGATTCGATAAACATGAAAACTAATTCCAAGAGATTATATTGTAGGTGTAACGACTGAATTCTACGTTTTATTCTACGAAACAATCTGACTCCCTTCTGATCAATACCGAATTTCATATCCACGGTAATGATCAGAATTTGCATTCAGTCCAAAAGGCATAGCTTCAGAAACCAAAAAATAGCGCGGTGTTGCCGAACCCACCCACCCACACAGCCCACCTTTTTCCACCGCCAAATACGACTCCCCAGACTCTAATCTTAGACTTCCCAGTGAGTCGTAACTCGTGGGCTCAAGCCCGGCAGTACATCGAACAACGCATGCAATTTTGGAATGTGTGCAAGCTGATCTTCAACTCCTGGGGGACGGCATGCCGTTGAACGTGGTGATCTCTGTCTTTCCGCTGGTGTACTTGTGTATAGACATAGACTGACCCTGAACTCTGCGACGGCAGCGGCGGCGGCGCTGAAGGCGGGCCCGGCGCGCGGCAGCGGCACGCCCTTGAACCTGGTGATCTCTGTCTTTCCGCTGGTGTACTTGTGTATAGACATAGACTGACCTTGAACACCGCGACGGCGGTACTGAAGGCGGGCCCGGCGCGCGGCAGCGGCACGCCGTTGAACGTGGTGATATCTGTCTTTCCGTTGGTGTATGCGTGTATAGACATAGACTGACCTTGAACTCCTCGGCGGCGGCCTGCGCGACGGCGGCGGCGGCGCTGAAGGCGGGCCCGGCGCGCGGCAGCGGCACGCCGTTGAACGTGGACGACACCATGCTGCGCGCCGGCTGCTCCCACACAACACACGTTAATACACGAACCAAACTGTCATATAGGAGAGTGACACATTCGCAATGCTGTTTCAGTACCTCTAGCTAGAGTCTAGCGATTGTAGCGCCGACTCTGCGTGACAAAATACTGCCTATACCTCAATGGCGTGGCGTCAAAAATTTACTTAGCTAAATAATCAAAATGAGGGTGTTTAGAAATCGTAAATCTATTAGCTCAATTAGCTGGCAGTACCTACGTAACGAAAGGACTAATTTGACAGTTGCTGTCAAAATCTAGTGCTGTGATTGGTGGCAAGATTAGGAAGCCGAATATCGGTATGGTAATATTAAAACTTGAATTTAAGATTTGTAAGAGTTTCTTAGCTAACAAGTTTTATTACGGCAGCTACCATAGCGTTACGTTAGCGACAAAAAGTAGATGTTTTCATGGAATGCTCATACTACATTGGTCTATCTTATATTGTTCGCTTGTAGAAAAAATGCGCGAAAAATTGTTTTGATTCTCATTATTAACATCCAAGCCTGAGAGTGGCCTGGTTGTAAATGTGTTGGTTTGAACTTTCACAATGTTCACATTGCTTTTTTGACAGCAGGCAATAAGACCGTGCCATCGTGCTGCCAGTTGGTAGATATATAATTTCAAAACACCCTCATTGATTTGGCTTTCTTTTTCTTCAAGAGAGGTAGGATAAATTGCTCAAATAGCTTAAAATAGACAACCCGGCGGGGATTGGCTTCTATGAGCACCACGCCACTGCAATTCCTTTCCATTTAATGTAGTGCGAAATTGACAAGCCATTATCTGTGATCGTCAACATGGCGTACACCTTAAAGTTATACAAAATCTGATGCTGCCAATAAATAGTACCCAAATAGTACCGACGAAATACCTAGGTCAAAAAAATAGTACCCTTAAACTTTTCGAAATATAAGGCCTTTCACGGTGTACGCTACCGGGCCGACAAGCTGGTGTACACTGCTTGCATCTCTGGAATGGCTTTGTTAAAGAAATGAAATTTTAGGGCCCTAGGCTACTATTTGTATACAACTTTTTCAGATATGTGTTTCTGAAAACAAAGACGTTACAGAGATACAAGCGGTGTACGCCAGCTTGACGCCCGGTAGCGTACACCGTGAACAGGCCTTATATTTCGAAAAGTTTAAGGGTACAATTTATTGGCAGCATCACATATTGGATATCTTTACGGTGTACGCCATCTTGACGTCACCATTCTCTGTAGTCTGACAAACGAAGTCGCGGCTAGTTGCGCTAGCTCGACAGTGGACTCCTGCGCGGACCTATGGTAGTCGCGTTTATCGTCCGATAAGTAAAAGGTACTCCGACCTTCGCACTTGTCTCGAAACGTGGCAGGTTCCTTATCATTTAATCATCGTGCGAAACATACCACCATAGGTCTGCAGGCGTGTTCGTCCGTTTGCCGCTGCCGCCTTTGCCCACCGCCAATGAGTCTTCAGTGGTGCTCCCGACTTCCGTATTTTGATGGGGTTAGATTAAATCATTGATCAGTTCTGGCAGTGCAATGTCTAGTTGATCTTTTTTTTCAAGATAAAAACTGCCAATTGCTCCGTTCAGGTGTCGCCAAGGTTCGGAGTTCCCAAATGTAGCCATTTTTTTAAATAAACGGAACGTCATCTGGTCAATGTGAACTGAGAATCATGAACTTTTATTTACAAGCTTTTATTATCATAAAAATATTATTATTTTCGATGACAATAATTGCACAAGTTGACAATATAACAGTTCAGTTTATTTACAAATTGCAATATTTAGGAACAACGAACCGTGCGACACAATATGCGTATCTACGGTTAGGGCGCATAAGGTCTCACTCGCAAAATGTCCCTTGGTCCCTTTAGCAGAACGTCCCTTTTATAAATGTCCCGTTCGCAAAACGGCCCTTCCGCATAATATCCCGTTCTCAAAATGTCCCTTGACATAAAATACGTCCCTTTCGCAGAACGTCCCTTTCGCAAAATGTCCCGTTCTCAAAACATTCCTTTCGCAAAATGTCCCGTTCACAAAACGTTCCTTTCGCAAAATGTCCCGTTCCCAAAACATACCTTTTACAAAATTTGCTGTTAATCGCTTAGTTTTTAACAGACTTCATTTACCCGCGGCTTTGCCCGCGTTGTTCCCGATACTGTCCCAAGAGAACTATTTACCGGGGTGTCAAGTATCCTATGTTTTAATCCAGGACTTGTCTACTTGCATGTATAATTTAGCTCCATCCATCCGGTTGTTACCCTGTGTAATTTGTATTAAGTAACAAACATATTGCCCATCTCCCTCTCCCTGACTTGAATACGCGAGAAGACTCTCTATTTATTATACAAGCATTTTGCAGGCGGGACATTTTGCGAATGGGTCATTTGGCAGACGGGACGTTTTGCGAAAGGGCCATTATGTAGTCGGGACGGGACATTCAGCGAAAGGTGCTTTTACAGAATGGACATTTTGCGAAAGGGATGGGACCTTTTGAGAAAGGGACGTTTTGCGAATGGGGTATTTTGCACAAGGGGCCATTTGCAAAGAAGACGTTTTGCGCATGGGACGTAATTTTGGTGGAGGGACATTTTGCGAGTGGGACGTTATGCGCCCTAACCGTATCTACCTAAACCCGTAGTAACCTATCAATACATACTGATGACATTTAGCTTAGCATTGCTGAAGCAAATCTAAGTACTATCTACATTTCTGTGGAACATCGTGTAATTGATGAAATGAGATCTAACAAATTTTCGGGTAAGGACAAGGTAAGTATTTACATTTAGTCTAGATTACGTTGTAGAAAATGTTTACTTAAATACAAAATACCCACAGTACGATTATTTGGATTATTAGTCAAAATGGAAATAATCGTACCTTCATAGACTTATCCATCAACAGAACAAATATGTATAGCACAAATATTACATCAATACAAATACAAGGACGGATTGACAATTAAATAGATTCTTACAGTGTCTGCAGACCGTTGAGTCCCCACCCGTTATAACACCATTTACAAACTTTCCAGGAAAGTCATTGATGGGCCATTTTCCGAGATTTTTGATGGTGCGATTCGAAAGTCACTCTTATTACATATACCAAAACTGTAGGAAAATCGCGACAAGTTTGATGAAACTTTACTCTGCCTTATGACTGCCTCTTGGTTTCCACATTACAGTATGGCGACCGGTAGTCCTCTTTTTGTTGTTGTTATTAGTTGGGATGTTAATGCTTAAATTTAATTATGCTGCCTAACTAGTCAGCAACATACGGAGCCTAACCCTTTGAACGCCAATATTTGTCAGTGCGTATATTGTCAAAGCAAACAACATACTTTCAAGTGAAGTATATTTTTATTCTTAACGAGTTTAAGATATAGATGTCAGCAGCAGAGTTTAGGTGAATGATTACACACACAGCTACATAGAGGTACTTACCTACTAATTGTAAAAAATATTCTGAATTAATGATTGAGTTAATGTGAAACGATAGAATACTTTGATATATCTCCCGGCTTTGTTCATTTAATGTTTCCCTAAGAACCATAATTTCACTAGAAAACACTATGTTCCGTAGATATTATAATGTATTTTCTAACTCGAGGTAAATGCAGTTGTCAATATGACAACGACAAAACAAGTACTATCTTTTTTCTATAATAAGAAATTACTTGAAGAAACGTTTAGTCAGTCTTGCAGTTTGCCGCGGAACTTGCTATCGGTACGAAAAAAGAACACTAAGTTCAAAATCCCGATATAATTTCATGACTATTGTGTGTGTGACTTCAACTCTGGTGCCGATACCTTACGTCTGTTAGGGTCGATAGAGACAGATTGCATGCCAGCTGCACAATCACTGTAGAGTTTCTATACACATATGTACATAGCAGTGACGTGGCGTCTAAAGAACTCGATTCCTACCGGCTTGTGTAATATCAGGCATTTGAGCACCTTATTCTACAGCTCTCAAGGAAAATGTAGGCCAAATCTGCACCGGCTTGCCCAAGGGTATCTTACACCACGCCACTGGTGCATAGAAACTCTGCAGTGACTGTGCAGTCCATCTGTACCGGTCCTTATATTTAAATGTATGTTACGAGTCGTAACTTATGACGCCGTTTAAAGGGCTAAACCGTGACAGAGAAAGCAGAACCAATGAAGGCAACAAGTTTCCACGTCCAGCAGTGTTCTTTTTTTCAATTCTAGTGTTCCTCGCCAAGTTCCTTAATAACTATAAATCGTCTCTAGGACACTTGAAAATCGCCGCTATACTTACTCAACCACGTATCTACTCCAATAGTTTCATAGGAAAATCGCACTTTTCTACTCGTAACACAGGTGCGTTTTCTATCAAACTATTCGAGTAGATACGTGGTTGAGTAAGTATAGCGACGAAATTTTTCAAAGACAAAAAGACACTGCCTAGCCTCTAATCTAATTCGTATCTATTAACCCGCTGCTGCTGCTGCGTCTGCTTAGACACGGATCCGTGCCAAGCGTTGTGTAGTATGGTAATAGATAATTAACAGTAACAATAGTTTACTGCTACATAAACGCATATTGCTTGTATCAGCGTTAACCCAACTTGTATAAATATAGGATCGTTTATAATAAAAGCCTCTTTGAACTGACATAAACCGGTGGTCTCACTTCTCTCCACGACTCTACCTCACAACCTTCAACTACTTTATTACATGGCGACCCATACCACTGAACCAAGGAATATGAAGAAATAAAACAAAATAATCGGAAATAATCAAGAAAGGAAATGTGAAGAAAAGTACCACTATTGAAGACTCCAGAAAATAAATTACGAAGAATGAAGCGAAGCATAAAGTTATAATCAAGAATAAAGCTTAAAATTTACTTCAAACAAGAATGAAGATTAAAAATTAATATCAAGAAAGAAGATCAAAACTGAATATGAAGCAGGTCTCAAGAAAAGAAGAGCGTTGTCCAGGGTTATCCCAGCCCATTTCAAGAGGTGTCCAGGGAAATCCCGGCCCATGTTCGAGGGTGTCCAGGGTTAGCCCGGCCCGTCATCGAGCGTCATGCCCGACAACGTGACCCGCGGCCCGCGCCGACGATACCTACCGCAGCGTCAGCTTGATCCACTTACCGGTTGATTGACTATGACTATTGTAAGTTTTTAATATAATATTGTAATGTAATATGATTAGGTTACTCATACGATTAAAAAAAAATGTTATAGATTGATTATGTGTGTTAAATACGGTTATTTAGTTTCGCGATACGGAACTGTCATATTTAACATTTTGTTTTAATGACTATACCGGGTTAACGCTAAAACTTTGCAGTTATTTTTTTTAATCATCTCTGAAATTCTAATATCATAACATAATTGTTACCTACCAGTGTCACTTAACCCAATTTCAATTGTCGTAAACATGTTGCGAAACATCCGCGCACGGACAGATGCATATCGCGCGCGTAAGCAGAACCTTAAGTAGGTCGTGCGTATTCGCAACCTACAAGTAAATTTTAACTATCGGTGAATGAAATTTGATATAGGGAACGTGCACGAACTATAGGTGGCAGCACTAAACGACAAGAGACACGGGCGGACAATAAAGGAAACTATCGCCCCTGTCAAATCAAGCTGTCAATGTCAATGATAATATGTAAGAGCGCTCGCAGACAGAGCGCGGTCTGGAGTTCCGAGTTCTGCGTTCAGAGTTCTGTGTATGGACCGCTGCCGCCTGCTGTGTGCATTATCGTAAGGGACTCAGTACATTCGAAAGAACGCAGAACTCGGAAAGCGGAACTCAGAACGCCAGACCGCGCTCTGTCTGCGCGAACCCTAAGTGTCAATGTCAAATATTGTAAGTCGTAGCTACACTGACGTTAATCGTCCTTCAACGCGATAAATTAACTTTATTAACGGCGTTTTCGTCAATGTGGCCCCAGCAGGAGAGGGTATATGATTTAGATTGGCGGCACCAGTTGGCAGCACCTTCGTCGTGCACGTTCCCTATTCACACTTAGAAAAGTTTTGCATAAATTTAATGAACAATTACACTTCAGCTAGTTATTGGGTTGATCGCCTAATAATCTAGTGAAAGTTAAATAATTGACTGATAATTGAATTAATATATTCCTGTAATTTCATTTACGGGCAGTGACACTAGGAAATATGTTAAGGGGAATATACTTCTTATAATTTGAAAATTTTTATTTGTGTAAACTTACCATAAGTAAAGTTGAACCTTTTGTTTTGAGATCAAGGTCGATTTTTCAATAACAAATTTTGACGCCGCAAACGAGGGGTTAAGGTTAGGAGAGTAGAAATTAGTGGGGTAGGTAGCGTGTTAAGATACCGCCTATCTTACTAACTTCTGCCCTCGTACCCTTACTAAGGAAGAAATTAGAGGGTAAGCAGTGTATTTTTGTTTTTATGGAGTGCATGCCACTGGTTATCAGACCGCCCATCGAGAAGCAGCCAATGCGAACACCAACCACAAGTACCACAACTAGCTTAGGTCAAGGAGCGACTTCCAAAAATATGCTATAAATATGTTTCCGATACGAGAATATACGGCTTTATAAATTTATGTCTAATTTGGGATTAGAAGTAACTACAGACCATAAACACTGCCCCGGTAGTAGAAAGGGCACAACTATATAGGGAATCTGAATGAGATGTGCCCTTTTAAGTAACGGTGGCAGGACAACACAATAGGGTTTTTCAGATTTATAAGCTTCTCGATTATAATTCTTTTCGATTAAGGTTTTCTTTCATATCAAGGGGGTTCTTGGAGAAAAACATAGAAGAATTATCTAATACTTCAATTACTTTTTTACCAATGATATACCTACTATTGTTTAAAAAGTGAACTTCAAATTCTACCCACTCTTTACCGAATAATAAATCTCTACAGGTAACAACCACACGGATAATTTTTCCCGGTGAAAAAAATATCCGTGTGGTTGTGCCAAGAATTTACATCTTGCATCATTTTCACATCGAGAAGAACAGAATGAACCGAGCGGTTTTCTCTTTTACCCTAAGCCCGTTACCCACAGACAGCCCACAGCAGACACAGACGTTGAGACAGGGAATGTCTCTTTCTTTCCATCAGAGTGAGAGACAAGGGCTGTCTTCCACGACTTATCGGTGGCGTTATAGGTACATTCAACGCAATTGAATTACAATTCATTGGGACGTTTACAAGCCTACAAGCAGGATTGTCATCCACGGTCACTTTTTTTTAATCCTGAGTAGATTTAAGAGTTTAGTGAGCAATTTTATAGCATTCTTAACCAAGTCGAGGGCTTGTGATTGTGACTTGTGTGACTTTTCGCTAACCGTTTAAAGTTAGCGTACGGGGATCAGCGTGATTGATTGAAGCGGTCCAACCTTTCCTCATGGTGAGTGTGTCATTGAGCTTGTGGGAGTTTTAGAAGTCAGTCCGATTGGCCTAGCCCAGCTAAAAAGACACTTAGCTGAATCCGACTGTTGTCGGAGTGATTCTATCCTTACTGTGTTGCCTGCTGATTCTAATGATAATGTAGAGTCGCTCCTTGACCGGGTATCGTGCGGCCGTGTACCTTGGGCAGTTCGGGTTGCGAGGCAGGCGGGGCGCGCGCGGACGCGGCCCGCACGTTGCAGGCGCCCGTCAGGCTCGCCACGGCGCGGTAGCTCGAGTGCAGCTGCAGCGGCTATACCCACCGATACTATACTTCAGTGGCGTGGCGCGCACAGAAATAGGGAATGCAATACCCGGTCAAATATGAAACCCGGGTATTACCCGACTCTTTAGTCAATTACCCGGATTTTCGGGTACTTAGGTTGCATTGCCTACAGAGAACTTGCCGGTATTGCCGGCCATGTTAAGTAAGATAAGCAAGCATGTGAGGTTTCGCGTTTGCTTTAAGGCGGCGGACGTTAGATTTGATTAATTACTTTTAAAATAATTTAAAATAAAACGATACATGCATAATTTTTATTAATTACTTGGTTTTTTAACCCGGATTCTGAGACTAAATACCCGGGTTTTACCCGACCCTAAATAAAGTCGGTTACCCGGGTAACAGGGTTTTCAGGTACCCGGGTTGCATTCCCTAACACAGAACCCGATCCCTCTCGGCTTGCCGGTTTTAAGGGGTTTGAGCACCCTATCCACGCGTTTGAGTAGTTGCGAGCTGCACGCCACGCCACTGCTACACTTGTATTACATTATACGACATCTGGGTTTTCCATTCCTCGCTACCTTGGTAGATGTTAAGTGGCCATCGGAACGCCCGATAGTGCTCTGATACTCCGAGGACCGAGGCACTTAACGGAGTATGAGGAAATGTTCATATTTGTCTCAAAAACAATTAACGATCATTCCAAGTCCTAGCTAGCACTGAAAATGTGAAAATCTTATGATAACTAGGGCTGCAATTTTCGCATAGTCGTATAATTACGTACTACATCCCAATAATCGACTATCTGTAGTCGGATTTTTCGAGATTTATTCACTTCAGAATCAAAATAAATAACAAAATATATTTATCGTTCAAATTTCGTAATGTACTTAACCGGACATACTCCTTATTCAAATGATAAGCTCCCAAATATTTTCATCCAAAAAATCCGACTAAAGATAGTCGAGTAATACATACGAGTAAAAGGAAGTCGATTTTCGCAGACGCAGTAAAAATCGACTCGTGTAAATGGTTTCGAATGCAACTAAAATTTCATAGGTTCGCCTTCTCTCTCACGTAATGGGACGCATGCAGCGCGGGTGACTGTTTGAATGATATTGCGGGCATGCCTTCGTCGACAACGCAACTGAAGCGCAACAGAAATAGATCCATGTAGACGCGGCTTTACACGCGAAAGCGCGGCAAGAGAATGACCATTTAATCATCAAGAAATCGGATAAATAAGTTGCAAAACATAACGAAAAACATCATTTCTAAATTATTTTCTTCTGAAAACATGATTTTAGAAATTTAAGTTTTTGCTAGCAAAGCTGTCGTGTTGGCTCAAAGAACGATAACAGTCAAAATCTTACTTTGGTATACGAAGCCTAGGGCCTCATTGTTTAAATTGATGAAAAGCTTTTTACATAGTACAATGGCATGATATGGTCGTTATAAGCGCGACTGTAATGCGACAATGCTACACAGATCACAGTAATCGAAAGTATGCAAATGGTGTGACAAATGTGTGGGAAGCGTCGGAGATCACCTTAGGGTCGACGGGCACCGCCGCCTGCGCCGACGCCGTGGTGGTGCAGCTGGCCACAACCTCGGGAGTGGTGATGCAACTAAACGGTATAGCGGAATCGACCTGCGGACATACGCAACACTTAGAACACAGCCGACATTCAAAACGTGTATGTCACTAATGCGCGTATGAGGCCTACCTCTTTCGTGGCAGCGGCCGCCGCGCCGGCTAACTTTGTATTTGGACTATCGCTTTGCGTTATGTTATCGAAAAAAAGCTTTTTGAGAGCGATTCTAATGATGTCTTTCTTCTTGGTGGGATTCTCGCTGTGAGGTTTTCTGGACAACCGGGCTGTTATTTTGTCTTTTTTCTTCTTGAGCGGCTTGGTAGCAGTGTCGCTGTCGAGACTCGCCAGGACGGGCTTGGAGTCGCCGGCGGGTTTTATGTCTACTGTGTTATCTATGTTACAGGGAGATGTGAGTAAGCGTTTGTAAAGCGTTAGAAAATAGGAAGCGCTGCCTAGCTCCGCCCGTTGCGTGTCAGATTTCAAGTCTGCAACCCTTTTCATTTCCACCATTTCTGTACCTTGGGTTTCAGAGTCTGTGTCGTCGGAACGATCGAGCGCTTTTTCAACGGTCAGTAAAAATGGATTCTCGGTTTGTCCTTCGGCGGTGGGTATCTCTTGGTCTTCCGAAAGATCGGTATATATTTCTAGAGTTTCAGTATCGCGAGAACTAAGTTCATTAGTAAGTTTATCTTCCTTGTAGTTATTAGATTCTATGGCTTTCAATAAACGATGTTGATTTGCCATGAACAGTGAGAATTCACTCGATCTTTCCGTACCAGACGTACTTGGGAGTGAAATCATTTCAACGAGCTTTGTGTCATAATTTGTTTCAGATTGATCAATACACGGCTTTTCTTTAAATTTATCCACATCGACAAGTTCGGTATCGTTTTGAGGCATTTGTTTCGTTCTAATTTCAATGAGGTCTGAGGCTTTTTCAGGGTTAGTCTCATCATTTTGAGATTTCTCGTTTGTTATTATCATTTCAATGAGGTCTGAGGCTTTCTCAGGGTTTGTCTCATCATTTTGAGATTTCTCTTTTGTTATTGTCGTTTCAATGAGGTCTGCGGCTTTCTCAGGGTTTGTTTCATCATTTTGAGATTTCTCTTTTGTTATTGTCATTTCAATGAGGTCTGAGGCTTCTATAGGTTTCATCTCATCACTTTGAGATTGTTCTTCTGTTATTACGGTAACAATATCTGAGAGGTTTTCAGGTTTCGTTTCGGCATTTCGATTTTCTTTAACTTCGGACTCGTGATGTTCAATTTTGTTTTGAGAGGACGGATGTGGATTAACGTTAGAATGTATTAAATTACGCGGCGAAGATGATCTAATTTGTGCTTCATTATAGCGATTGATTCTACTTCGATTATCGGGTTTGTTTTTATCAGCGGGCTTGGCCGTTTTCGATTTATCAGTGACGAAATTGACACTGGCATTTCTATTACGCGTATTACGATTATGTTTATCTTGGGCCGGCTTATCGCGGGCTTCACTCGTGCCAGGATTTTGATTACGCTTGTCAGTGTTTACTTTGACCGGCGAAGACGGGCCTATCGACATATTCCTAACGTTCGTGGGATTATAAGAGACTAGAGATGGCGCGACTAAGTCCTTTCCTACTCGTTCCCGATAAGCTTTTCTAGCCATAGCCGCCTCCACATCTTTAACATCTAACATCTTGCGTGTATAGTCGCGGTCGACGTCCGTTGCGGAATATTTTGTCGCTTCAAAAGCACGTCGATTAACAGCTACGGGAATGTTTTTATCGCTACTTTTAGAGACTAAATTAAGGCGAGCCGTGTTTATACTAGAGGTTTTAGACAACGATTCCAAGGCACTGCGAATCGGCGAGTTCATTCGATTCGCATCGGGGAGAGAGAATGAATCGACGTTTCGGTCGTGGAAATGCTCGTTGCCGGGCAGTATCGCGTGGCTGATCCGATCCAAGGGCGAGCCGTACGCCTCTAGACCTCGATACCACTTGTCGACACAAGCGCCGTCGTCCCAGAAGCTTCTCTCCTTGGAATCTCCGTCGGGCGGTGCGGGCCTGTGTCGGCCTGTGTCCTGCGGGCCGCGCGGTGCACGTCTCTTACCTTCGTCTCTGGCCCCCGGGGGGTCGCGGGGTGGGGTACGCACCTGGTTGGAGGCGGTGGTGGTGGTGACCGCGCGGCCCGAGCACACGCTGCCGCTGCCGATCTCGAGTGTCGCGCGCGCCGTGTACATCGGGAATACCGGCTTGCTCCGCCTGCAACAACACCACACCCCTGCACTCTACCGATTACGTTCATTAGCTATCAGTGCCGGATTAAAGCAGCGCGGGGCCTGTACGATCTCTTCAAAGAGGCCCTTGATTGGTATTAGATATGCTTAAATACCGACTGACCGATAATTTTATACGTGACGAAATGACATAAAGACGGGGGGGAGGCGTATGGGCGCGGGGCCCCCAAATGCGCGGGGCGCGTAGCATTTGCTACTCTTGCTATATGGCTAATCCGCCACTGTTAGCTATCGTACGACGCGTCGAGTTATGAACGCTAAACATTTTTGATGTTGAATTTTTAAATTTCGATCGACATAATCACGGCTCATTTTGTAGAGACAGGTACGGAACCGCTGGATATATGATCCGCAAGATAAATAGACCGCATTCACGACCAATAGCCGCATACACACCGGGGGTGCAGCATCACCGAGGCGGCCTCGGACGTCGGTGGAACGTTTGTCTCGCGGGCCTGTTTCAGTCCTGTTTTAAAATAAACGAGGACTCTCGAGACCGAGGCGCCTTTGAGCATGGACAAAAACCCGACAATGCCCGAGTCCATAGTCCGAGGCGAAAACTCACAGAGCCACTATAGTGTCATGTGTATCGTGTGGATAAAGGTGTTGTTTTATTTTATAGTTGTCAAGTACCTGTCAAAACCAAGGCTGTACTTTGAGCTTTAATGCTGAGGGCATGGAGCGACACCTCAGGGAGTGCCCGTTCGGAGAAATGGACTGCCCAATGGGGACCTTCTTCGGGCAATGCTCTACTAGATGTAAGTGTCTTTTTATGGTCTCTGCCCACTACACCGCATCATACCATGACCGTATCAGACACAGTATGACAAATGCTGGTCGGCGACGGAACGTGCTAGTGGGCATAGTCTCATACTTTTCAATACCAAGAATATTTATTTTGCCTGACACGTTCATTCATAGTAGGTACGTTATGGTAAGTATGATACGGTGTAGTGGACAGAGACCTTTAACGTAGTTTCTTTGGTATTTTTGGTATAAATATTTTCGCTCTAACCTGTATTTGGCGTTTAGTCCAGGAAACTTAATAAATAAGTAGTAAAAAATAAAAATAAAATATTAGGGGACAATCTTACACAAATCGAACTAGCCCCATAGTAAGCTCAATAAGGCTTGTGTTATGGATACTAGACGACGATATATTTAATAGATACAAATACTTAAATACATAGAAAACATCCATGACTCAGGAACAAATATTCGTGCTCATCACACAAATAAATGCCCTTACCGGGATTCGAACCCAGGACCTCTTGCTTCGTAGGCAGGTAATATAACATATTATAACTGCTTATTTCAAATAATTTAACCGTGCTTTTTGAAATAAAGACTGTCCAATCGCAGTACGAAACCGCTCAAATTCAGTTTCGGTTTCGGCCGGATGGCAGCCGTAACCGAAACTTTGCCGAAACCCGTTATTTTGCCGAGACCAGGCCGGAACTGAAACCGACATTTCGGTCGGACTCTAATCAGCACAGCAATGTTCGAAGCGGCATATAAAAGGCCCAAAAACCTAACCATAACAACAGCATGCTGACCTTTTTTTTAAGCTGACAAACTCGCAACCCTATTGGGCGTGGCGATTGTCGGACCGGGTGGTCGGCCGTGGCGTTCTGGGGTCGAACCAGGTCGCTAGCCGGACCACCCCGAGTGGACATCCACCACACTGGGTGGGTGCCGGGGGCGCCTGGGGTCGAAACAGGTCACCGTGTCCCGGTCCACCTCGATAGGGTCGGACTAGATGGGGGCCTGAACGCCTGCAGTCGAACCAGGTCGTTTGGCCAGGACCACCTTGACTTTACGCTGATTGCTCAAAGTGAGCAGCGGACCAGCGGGAAGGATGAAGCGGATCATCCTGTCCTTATGTGAACGTGTGTATCGAACTAACCCTTAAATGCATGGTGTAAGATGCAGCTTACATAAACAAAAAATAATTCATTTTTGAAAACTAGAAATATTTAGTTTGTTCTTAAGATTAATTCTGCATGGAAAATTAACCTATTTTCATATTTATGACAAATTTTTGCCAACATTTTATTTAAAAAAAAGTTATTAGAGTTTTTTTTAATATTTTTCTAGTGTTTATTACGCCATTAGGTATCCACATATTTTTTTTAGTAACGATAAAAAAAATCATGCATTTAAGGGCTAATGGGAGTGGCATGCTGACCTGCTGAGCGTGTCGGTGTCGGGGCAGTGCGCGTCGCTGGCGGAGACGCGGCGCTCGGCGAGCGGGGAGGGGTTGACGCAGCGCACCGTCGCCACGTACTCGGCGCCGCCCGAGCTGCTCGCGCCCACCGCGCCCACCGCACTCACCGCACCTACCGCACCCACCGCGCCGCGCATCGGCTCTTCGCTCAGAAGAAACGCTGCAAACAATCGGAAGCTACTTTATAGAGGGCTGCTGTTTTATGTAATGGGGATGTTGACTAGTGTCGAATTTTACAACATAATATATTCACATGGATTGGAAAAAACTAAATTATCATAACACAGAAGAACTAAACAAAAAATATAAAAAATATAAAGATATTTTTTATCGTCTTAAAGGAAAATTTAAGTCAATCTCGGAATGCTTAAATTAACACTGAAAAAATAAATGTATGACAACTATGTGCCTAAACGCACTTTGTCGTGCTCAAAATGGCAAAATGCTATTTTTTTTCATACAGACTTAGTACAGCGAGGACAAGAGATGACGTCACAGGGTGCGTCCATTTTGTATAACGCTCGGCGCAGTCGGCTACTTTTGATTGCAATTTATGGCTCTTATAGTAATCCAAGTGTAGTAGTTATACGTATATATTTGTTCCTCATAAATAGTAGAATCCATTTACATCAGAAACAAAATGTAGGACACAAGCCTATTGTAGGTATAAAGAGGAAACGACGCAAGTTCAGGACGAGTGGTGCCATTCGAGTCGGACACCCGAAAGTCGCTTTAGGTCGCTGTGCCACATAGTTAGTACGGAGAGACCATTCGTTCAAAAGAAGACATCAGGGCCTCGTTTCACGAAGCTACAAGTAACAATTTACAAGTCTACACTTGCAACATTGGTCAAATAGAGCAAGCAACGCCATTGGTTGATTTGGCCAATGTTGCTAGTTTAGACTTGTAAAATTGTAACTTGTAGCTTCGTGAAACGGGGCCCAGATGCCGTGTCGAACTCATCAGCTCATCACTCATCAGATGTAGCTCTATTTGAAAGAACTGAATGTTTGGGTGGTGTCTATGAAATGTATCTTGAAAAATAATCTGCCGAAATGTTTCATACTATTTTAACTGAAAATGTTTCTAAATAACAGCATCTTTCTCAGGAAGGCAAACCCTCGTGGCAAAAAAAACTGGTAACCCTCTTTGGGCGATGGAGGTGCGGGACTGGTATTCATGGAAGACTTTGCTTAAGACTTCTCCCTATGTCGAAAAGACTATGATGAAGTATGTATGTAGAGTGGAGGCCTCGCGTAAATACCTGAGCTTGGGGAAGATCTCCCAGGCGCTGGATGTCACCAGACAGGGCACGGCACGGGATTAGATGCAGAAGGCACAAATTTCATAAAGCATTTTTAGCAAAACAAGCTTACACTTTGAAAGTCAACCACTATAGTCAAAGCTTTGAATGTAAACTGCTATAGTCCGTTTAAACAAAACAATAAAAACACAATACTTCTATTTTTGCAGCACAGCACCACTCTCATGTATCGGTGATTTGACCTTAGATAAGCGTGTGCATTGTCCTGGACGGTAATTTTATATACTCGTCATTAGTAACCGGCGCTGTGGAATGATAAAAATATGTTCCCGTTTTTGCACCTTACTGCAAGGCAATAAATACTTATTTTTATTTCTCACCGTACATTCACAGTAATAGAGATAAGTGCTGTCGTGGCATGGTCTTCAGTTTCAATTATTTTGACGACCGCTTTAGCTCGACGACCGCTTTAGCTTAGTTGGTAGTGACCCTGCCTACGAAGCAGGAGGTCCTGGGTTCGAATCCCGGTAAGGGCATTTATTTGTGTGATGAGCACGAATATTTGTTCCTGAGTCATGGATGTTTTCTATCTGTTTAAGTATTTGTATCTATTAAATATATCGTCGTCTAGTATCCATAACACAAGCCTTATTGAGCTTACTATGGAACTAGTTCGATTTGTGTAAGATTGTCCCCTAATATTTAATTATACCTCCGACTTGCTACTTATTAGGTTACATTTTATGAATCAGGTTCTAACGTGACTCGCGGAATATACATATTTGAAAAAGGAAGACCTTTTTATTAAAATAATCTATAATAGAGAAATCGTATATAAAATTGGTCAAGTTGTTTTAGCTTGGTAGTTAATATATTTAAAAATGCTGTAAAAGGCCCCCAAGACCTATTTTACTAGCACTTTACAAACCACCTGTTGACAGTGGAGGCGTGAAAAACTTGCGCAAGAAGCTCATTAGTTAAGAGGCTGACAAGACCTACTTTTGTTGAAATTGATGTTATTTAAGCAGTTTTTTAAGAAAAACCATTTGTTCTAGCTCATCAAAAATAGTAGATTGTGTCACAAGGGAGCAAAATGATATATTTACGGCGAGGGCGTACATTGAATCCTGAACGAAGCGACGGATTCTACAATTGAATCCCGAGCGTAGCGAGGGATTCTAAAGTAGAATCCGGAGCGTAGTGAGGGATTCAAGTGTTAACGCCCGTGGTGAAAATAATTTTGCTACCTTGTGACACATACTGCTTTTCACACCGACTATGAGGAAAATTTAAATACAAACGCTACCTACCAAAATAACGAAAACGAAATATAAGTCAAAGAGCATCACACATTTTTAATAAAATGAAATGTAAAATTGTTAAATTTACACTTTTACAGTTCCTTATTATTTTATAAAACGTTTATTACTTTTTACGGACGGGACGAATTTACCACTTCCATATTATATTTATGGCCCTCGCCTGCGGCTCGGACCCCAAACACCTGTGGTCTGGGCCATTCCTTATTATCGACTTTATGTAGAGTCGATATGTAGAGTCAATGTAGAGTCGATATGGAGAGTCGATATGTAGAGTCGATATGTAGAGTTGATATGTAGAGTCGATATGTAGAGCAATAATGTAGAGTCGATAATGTAGAGTCGATATGGAGAGTCGATATGTCGAGTCGATATGTAGAGTGGATATGTAGAGTCGATATGTAGAATCGATATGTAGAGTCGATATGTAGAGTCAATAATGTAGAGTCGATAATGTAGAGTCGATATGGAGAGTCGATATGTAGAGTTGATATTTAGAGTCGATATGTAGAGTCAATAATGTAGAGTCGATAATGTAGAGTCGATATGGAGAGTCGATAAGTTGAGTCGATATGCAGAGTTGATATGTAGAGTCGATATGTAGAATCGATATGTAGAGTCAATAATGTAGAGCCGATATGTAGAGTTGATATGTAGAGTCAATATGTAGAGTCTATAATGTATGGTATGGCAATGGCATATTCTAAGCAGGTTCAAACTAAAAATACCCTGTAGGTAGTCCTTGAACAGAAAAGTATCACTTTGATCCCTCTTATGAGGGATCAAAATACTTTTTTCTGAATAGGAGGTGTGAAAAAATATATGTTAATATTCATCATATTTCGAAGACCGTGGACGGACGCGATACATAATTTCACGAAATCGGCTCGATAGAAAAAAATTGCAAAGATTGGTCTTAAAATCATCATTAAACGGTTCTATGTCTTTATTTTTTTAACGTATGGGTCTGCAAATAAAAACATGAAGTCAACATATTCATACCTAAACCGCTAACGAGTCACATTTCACAAATAGTCCACACTTTTTTTTATTTCAATTTTTATTTATTATTATCTTCTAAGACCCGGCTGCCCAGAAACAGTGACAGTAGGCTCTCGTTTACTCCGATACAAATAGACAGTGTGCGCTGACGCGCCGTGCTAGACGGACCTATGCTTCTCGTTTGCGCATCGAAAACATCGCAAAAATTTGTTTAACCTTGTGTTAAAAATCTAAAATACTGTATACGTACTTATATAAATCAAAGTTATAATATAAGAAGTGTAAATATTTAGTTAAGTGTGTTAAATGTATGATCACCGCAATAGCCACTGGCCTGTCCAAATGAATACTCATTCAGTTTTACACCTTCATAGCGTTGAAATGTGGACCTTATGTCACTGGATATAAGGTCCACATTTCACCGCTTCTTCAGATGCGGTTTTGGCTACGCCCATCGAGAAACGTTTTGTTTGCATAGATCTATAAAGTTTTGGAGTCGACGGTAATAGTTATGTATTATGGGAGGCATCAATACACGAGTGTGGTTTTAGGAAACGAGCCGAAGCAGGCATGTCTCACTCCGCGATTTTATTTTGACGTAATTATTATTCTTCCTTGCCTAATGCATTAGGCAAGCTCAGGGCTGCGCCCACACCCGGCAGCGCCTGTGTGCGAAACCCTGTGTATGAAGGCCTAAGGTGTATGTATGTATGTATGTACCTATGTATGTATGTATGTACGTATGTATGTATGTATGTATGTATGTATGTATGTGTGTGTGTGTGTGTGTGGGTGTGTGTGTATGTATGTATGTATGTATGTATGTATGTATATATGTATTCCGAACTAAATTCATTGATGCCAACATAAAAAAAGTATTTTTAATTTAAGTATATTTAAAATAAAAATAAAAGTTTACCATAGACACATACTGTCAGTCAAACGTCATATTTGCCTTGTTATGATTAATTTTGTATTTTATAATTTAAAACCTAGTCGTAGAAAAAGTATTATATGCAACGCTGTATAATTAAGTCAAAAAACGCTCATTGCGTCTCTATTTGCGATACTCGCCGCGTTCGCGGCTCGTATCGCAACTCACGCAATTCGCATTTTTTGAACCCAGTTATACAACTGTTGCATAAAATACTATTATGCGACTGGTGCATCAATACACGAGTGTGGTTTTAGGAAACGAGCCGAAGCAGGCATGTCTCAGTTCGCGATTTTGTTTCGACGTAATTATTATTCTTCCTTGCCTAATGCATTAGGCAAGTTCAGCGCTGCGCCGACACCCGGCAGCGCCTGTGTGCGAAAACATGAAGCCCAAAGGAGGGTTATGTGTTTGACCGGTATGTATGTTTGTATGGTGGATGCATGTATGTATGTATGTATGTTTATATGTATGTTATGTATGTATGAATGTATGTATGTTTGTATGGTGGATGCATGTATGTATGTTTGTATGTATGTTATGTATGTATGAATGTATGTATGTTTGTTTGTATGTATGTTATGGATGTATGTTGTATTGTATGTATGTATGGTTGTAATGTATGAATGTATGTATGTATGGTTGTATATTTGTATGTATGTATGGATGTATGTATGTATGTTTGTATGTATGTATGTATGTAAGTAAGTATGTATGTATGTATGAATGTATGCATGTATGTATGTATGTATGAATGTATGTATGTATATATGTATGTATGTATGTATGCATGAATGTATGTATGTAAGAATGAATGTATGTATGTTTGTATGTATGTATGTATGTATGTATATATGTATGTATGTATGCATGAATGTATGTATGTAAGAATGAATGTATGTATGTTTGTATGTATGTATGTATGTATGTATGCATGAATGTATGTATGTAAGAATGAATGTATGTATGTTTGTATGTATGTATGTATGTATGTATGTATGCATGTTTGTATGTATGTATGAAAATATGTATGGGTGTATGTATGTATGGATGTATGTATGTACGTGTGTATGTATGTAAGTATGAATGTATGTATGTATGTATGTATGTATGAATGTATGTATGAATGTGTGTATGTTTGTATGTAAGAAGTATGTATGTATGAATGTATGTATGTATTATCATACACCGCACTCCAGGGTAATTTTTCGGGCACGTCAGTTAGTAAGGTTTACAAATAAACCAATCAATTTTCGATTTGACAGTATAAGGTATTTGTACTAAGTATTTATTATATTGTATATTATATTCAATCTCATTTAATTTAATTACCTACGTAACATACATTATCATTAGCTACTAAAGGTACTCGGAGTTGCATGGTACATATCTGGGGGCACGGCAGTGGCCCCGCCAAGTCGAGCGCGAAGCAAACACTGCCGTACCATCCTTTACTGGAACCATTTCGCCGCATTTTCAGGCCCCTATTTGAGAACCTCTAGATAAGACCAGAACGCAGAAATTTTCGTCATCCAGTAAGCTATAATCACATACTTAAAATCCAAAATTTCAAGTCTGTAGGTCATTTAGTTCCGAAGTTAAGCGAAAGCAAAGTTTCGCATTTACGACAGACTCTCACTGACTCATGATCATCAGAATAGAACTAGTACTTCCCATAAACTCAGAGAGCTGAAATTTTAAACATAGTTAGTTTTTAGCCTATCAAGTCCTAAAAAACCTCCAAATATTGCAACATCACACATAAGTTTGTAATCCTATACAAATACATGCGATTACAAAGTTTCTTTGTTGACTTGTACCTACTATAACGAATAAAGAATGTTCAACGGCCAAGTCACAGAACATTAAGTATAATAATAAAGAAATCGCAGTAAGGTACCTTAAACTTGACACGATTTTGTCTAGATTTCATTACTTTTTAGAGATAAACAAGCAGCTCCATCGAGACTTGGCTAGTTTTTTACAGAATGTTTTTGATGGGAGATCAGGTTACGGATACTAAGTATAAATACCTTATACTGTCAAATCGAAAATCGATTGATTTATTTGTAAACCTTACCTTACCTTTATGTTTTTCTCGATGACCTTACATTGCAGGTCATCAAGAAAAACATAAAGGAAGTGCTGTATATTTTAATTCAATATAATCGTATTACTACTTACAAAAATACTGTATTTTTTTCTAATAAATCTTAACTACTTATATTACATATCCAAAATTCATTAAATGTGTTTGAAAGTTTTCATTACTTATTTACGTATTACATATCCAAATTTCATTCTATCTGTTCACGCTTTAATTATGAAAATAAATTAAAAACCAACTATATTATTTTAACGACGCCCTGTCTATTTTATTCTGCGCTCTATGGGAAACCTACAGTAGTTTAACGCCATCTACCGGCAGGCGTGTTTATTTCGATCGCGATCGCAAGCCGAATGCAAACATTTACGCTTCTCGCCGCTCACTTGTGAATAGCGCTGGGAGCAATTAGGCGGGGCTAGGGGATGGGCCAAATCCTGAATCCTCAAGGGCATTTTGCTGTTGACAGCGTCTTAATGAGCTGGTCGGGCTAGCCGTGTCTAAGTGGAATTCAGTGTTCTAGTAAACTTGTGCGTCGTTCTGAACACTGATCTAGCGGCTTCCTGCTCTCCTCCTTCCAAAATTAGGTAGCATCTCTATAGTCTATCCGGGACAGTGTGATCCTCAACTACACCATCTAGACCAAAGTTTCTTAAACTTTTTTTGGTCACGGACATTATTTCGAAAACCTTACGGACCCTTTATGAACATAATCAGAGAAAAAGAAAATCAAGGGCACATGAAAGTTTCTGTTGTATGCCTAGCCACGGACCCGGCTCTCGTATCACGGACCTCTAAGGGGTCCATGGACCACAGTTTAAGAAACCCTGATCTAGACCGCTTTACAAGCGATGTTCTTTTCAACATTATATAGGTATTTGAATCATGTTTGTTTATTTAATAATGGTAAAAATGAGAGTGCGGGGGGAAGGAAATGTACCACCGAATAAAAAATGTAGTCGCTCGCTTAGTAGCCGGCCCATCTCTAGGAAGTGGAGCGGAGAGGAACGGATCGTGAGATTGTTCTGTTTCAACTGACGTGGAGTGGAGATTTCAAGCATGGTCACGTTTCGATTCGTCCCCTAATCTAGATATGTAAAGTAAACACACCCTAATCGACGTATGTATACGTACATGTGTCGACGCCGGAGGGCAGGCTGCCGCCGTGGTGCGCGCGCGCGGACACGGGCGCGGGCGGGTGGTTGTGGCGCGCGCGGCGCGGGGCCGGCTCCGCCGCTAGCGCCGCCACTAGGTCCTGCAGCGAGTTGGAGTGCGGCAGTGGGCGCCGGCCGCGCGGCCCGCCGCGCCGCGCGCGCCCGCCCGGCAGACGCGCCGCCGCCTCGCACGCCTGCTCGTCCTGTTCGTCCTGCTCCACTTCTTCGAGGAGCTCCTGCAATCACGACAAGCTTTTATTACCACCGACATTCACCGACCGTATCGTTCCAAAAGGTACCGAGCACCGCTTGTAAATAAAACGAAATTAAGGTAAAACTTCGTAGCCGACTGCAGGCAACAGCAGCAGACGACATGTCGCTGTGACAGTACTGGTTCCTACGTATTTCTATGCAGACGACGTGTGTTGTGTAGATACCAGTATTGTCGCAGCAACCCGTAATCTGCTACTGTTGCCTGCATACGGCTACGAAGTTGTAACAACGAAGTACCTTTTGCTTGGGATTATCACAAACCAAGTGCAGTAAACAAAGGTTTTAGTCATTTTTCCGAGTTCTATAACATCGATTCGCTCGGCTAGCTTCCGCAATGGATATCAGCATGTTGGGATTGACGTGCATATATGTCTCCCTGGTACTGTAATGTAACGTTTAATGCTTAGGAAGATTAAACTATTATGCTATTCGTAAGCAATTTGATTACGTACAGCATGCATCTTTTTCTAACATTATATGTGCGAGAGCGACGAAACTTTACGTCTGCAATAATCGGTATCGAACTTAAAGGCTGGTGTCCACCGTAGAGGATGCCGTGAATGTTCGAATATGTAGTCGATATCGCAATGCACTCCTTGATATATTAAACTTATAAAAGGTTACACGCACTCACTTAGTGTGAGTTAAACCGAACACATTTAACGAACCAATTAACGTTAAAAATGGAGCTAATGACTGTCAACGCAACAGAAAGAAGTCATTCCCCGTACTATCGAGTTTAAATATTTATCTTAAGTCGAACACTTCAAACAATTTACCCCCAATTTTAATCATCAATGGCGTAACACTTAATGATGAGTACAGTTATTAAGATAAAAACATTACGTGTAACGGAATGTATGGAAACAATAGTAAAGGAAAATATTCAAACTATTATTATTGTTATTTTTCCGTTAATAATAATATGAATAGACCAGTTATTTTCGAGGAAAATGTTACAATAATTAATCTAATGTTGAGAATCTACCCAAACTGGTGAGTTAAAATGTAGGTTACATTTTAACTCGCCAGAAAGTAATCAGCATCTTCTGGGTTGTTAAATAGGGGGAGAAGTATGTTTTTTTTCTATCTCCTACGTACACTGTTAAAAATTTCCGGAATTTTACATAAAAAAAAATTACAGAAACCTGTGAAATTCCCTAAAAACTGGGAAAAGTACGAAAATTTTGGTAATTTTCCTTAATTTTTGGTAATTTTCCATAATTTTTGGTAATTTTAAATATCTTCTGTAGATTCACTGATTTTTATGTCTTATTACATAAAAAATATGTAATAATCAATAAAATGTGTACGATTACATAAAATCTGTAAAATTACATATAGCGTCTGGGACAAATACATTTCAATATGTATTTATAAGGCTTCAAACTGTAATATTACAGACAAAATTCTTAATTTTACATATCTTGTAAAAAAACAAATTTTTATGTAAGGTTACTTAAGTCTTTTGTAATATTCATAACAATATCAGTAAAATTACGTACAATATTATGTAAATTTACAGTTTTTATTTATGTTTCAAGAAATCATGTAATTTTCAAGTATATTCTGCGATTTTACATAAAAAATGAGTAATAATCGTAAAAAAAAATGTATATTTACATCAATTCTGTATAATTACATGGAATGTCTGGGAAAAGTACATTAAGACATGTATTTATAACGATTGAAACGGTAAATATACATAACAAATCTCGTTAATTTACATAACTTTCTGAAAAACGCATTTTTATGTAAATTTACTTGAGGCTTTTGTAATTTTCACAAAAGTATCAGTTAGATCACATACAATATTACGTAATTATACTGTTTTTTTTTTTATTTTTCAATATATAGTGTAATTTTTAATAATAGCGTGTGTTTTTAAATAAAAGGTATGTAAAAATCACTAAAAACTTGGACGATTACATAAAATCTGTAAAATTACATGTAGCGTCTGAGACAAATACATATCAATATGTATTTATAATGCTTCAAACGGTAATATTACAGACAAAACTCTTGATTTTACATATCTTGTGAAAAAACATATTTTTTATGTAAGTTTACTTAAGTCTTTTGTAATATTCATTAAAATATCAGTAAGATTACGTTTAATATTATGTAAATTTACAGTTTTTATTTATGTTTCAAAAAATCGTGTAATTTTCAAGTATATTCTGCGATTTTACATAAATAATCAGTAATAATCGTAAAAATTAGGTCAACTAGATGGCGCTAGTAGTTATGTTAGAAGTAAGCAAATTTCACCTTTCTCGTTGTTTTGAAAGTACGAAACCTCGTGTTTTATGTTGCTTAGATTTTTAGAAAACCATAACGTATTTGTAAATTCAGATTAGTGAATTACCAGTTAAACCAAATGTTTAGTTCATCCGTATGCACATAGATGGCATTAGTAGTCTCTGTAAAACTATCTTTCTGAAGCCTGTAAAGTTTCAGTACATATGGTAGCCAACTACTAAAAATATATGGAATGTAACCTAATCGTTAAACATGTATAAAACGACTATGTTAGTGCAATAACGAGTTTACAAAATACTCAAGAGATGGCGCTGTACCGAGCAGCTTGTAATTGTAGATCGCGATGTTAAGATTTTTCCTGATTTAATGACCCTATGTAAGGAGTATCGATTTGTTGAGTTTCCGCTGATCCGCTGCTCACTTAGAGCAATCGACGAAAAGTCAAGGTGGACCTGGTCTAGTCCGACCAATTGAGGTGGACCGGGACAAGCGCCCTGGTTCGACCCCAGGCGCCCCCGGCACCCACCCAGTCCGATTCACTCGGGTAGGTCTGGCTAGCGACCTGGTTCGACCCCAGGGAACGCCACGGCCGACCACCCGGTCAGATAATCGCTATGCCCAGTAGGGTTGCGAGTTAGTCAGGCTTCAAAAAGTAGGAGTTATATGCGCACACTCAGTGAACCGTACAGGACCTTAATGGACCAATATTACTGAATATATGTGAAAATACAAAACATATCAGTAAATAAACACATAGTATTTCAGTAATATTACTGAATATATGTGAAAATACAAAAAAATATCTGTAAAAAACACATAGTACTTCAGAGATATTACAAAAAAAAAATTAAAAATAATTAACATCTATCGTAGAATTACACGAAAAGGTATGTAAAATTACAGAAAATATTATTTTACATAATCTGACATGTGTCAGATATGTAAAATGACATAACATGTAATTTTACATATCTGAGAAATATGTAAAATTTGCTTTATGTAATTTTACATATTTGATAAATCGTTGATTATGTAAAATTACATAGCCCTGTAAAATTACATAATTATGTAAAAACACAAAAAAGTTATGGCAACGAAAGTTGCCATAAATTTATGTAAAATTCCAGGAGAATTTTTAACAGTGTATAGACGCAGGAGAGCAAGAGATAGAAAAAAACATACTTCTCCCTTCTTAGACACATTGACCAGACAAGTACAGTCAAGGGCACCAATATGTATACACCACAATGTTTCAAAAATATGTATACAGCTCTTATTATTATGGCAGTAAGGTTTATGGATACATATTTTGGAACTTTGTGTGGATATTTATCTTGGCCTTTGACTGTACATAAGTGCGAACCGTGTGAGTGAGATGGGATAGGTAGTTTATCTGCGACAATAAATGGAATGCCTCCTAGATAGGCCAATGTTACGTTACTTTGTTGCTAAGTTACGTTAACTACTAGAAAAACTTGGAAACTTCTGCCTACTGCTTCTCCTAATTAATAGTTATTGGTATTTATCATACTTGAGATAATTGCCTGAAAGGAATTTGGTATTTGGATACTAGACTGGGTCCGACCATTATAGTAACTACGCTAAAACGGTTTTTGGCATGATAACGAACACTGCTCTCTAAAGTTAAGATCTGCAATGCAACGCGAATATTTGGCAAGTCCAGTCAGTAAATAAGTTGAGTGCCATTTACCACTACCGACCGACTACTGGATTATGCACTTCAAGAAGCAATTCGAATATCGTTTTTATAGCGTAAATTCATTGATGCAGTTGCGTGTACTAATGATTTAAATGGGGAATGACAGAATCGAAACTAACAGATGAAGACCCGGCTAAAGCTAATAAATAATAAACATTAGCCAACTAATATTATTATTATTATATTATATTATTTAATCAGGCAGGCAGTTGGTACAACTGATAATGCCTGTATCCAGTGAGCTAATAACTTATTGACGTGCTTGAGTGGAATTATGCTTGTCTAATCTGTTCTTAAATTGGTTGACATTGAATGCCGAAACGACATCTTAATATGGACGTGATTCTAGGTCAAAGTTTACATATTCAATTAAGTGTTTCAAGTGCAGCATTAATTGATTATGCCAGAAACTTAAACGCGCTGATAAGTCAAACATGCAAAAGCTATAACAACCAAACAACCATATCGTTTATCAGCCGGTAATTTTGTTTAACTAGTTGCCAGTTGAATACAAGGTATTGACAAACGTAATAGTATATTACACATTAGATCGACATAATAAGGAATAGCCCAGATCGCAGGTGTTTGTACAAAAATATACCGACCGTGGTGTGTCCACAATTCTACGTCTTCCCTTTGCATGTGGCATTTTCTTCCCGCGCAGCGGCCGGAAAATGCCACTTACGACCTAGGGTGACGTAATAGTACATTGTGTATCGAGGGCGGTAAGCCCGTGCCCGTAGCACACACAAGGTTTTTCATCACACTTGTGAGGAAATCTAAATAAATAACCTTACTAATCCACCCACTATGAGAAGAAAATTTTAAAACAGAAAGTGCCATAGATAATGCGAATGTCAAGTGACGTTCGGAAACCATAGCGGTAAAGACCTAAAACGGCTTTTAGTTGATTTTATATTTGCAAAATATTGAAATACACTATTTAAACACGTGTTATTAAAGCCCTCGGCTTCACCTCGGGCTTCTAACAAACACTCGTTTGTAATTCCTTCCTTACCGCCCTAGATACACAATGTACTATCAAATGGTCGGCAACACGGACGTAATGTCCCTGGACCCCCTGGTGTTGCAAGCGTCCATAGGCTGCGGTGACTGCTTGCTTACCATCAGGCAGGCCGTACGCTTTTATGCTAGTTGAATAAAAAAAAACGTTGTCTATATTCCGTATCAAATGATTTGTGAGAGTGCTAAATCAGTATCGTAACCTAAATAAAATGTAAATGTAGAATTAATTGCAATTGTAGTTAGTAGAATTAATGATAATAATGAATATGTAAGTAATTAATTTAATTGGGAACTTAATGCTTTGTAAAAAATTACATGTGATTACACTAGAGCAGGGATGGCCAACCGGTCGAACGTGATCGACCGGACTATTAGTCCAGTCGATTGTGACAAGCCAAAAAAATAGTGCAATATACTTAATTATTGTTTTAATTACCCTTTGTGAGTCCTACTGCTGAGCAAAGGTCCCTTCCCTAGATTCCCACGTCTCCCTATTGAATGCTTCTTCTGACCAGTTATTTAGAAAATCGTCCAGGTCGTCCCGCCATCTCTGTCTGGGCCTGCCACGTCTGCGTAGTCTATCTTGCGGCACTCATTTGGTGGCTACCAGCCCACCTTTCCGGGTGCATGCGGCAGACGTGGCCGGCCCAGTCCTAGCCTGGCGGCACGGTATATTTCTTCAAATAGCCCAAATATAATATTTAAAAATGTAATTGGTAGATTGCACAGGCTTTGGCTAGTAAACAATAAATCTCGGGTCAAATCAACCCGAGAATCTATTGTAGGTTTTACGAAGTTACTATTAAGTTTTTACTTTTTATTCTAATGTTGAAGTGCTATAATTTCAAATACAATTTATATTCTATCTTACTAATATTATAAATGTGAAGTTTGTGAAGGTGTCTGGATATTTATTAATAAATAACACGGTAACAATAGAATAGATTGAGATAAAGTTTGGCATACTAAAATAGACTAGTCCTGGATCGAAACTTAGGATACTTTTATCCCGTTAGGAACTTCCCTTATAGTATAATAACGGGCATAACGCAGGTGAAGCCGGAAATGCAAGTTGTTAATAAATAAATGACTTATGAATTTAGCATTTCATTAAGTCATTGTTTCGTTTTTGCCTTACACGCAGTTTTTTGTACAATAAAACGCGCGTATAGTAATTTCTCAGTAATGTACATAGTTGCGTAATCTGGCGCCAGCGCCAGCGGAACTACCTACTTACAAGCGGTGGATTTGGCTTAGACGGCGAGATAGCTCTAACCTTTCGTAACCTTTGGTCGGAACAGAGAACGACAGTAGCAGTATGTTACATATTTACTATAGACGTAAAACTTATCGAGAGTAGTCACCGTTACCATCTCGTTCCCGCACTTCAATAAAGATCGCTTTATCGTAAGTAACTGCGGCACCTGGCTCCTGGCTCTCAATTAAGTTGTAAAATCGAACACACTGTTAACTGTACATTTGTAAACGAATGTCAACTTTATTGCAACGTGGTAAAGTCTATGGGTGGTCAGTTAACAGTGGCTTCGTTTGTACGTCTATATAGACGTAGTACGTCTTGGCTTGGCTGGGTCATCAAGTCTTAATTTATCGGGACACAAATATTTAAAAAAATCCTCCTCACTAGACTGGCATTCGCTGGTTACTTGGTAGAACTTGACAGATTCTACATTGTAGCCAAAAGTGCCAATCAGCAGCATAATCTTCTCAGTATTCGCCAATATGACATGACAGAGAAATTACGTTTTCGAAAATACACCCGACTACAGCTCAGTCCTGCATGTTGCAACTAGAGTCCGACCGAAATTTCGGTTTCGGTTTCGAAAAAAAAACGGATTTCGGCTTAGCTACGGTTTCGGCTGCCATCCGGCCGAAACTGAAACTGAATTTGAGGGGTTTCGCGCTGCGATCGGACAGTCTTTATTTCAAAATGTACAGATAATTTTTGAAATAAGAAGTTATAATATGTTGCAATGGATGACTAAATGATTAATATGTTATTTAAAAATGAAGACTTTACTGATTATGATTGTAATTTTTTTCTTCCCACGAAAACTTGCATATAATAAGATATGGAAGTATCCGTTTCGGTTCAGGTTTCGGCCGAAACTGAGATAAAAGCCGAAATTCGGTTTCGGTTTCTGCCATGAAAACTAGTTGCAACTTTTTTCAATGTTTTCCAATCAGAATCTGCATGTCGAATTCCAACCGCTTACTAGGTACATATCCGCCGCTGGCTTTTTGGTTACATTTGTTGTTCGTCTTTCTACTTTTCAGTCTCATTCGTTATTCGCGTAGACTTTCAGTGTTTTTAAGATCCGTGGCTCGTCACGTGTCTCTTTTTAGGGTTCCGTAGCCAAAATGGCAAAAACGGAACCCTTATAGTTTCGTCATGTCCGTCCGTCTGTCTGTCTGTCTGTCCGTATGTCACAGGCATTTTACTCAGAAACTACACGATGGATATTGATGAAATTTGGAATATAGGTGTGTTTTATGAGCCGCTACTTAGTTTGGTATATAAATAATTAAAATAAATATTTTTAGGGGGGGCACTCCATACATGTTAAAGACAGTAAAAATTTTTTTTCAGCAAATATCAAAGTGTGGTTCCTAAGTAATGTTTTTGATTAAGTGAATGTATTTGGATATAATCGCTCCGAAAGTTGTGTAAATTGTGTCCCCCCCCTCTATTTTCTAAACCGTGCGTCCGAAAAATATGAAAAAAATCACGAAGGTAACGCTTAATTAATACTTTCAACGAAAATTATTTTCAACAAGATCAAATTAAGCGTTTTTGAGTTATTGCCGATAAACTGCGCTTCTCAACAAAAGGACGTAATTGCTATGAAGATACGCTCTTTTGTTGTTGTACTTTTTTTACATCGTATTTTTTACCTTATAGTTACGGCTATGGAACCCTACACTGAGCATGGTCCGACATGCTCTTGGCCAGTTATTTTAGTATAGCGTGTCACACACTACGCAGATACGATAATATTTTATCTGCGTATAATAACTTAATGATCTGAAACTATCACACACTACGCAGATACGATAATATACGAGACGATACATTCAGTCTAAATCCTTCAAACTGAACTGATGATCTGCAGATAAAATACTATACCATATTTATATCGTATATACCATTATTATACACAGATCAATTTATATACGCAGATAATATCTTTGCCATCTTTCGATATATGTCGGTGCCCACAGATACTTGACGATAAAATATAAGTCATCTGCGCTGTGTGTGTTAGCTCATTGAATTATATGTATAGGGAGCGATATTGACAGATATGCGTTCAGATACAGATATTTTATCGTATCTGCTTAGTGTGTGACACGCTTATTACTTACTATTTGTCTTTTCTTATATTGCCTAATCGATGTTTATTTCTTTGCTTTTAGACTCAGCCACAATTGCTTATTTTAATGTTTGTTAGATAATTAGTTTTCCATCAATTTCCTTATGAGAATGCGAACATCAACAAACGGTGCACAATATTTTCGAAAGACAAAGCGAGGAGCGAGCTATTTATTATAGTTCTAAATAGATCCCTCTGCAGGATGCGCTAACCGCACACCATCAGCCGAGACAAGTTTTATTCGCCACGGACCATAAAATAAAGCAACTTTTTCTCGAACTAGGTACTTTGTTGCGTGCCAAATAATTTAGAAGTTTCCCGCCGCGGTCGGTATTCCCACTGCGCTAACACGACGGTTTAAAAGGCATGAAAAGAGGTCGACCGGTCGGTGGCATATATGCCTTCGTTAAGGCCTACATTTGACACGAGACGCTCAATTCATTTCACTGACATGGGTAAATATCTATCTATAAATCTATACCTAACTTACCTAACTACATGTAATAAAATCGTAGCGAGAATGTGTGTGTGCGCATCACGCAAAAACTACCGGACGGATTTCCATGAAATTTGGTATACATGTAGATTATGACCTCAACTAACTCATTTTTGGCCGCCCGCACGGTGACAGTGGCACAATATAATTATCCTGACAGTACGCAAAACGCCGTTGATGCAAATTTATTTGAAATACATACATATAACGTATGGTTTCCAAACTCATTTGCTTAAGAAAATCAGTGAATACTGTCAACTTATATTGAATTGCAGTGATACCTACTTTAGTTTGTTTGTGTACAAACAGAGTGCCAAATTATTTGGGTTCATTATTAAACCATTAAATTAAATTATTAGACCATGGATTCTTAAACACGTCTTCACAAATTAATAGAATCTTCGGCATCGACCGATATTAAAGAAATTACGAGAAGTAGGTAAACGTATTATACTGCGCGAAGTTTACCGTGCTGTGGCTATGGGCGGGGCCTCGGCGCGCGCGCCGACGGGGTCTATTGTTTCTCTGCGAGCGTGGGAATTCTTGTTTTTTGTATGAAAACGCGCAAGAGTGAAATACCTAGTTATAATTCTCTAATCTTTGGGGCGCCTATTTGCCTAGGCAGGAAGGAACACTGTTTACCTTGAACAGACTGCTCTTGCCCTCGCGATCTTTGGGGCACTTGTAGGTGATGGCTTCATCCAGCAGCGCGCGCAACTGTCCGTCATCCAGCGTCTCCACGTGCTTATTGTTCTGCAACAACGACAACAACCGTCGTCAACAACACGCATAGCAACAACAAACGTGATTAACGACACATCAGCAACAACTTAAGACCATCAGTGGCATAGTATTTTATAGACTCTCGCAGTCTAATCCAAATTCGAACTAAAAATTTAATTACGAAATTGGCTGTGTTGCCTATCCTACCAAGATACAGAAATTCTTTTACTTATCCTTTCTTGAGTTTATTAGTTCTCTAGGCATAATAATGTAATTAATTACAACCCTGTTTTCGTTAACTTTTATTATATAATTAAATGAGTAAGTAGTTGAACTTATTTATAAACCCAGATAATTACTTTTTATATTTCTTATATCTTAGTAAACCATGTTTCACAATTATTTCTCTGCTGTTACATTGTCCAACTCTTGTTTTCTGACACAGAATTAGGACGAACTGAAGCCCCTAAGGCACAGGTTCACACCTAGTTTAGGAGTCGAAAGCTTTGACCATTTTATACCAGACCCATTTGTACTACTGAACGATGTATTCCTCTTTGTAACACATTTATGTACAATAAACAATTTTTATTATTTATTATTATTATTTATTAAAGCAAGAAAGGCAAAGTCGAGTCTGTTACCCGTACTTCTATTGACAATGACAACCAAAACTCACAAACTGACGAAAACAAACTGCGGACAAAGCTCGTATTGTATAGATTCAGTTACCAGATAAGGGGTTTTTATAAATAGAGACAGATTTGTAGTGATTCTTGGTTGCTACCAGTCCACATTTTAATAGACATCGTTGGATCATCGTCGCAACGGAAAATAAAGGTTAAAGGTAAATGAAGGATTTCGCTTTAAGTCTGTCAATAATAACTAGTAGGCAGTTAGTACCGGTACCAGTTCCCAATCCGATGATGTTGTATGCAATGTCAATGCCTGTTCTATGAAATTTCGTGAATTTTGAGATGCAAAATTGCTTATTCCGCGATACCACACACATGGAGACCATTACAAAGTCGTCTTTTACAGAATTCAAAAAGTCTCAAATATGTTTCCCTCCCATAACTTTATAACAGTAGCTGTTTAAAAATAACATCTTGGGACGGCTCGATAGAGATGATTACGAATTAGGTACAAAAGGACAAGCGAACGTAATCTTCACGTTCAACACAGAGTGTAAGGTAGAGCATAGATCAGAGCATATAGAGCAGAGGTTCTTAATCTTTTTTGGTCACGGACCCCCTACATTATTTCGAAAACCCGGCGCTCGTATCACGGACCCCTAAAGGGTCCATGGACCACAGTTTAAGAATCCCTGATATAGAGGAACGAAAGCGGCAATGGTGCATTTTTTTACTCAACTACCTCGTAGAGTTCTGGTGGATATTCCGCCTAAAGCTGGCATGGCCGCATTGATAAAATGTCTCGCTATAGTGTCACGGTCAAATCACAATTAAGTAAGCGAAATAATAACGCCGATACAACCGCGCTGTCCACTTGTATGACCGTTCATAAAACGGCCATAAATGCCGTTTCCACATTAATGTCAAGGCTAGAAAGTAATCACGGTCTCTGTTATCAACTGGGCCTGCGTTCACGGGCAGGGCGCTCTCGCCTCGTTTATATTTGCAACCCTTATAACAAATTTAATTTACGTCACCTCGGTCCGTATAAAGCAGCATTTCGCGTCCGCACTCCGCTGTGTGGGCCGAAAATACCACCTACCAGTGGCGTGGCGTAGAAGAAATCCTTGGGCAAGCCGGTGCAGATTCGGCGTACATTTTCCATAAGAGCTGTAGAATAAGGTGCTCAAATGCCTCATAATAGGCAAGCCGGTAGGAACCGAGTTCTTTGGACGCCACGCCACTGCCACCTACCCTATAACCTTTACAGGTCAAATAATAATTAATACCACGAGTAGGTATGGGCATGCCCAATTTGAAGCGCACCCGCAATTTCTCCAGGGTCCCACCATCAGATCCTGGTCTGGTGAAAATGGGACCTGGGAAGTATACCTTTTCAAACAAAAAATAATGTACCAAATCGATTCAGCCGATGAATCCGTGGTCTACCTGACTACCTAGTTGGTCACTAAGTTCTGTTACAAGGTTTTTTGCAAATAAAATTACATTTTTTTTTGTTTTTTACCTTTACATTAATTGAAAGCTTAGTTTTTGCCAATTAGGAAAATGTATTTTTTTCTTAAATTTAGTACTGCATTTGTTTTTACCAGCCTCTAGAAACTTTGAGATAACCCACCTACACAAGTATCATGTGGATAATCAGTCCTTGATTTTAAATATAGTTCCTTTGTAGACTTTATGATTATGTAAGACTCTTAACTCTAAACAGATTTTCATCTTTATTTTAGGGTGCAATTTATACACCGTGGGCCAGTACAACCCGACCATCTTTAACCACGTATTCCTGATGGTATTACAAGTAAATAACGTTATATCAACATAGGTCGAATTTTGTCATTTTACATTAATAGTCTTATGGAACAAAACAAATCAATAAATTCAGTCCCTCGTTATAAACATGTCCTTACTGGAGGAAATGTTATTAAAAAGGAAAAAAAAAAGCTAAAATGGAAACGAAAGGTCAATATTTTGGCTTTGTAATCGCTTACCATCTAATACTGCGAAGGTTAATTGCTGTTTAGTTAAAGGATTTTAAAAAATCAGTAAAAGTATCTTAGTCACATTTATTAGGGCTTGTTAGTGTTACACACTTGGGAGTTTTTATTTTTAAAATTATGAATATCTCGGAAAGTAAGCGTTAATCGACTATACGTCACATAACTTTTTTTACTTCTAATAGTTGTTAGAATCTATGGTTAGGTTAGGTTAGGACGTGGTACATAGGACGTTGCCTGACCCGGACTAGCCGGATACACCAGGGGGCACATGTTAGAGATAAATTAACAATCTGGATGCTGAATAGCGGAAGGTCGCAAAATGTGGGGGCAGAAAAACAAACAGCACTACCCGTCCATAAGAGAAATACCGTAACAATGTATGAAAATGGTCTACTGTTAATGCCTTTTTCGTTTGCACGGCGTTCACCTTGGGTAATGTAGACGATAGTCACGCCACTTACGCCGAGCCCAATATTCCTATAAACACTGCCGACACCCAGCGCGACAGAGAACGCGACACTAATTTATTATCGCAATGCGCCCGGTCAGTGAAACAAATCGCTGGACGTAGAAAGATAAATAGACAAAAAATATATACGATAACGATGTTACATCACGAATGAATTATCGGTTAAATGGAATGTGTGTCGTGTTGTTTCCGGTTCGGACTAACTGTTAGGTCCCTTTACTAAGCCCCTTTAAAGGTCTCTGCCCATTACACCGTACCGGATCATGAACGTTTTAGGCAAAATAAATATTCTCTGTATTGTGAAGTATGAGACTATGCCCTCTAGTACGTTCCGTCACCGACCGGCATTTGTCATATCGTGTCTGATAAGTGATATATTCAAAGGTGTAGGTAGAGACGAAAATGTCAATAGATAGTCATAATATCTTCGGATCTGTTGGGTCGATCGCAGAGTAGGTACAGGGGTTTAACTTACGATATTTACAAGATACAGTGATTTGAAGTGGTCGCACGATTTTGTGCCAGTTGCATTGCATTGTTAATATGGGGAGGCAAAGAGCGTATCCCTCCTTTATATAACAGCCGTTAGTGTCTCAGGCTTAGGTAACATTGTTCGCTAGCGGCGCAATTAGCGGTTCAAGATAACGTCTGGTCCCCGCATGGAGGTCATAATTCACGGCGCGATGCCGATATATGGCCGCCTGCCAAAAATGCCGAATCGCTGACGAGATTACGAGACACACCGTCTCGCCGGGCAGGGTTACCAGGCGTCAAACTGAAGATTTGCCGAAAAGGTTGAAGCTTGCGCCACATTCTTGTCAGAACTACGCAAATATCTATTTATCTCGGTTCAAAAGATACAGTCCTGTGACTGACCGACACAAACACGTTTCTTGTATGGGGAGGGGACCCCCTTTCATTTTTCGTTTTTTTTTGTTTATATATATTTGTTGTTATAGTGACAATAGAAATATGTACACATTCTGTGGAAATTTCAAGTGTCTACCTATGACGGTTCAAAAGCTAGAGCCCTGTGACGCACGGACAGATGGGCAGCGGAGGCTTAATAATAGGGTTCCGTTGGCACCCTTTGGGTACGGAACCCTAAAAATGAGACACTGCCTTATTGCATGCATATAAGGGTAGCATTTGAGTCGTCGGTCGTCGAAATTCCTGGGATATTGCCTCTGTTTGTTCAGTTATCCCTCGTTGGTTGGTTGAAAATAAGAAAACACATTAAGAAAATAAAAATAAGATACGGCGCTAAAACGGGTTTTGCTTGTGGCAAATTGTTTCTCGGTAGCGCCTCTATGAAGTAACAGGACTCGTACTGAGATCTTAACCAGAAACCATGTCAGCACAAATCCCGAGGGCTGGTAACAGCGGTAACCATAGGCCTGTGAGAGCCGCTCGCGGAACCGTTGTTCATTAAACAATACGTGCTTTGCTGCCGTCCTATGTCAAAACGACGTATCTCTCTATGAAACTGATCTCATATTAACATTTTGGGTACCGGTACGGCATTACATGACGGAATGTACGCACACATTGCAAAGAATTAGCAGTAATTTAGCGCACTCCTGCTGTGCTAAATGATTAGGAGGGGCACAATGCCATGTAATTATTGATTAAACAAAACAGTTAATTCGTATATTTCAACGAGCTACACACGTGAGATGAAAAGTGATAACAAAATCGAGAAAATATAATATGAAATTATTTTGATGAAAATGACTAATAGAAGCTATCAGGTCCATAAATCCTAATGTTTTTATACTTTCTTGGGTATATGTATGTTTGTAGCATCATTAAAAAGCGCAATTCCTCTAGTAAAAGTAGACGTGTGTGTACGAGTACTTCATTCAATGGTGCATTCTTCAATTCTCAACATTTAGCACGATATGGCCAGTGTCCTAATAACCGATCGTTAGAGCCATCGATCGCGCAAATTAATTCAATGGCGCCAAGTTAATTACCTGTCCGCACGTAGGTACGCTCCGCTCATTACAGCAGTATCCACAACAGACTGTATTACATAAAACTTGTTTAATTGACCGAGTGAGTCTCCATTTCAGATTAGGCGAAAATGCTTTCCTATATCTGGCGGAAGGCGTAGTCGCATTTCTCAACCGACGCTCGTGAATTTTGATAATTGTACAGATTATTTTTTGTTGACTCAGGTTATGGATTTTTTCTAAATGGCAAAGCCATGAGGATGACAGGCACACGAGGTCTACCATAGAGCCACTAGTTAAAGAGATATTTCATTTATTTCATTTATTTATTCAGTAAAACATACAAGCTTACAGTGTTGCGTACACCAAAACGCTTACATGCACATGTCACAATAAATTAAGACTTAAAAATAACAATACCTATTGAATTAAAACATATTAAGTTAATGAAACACGCAAAAAACAGCATACTTAGTTGAAAAATTTAAATCATATAAAATATAGTTGTAAAAGTTGTAAAAAAGTTAAAATAGTGCAAGCAAACAATTACAAAACAGTCAGAATAACAAGATTTAAAAATAATAATAATTTAAAAATCATAATAATTTAAAAAATATATATCACAGTCGTATTAATTGCAGAACGTATTTAAAAATTGAATAATTTTCCTGCAAAATCCACCAATACTATCCGAGAACACATCAATGTCGTGTCCCTCGACAGCTATAACATTGAAAAGAGCTTGTGCTCTGGCCGTGGGAGCGTTGTCCGAGAGACGAGTGCGTGCGCGCAGCCAGGCGAACTGGCGATGGCGGCGCCGCGGCGGCAACACGTCGATTCCCTCCGGTACTGGCCGCACAGAAGGTACATGGAGGCCCATCCGCTGTAGCACGGTTGGATTAACTACCTTATTGTTTAGGAGTTGGTAGTAATGCACCATTAACAGCAATTTACGTCTCAGTTCAAGAGTGTCGAGGCCTACCATACCTGAGACGAAACGGGATGGGTACAGGTATGGGTAATACCCGAAAGATCTGTTGTACAGAAATCTCGCGAACTTCTTTTGTAGCTTTTCAATTAAATTAATATATTTGGTCTCGTATGGGTCCCATGCTATCGCTCCGAATTCAAGTTTGCTACGCACATATGCGTTATATAGCATCATAGCTACCCTTACACTCTTGAACTGAGAGGTCATCCTAATAATAAAGCCTAGGGTTTTTGAGGCACTTTTACAGATGTTAATAACGTGCTGCCGGAAATTGAGATGTGCATCCAAAGTCAGCCCCAAATCACGGATCTCGTGGACGCGTTCCAGCTGAGTACCCTGGAGATTGTACACAGAATGGATAGGTGCTTTAGCCCTGGAAAACGTCATCACCTTACACTTAGATACGTTAAAGTGCAGCTTATTGGTGTTGCTCCATTCGGCCACAGCGTCAATATCGCGTTGGAGATTATCACAATCGTCGCCTTGGCCGACTTCGAGGCAAAGTTTCAGATCATCCGCATACATATGGCACTCCGCCGTTCTTACGACCTTCGGCAAGTCATCTATCATTACCAGAAATAATGTAGGCCCCAACGTACTGCCCTGGCTCACGCCTGATCGCGTATAATAAGACTCAGACTGGTATCCGGCAAGACGTACGTATTGGCGCCTGTTGCGTAAGTAATCTGCGAAGAAGTGAAGCAGTTTAGGCGTAAAGCCGCATTTAGCAAATTTTAGCAGCAATGTATCATTGTCGACCAGGTCGAAAGCTTTCCTGAAATCAAAGTACGCTACATCGACCTGCCGTCGCCGATCCATTGCTGCAGCAGCGTAGTCCACAAAACATACATGGTTGGTGGTAGTAGATCTACCGACACGAAATCCATGTTGAGCATTGTCTAAATTAGAGCCGATCTGTTGGTTAATATGAGAATCGATAACAGTTTCGAAGATCTTTCCAAAAACTGACAGCACTGCGATAGGCCGATACTGTGTAACATCGCGCCCAACGTTGCCCTTCGGTACAGGCGTAACTCTCGAGACTTTCCAGCAAGAAGGATAGGTGGCCTGTTGCAACGCCAGATTGAATATGTACAGGAGCGGTTGCTCGAGAACAGATACGCAATCTTTAGCCAGAAATGGGGGAACCCTATCGGGGCCCGCTGCGGAACGGGGTTTGAGTCTCCTAGCAGCCTGCCTCAACTCTCCGGCGCTAACACTGTCTAAGGCTACTCGCGTCGCGTCGGCCTCCGCACATTTCGCCGCCGCTTCAGCATCCAACCGCGGTACGCCACTATGGAAGACAGAGCTAAAGTAGTATTAGTAGATATGCTTCACGGTGGAGCAATATCTAGTATTTTCTATTCTGCGCTAATTCCTTTATATCCTGGTACGACACGACCTTAACCTTCTCTTTATCTGTTCAAAGTGATTCCTTCTTGGTTTTCCGCTGCCTTTCTTCCCCTCGAATTTTCTTTCTCTAGATTTTGCAAAGGGAAATACGAACTTTTGACTATGTATCTTTGCATTATCTTTTAAATGCTTAGCCACCAATAGTACATTGTGTATCAAGGGCGGTAGGTAAGGAATTACAAACGAGTGTTTGTTACAAGGCCGAGGCGAAGCCGAGGGCTTTAATAACACGAGTTTGTAATTCCTTTACCGCCCGTGGCACACATAGTGATGGGTCGCTACCGGTAACTTACTAAAGGCGGGAATATTCCCAGTAACATTACCAGTAATATTACCCACGATCGGTAAGATTGGGTAATATTGAAAAAAATGTTAGAAAGTAGATGTTTTATTCGTGTTAAGTACTAACAGAGTTTACATGGCACCGATTTTTAATCATAAAAGTTACGAATCTTTTTTAAGTTAGTAAATTACCAATCTTACCAGTAACATTCTCAATGTTACTGGGTATTTTCCCAATGCTACCGGTAATATTACCAGGTAAGATACGAAACTACAGTTTTACTTGAGATTTATTGATCAATTACTTAGTTCAAGGAGCAATTTATGAATATCTGGAGGCACGGTAGTTCCCCGCCAAGTCGAGCAAAACAAAGGCACGGCCGTACCATCTTTTTTTCAAAGCCATTCAAGCCATTGTCAGCCTCCTGTAGTTTTGTGCTGGCTAAAGCTAGAAACCTTGAATTTACAGGGATATATGGGGCATAATAAGACTTAAATATATTTTCAATAACATTTAATTTCAACGTGCAGTTTAAGAACTATTGCACGTCAAAGTTCCTTAGTTTTGTCACAGACTGACTGACTGATGATCATCATAATTCTAAGGTACTTCTAGCAGACCCACAAGCTCCAAATTTTTAGCTATAAGGCTATCATGTCATGCAAAATCTAAAAATATTGCAATTTCATAATTATCAATATAAACTGCATAAGTAAGTTTGTAATCCTATATAAATACAGGCGATTACAAAGTTACTTTTGTAGTTCCAATAGGAAATAGAATGGATGGATTGCGTTGCAAAACTTACACCTTTTTACATGTAATGTTTTTGATGGGATTTCATTTCTGTGGTGGTGTGGTCTTCCTTTATTATTATATTCCAATCCATTCTATTCCCATATTTGAACTACAAAAGTAACTTTGTAATCGCATGTATTTGTATAGGATTACAAACTTACTTATGCAGTTTATATTGATGATTATGAAATTGGAATATTTTTAGGTCTTGCATGACATGATAGCCTAACAGCTAAAAAATTGGAGCTTGTGTGTCTGCTAGAAGTACCTTAGAATTATGGTGATCATCGGTCAGTCAGTCAGTCAGTCAGGGACAAAACTAAAGAACTTTGACGTGCAATAGTTGTTAAACTACACGTTCTAATTAAATGTTATTGAAAATATATTTAAGTCTTATTATGCCCCATATATCCCTGTAAATTCAAGGTTTCTAGCTTTAGCCAGCACAAAACTACACGAGGCTGAAAATGGCTTGAATGGCTTTGAAAAAAAGATGGTACGGCCGTGCCTTTGTTTTGCTCGACTTGGCGGAGCACTATCGTGCCTCCAGATATTCATATATTGCTCCTTGAACCAAGTAATTGATCAATAAATCTCAAGTAAAACTGTAGTTTCGTATCTTACCTGGTAATATTACCGGTAGCATTGGGAAAATACCCAGTAACATTGAGAATGTTACTGGTAAGATTGGTAATTTACTAACTTAAAAAACATTCGTAACTTTTATGATTAAAAATCGGTGCAACGTAAACTCTGTTAGTCCTTAACACGAATAAAACATCTACTTCCTATTATTTTTTTCAATATTACCCAATCTTACCGATCGTGGGTAACTTACCGGTAAGTTACTAGTAATATTCCAGTTGGAAACTTACTGGTAACGGGAATGTTACCGCCGACCCATCACTAGGCACACACAATGTTTTTCATCACACTTGTGAGGAAATCTAATTAAAATTAACCTTACTTAACCTAAATAAAATTGTAAAACTGACAGTGACATTAGTGACATATCCATAGACAATGCGAAACGTTCGGAAACCATAGCGGTACAGACCTAAAACGGTTGATTTTATAATTGCAAAATACTGAAATACACTATTGAAACATTTAATTAATGTTACAGAAATATGTGTTTACATGTATTTGCAATAACAGTTCTCTTTAACTAAATATTTCAGTGATAAAAGTTAAAAAAGTAAGTTGGTAGTTTCCTTTGAACATGACAAATAAGAGTAAAACAGAACCAGCGTTTCAAATTTAAAAAGAAAACCATTACGCCCTAGGGCGTAATAGCTCATTTACGGCCCGCAAAACCTACGTGTAATGCACCATTTTCGAGCAAGTGTGATGAAAAATATTGTAGGCACCCTCCTTTTGTCTAGCTTTAAACATATTGTTCTTCTTTTTCCTTTATTTTAGCTTCAACATTATTAATAGATCCTCATCCTCTTCCTCCTGAAGCAATAGCTCTTTGCAAACACAAAACCTCGGAAACTGCCGCCGTTTTGGCCGCCGCGGTTACGTTCTAGAACGACCAAGCACCCGCTGTCCGCGGCGTCCAGCGTCTACCCCCAGCCGCTGCACGCCGCGGGCGGCGGGTCAGAACGACCAAGGCCTGAGGTATAAGGGATAGTTGTTCCTGAAACGACCTACAAGAATCTATTGCTTCGTCAATAGTACACTCACGGACAATGAATTCGCGTTATTTTCTACGAACAATTATATAGAAAATGACCCGAATCATGATTTTAAATTCAGTGAGTGTATTTATTACCTAAAGTTACCACATGCCGCTTGCTATGTATTCACTTCATGTAATATCATTCTGGTGTTGTATCTGTTGGCAAACCTATAAATTAAATAAATAAATGAAGTTTTTAATTTTAATTATCACGTCACGTCCAGATATCATTTACAAAAAGAACGGTTACTATAGAAATGAAATATAGATATTATAATTTAAAAATGCGTGATGATTAGTCAAGATCAGAGACTAATGAAAAGTGACACGCACGTGCCCTATTTGGAATATGTTTACTCAACGTCAACAGTAGCTAATTTGGTACTTCTTACTCTTCGCAGTGACGATAGTATGCGACGATGTGAATGGGTTATGTTAATTTCCAATTGATGACAAGTAAATGAAATAGTCACCGATTTTTGAGTCTGCATCTCATCACTGCTACGAGTATACGCCTTAAATATTCATGACGCTAGCGCATATTTATTGGGTTTTGTTTTGGGAAAGCATGCGATACGAACTTGTTCATTCGTTCGTTTCTTATACGAACATAGGCTATTGTGGTAGCGCAATGTGATTGAATGCAAGATGCGGTGTGGACTCGTAGCATCGTGTTGTGCAAGGTGGGTGGCGTGGCATTGACGTCACCGGGAGCCCAGCCGGTGGTGTCCTGGCGCCTAGTCCGGGGTCAGGGTCGGGCCACGCGGGATCGATAGCGCCCTTGCTCCTACAACGCACTTCCCACTCTCAGCTACTGATTTATACTCGGTCGAAACTAACTGTTGCGCGTCCGAAACAGACGATTGCATAACGGTACTACGCTTGGTACAATCACCCTTGTATTTTGAATTTGAAGCCGCTTTTAAATCCGGTATTTCGTAAAGCCGCAATTTCGCGATACTGCTTTACCGTAACAATGGCAGGACAAACAGTGAATTTAGGTCTCACAAATACCATGTACTGAGCGGATGTTTTCGTACCAACAAATGCATAATCGTCAAAATTACGTTTAAAAGGAACTAATGCACTGGAGACACGCCAGCAATTTTGGAACTTACAATAACCTGCAGCGTTGGAATTGTGCCAGAAAATTCTCTTCATTTTTCTGGACACCGTTTCCCTGCTTGCATGCACGGTCGATCAGACGACAATGAACGCTACCTAACCCAAATCATATGCCCCGATTATAATCTATTTTTAATTGCATTTAAGCTATAAAATTACCTAGTTATCGTCTGCCCCACATATTTTAAACGAAAAATCGGAGGACGTCGGCTGTAAGTTAGGCAATCTCAGAACTTGCTTAATACAAGCAAATCGGTAGCTAAAAATAAGTTGTTCCGAATCCGTAGTAATTTGCAGTGACAGCTATATTTCATGTTTATTATGAGTGTATTTAACTGTTTACACTGGCAGCCCGACATGCTAATGAAAGGTGATACAATAACACGATTCTGTCAAAGTAAGCATTTTAACTACAAAGGATAAACTTGGTATAAATGTATACTTGGGGTAATGAATTTTGTAACTATTCGAAGAAAACTATCTCATAGAAAACTTAACAAAGGACAATAGTCAATATACAACATATTACTCAATATGCTACAAAATTAGATGTAGAGAAGATGTATGTATAAGATTTAGTAATTACCTAGCTCTACATGCTCTTACTGAAAGAAAACCAGAAAGTCTTACAAACGACTATAGATTTCCCTACGGCTTCGTAGTATTGGTAAAAAATTCAGCGCAACGTATCAAACAAAGAATCATTCGAACTACAAGTTATCCAAAGCAACGAATGGTTTGCACAATATCAGTTTTTTTCCTGTTTCCTAAAGTTCAACAATTAGATAGGTACCTACGTGCGTCATAACAAATTCAGTCACAGTTTTTCCCCGTGACCACGAAGTTTGAGACGGGAGTTGCGACAGCAGGGTGGCAAAACACTAGTGGCACACACTAAAAGCAGTAAATTTGTGTGGTTCTTATAGAGTTTCAACCGCTTTCACTTTCCTAATCGCATTATTAACCTTTTACATGTTCGCTATACCATATTAGTTATTTTGCAAAGATCCAGGCATTTCACATAACAACCGAAAATGGGAATCCGAAGGAAAGTGAAAGCGGCTGAAACGCTGTAAAAACATTTAGTAAACATTTTTGAATATCAACCATGGTTAGCAACCTTCCTGGCTGTTTAAACAGGGCGGTCTGCTGAAGTTTTAAGTCGACGAATGCTTTGTTTTACCTAAATGCCAGAAAGCCCTGCGTTTCCACTTTTTGACCAAGCGAACACGAAGTGCGAGCGATGCGTCTCCGTTTCAGTTTGAGCAAAAATTCGCGTGTACGGCCCACGAGCCATCTCCTTCGGCATAAGTAGTACAGGCGATAAAACGAGATTTTTTTTTGCTATAATTCTGCCCTCCCTCTGAAATTCCTTAAATTTTATGGTCCGCCATGAAGAAAGTTAGCTCACCACTGGTCTATCCTGAAGGCCAGCTGTTCTCTTCTACAGGTCTCATTTCTCAACCGATTCTCGTGAAATTTTGTGAGCAGGTTCGATAATTAAAAATATATTTACTTGTTTGGCAAAAACTATAAAGTAACGTGCCATGAATTATGATTTGAAACTAATTTTAAGGCAATTATAAACTATAATTAGGTACATTACACTGATGTGAAACTCATTAGGGTCTTGTAATTTATTTACGGCCACAGACTGCCCAGGGCGCCAGCAGCGGTCTTTAGCACACCTACACAATGTAGGGTAGGTATAAATAAACACTGTAAAGACAGTTTAAGGTTGGGTTATCAGACGTTTTCCTATAATCTACAGATCGGCACCGGAAGATCCCTTTGAATGTGGGTGTAAAAAATCCCGATAACTTCGAACTGACTGATCTTCATCAAATATAGCTATGACCCACCGCAACCAGCTGTCTAATAGAAGCTGGATTATACCTAGTGGATCGCACGCTTGTTGCGTCCGACTTCCGTCGACCTTAACCAAGTCACCGAATCGCACAGAAAGTGCGATTCGGTGAGCATTCTTACGAATTCGTACAACTCTGCTTGTACTGCATTCGTTAACAGCGCACACACATTCAAGCCGCGCGATGTACCGTTTGTAGGAAGAACAATTACTACTATTATACTGTGACCAAGTCGTCACACCATCTTGTGGCGGCCGCTCCACGTTACGTCTTCCGCTTCGTGGTCTCCATTCGTGAACTTTACATCCCCGAGCCCGTTTTTGTGTCTTCAGTGGAGATTAATAGTCAGCAGTGGACGTTTCAAGTTTGAAATGATGATGATGAGTGGAAAGATATAGTATAGTCGATCCAGACGTTACAGAGCAACGATTCCACAGACAAACAAGTTTCAAGCTCGGAGTTTCAAAATTAGCCTGTTAGAACCTCAGAATCGCCAGACGGGTTGCCCAGTTTTTGGAAGACTAAAGAACTTTGAAGTTTAATCTACTTAGGCCTCAACGCAGACGTAAGGAGACCACAAGTTAGATCAGGCGGACCGCGGTGCGGACCGCCGACCTATTTTGACCGCGGACCTTAAGTAAACAGTAACTTGTATTACGTAACGTACGAGTACGTAATTTAATAAATGCTTTAATAAACTCAAGTAGAAACTGACCGTAATGGTCATTTTATTTAAAAACCGGACCCCTGAGGAAACGAATTCGTGATTCCCGAGTTAGACGGCAGAAATACATAAGAAAAACGGGATTGATTTAGCTAACCGCATGAAAATCTAAATTGAAATAAAGCAAGGGCTAGATTTCAGCATATACCTTCTAAGATTGGATTGAGTTCAAAATAATAAATAAATATTTCTCCTCTTCTTCATTACTTTTTTAATCCCCTGCTATTCGCATATAAAATACGTTATGGATGGAAGCAAGTACCAAACGCCGGGAAAGTTTCGGATAGTTTACGGAAAAGTATAACAACAATCCAAATAAAGCAATGCTTGTACCTATACTGCACATAAGCTGTAATCTATACATATTAGTCGGCCGACTAATCGGTTCTCAATTTGCCGGTTAATCGGCCGACTAGTCGGCATTGCCGATCTTAGTTATTAGCTATGTTCGGGTGCATTCAGAAATGCTCGGTTCGCTTCGTCTCCCGGCCATTTGTTGTCACGCGTTCGTGTCTTGATAAGTTTTTAATAGAGTTAATTATAATTTTTTATGTTTGCGTAAAATACCTACGTAAAAATATAAAATAATTAAGAAAAATATGGTTTAATTTCTTCTGTGTTCTATATTCTCCGCTAGGCAATAGTGCCGAATATTCGGCATTTTTTGCCGACTAGTCGGCCGACTACAAATGATGCCGAATAGTCGGCGTTCCCGACTAGTCCGCGACTAGTCGGCCCATCTCTAATACATAAACATAATAAAATCGTAATGTATAATTTGTATACCAGATGTCGCTGTAGAAGTAGATGATTGGACAGAATATCACATTTTTCAGTTAAATTTATCTTACAAAATGATAATCGACCCTTCAAACTATATTCTTTAAGCCCCCCCAGATTCTTCTGATAAACCTGGTGAAATAATCGAGTAGCCCTCATTATGTGACGTATTATGATGATTGGAAAGCTATTTCTATAAACCATGCTTTATTTATATCAGTCTTTCCATATGAATATTTCTGAGAACAAAGTAAATTTCCTATATACATGGGGAATATTCCCCGGCCCCGGCCAATGGGAACATTCTCGGGAACATTGGGAATATTCCCGGTAACAATGGGAATATTGCCGGGCACAAAGGGAATTTACGTTAATAATAGACAATTTGGTATACTTGTTTAACTAGTAGCAATATAAACACATGGCGATGTAGGTAGGGAACGACATAAATTAAATGTTTTGTAAATACAAATTTTAAATTCCCCTATATTCCCTTCACGGGGAACGGCACATCACTAGGTATAATATACTGAATTATTAAGCAATTTTGATCAAAATGACTCGTTTTTAATTACTTCGTCAAATCTCGATCTCGCTGTCGAGATCGAGATTAATCTCGACGAGACGGTGTTTCGAGATCTCGCCCGTCAGATCTCGAAACACCCAATCTTGAATTAAATTCTTCGCACGAGATTTCGAATCGAAACTCTAGGTTCGAGATTGCATTCCCTACTAGAGTAGTCAGTAATAAAAGTGTCGTTCTCAAGCAAAAGGCACCACATATCTCTCTCTTAGCGTTTTTCCGATTTAAGTACAATATTTTCAAATGGCGCCAGGCGTAGTTGTTAGTGTCCGACCGAAACTAGCCGAACGAAAAACCGAATTTCGGCTTCGATCTCAGTTTCGGCCGAAACAGAAACTTCCATATAAGTGAAGGACATGTTTACGAAAAAAAAAACGGTCAGTCAAATTTTTAAATAACATATCTCATCAAAAACATTACATGTAAAAAGATGCAAGTCTCGCAACACAGTTCTCTTACAACAAAAAAGTTTTGAGATGTAATGTTTAACCAAGTCAGTACGGGGCGGGTATCCGTCCACAGAACTAGACTGCCACCGACTTGCCTATTATTTACCCGTGAAGGGAGGATTCTTTATTTGAGAATTTTCATTAATGGTTTTCGAATCATCATACATTACAAAATAATGGGATACCTAACCCAATTACCAAGTGGCAAAGTCACAAATTTCACGGCAAAAATGTCATAATCCGAAAACAGAGCAGGTCCAGTCCATAATCGATAATGCGACTGTCATTTTACGAGTTGCGACCTTGTTGCATTTAACAAGCATAGGTATTAGTCAGTTGTCTAAAATATACACTACGAGTGATTTATAAAAACGTAGGTACTCGGACGCCCACAACAATACGTAATGATTAGTAACGATTCACAATTGAAATACTGACATGGTAAAAACGGCCAAGTGCGAGGTTCATTCGCACATTTGGTTCCGTACAGAAACACGGAATTACCAAGAAAAGGAATGATGTAGGATCAATTTTTTAGGCAAGTGGACAGTCGAACACCGATATCTCATAGATATAACGCAAGTATTATACGTTTGTTACTTCCTTATATCATTACGACAAAAAAGCTAGACGGGTGTTAAATTAGGGATTATAGTATGAAAATATTAAACTTTATTATGTAAGTAGGCCTCACAAACACGTCTAAAATCTTCCAGCGTGTCCTACTTGTTCCTTTGCTTATCCTACAATGTGTTCCTGCGCTTAATAGATGGAACCGTTGCTTATTTTCGTTTTTCGATTAATTTACTGAATTTTAATAAAATTTCACACCTAGTTTGATAAATCAATGTCGCGTTGTTTGGATTGAGCTAAAATCCGCCTAAAATTTCGCGGAACCCTAAAAAAATATACCAGACCACATGGCAGTTACTCATCGTGCTTTCGCGACATACATATTCGGCTCCAATGAAAAGCTTTGCTAATCCAAACGAAGGCTCGCTTACACATGGTGGACCAAATTGCGTCAGTATTTACGTAAACGAGGTCTTCAATAGAGCTTATTTCTTCTCTAACACTTTTTCCAAATGCGACCTTAAACGCTCATTAATAGTGTTTCCTTTCCAATAAAACTGCATGCAAATAAGCGTTTTCGTTATGTCTCGCATGCAGCATGCGAAACCCGATGCTTCCTGGCACTCACTATTGTTATTGTACCTAAAGGTAACCTGAGATCATTTGGCTTGCGTTTTGTTTTCACCTTAGAGAAAGTTAGCCCATATCATGTATTTTAAATGAAACTTTATATTTTGATGTTTCAGTTTCCTTTTTCCGGTGGAATATACGCGGGTCTTCTTTAACGATATTAGATGAAATTAAAGGCAAACAGAGAGGCGAATGTCTACCCGTTTTTTTCCGCTCATGCCCAAAATACCGCATTCCCAAAATACCAGATTTTTCAAAATACCGCATGCTCGATTCATCAGATTCCTGTCTTACCACATTCCCGTTACACTAGTTTATAAAATCGTAAGTTGCTCAAGGATCTAAATGATTATCTTGGACGTATTATTTTGGCAATCTGGTATACAGAGAATATGATACATCGAGAATTTGTTATATTAAAAATCTGGTATTTTAGGAATGCGGTATTTTGGGAATGAGCGTGTATTTCGCAGGCCACATTAGAGGCTAATGTGGCCTGCGAAACGTGATAGTAGTGTGGTAAACATTATTTTACTACATATTAGTCATAGGGGTACTTTTATTTTAAAATGTATGCTTAGGTGAAACTTAGGCTATGTTTACTTACCGTTTAACCTGTCAGTTGCTGACGAAATATATGCAGTTTAACACTAATCGTCAGTTTTGTGACGACCTGTTAACTGCTAGTTAACAGGAAATTTTATATGAAAATGTCCATTGTCCATAGACCACATCAATACCTTAGGAGAAATCTATGTATAAATATAAGGTAGGTGCTGGTAATAAGACCTAACAAAGATATTTAATTTTGTATTTGTTTTTGATAGAAGTAATATTTTTTGTTTACATTTAATAGTAATTAATCAAAAGGTTCATTTAACATTAAAATTTGTTATTTTATTGCAAATCTTCTTTGGGCCTTATTACCCGCACCTACCTTTTATCAGGTGAGGGCGATCAAAAAATCTGAAAAAACCCTGTGACGTAATATGTAGTGATCTATTATAGCCTAATCATACAAATTACGAAAAGGTGTAATGAACATGTAACCTACTGCACAAATCATCAAGTTGCAATTTCCTCAGCATAAAACATTGAATGTGATTGTGCTCTAGGCTAGGATATCAACATACATGGCTTTCTGTAGATATCAGCATTTTACTGGATCCAAGCTACTTACAATAGCAAAAAATTAATCCATTACTCTACATCCCACAGCCAACTCACACAGACTCAAAAGATAAATTAAAGAGTTAATTAGATTACTGGCTAATTAGAAAGTCATGAATGTGGTTGGAAACATTAATGTGTGCATAATATCTCTATAAATTTCACTTATGTGTGTTTGCTGAATATAGTTAGATCATCAAAATAAAGTTTGAGTAGGAAACTTTATCAAAAATTATTATTTTAAGATATAAGCTCAGTTCATAATTATAATTTTGTTTATCATTTTATTACAGGATTTTTTTACTTGCAATGTTCATATGTAAGTAGTGGTTTAATAATAGGGTTCCATTGGTACCCTTTGAGTATGGAACCCTAAAAACCATTTTTCGTACACTTCTTGGTATCCAATTGAGCTGAAATGTGGCATACTATGTCATTCAAATTTTATAAGCTAAGCTATATTGTGTCAGACATAAAAATTAAATATATTCTTTATCATATACATATATGAATAAAGAAATAAAATAAAATAAATATCAATGTAATACAGAAAATTATTTGTTTATTTACATAAATACTTATTATTGTTAGTCAAGTTTAAAAAAAATCAATATTAATTTGAACTTGAATTGTAACCCTACATCCTGGGATGGGCACTAGACCATACTGGCATGGGCATGGCCTACCAGCCTATGAGCACTATTGTCACTAAAAAACCTAATTAAATCAATTAAGTACAACAATTACAATTTAGTAGTGGTCAGATAATTTAGAATATATAAAAGCCGGAATTATCATAATCAATTACCTTTAGAACCAAATTAATTAAATGACTATTATTAATTCAGAGGCATCTTCAACAGAAAGGTGGTTATTTTGCAACTGTGAAGAAACCTTGACTAGTAATTGGCTGGCTTTTGTTGTTACAACCTACTTTTATTGAATATACCTATGTATAGGCTTAAAATTACCTATTCAGATTATATACTTCTTCTTATTTACCATATAAACTTAAGTATAGGTTAAATTTAGCAGGTAGTTGTAAATAGGTAGGTATTTTCATATTTCCGTTTTTTTTGTTTTGTTACCAACAAAGGAACTGTGTGTTAGTGTCACAAGGGCAACATAATCACTATTGAATAGACAATAAAGGCTATAAATATTGCAAACTCATGCTCACCATTTGTTTGATAAAAAGTGCAAATTGTTTTTGACATTCAATTGCTTCGCCATTTTTCACTTTCGTACACACGAAACGTGTTATAAGTATCACTCATATAGAACAAAAATCTTCTGTTTACGAATGATTAGTACGACATGCGACGACAGTTGGCCACAGCCGGTGGATAAACCGACAGAGCAATCGCAAAGACTTCAAAATTTAAATAAAATGGCAGCAAAGAGGTCAACTTACCTCCACTTCGGTGTTGGCAGATGTATTCGTAGATTTAGTGTCAGAGTTGGTTTGATGTTCATTAACTAGATTATACAATGCTTTTGAATCTTCACTGGGAATGTTAGTCGCACTTTTGTCCGGGGCTTTTGGTTCCTTATCATACTCCGGCGGAGGAGCCATCTTAAAGGAAGTGCAGTCAGATGACACAAGTCTTATGACTTTACGCACCGGAATCACCGCCTGCTCCTTCGAAATTATATATTTCACTACCTAGCTAATAAAACACCATGATTAAATATTTCCCTACAACATAATTAAAGTTCTAGCTATTAGCAAAACCGAATTCATCATTTTCGACAGATTCCTACTAACATTTTTTTAACGAACACGGCGCCTCCAAGCGCCCAACTACGTCAACCATATTTTTTCCGCTAGTAATACTTTCTGCGTTTTGTTACATTATCATTTATATCAAATATTTCATCCTCGAGCATAAAGTAACGTAGTATTTATTAAAATATATACTTTATACATGAAATATTTTATTTACAGATTAAAGAAATATATTATTTAAAGATTTTCAAAATAGTTTATTTTTATTCATTCGATCTTTCGTTCATAAAATTTCGATGTACATATGCTGCACGTCGATAGATGTCAATGACTCAATGTCATTCCTGAAAAAAGGGCGGGAAACTTCGGAAGAGGCGGACGCGGTTTTCTGAACTTTATTGAAATTTTATAGAAAGGATTGGTTTAAAGTAGTTCTTTGTATATATTTTCATTATAAGATTAGTTTTTTTGTAGTTAGTGGTGTATATATTAGGTAAGTTGTACATTATTTAGTTTTATCTCGTGTGCATGGGGGATCGTCCCCCCGACCCTGGAGGGACAGCTCCTCCAGGGTTAAAAGATCATGAAGCACATGCCCCATCGTCGATGGATGTATTAATTAATGCTTTAGAGTCATCCATGGACACCGATGCATCCGTGTCCAACATAAGTGACCCCAAACTTAAACGAAAAATTCTTTCTCGTGTGTGCACTAATTGCAATAAAAGAAAAAGAAAGCAGGGTCAGGAAGGCAAGGAGAGACTGACGGACTGTAAATGCGATTATAATAAACAATCCATTCCACCGCATACAAGTTCAGGTTTGAACCTCCCTACTAGCAGTGCAGGTAATAATCTCGAAGCTCCACCTTCCGTTTCAAATTCAGAACCACCTCGTATGCCTGTTGGTCGCGCTCAATACCAACAATCTGATGTAGCGCCGTACATTGTTCATGTCCAGAAAGAGAGCACTAGCAATGCTACAACTCTCCATCCCATTACTTTTGGCCGTTTCCTAAAATATAACAATATTAAAAATGTAGTGAATGGTAGCCTTAAGCGTGTGGGTAGGAATCGCATTAGCCTAGCCTTCTTGACGCACACTGACGCAAATTCCTTCATTTGTCACAATAACTTGGAAAAGGAAAAATTCAAAGCATTTATCCCAACATTTAATGTAACACGTATGGGAGTAATAAAGGGTGTGCCTAATGATTGGTCAGATGAAGAAGTGTTGACAAGTATAAGTGTGCCTCTTGGATGTGGGCCCATCATTAAAATAAGACGCATAAAAAGAAAAGTAACCATTAACGACAACACTCAATTTGTAAATACGGGAACAGTAATCATAACTTTTGATGGACAAGTGCTGCCTACCCGAGTATACATGTTCTATACAACTCTTCCAGTTGAATTATATATCTATCCAACAGTGCAGTGCTACAACTGCTGTAGATTCGGTCATGTGAAGAGTCAGTGTCGGTCTGTGCCAAAATGTTATAAGTGTGGTCAAGGTCACTCTGGTGACACATGTGATGTTGAAGAGGAAGATTATTGGTGCTGCCTGTGTAAGGGCTCACACCAAGCCACGAGTAAGAAATGTTTAGAATACAGTAGGCAAAAATCAATTAAAGAGACCATGAGTAAAAGTTGCATATCATATATGGAGGCTACTAAAATGCATCCCCCTGTGTCCAGGGTTTCATATGCTGAGGCTTTGCTCGCGACACCTACACCCACTACAGCCACACTAATTCGCTCTCCAACCCCAACATCAAATGTGTCCCAGTCATATAAAAAAACAGTGTTTTTAAAACCAAGGACTCCTTCTAAATCTCCTAGGGGGTATGATCATGTTGCTCACGCAGAAATAGTCAGGGAACCCTCACTACCTAAAGGAAAACCTATATTCAATGAAAATAATGATGACTTAAAAATCTCTGATATCATTAAGGCACTCATTCAATTATTATCACAGTCAAATACATTATCACCGTCCAACGTTGCAGCAGTAATTAATGCTTTAATACAAATCTCCAACAGTAATGGATCACAGAGCCAGAGCGATTCAGTGGAATTGTCTCAGCGCTAACATAAGGAAACCAGATATAATACATTTAATTAATAAATATGATCCCTTTATCATCTGTCTTCAAGAGACCTGGTTGAAGAAGGAATCACTTTTTAAAATACCTGGATTTGTCTGTCTCAGAGAAGACAGACCTGATGGGTATGGCGGTGTGGCCATACTCCTAAAAGATACACTGACATACTCACTAATTACTCTCCCTGTACACAGTGATGACTTATCTGTCATTGCTGTGGTTGTAAATAAAATTTGCTATGTCTCACTATATTATCCACGTCCTAATGATGACATATTTAATGAAATAAATAATATTTTTAGGTGTTTGCCAAAGACATTTGTGTGTTTAGGCGACTTTAATTCCCACCACCAGTTATGGGGATGTGAAACAACAAACAAGCATGGAGAACTATTGCTGAATTTAATTAGCTCTTATGATCTATATATCATGAATGATGGATCATCAACTAGACTAGCACGAACTCCAAGTGCATTAGATCTGTCCATTTGCACTCCTGATCTTGCTCCATCTCTCTCTTGGACTTGTGCAGAATCCACTTATGGTAGTGATCACTATCCTTTAATTATCAGCTTTCCGTTTGCAAAACCCCCTAAATATGTCAGAGAACCTCGCATTAAACATAAAATTACAGATGATAAGTGGAGTCTGTACAGGCAAGCAATTGAAATAAAAGTGAATGATTTACCAGAACCAACTCATACAAATGTAATAGAATGTTCTCAACAATTAGCTACAGCATTAATAGAAGCTGCAAATGAAACATTTCCCTTAAAAAGTCATGGTCCTGATTTAATACCATCTCCACCATGGTGGGATTCGGAATGTACCATTGCAGTTAAACAAGGCTCCGCTACTGAGTTGCGAATGATGAATTTGCGATGAACGTTAGTGCGACAGAATTTTTATGCGACAAATTTTACTTCGAAAATACTTCACTGCGACAATTTTTTTACCGACAAATTAAAGTCCGACGCACGTTAGTGCGACAGTCGAAGTATCGCATCATATAATATCGCCTTTAAATTCTGTCGTACTTATTAATGTAACGCACATTATATACTAAAATATTGACACTTAAAACTGTATAGCGTGACGAATTATTTACTAACCAAACTATTCAAAATTCTCTTTCAATGGATGTTAATAAAACGGGTACATATATATCAGAATACCGAAGTTCAAAATACCTAATTCATAATGCCTAAGGACGGAAGGCCGAAAATTAAAATGTCGAATGTTTATTTGACCGAAAGCTTTAAAGCTCGAAATAACGTTTGACCGAAAGGATGAAATCCCGAATACTGTAATCCCGAAAACTGTAATCCCGGAGACTATAATGACGAAGACTGTAATCGCGAAAACTATAATGCCGAAGATTATAATCCCGAAAATTGTCATGCCGAAAACTGTGACTTAACCGAAGCTGCCAAGCCCGACTCTACGTGGTCTTGTCTGCCCTACCCCTAGAGTGTATATAAAAGTCCGGAGGCGCAGAAGGAGGGCAGCCCCCGCCCGCTGCTTCGGCTTTTTGGTCGCCTTCGGCGGCTCACTTGGTGCCCGCACTTTCTTACGCCAGGGCGGAGGGGCTGCGCATCCCGCAGCGCCGGAGCAGTTTGGCCAATTAATTAAGATGAAACGCGCGGTACTTTAATTAGGTACCTTTTTTTTAAAATACACGCTCAAAATAACTTCGGCATTACAATTTTCGGGCTTATAGTCTCCGGGATTACAGTTTTCGGGATTACAGTATTCGGGATTTCATCCTGTCGGTCAAACGTTATTTCGAGTTTTAAAGCTTTCGGTCAAATAAACATTCGACATTTTAATTTTCGGCCTTCCGTCCTTAGGCATTATGAATTAGGTATTTTGAACTTCGGTATTCTGATATATATGTACCCGTTTTATTAACATCCATTGAAAGAGAATTTTGAATAGTTTGGTTAGTAAATAATTCGTCACGCTATACAGTTTTAAGTGTCAATATTTTAGTATATAATGTGCGTTACATTAATAAGTACGACAGAATTTAAAGGCGATATTATATGATGCGATACTTCGACTGTCGCACTAACGTGCGTCGGACTTTAATTTGTCGGTAAAAAAATTGTCGCAGTGAAGTATTTTCGAAGTAAAATTTGTCGCATAAAAATTCTGTCGCACTAACGTTCATCGCAAATTCATCATTCGCAACTCAGTAGCGGAGCCGTTAAAAGAAAGGAGGCAGAAAAACAGTATTGTCAAGAGATGACGGATAATAACTTTGAACATTATTTAAATATTGCAAACTCCACTAAGGAGCTTCTTAGAAAAAAGAAGTTTGAAGGATGGCATAGATTCTGTAAATCATTGAGTCCTAGTGTATCGCCATCAGTTGTCTGGCAAAATGTTAGAAGGTTTAGATCCGCATTTAAAGACACTCAACACATCAAAATTTCCCCAATACTAGCAGAGCAAATTATGGATCGTCTGGGTCCTCCTTTTGTACCTGAACAACTTATTATAGAGACCCCTATAGTCTGGAATTCTAAAATTATTAGTAACAATAGTCAAGTTGATCTTAATGCCCCTTTCACACTCTGCGAGTTGAAAGGTGTACTCTCCTCAGTCAAAGATTCTGCACCTGGTGAAGATGCGATTCCTTATTCCTTTTTATCGAATCTTGACAATAATAGCCTCAGTTACTACCTTTCTTTAATTAACAACGTAATGTTTACTGGTTTGGTTCCTGATTCATGGAGGACCCAAAACTTGATTCTGTTACAAAAGCCAAACAAACCGATGTCAGATCCATCGTCGTATAGACCAATAGCATTATCATCTGTTTTAGCGAAAACTGCGGAACACCTGGTAAAAATTCGCCTGGAATGGTTTCTAGAGTCTAAGAAATTGTTATCAGATAGTCAGTATGGTTTTAGAAAAGGTAAATGCACTTTTGACAGCTTAAGCATTTTTACCACAGATATACGACTAAACTTTACAAATAATAATTCGGTATTGGCTGCATTCTTAGATATAAAAGCTGCTTACGATAATGTTAACATTTCCATCCTAAAAAACAAATTGATGCAATTGAATGTTCCAGGGCTTTTAGTTAATTTTATTGTAAATATGTTGTACCAACGTTTTATTAAGTATCCTGTAGATCAGGGTGAAAACCAAACTATTACTAGAACGGTATGGAAAGGTTTGCCTCAGGGCTCCGTCCTGAGCCCTATTCTGTACAATATTTATACTTATGATCTAGAAGCCTCGGTTACAGGGCATGCAAATGTTCTTCAATACGCTGATGATTTACTTTTGTATGTGTCGGGACGGTCCATAGAAAGTATTAGTGAGTCATTATCACTGGCATTGAAAGATTTAAAGATTTGGCTAGATAAAAATGGTTTAGACTTATCACCATCTAAAAGTACAGTTACATTATTTTCAAGAAAGCGGCTACTGCCTCCCATCAACGTAATTTATAACGATTCTCCTCTAGCAATTAAAGAACAAGCGAAATTCTTGGGCGTAATATTAGACTCCAAACTTACTGGTTTGCCTCATCTTGAATATATTCAGTTGAGGTGTGAGAAAAATCTTAATATTCTAAGATGCCTTACCGGTGTCTGGTGGGGCGCTCATCCGTTCACAATGAAACTTTTATACAATGCCTTGATAAGGAGTGTATTGGATTATGGAACATTTTTATTGCATCCTTGTAATGTAGCTGCAGTAAAAAAGCTAGACCGTATCCAGTCGAATGCACTGAGGCTTATAACTGGTGCGATGAAATCTAGTCCAATAAATTGTTTACAAGTTGAATGCTGTGACCCTCCATTAAGCTTTCGGAGACAATTTTTATGTGATAAATTCTTTTTCCGCATGTTACAGTCTAAATCCCACCCCCTGTTTTCCAAAATTAAGGATCTTGCAGATCAAATTGATAACTCAAGTTATTGGGCTCATAAAGACCCACCATGTTTAGTAAAAAGTTTTAAAAAATATGCAAGTCTGGAAGCTCCCACCTTTCGAAGCCCAGTACTTCCCCTTTACCAAACTAATTACAATAGTCTTGTTCTTGAGCCAAATATAGAAATAAACATAGGGATTTTGGAAAATGATCCTAGTCCAAACACAACATTGCGTAATATCGTTGATAACGAATGGCCTGACTGGCACTGTCTCTTCACAGATGCCTCCAAACGCTCAGAAGGAGGTTGCGTTGGTGTCGGGGTTTACGATCCAAAATACAATATCATTCAAAAATTTAAATTACCACCGGAGACATCTGTGTATACAGGTGAATGCTTTGGACTTCTCAAAGCATTAGAATATATCATCCTCATGAAATGGACAAAAGCAGTAATTTTCTCGGATTGTCGTAGTGCTCTCGAGGCAATTGCAAGATTTCCTTTTAAGTCACACAAACAGGTTCCCATTATTTTCCACATTAGAGAACTCCTATTAAAATGCCTCCATAAGAGTTGTAGCATAGCGTTTGCTTGGGTCCCGTCCCATGTGGGCATACATGGAAATGAAAAAGCCGACCAGCTGGCTAAGGAGGCCATAGACAGTGGAGATATATTCCCATACTTGAATTACTGTTCTGACTTAGTAAATCTGGCTAAAACATATTTATTTGAGACATGGAATGGAGCGTGGAGCAGTGATACAGCCAAGGGCAAACATTACAGATCCATTCAACCAACCATATTGAAAAAACCTTGGTTTGGCAAATTACTGTTTTCAAAAACTGTTACTTCCGTCTTGTGCAGAATGCGCCTGGGTCACGTCTGTACTCCGGCGCGTCTACACAGGCTGAATATTGTACCTGATCCCCGTTGTGCCTGTGGGGAGTATGGAGACCTGAATCATATAATTTTTGCATGCTCCCAGTATGACCGCACCTCCTTCTGGTCCCAACTTATAGCCATCCAGATCCCGCTTCCTACGTCTATTATATGTTTATTATATCAGAATACTTACGATCTATATAAAATTCTAGCAGTCTACTTGGAAAAGAATGATATCAAAATTTAATGTTCTTCGAATTAATAAATGGAAATACATAGGCCATTCTCAGATATATAATATATAATTAAATAGGATTACAAGAACACAACACGAACATAGGAATACATTAAAAATCTTCGACAGACAGATAGCTTGTCAATAACTATTTTCTTTACATCGAGTACCTAGCCAGTAGATACCATGAAGGTACTAAATCATAAGTTCGCCTTTCAACACGCCTCCTTGATTTAGTATCCCTTATTACATGAAAAAAAAAAACAAATAACTTGATGTATCTTCTACATATCAACTTAACTAACATGTTAACTAGCCTATTTAACATGCCTTAACTCCTAACATATTTCTCAGTTTCTGAAATTTAACTTTACACAAAGACTTCGTAAGTATATCGGCAATCTGATCTTCAGTAGAAATCTTTTGTACATTAATTAATCCTTTCTTCTCATAATCATACACAAAATGATAACTTATGTCTATATGCTTAGAGTTTTTGGAAAACTTTCCATTTTTGGCTAAACCTATCGCACCCGTATTGTCTTCATATATGTTTACACTGTCCTTTATGGTCACATCTAAATCACCTAAAATTCCTCTTATAGGTAGGACCTCTTCAACGCAATTAGCAAGCGCATAATATTCAGCATGTGTTGATGCTCTTGAGACTATCTTTTGTTTTTGAGACCTCCACATCACAACATTTCCGAATACTCTGATAACTATACCGCTCGTGGATTTTCTATCCTGCGTATCCGCTGCCCAATCAGCATCCACATATGCATCCATGATGTTCTTTAAATCTGTTCCGTAAACTAATTGCAGATGTTTTGTATGATGTAAGTATTTCAGGACTCGCAATGCGTATTTGTAGTGAGTTTCTTCATGGTTATTTTGAAATCTGCTTAGATAATTTACCGAGTAAGCTACGTCTGGACGTGTTCCGTTTGCCACATAAAGAAGAGTTCCAATTAAATTCCGATATTTCAATTTTTCATTTTGTCTTTCTGCAGGTTCCAATTTCAGATTTATTTCCATTGGTGTATCAAACAGTTTCGAATTCACAATATTGTACTTTTCAGCTAAACTTTCAATATATTTTGCTTGACTTAGATACATAATCCTTGTTTCTGGGTTGTAATCAACATTAATGCCTAAATATTGTTTTAGATGTCCTAAATCCTTCATGCGAAATCGATCGCTTAACATCTCCTTAACTCTCTTAATACTTGTCTCGTCTTCACTTGTGATCAATAAGTCATCGACATATAGGATAATGTATGCCTTCTTATCGTTTATGCGTCCTGTATATAGACAATAGTCATACGCTGATCTTTTAAAGTTTATACTACAAAAAAATTCGTGAATACAATCATACCAATCTCTTGGACTTTCTCTTAATCCATAAAGAGCCTTTTTTAAGCGACATACTTTATTCGGTTGGATTTTATAACCGTCAGGTGGATATATGTATACTTCTGATTTAATCGTTCCATTTAAGAATGCAGTTTCTACGTCCATTTGTTCAATTTTCCATCCTCGTGCACACGCAGTTGATAGTAATACTTTCAAGGTAGTCATTCTAGCAACTGGTGAATATATTTCTTCATTTTCTTCATACATCTGTTGAAATCCTTTTGCTACTACTCTCGCTTTATATATTCCACTTGATTTAATAGTGTATATCCACTTTACTTCTATTATTTTTTTATCCATTGGTTCTTCTACTGTTTCCCATGTTTCATTCCTTTCCAAGCTATTAATCTCCGACTGCATTGCCTTTTTCCATTTGACAGACTCGGAGCTCTTCATTGCCTCGTCATAATTTTCAGGGATATTCGCATTACACATATTAGCGTAAATAATATAATCGTTATATTTTTCGGGTACTTTTCTTGTTCTTTGTGGCCTTCCATATACAATCATGTCAGGCTCATTTCTTTCTTCACTGTTTTCATTTCTTTGCTCTTGTACATTATTTTCACCTCTCTGCTCTTGCATATGATTCTCAGTCTCATTTTCTAGAAGTTCAGCTGTATCTTCAAAATTCTCATCCACTTCTCTTTCCTCTTCTTGATTATCATTCTGATCTATTAATATTGCAGTTTCATCCACAAATCTTACATGTCTGCTTGTAGTAACTTTATTTTCTATTAATATTTTATATCCAGTATCTGTGTATCCTATTAGAGTACCTTTTACTGCCTTAGGATTTAATTTTGAATTTCTTCGTTCTTCAGGAATTCTTACAAAGACTTTGCTTCCGATTATTCTCATGTTTGACACATTTGGTCTTCTACCCGTGAATATTTCATAAGGGGTCTTTTTTATCGGTGTATTTGTTAACAATCTGTTTCCAATATATACCGCAGTCTCCACGCACATTGGCCAATATTTTTTGTCAATTTTTGCTTCTGAAAACAAACATCTAGTGCGATCCATGATAGTTCGATTAAATCTTTCCGCGACGCCGTTCAATTCATGGGTATATGGTGGACATGGGTTTATATATATTCCTCTTTCCTTAGCTAATTTGTACATATTTGCGTTTATGTATTCTCGTCCATTATCACATCTCAACTCCTTTATTCTTTTCCCTGTCATATTTTCAACAAGATTCATGTATTCTATAAAACATTCCAACACTTCACTTTTATGTTTAATACTAAACACTTTAGTTATTCTACTGAAATCATCAATAAATGATACAAAATAACGTTCACCATTAACACCTGTATTTTCAGATATAATTGTCTCCAACTGAGTATCGCTAACACTATTTACAATGCAATTTTTAGCGACTAATTCCATCTTAGCCCAGTTAGCTTCCGTAATTTCTGTCGGTTTCGTTCCGTGTGCGATCACTCCATAACACCCTTTTAGTTCCATATAAGTTTTCAACCTGTATTTCCATTTGTCGTAATTAATTCCATTAAATATTTGTAGGGCAAACTCTTCCTTTTGAATTGACATTTTCCTTTCAATCAATCACGTATATTTACGTAAAAATAATAATATTGCGTTGTGATCTTACTTCAATTTACTGAACGATCTGCTACCATCTTCGAATTAATAAATGGAAATACATAGGCCATTCTCAGATATATAATATATAATTAAATAGGATTACAAGAACACAACACGAACATAGGAATACATTAAAAATCTTCGACAGACAGATAGCTTGTCAATAACTATTTTCTTTACATCGAGTACCTAGCCAGTAGATACCATGAAGGTACTAAATCATAAGTTCGCCTTTCAACAAATGTGTATATATTACTGTCTTGTATATGTATTGATTATATCCTAAACCAATCCAATCCTTTCTTCTTCCAAATTTCCTATCGTTTTACAATAATTAGAATACGATGAGAATGGTTTCCCTAACTTTTTGATATACTACATGTCGTTGGCTCATCACTGTAAAGCCATAAAAAAAAAAAAAAAAAAAAAAAAAAAAAAAAAAAAAAAATGTCATTCCATTCATTCACAGTTCACTTCACTTTGTTCACTTGCTCTCATGAAAAGTGTAGCGTAGTGGGGAGCCGCCTATATTTTCGAATTATTAAACTTTATTTGAATCGAATTACTAAACTTACGAGATGCCCGAGGCTCAAGAAAACATATTCCTCTTTGTTCCCAATATAATTGGTACGTATTTTGTTTTCGTGCAACTGTATAAACATAGTAAACTATTGATTTGTATTGTTTACACTTAACATTGTATTTCAGGATTCGCCAGAGTTATCTTGGCTATAATATCGTTCTATTATATGCCAACGCATTGTATCTTCGCGGTGGCTTGCTATGTAATCTCGGCGCTGTTAGACGCCGTCGATGGCCATGCAGCGAGGTATTTTAATCAGAGTAAGTATAAGGCATCACTTAATTCAATTACTTAATCTATCTTAAGGTGACCTTATACCCTTATACTTACAATAATAACGATTATGTTCAACGCACACACGAAAGTTGTTGGGAACTGAAGGAGCCCTTCAATAGAAACATGGTTGAAACTTATCAGATATTTGCTGCTAAGCTATCACAACAACAACAACAATTCATACAAATTAATAAATGTTTAATAATCAACTTCAAACAAATTAATTCAATAACAATTTGGGTATTTATATAGTTAGTGTATTTACACTAACTATATAAATACCCTGAAATACCCAAATTGCTTTAGGTGTACCTATATTTGAATAGTTCTCTTCATTTTTCTCAAGATCCTATCACCAAATTCTGACATGGGACAATGGAACGACCTAGGAAGTATACCCGTTCAAAAAATAAAATCCACCACTTAAAATAATAAAGTTGTAGTATTTGTTCAATTCAACTTAATCCCATAGATCTGGAACTTTCGCCTGGAGCATATAGTAAAAAGTTAATGCCAAAAAAAAATTAATTGAGGCAAGCTTTTATTGCCAATTGTACTCTTTTGTATAATTGCAAACTGGACGTCAAAACTAATCAAATGAGCCCAAACACGGTGAATTTATCTTGTGTAATTTAGATGATCCTATGCTTATCATCTGGTTCCATCATCAGATCAGCTTCATGTCATTATAATATTGCATTGTCATCTATTTCACATATCCTTGCAAAATCTCAGCTCAATCGGAAACCGGGAAGCGGGTCAAATTTAACTAGCAAGATTTTTGATTACAAACATACAGACACCGAGCCAGGTGAAAGTAAGCTTATAAAATACTCATAGTTTAATGTAATTTACTTGCTGATACTGCAAGTAAATTTGATGCCTAGTAACTGAATCATATTTTCTTAAGTGGCCAAATATTGATGATTTACACTAACAAATACATAGGAATGGCTGAGGTGCTCTATTGCTTATAAATATCAGAGTTGTGGGGTATTAGTCATGATCATGGACGACACGTTTAGCTCAGTGGGAGCGCCACCGCCTATGAAGCTAGAGGTTCCGGGTGCAAATCTTGGTAAAGCCAAATATGTGTGTAATGAGCACGAGTATTTGTTCCCGAGTTGGATGTTTTCTATCTATATAAGTATGTATATTGTCGTCTAGTACCCATAGTACAAGCATTGCTTAGTTTGGGACTAGCTCGATTTGTGTAAGATTGTCCCTTGTTATGTTATATTTTAGATATCTTGATATTGCTTGTAAATTTCCTAGCCTCATGCACATAATGTTATTTACTCATCAGGTACCAAATTCGGAGCGATGTTGGACCAACTGACTGACCGTGCCGGCACTGCCGGGCTCATGATGACCTTGGCGACGTTCTACCCGAAGTACACCTTCTGGTTCCAAATGTCCATGGTCATTGACATCACTTGCCACTGGCTCTACCTCCACTCGGTGACCATCCAAGGGAAAGTGTCGCATAAGCTCATTGACATGTCAGGCAACCCGATCATGCGCCTGTATTACACCAACAAGAATGTGCTGTTCTTTATGTGCGCTGGAAATGAGGCTTTCTATGCAGCTCTGTACGTCATGTATTTCTACACGGGCCCTACAGGTAAACTGGTCCTTTTTTATACCCGACGTATATTTAATTGAATCGATACATATTTGCACAAGTAAACTAGCTTATTCTATATGTACAATCATTCTATCAATCCTAGCCTAGGGCCGGCTTTACACCTGTAAGTTTTACTTACGTAAGTAAGGACGCAGCTATACGTTAGACTGAGATAGTCAGTCAGCTATCTCAGTCTAACGTATAGCTGCGTCCTTACTTACGTAAGTAAAACTTACAGGTGTAAAGCCGGCCTAGCAGCAATGACTCTGTAATGGCTGCTGAATGATTAATGATTATGAATAGATGAATAAATCATTGTAAGCAGTAAACAATAGACATTCTATTTATTGAATTCATTGACCTATTCAAAGTAGATAGGTACATTTTATTTTGAGGAGAAACTAGAAAAAACATGTTTCTAAAAAAAGTAGAATTATTTCTATCATAAACCTTATACCAGTAATGCCAATTTTAAGTCATTGATTATACAAGTCACCATTGATACACCCTTTTTATCGTCTGCTGATAAGTTATATTATCAATGTAAACTTTATGGAGGCTTGTAAACCTGTTATATTGGCAGTGATATCGATTTTTATAACCCCTACCTTTTCATCATAGCACAGTTTCAGTTCTTTTGGATCATATCAAATAACACGTTTCTACGAAATATTTAGTAGATCCAGGTGATAATTAATAAACATTGGACAACAGCATTGGATTTGCCCCTCCAAAACTAAGATCTGGAATCTGCTACTATATCTAAGTTTTAACAATTGGTTTTAATTTCTATTTCCAGTTCTGGGGATTGGTCTATACAAGCTGATTGCTCTGGTGTCTATGCCAGTGGCCGTGGTGAAGGCGGCCATCTCTGTGCTCCATGGCATCGTGGCGTCTCTGAATGTGGCTTCCCTCGACTGCAGTGAGCGCGCTGCTGCAGCCCAGAAGCAAGATAAAGCCAATTAGGCTAACAAACACTTCTGAACAGGAATAATCGACCATGAGAAGTTCTAGCTAAATATTTCCATTTTATTTCTAGTTTAGATTCAAAGACTAGACAAGAACTAGACTTAAGGTAACCCTCCATTGAAGTGACTTTATTTATCTCCCATTTGTGTTGCCAAATTATAACCAGTTGATATGTGCACATTTCGTACCGGTGATATTACTGTTATGCTGATCACGAATTTATCTTATTTCTCATAACTTTTTAGAAATAATAATAATAATCACTTTAGTCACGATTACGATTCCCGTGGACCTGTTATTTTTTATTTTTATATTTACGTAATGAAATAAAAAGGAATAAGATTTTTAATCCTGTTTACGTTGTATTTAAGAAATGCATATTTTTTGGGTATATTTTAAGTAGCCGTAAAATAGCGAGATATAAATATGTGTTATTTGTTAATTTAGAGCTGTGTTTGTATATGTGTAATCTCATATTGATCAATGTTTAAAACCCAGTGTCACCAATTATAGATGTAGCGGTTATGTTCTGATCTCGAATAATGTTGTAATTTTCTAAAGTACATGTAATTACAATTAGAAACTTGCATACTTCAAGATTAAAACAACTGTATCATTTAAGAAGTATCATAAAATTAACACTTATTCTATAATATATTTTAAGGTGAAGGTGTAGATTGATTTTGTAATTTGCATTTTTTCTATATCAAATATGTACATATTTCTTTAATTCTATTTATTGCAAGTATGCATAATATAAGAGGCATGGCCTATCGGTTCATTTATTTCTCTTTACTTGATTGTTTAGTTACTAGAGTGGTATCGTATTTATAGTATATTAGGATAAGGAAAATCGATGTAATTTAATTTCTGGCCCCTTAAGTTATTAAATGCATAAGTACAAACAATATGTATCTACAAATCCGTTCAATTCCATTTACAAAGTATATTGAGCACATATTGTTTAATCGGTACCTTATAACATGCACTGAAATTGAAAAGCGTTTCATGTACGACGCATTATTTGTAAGGAAACGGTGTATTGCCTGCAATAATCGCCAGTAATAAATTCGACCCACTCATCCTAATCTACAATACCTATTTTCAAATGTTTCTTTACAGAGATTTCTAATCATTTCGCTAGCTAAATTGTTTACTAAACTTTGTCATATTGGGATAGGCAAACTCAGAAAATAAGAAACCAACATGAAAATTAGTTATAGTTATTTTTAATATTAATACTTGTGAACAGCATTTATGCAAAAGTGAAAGAGTATTAAGAATGTATGTAGTAACATTAATGCAATGTTAAAAACCAAATATTGTTGAACAAACTAAAATTATTCTCAATAAAGCAAAATCATTATTTTGAGACATTATTTTCACACCTCAAAAAATAATTCACTTCAAATTATCCTTTGAGGCTGCTCATGCCAGCTCTCATGATCTCGTCAACAAGGAGGAGGTTGCTGGCGATCACCGAACAGGAGTTCAGGATCTGTTTCTTCACAATATAGTTATCAAGGATCCCCAAGTCTGTAGGCTTGATGGCTTCACCAGTGCTCAGGTCTAATCCAATCGGATCGGGGCTCAAGCGGGACTCCTCCTGGAGTTTCACGATAGTATCCTGCGCATCATAACCTGAGTTGATAGCTAGAGTCTTAGGAATGATCAGTAAAGCTTCAGCGTAGGCCTGAATTCCTAGACGAGCCTTCCCTTTGACAGTATCTTTGAATTTCTGGAGTTCGATGTTCGCCTTGATTTCAAAGGCAGCGGCGCCAGGCATTACGGCTTTATCTTCAATAGCATTGTTGATCGCTCTCAGACCATCACGGATGGCGTCTTTGATTTGGACGAGGGTGTGCTTATTGGGTCCCTTGATGAGGATGGTCACGGACTGAGGGTTCTTGCATTCCTCGACGAAGGTGAACTTGTTCTCTCCAAGAATGTGCTCGTATACGAGACCAGCGTAGCCGAGGTGTTCCTCGGACAGGTCGTCTACGGAGTTCATGGCGACGCCCCCGCAGGCCAGCGCCAGACGCTCCATGTTGCGCCGCTTGGCCCTGCGGAGGGCCACGATGCCCTCCTTAGCGAAGGCGTCCAGAGACATCGGGTCGATGCCCTTCTGATTGATGACTACGAAGGTCTTGTCGGTGCCGTCGCATACCTTTTTCTTGAGGGCGATAATCTGTAATCAAAGAGGTTTTTGTTAAATTAGGTCAAATTATCACCTACGGCATAACAACTTGAAATGTTGTATGGAAATCCGAAGTCTTATTAGAGTATTCTCACAGCTTCCAGTACATTATTTTACTATTGTTAATAACTAGTTTTAATAAAAACTTGTGTTAGCTCCATTTCATACATTCGAGTATCAGTGGCGTGGCGTCCATAGAACCCGATTCTCACCGGCTTGCCTATTTTAAAGAATATGACCGGAGTATCTACTACTCCTGAAGAAAAAGTCATCCAAATTTACTACGTCACTGTTGAGCATGTAGGTCAGTCAGATAGTCCTGCGCAAATAAAGTACGATCCTGTAATACAAAGCCAGATCATGATATTTGACCGAGCTAAAGCAGGGTTATCAGTCAATTAAGAGGACAAATCAGCGTTTTATGTTTATTTGTTGGACATTTAAGTTGAGTTCCGTTAATTCAATATTTCTGAAATTAGGCAAAGTATAAAGACAAACAAGTAGTCCAACTTCGACCGTTTAGGAGCGCGCGACACGTATTCACACACACACGCGATAGCACGACTGGGTGAGTGCGATCCATACTGGAGCATTCTTACGCATTCTTAAAACTTTACTTGTAATGCGTTCGTACACGGCGCCCTCACATTCAAGCGCACGATGTACCTTTTCTAGGAAAAAAACTTACTGCTATTATACTGTGAATAGGGATGATGACAGGGTTAAAAATATGTAATTCTATTTAGTCCGTCAGTTAGATTATGGAAAAATATGGGACACGTATTTTTTGGTTTATCAAAATATTAAAAATCGACAAAGTTATAGATCATCAAACTTCTGGAGTGGGGGCTTGTGACGTCACTCTTGAGTACAATTTGTACTCAAGAGTGACGTCACTCGAAACTTCTAAGCACTCTATCCTCGTCAGTTTTTGTTTGTCAAACAAAACAAAAAATACGTGTACAATATTTTTTCATAATGTAACAGACGGACTAAACAGTTTTTTTTAGTCATCTAGCCTATTACAAAGTGCCCAGGACCAAGAGGAAACAGAAGAGTGGGCAGACCGAATGCAAGATGGATCGTGCCCAAGACCGGGATGAATGGAAAGGCATGGAGGAGGCCTTTACCCAACAGGGGTCCTTAATAATACAGCGTGGTCCAAACCTTGAAGTCGAACATTTTTTTTTTAGATTCCTCACGTCGTGGGCTATCAGAATATACCCCATGTATGCTGTTTAGCAAAGAAAAGTTTAAAAATTCATAATTCGAAAACTATGAAAAATCGGGTAACATACATGGGATATATTCTGATAGCCCACGACGTGAGGAATCTAAAAAAAAATTTAGATGTCAAGGTTTGGACCACCCTGTTTAAAAAAATACACTTTTCAATATACTATTTAAAATACTGTAAAATATTAAGGAATATTAAAGGCTATTTTATTTTATTTACTGTGAATACAGCAGGGTTTCGGACAAAGAAAGTCTTAACTAGGGATTGTAACGATACCGATATATCGGTATCGCCGATTATATACAACCTCCTAAAATTAGTAATTATATTAATTTGTGTGAATTCTGTTATAAAACCAGTGCTACACTAGTGTTCAAACTATATTAAATAAATTGAGTCTTTAAAATCAACTAAAGAGTGATAATTACGGTGTGTTAAGTTCGGGTCAACGGTCGCCCGCCCTAGTGCAGAGAGTGTCAATCAGCTGAGTGCTTGGCTACGACTTATAAAAACATCACCGCTCTAAATGCAAATGTAACTTTTCTTCTTTTTGCCCAAAAATAAGCCATTGAAAAAAAAGAATGAAGTGTGTCGGCTGCGTCAACGTTATTGAAGGGGAACAATTTTTGAAATGTAACACTTGCAGATCTACGTTCTGCTATGAATGTCTTAATATTACATTATACGAAGCGTCAAGTTTGGACAACACTCAATTAGGAGCACTAAAATGCCCATCCTGTGCCAATGTAACAAGGAGAAGAGTGAATGAAAACACTCCTGCCACACCAGCTGCCCGCAATTCTCTTCACATGTCAGAATCAATGAACGCCTCAGCACCTATAAACATATCGGAATCCATGAACATGTCATGTGACCTCCTGCAGTCTAGCCCACCCAGTACGATCGCGTCTAAAAAACAGGCCACCCGCTCCTCGGAACCAGTTACTCTGGACAGTATCAGTAGGCTACTTGACGAGAAACTATCTCCCACATCTAGCCTTATGATTAATTTGCGGGATGCCCTAAGAAAAGACCTAAAAACAATGGTCGCTAACGAAATGGCTATTGCAAGGCAGTCGTTAGAGAGTGATTTCTCCCGCACCACCGACTTTATAGTCGAGGAACAAAATGAATTAAAAGGTAACTTAATGCAAAAGGAGCAGGAGATAAAAAACCTTGAATCGCAAAATGAGAATCTGACAAGTGAGTTATATGTTCTGAAAACTCGACTTGCCAACATTGAAAACGTTTCGCGCAGTTTTAACCTTGAAATTCAGGCTGTCCCGGAAAAGCGTTCGGAAAACGTCTGGTTTATATTAAAGAAAATGTGCAATACCTTGCAAGTCCCGGTGACCGATAACGAAATCAGTGCCTGCCGACGGGTGGCGAAATTGAATCCATCTTCTACTCGCCCCCGCAATATTTTAGTGTCACTCTCATCAACCCGGCTTCGCGACACACTATTATCCGCGTATTATCGGTTTAACAAAGCGCATCCCGATGATGCCCTGAGCACTGCACACGTGGGACTGGCTGGGGGCAGCGCTAGAATATACCTATCAGAACATCTGTCGCCGGAATGCAAGCAACTTCACAGCGCCGCCCGAAGGTTTCGCAAAGAACATAATTACAAATCCGTATGGGTCAGATATGGTCGGATATACATCGTGAAGGACGACAACAGCAATCCTGTGCATATTAAAAACATGGACTCGCTTCATAATTTACTAAATGTACCTAATCCTTCATAATAAAAAAGTATTTTGAGTTGACAATTTATTTATTTTTACTTTACACTTTCAAGGTTGACTCTCCGTTAAATATAGCCAAGTTTTAGTTATAATAAGGACATACAAATATCTGGAGTTCATACATCATTATTTAGTTAAGATATCTGTATCGCCGATTATTTACTACAATATATCGGTATCGTATCGGCAAAACTATGTATCGTTACATCCCTAGTCTGAACAAATTTTAGCAAAATATCGAGTTGAACTAACCTTCTTGACCCTCTGGTCGATGAAGTCCCGCTCGGCGGCGACGAGCTTCTCCCGGTCCTCGGCGGACTTGTAGAAGAAGCCGGAGTTGACCTCGGTCTTCTCGTACTCGAGCGACACGTTGCACGTCAGGATGTACGCGTTCTCCGCGCGCTTCGGCATGTCCGGGTGCCGCGCGCCGTGGTCCAGCACTAGGCCTGGACGATCGTGTTTAGTTGTTGAGACAGTGATATTTCAAATGCCGTAAGGGACAAACATTACAGTAGAGCCGACATCTTTAGGGTTCCGTACCAAAATGGTAAAAAAGAAACCCGTCGGTGACCGTCAAGATGGCGTGCACTGTAAAGATATCCAGAATCTGATGCTGCCAATAAGTAGTACCCAAATAAGTAGCAAATAGGTAGTAAGCATGCTACATCTTAGGCTTCACCGTCACAACATCAGGTGCGATCGGAGTCAAATGCTTGTCTATCACACATAAAAAAAAGTACCGATGAAACACCTAAGTGAAAAAAATAGTACCCTTAAACTTTTTGAAATATAAGGCCTGTTCACAGTGTACGCTACCGGGCGTCAAGCTGGTGTACACCGTTTGTATCTCTGGAACGGCTTTGTTTTTGAAAACGCTTTATATCTCAAAAACTAGTACCCAAATAGTACCCTAGGGCCAGGGCCGGATTTGGGAGAGGGCAAGCGGGGCTACTGCCCCGGGCCTTCACAACACTTGCCTAATAGTAGGAGCCTCCACTAGTCCGTCAGGGGCTTCCGCTCCTTCGTTGCCCCAGGGCCTTCACACCTCCAAATCCGGCCCTGCCTAGGGCCCTAAAATTTCATTTCTCTAGCTATCGTAGAAGCCAACATATAGTGAACAGGGTGATTTCGGAATTCGAAGTCTTTCTATGTGAAATTCCCGGGTACGCCAGCTTGACGGTGTGAGATTTTGTACACCGTTAAGTCATGGAATATCTCGGCTTCTATGATAGCTAGAGAAATGAAATTTTATGGCCGTTTATCATCTTCTTTTAAAATAATGTCGCAAAAATCAGCTCACAAAGGGAGTCACATTATAAGAAATATTAGAAAATACCTTTAATGAGTGTGGTCTCTGTGGCAGTCTTGTGTTGCATCTCCATCAGCTCGACCATGTGCAGGTCCACGGGCTTGCCCGGGGTGCGGATGGCCAGCACCGCATCCACACACGCGTCCGTCAACACCTCGGCCAGGCTGGCGTGCACCTGTCAATTGCACAATATTGTAGTGAGGTGGAATACTTTAATAGAAAAAGGGAAAACAATCACGAATACTTACCACAATGCAACCAATGCTTAAGAGTAGGGATGTAACGATACCGATATATCGGTATCGCCGATTATATACAACCGATATTTGAAGAGCGCGAAAAAAATTTGTTGTATGAAAAAGTCTGCAAAAAGTAATTTCAATTACTGACCTTATTTATATATTGGTCTATTACCTTGTGCAATAATAATTACTATGTTAATTATATATTTGGTTCATAATAATAAATAATAATTTTGTGTTGACAATTTATTTATTTTTACTTTACACTTCAAGGTTGACTCTCTGTTAAACATAGCCAAGTTTTAGGTATAATAAGGACACACAAATAATAAATCTGAAGTTCATACTTCATTAGTTAGCTAAGATATCGGTATCAGTATCGCCGATAATTGACTACAAATATCGGTATCGTATCGGCAAAATTATGTGTCGTTACATCCCTACTTAAGAGCATTTATTCCTACACCTTTCGTTATTTTTACTCACTAACATGTAAATTTGGTTTTAAGAATGTGCTCAATACAAGTTGCCAGCTCTTTAGGTATATACCCTAAATTCTTTAGAAAAATTCTAAAAAAATTAGGGTACCTCTACCGTGAGGGATCTGGCAGATCATTATTTACATCATCGACAAGAGAATTTTATCATCACAGACCTTAACTCTAATAAATGCTTATCCAACTGGGACAGTAAAATAGCAACTATTACTTAAATAAATCGTTGTTTACCTTTGTTTTCAAAGATGTGCGAGCAACATCAAGCAAGTTTTCACGCTTGATTTCAATAGGGATCTTCATGGATTCCAAAATTTCTAATGCCTTATTGCGAGCTACATCGAAACCCTCAGTCAGAATTCTTGGGTGCAGACCTGAAATAAAATATTGATATTTCAAGTGACACAAAGGTACGTCAATTCTTAAAATAGTTAGGGTGCAATACAGACAAACAGCAAAAGTTGAAATTGAATTGAATGGGACCACATAAAAAACCTGAAATAATAAACAGATTTTCTCAAACTGAGCTTGTCAGGATTTTTTATTTCTTATTATCCTGAAAAGTTCATTTTAACCAGGCGGGAGTGTGGTGCCGTAAAGTTACTTAGTGTGTGGTGGGGTGTGACATACCCAAGGAAAAAAACCCATGTTAACTTAGTTTCCCACCAAAATTATGTTAAATGACAACTTTATATTATGTATGGGGATTAGGTTAGTATAAAACAATATAATAATAATTAAAACTCTTATTAAATTTTATTATTTTACTAAAGAGATGTGAAACACTAGTTTCAGTAACAAAAATAAACGTACTCATTTACAATATTAAAAAAAATGTCATATTTTTAAAACTTGAAAAATATCTTTTAGTAGAATTACAGCAAAAAAGAGATTATGTGAGCTATGTGAAAAAAAAGTTTATCCTATTCAGCCTTTATCCACCCATTGCTGGATATAGTACTTTTTAATATAAATGCGGAAAGTATGTAATTTCTCACGGGTCCCGTGGTGTGTTGGCCCGAGCCGCTAGAAGAGGGACAAGAAATGACACCTCCGCACGTGTATCAAACGACGTTTTTTAATACATTTGCGAAAAAATCAGATCGATGAGACGAAAACTTGTCACCATTCAGCAAAATCAAAAGAAACTATTTTGGGAAGAACCATACAGAATTTAATTAAATTTAAACATGAAAAAGCAAGAAATATAAATTTATTATTACTTTGTAGTTTACTTATTTGCAAATAAATGTGTTCTTTAGTGTTCGAAAGTTAGCTCAAAAGTAAAAAGCAGTAGTGTGCAAAATACAACTTTCCGCATGATCCGCATCCGCTGTCCGCATGACAGCTACGAAAAGTACCGCTTTTTGAGCAAGTGTATTAAAAAAGGTCTTTATACCACACCTGGCCATAGAGGGGCTTTTTCCGCACGCTACGCGTACGGAAAACGCCGCTTTCTGGCCAAGTGTAGACATAAAATGATGTACACAACACGGGAGGTAATAAAGAAAGCTCTCGATCGCATATTTACGTCCCTCGCTTGCGGCTCGGGCCGAAAATATTTGTGATCTCAGCCTTTCTTAGTTTTAACACCCTAGTTGTGTAATGTACTATTTCATAATTATGCCACTCTCCTCTGTCTTGTACTAGTCTTATTATTCTTAATTATCTAACCTTCACTAATATAAATGTCAGCCTGTTTCAACAGCTCCCCGATGAGCAACACTGTAGAGGTGGTGCCATCCCCGGTGGCGTCGTCCTGCGCGGTGGAGGCTCGCGCGATGAGTGACGCCGTCGGGTGCTGGATCTGCATCTCATGCAACAACACATTGCCATCCTTTGTGATCTTGATGTCGCCGGCTCCGGATACTAACCTGTAAATTTTAATATTCACATGATAAAAACTTAACTGATGACACACAATCTAATCAATTTATCAATCTTCTACCTCGTGTTAAGGGATATAAGTCAAAACTGATTTCTTGGTTCAAAAACTACACGAGTACTTGAATATAGGTGATCATTAGGAAAATATTGATATTTATAAAAATGTCTCCCAATGTGTAAAATATGGGATTGAGAGTTTGTACAGAAATCCTATCACATACTAAGGCCACTGTTATTATAGAATACAAAATAACTGTTATACTGCTATACATGTCAGCGGCATAGACGCTCGGCCGTCGGTCATATGATTTTTGATTTCGCTATATTTATGATTACAAATAATATAGCGAAATTTTAGCATAGGAGCAGTAAAGTAAGGGTGGAAAATAATATGTTATACCATTTACACCCCAGTAAGTCTTTACTAGTTACGAAATTACTCACATCTTCATTGTTCCCTTAGGACCGAGGTTAGTTTTCATGACATCTTGGATACCTTTAGCCGCTGATATGTTTACAGCTAAAGCTTGTGCAGCTCTCGCAAATTCAGCTTTGGGATTTAATAAGCTTATGGCAGCCATATCTGTAGTTTTATTTAAATATATAAAAGAAAATCGGCGTGAAAACTACACGAGGAACAGTCAGGCGGAAACAAGACCACAGATAGGGATAGGTTATTATACATAAAAAAAATAGTTATTATCACTCATTCGTCAACAAAAAAAAATCAAGAGCCAGTGTTCTTCTTAAAGCAATTATTACACATTAGAATAGTATCTGAAATATATTATTTCTATTGTGATGAATAATTAACAAAATAAAATTAACAATTAACAAATTGAAATCTTTTAAATGTTACTATGGTATCCCTAAATTGACAACTTTGTTTGACAGTTGAGTCTTCGGCTTGCGTTCCAATACTAGCTGAAACCTTACTAATGTGAACTTAGAATCATGCGAAAATGTAGGTATATTAAAATAAAGTTGTTATTAAATTAATAAAAAAAAGATTATCATAAAATTTTAGCCCAAATTTGCTTAAATAGTTTTAAATACTTTATTGAGAAAATATTTGTACTATTCAACCGTTCAAATCTATTCGATGTTTAGTTTCAGAACTGTTTCTGAACTGTAATACATACCTTTTTACTTCAGCCTACTTTACGTATATGGAGGAGAATAAAAATAAATTTCTATTTTAGTACTAGTTTGGTACTAGTAGTGCATTTGCAATGTTCGGGACTTTACCAGAATATTCCTTAATTAAGCTTTAAAAGCGGGCCGACGCGCGTTACCTCTGTCATTACAGTGAAACGTAACAATGGGCGAAGAAGCAGAAACTTACAAGAATAAGGGCAACGAGTCCTACAAAGCCGAAAAATACGAGGAGGCTGTCGCGTTATACAGCAAGGCGGTGGATTTGTCCGAGAAAGACAGCCGGGACCACGCGACGTACCTGAAGAATCGTGCGGCCGCTTATCTCAAAACTAAGGAGTATGATAAAGTTGTGAAGGACTGCGATGAAGCTCTACGCATCGTACCGGAGGATCCAAAGGCTTTATTCCGGCGGGCACAGGCGTTGGAAAGTTTGGAGAAGTTCGAAGAGGCCTACAGAGATGCTAAGGCGGTGTTCACGGTGGAACCGACGAATAAGGCGATCCAGCCGGTCCTGGCGCGCCTTCATGCCATAGTGCAGGAGCGCGCGCGACAGGCCGCGCAGACCGGCAACAAGGTGGAGCAGATGTTCAAACTGGTGTTCGATATATCAGAAGACAAAGAAAAACGAGAGAAGGCTATGGCTAACTTGTTAGTGCTGGCCAAGGAAAATTCAGGTGCCAACATTATGTTCAGCAACGGAGTAGTGCAGAAAATACAGCAGCTATTAAAGGTAGAAAAGAATCAAGACATCTGTACAAATGCCATCAGGGTTATCAGCCAACTATGCAAGGGCAATGTTGAAAGAACAAAGAATATTATCAAAATTGTTGGAATCCCTTGGATATTAGAGATTATTGACAGCACTGTCGAGGAGCGGGTGAGTGCAGCACAGTACTGTCTCCAAGTTATATTGAACACATTCACTGGCATGGACACCAAAAAAGACAGCAAGCCCGATGCAAAATTGTGTGAAGAATATAAAGGTGAAATAGACACACTGCTCAGTTGCTTAACCTATTCCATTACGAACAGAGTCATCAGTGGTGAAGCAAGAGATGCAATCATGGAGCTGATCATGAGGAACTGTCATTACACAGCCATCACCTGGGCTGAAAGATTTGTGGAAATCAAAGGCTTGGAGAGACTACTAGAAGTGTGCAGTGAACTTGAAGAGTACAAATATGAATCCGCTATGAACATCACTAACTCATCAAGAACGATTGCAGCAGCCTGTTTAGCAAGGATCTATGAAAACATGTACTATGACCAGGCAAGAGAAAATTTCAACAGTCATGTTGATGAATTTGTCAGAGACAAACTACTCACACCTGACCTTGAGTCTAAAGTGAGGGTGACAGTAGCCATCACATCACTATTAAGAGGTCCTCTTGATGTAGGCAACTATATTATTTCCAAGGAAGGTATATTGGAAATGATTCTGGTCATGGCTCAAACTGAGGACCCACTTCAGCAGAAAGTATCCTGTGAGTGCTTGATTGCCGCTGCCTCAAAGAAAGACAAAGCAAAAGCTATAATCGACAAGGGAGTTGATATTCTTAAAAAGCTGTACCAGAGCAAGGATGATTCTGTTCGGGTCAGGGCCTTGGTAGGTCTCTGCAAAATTGGCAGTTTTGGAGGAGATGATGCTTCTATTCGTCCATTTGCTGAAGGCTCAACGAAGAAGCTAGCTGAGGCTTGCAGGAGATTTCTAGTTAATCCAGCCAAGGACAAGGATATGAGGAAGTGGGCTGCAGAAGGCTTGTCTTATCTAACCTTGGATGCTGATGTAAAAGAAAAGTTGGTGGAAGACAAGCCAGCTCTTCAGTCCTTGATTGAACTAGCAAAAACTGGAGACCAGTCATGCTTGTATGGTGTTGTCACAACCCTTGTTAACTTATGCAATGCTTATGAGAAACAGGAGCTTATGCCTGAAATGTTGGAACTCGCCAAGTTTGCAAAACACCATGTGCCAGAGACACATGAATTAGATGATCCTGACTTTATTAACAAGAGGATAACAATCTTAGCCAAAGCTGGTGTGACCTCTGGTTTAGTAGCTCTCGCCAAGACAGAAAGCCATAATTCAAGGGAACTGATTTCCAGAGTATTTAACGCTATCTGTAGCCTTCAAGAATTAAGAGGTATTGTTGTTCAGCAGGGAGGTGCAAAAGTGTTGATACCAATGGCTCTGGAAGGCACTGACAAAGGCAAGAAACAAGCTACTCAAGCTTTAGCAAGAATCGGAATCACCATCAACCCAGATGTAGCTTTCCCGGGTCAACGGAATCTAGAAGTTATTAGGCCTCTGGTAGCTCTGCTTCACCCTGACTGCTCTGCTCTGGAGAACTTTGAGGCTTTGATGGCCCTATGCAACTTGGCAGGAATGAATGAAAGCACCAGAAACAGGATACTAAAGGAAGGAGGTCTGGCCAAAATTGAGCACTATTTGTATGAAGATCACACAATGCTGATCAGGGCAGCCACGCAGTGCATCTGTAACTTACTTCAATCTGAAGAGGTTCTAAAATCATATGAAGGCAATAATGATAAAACTAAATATCTCTACATCTTGTGCCAAGAGGAAGATTCCGACACAGTTATGGCAGCAGCTGGTGCTCTATGTATCCTTACTTCAGTGAGCAAGATTTGTTGCAGAAAGCTCTTGGATGTTGGACCCTGGTTGGATACATTGAAATGTTTACTGGCCAACCCTATTCCTGAAATACAGTACAGAGGAACTTACATGGTACTGAACATTATAAATGGTGACCGTGACATAGCTGCCAGGATATTCGAAACTGAAGTGATGGAAATTTTGATGGCCTTGACTAAAATGGAAAATCCTGAACAAAGCAGAATTAAAGAGTATGCTCAAAAGTGCCTGGATGCTGCAGAACAGCTGGGAGTGATTCGAAAACCTGACGAGAATTTTGGGAAGACTCCACCTGTTGAAGAAATAGATGAGGATGAGCTGGAAGAAGTAGAAAAGTAATATCCAGAACTTTGTAAAATTTTGGAATTTAACATTGAGCAAAAATTTGTCCTTGAAAACATTGCTCACATTAAACTTGCAGGAGCTTGGTATTATGCAGTCTAACCCAGCAAAAAAATGGAAACTTAGAAAAAATCTCTACAAAAGAGTATTTTGAAATATTCTGTCGATTTCACTGCCTTAAAAAATAATGCTCTAAATAGAATTGTTAAATAGTACTTAATTACAATTAGTTTATTGTAGTAAGTACCGAATAATTTTATTGGCATTTGAGTAACTTAAATTATGTATAAGAAAAATATTAACTATTTAAAGTCCTAAGTTGTATTTGTTACTTTGATTTAATAAAATTTGTACTGTTTTTATAGCTGCTTTGTGTTTTTTTTTTTACTTTACCTCATATTAGTCTTACTTTTATTAGTTATCTGCAAGACGGTGATAAAAGCGACACGGAAATTCCTGTTACGAACTTAAAAAAAAAAAAACAGGCGATTTCTTTCACTCGTCTGTTATTCAATATTTGTGTGACAAGGACGGTACGATTCGAGTGAAGAAACTGAAGAACTTGGTAGGGAATATAGGTTCAGTTATAACACTAATGTGAATGTGACTAATGATCTATTTGAGTAAAAATGGTAGGATGAATAAGGGATTCAAACTTTCGGAAGTGCTATTATTATACATGCAATCTTAAATTTTCAAAACTTAATTTAACTGAACAACTGGAAGTGTTTGGTATTTTGAAGTAGTTAATTCAATCTATAATCACCAAATTATCATTATACTGATTGGAATTAGCAGAAATCACTAGGTGTAAGCTTTCTGCAACGCATTATTGCTCATTTAGTCGTGACTTGAGCTCAACTTACGAAAAATAGACGTACCTATATGGTGAACTAATGTAACCTGAAATAATACATATTTTTTTAGTGTTTAATAGTATTTTATGCAACAGTTGTATAAGAAGGTTCAAAAAATGCGAATTGCGTGAGTTGCGATACGAGCCGCGAATGCGGCGAGTATCGCAAATAGAGACGCAATGAGCGTTTTTTGACTTAATTATACAACGTTGCATACAATACTTTTTCTACGACTAGGTTAAAATATAAATTACATGGACGTCACGCGTGTCTCGTCCGGTCTCTCCGAGTGTGTACAGCCAGCATGATAGTTGTGTCTATGGTAAACTTTTTTTTGATATGGCTGGTGACACGATGTGACGATAATTAAAATACTTTTTTTTTTATGTTGGCATCAATTAATTTAATTCGGAAAGTTTTGTTTTTCTTATGAATCGTAGGAATTTAATTGTTTGTTAAGTTGGTAGTTGTGAATTTTTATCGTGAAGTTAGAATTGAGCGCTTAATCCTTGACCTAAGTTTAACCTAGATTTAGAAGTCTGTGGATGCTAGCAATAACGTAAAGTGACTATAACGACACTAGTGCTGTTATGGGGAATAGAGTATAGACTTCTCTGAACTCATATTATGTATGTTCTTATATTAGTGTTCGTGACCAAGTAAAAGATAGATAACAGTACAGGAGTAGAAAAAACATATAAACAAACATTACTAATAATTCATCCGATTATTATTAAAATTTATTCAGTTGTGAATGAAGCATAATAATTTTAAACTTTAGCGCTTTTTTTTTTACTGTGCGCTACCCGAATACCGCGTCTTTCCCCCTCCACCTCTCTCATATATTCCTCTCCGTTCTCCCATTCCTAAGTTCATTTTTTTTTAACGTAAGGTCTTTTATGTGGACGGTTCAGACAGTAATTTTTTTTATGTTTGCAAATTTATGAATTACCTGAGTTATAGATTAATTACTATAACAACAAAACTTAAATTCTATTTTTATTTATATTAGTTACAATAGTTGACTTAATTATTCGATCAAACTTGATGAAGTTCAAAAACCGTTAGTTGTATTCGGAACGGAGAGAACGCGTCTTGTTTAAAAACCTTTTAAAATGACAGCTTGATTTGGTTTGGTTTCCGCTACTGTGCTATTGTGCTATTTTTTTGGTTTTCGATATTAAAATCGCTAGATTATGTCGATATCTACTGCTACAGGTAATAATTAAATGTCTATACGTATTGCTAAAAGTGGTGTTCATACGATTATAGATTATTTGCTGTTAAACACCAAGAGTAATAATTGGGAAGAAATGCCATGGAACCCCATATGGCGGTGCCCGCACCACATGATTTGGTGACGCTATTTGTTGAATAAAATCTTATTCCTGCAAAGCCGTGTAATTTTTCGCCCTGGAGTTGCAATTGATTGTAGGTTAAGGGCGCTGGTGTTTAATGGTTATGTTTCGATTTCTTACGTATTTTCGTGCGGGTTTGCTCTTTTTTTTAAAATCGCTACACGGCGCTCGCTCGCCAAGACGGTCAAGTTCGAGATATGACCTACTTAAATATATTATAATACCTAATGATAAGACTAAATTGAAATAACTGTCCAATCAGGTTTCAATGGAACAGCTGATTTTGAGTTTACGCGATTTTATGCTTTTACGTGGAGCTGTTATTAAATTTAACTTATTTGAGATACTATTAAGGCTATTCTAACATTAATTTTCTTTTTTTTACAGATGAACGCACAGAAGGTGATGATGATACTTCACAAGGAAGCCACCCAAAAGAAGATAGCAGTGATTCTGAGAATGAGAATGAAACTGAAAATGAACCCCAGGCCCAGAATGGGGTATCCATATCTCCCAGCCCAGAGGTACACGAAATCACCAGTGATGATGATGATGACTGCATTGTCACCAATGACAATGACAATGATGGTGGGGACGGAGATGAAGAGTCATCCAATTCCAGCACAGATTCAAATGACAGCTCCGATGACTCTCAGGACAGTAACAAAGCTTCGGAAGAAAAAGAGAATGAAACAAAGATTGAAAATGGGGATGATGAATCAGATATTGAGGAAGTCAACATTGAAGACCCTCTAAATCAATCTCACATCAAAGCCAAACCAATAGTGATCAGTGACACAAAAAGTCTAGTTGAATTGGCTGCAAAACAAAACAGGCCAAATGACACAGACCAGAAAGAGCCAACAGTTGTCATCATTGATACAAACTCAATCTTATCTGGCAAGGGTGGTTCAACTGCACAGCCAAAACCTCCCTCCACATCTGCAATGGACGCCCAGAACTTGTGCCAAAGCATTGCAGCTCGGGGAACAACAATAACCCCAGTCAGTTGCAAAGCGAGCAATAGTGCCCCACAAACCAATCAAAATAGTTCAGCGTCAACACCTCAGCCACAACCTAACATCTTGCCATCTCTAACAGATGACATGTTTGTAGTCGAGGCCCCTTCATTCATTGTCCCATATGTGTATGAAAAACCATCTATTCAGCCCTTTAGAGAATTTGTTGATAAGCTTGGAAAGGAGCTGGAAGAGCTGAAAATTAAAGAGGAACAAGAGAAGGCAGAAAAAGCGAAAGCAGAAAAGGAAAGAAAGGAGAAGGAAAGACAAGAAAGAATAGAGAGAGGTGAAGAAGTTGAAGAAGAGGAAGAGGATACAGAAGCCAAGTCATTAGAAGATGAACCAGCTAAAGAGAAGAAAGAAAAGAAGCAGAAAAAACGAAAACATGGTGGTGACGATGATGATGACTCATGGGACGGGTCGTCCTATGACTCAGAAGAAGCTATGAGTGAAGATGAAACTGTGATCATCAAAGTTAAAGATGACTCTATTGGGGATGTCAAAGATGGGTTAGGATTAAATGCAAAGGGACTCCCTGGTAAAAAAGACACCTACTTTGATTGTACACTAGGCCAGTTCTTTATCAATATTGGAATGAACCTAGTCCAGGAGTATGTCCAAACTGACCTTCTCAAGGTCCAAAATCGTAAACTTTACAAAGAGAAAAAAGGTGGACGAAGTACAAAAGCTACAGAGTCTGCTATTACCTCACTCACTCAAAACCTAGAATTTAGTAAGAAAACTAATGCTCCCTTCGCCCTAAAACAGATGAGATGTGAATTTTGTAGTTTTAAGACAGAATCTAAGCTGGTGATGTCGCATCACATGGAGGCACCACACATGAAGAATAACATTTACAAATGCAATACCTGCGCCTTTGAGATCCGCAGCCCCCACGACATCCTGTTCCATATGGAGGCCGAGCACAATATCCGCGGCCGCCTCGAGCGCGCGCCCGCCTACCAGCAGTGCGCTAACTGCCACTTCGAGGACAACAGCAAGACCAAGCTCGCGCGGCATCTCATAGCCTGCGCCAAGAAGTTCAAGCCGGAGTTCAATCTTGGCCCGCCGCTAGAGTGGGAGCCGCCGGCGAAGATACCCAAGCTGACCCGTGCGCGCAACAACGTGGGAACGACGTACCCAGGCAACATGAATAGGCTGCAGGCCGGGAATAGCGGCCTGGGGCGACCGCCGCTGGGCCTGGCGGGCACGGGCATGGGCGGCGCCATGCCGACGCTGGGCCGGCCGCGCGGCCGCCCGCCGCTCGCCGGCTCCGCGCGCGGCGGCCCGCTGCCCGGCGCGCCACTCGTCCGCGGCGGCGTCATGATCATGCACAACTCGCCCACCACCATCGCGACCATCGCCAACTATCCCATAGGGAACAACCAGAACGCCAACTCCACCCCGAAGATATCCATCACGCCCCTGCCCCGAGCACCGCAGCCGTCGTCGTCCCAGGCCCCGCCCAACTCGAAGGCGACGTTCGTCATCTGCGAGATCTGCGACGGCTACATCAAGGACCTAGAGCAGCTCCGGAACCACATGCAGTGGATCCACAAGGTCAAGATCCATCCCAAGATGATTTACAACCGACCCCCCCTCAACTGCCAGAAGTGTCAGTTCAGGTTCTTCACGGACCAGGGTCTGGAGCGGCACCTGCTCGGCTCACACGGGCTAGTGACGAGCTCGATGCAGGAGGCGGCCAACAAGGGCAAGGACGCGGGCCGCTGCCCGGTGTGCGGGCGCGTGTACCAGTGGAAGCTGCTGAGCCACGTGGCGCGCGACCACGGTATGGCGCTGAAGCCGGCGCACCTCTCTTACAAGTGCACGGTCTGCACGGCCACATTCGGTATGTACAAGCAGTTCGAGAACCACGTGTACTCCGCGCACAGCGTCGTCGCCAAGCGCGTCATGGACAAGAGCAAAGCGCCCGCGCCGGCCGCCGGCGGCGTCAAGCTGCCCGACTCGGACCCGCTGCTGAAGCCGCTCAAGATCAGCGACGAGATCACCATCATCCCGCAGCCGGCCAAGTCCAGCATCACCATCACCGCCAAGGGGAAATAGCACCCCAGTGGAGCCGGCGCGAACCCTCTCGCGTGTACTGTGACACCCCCTTTTACCAACTCGGCAGTATTGTGTACATAGACCCTGCACTCTGACCGACTCTGACCCGGCGTCGCGCGATAGTGACAATTTAGTTTATGTGTGAATGCTATTTTGGAAACAGATAAATACCTCTACCTGTGTAAGCTGTGAATTCAGTGTATGATACGGGAATACGACTATTACATAGATATACAGCAAAAGGTATATTTTGTGATGTGAAATAGGTTCTTGTTTCCAATATACTTGTGACTTGTTGAGGCCACTAGCCGCGGTGGTGGCAGATCTGTCTGTATGCAGTGATTCAATAGTTGAGTAAGTGTGTGAACGCACCCTCGGGGGCCTGAAAGTGATCCTATTTATTTATGGAATTGCTGTTAAAAACGACTAATGTATGCCTAGTTTAATTTAGTTTGACCATGGTTCAACAGAGCTCGGATCTATTGTAAAATATTTAACTTAAGTATGTTCCACTATGTATGTACAATATAATCATGAAATCGTTATTATAGCTTAGTTAAGGTAGAGTGTAAACTTAGATTAAGTACAATATTTCAACACACACCCTGTCTTTTAAAATCATAAATCGAGTTAGACACAGACTCAAGCATACACATTGGTAACTTCTTATTTATTTCTGATCTCAGATAAACAGACTAGACTGGAGTGTTGATTTGGTAAAAGTTTACTAAATTGTTAATGTACTTATAGAACTGAAAATAATGTATTTTTTTTATTTAATAAAAAGACCATTGTATTTGAGGATATTTTAATTACTTCAACATTTACAGTTACACGTTCATCATCTTAATAAAACCCCGCGAGAAAAATGATATTAGCATACCACGCCCGTAGCCATAGTTCAAACTTCAATACAACAATGTATTGAAGGTTGACCTCCACTGGCTACTTGGGAGTTAGCGCGCGAAAAATGCACATGGCGCGCCTTCAAATGGCGCGCATCATGGCTGAGCTCGACGAGATGGCGGCAAGACGCCGAGTCGTGGCAGCCGAGGGGGGGAAGTATTATTATTATCATGTCGGGGAGCAACCGGCCCGACAGGGGGCGCCACTGGACGCCTATCCTTCATTCCAGGAATAAAAGGTCTTAAGTGCATTATAACCTAACGGCGCATAAGCCTTTTTGGGTTAGGGGGTATATATACGCAGCGTAGTTATGTACATAGGTACTTATATCTACACATTTGGGTCGTAGTTGCTGTTACATAACAAGCTCGCTTAGCAGTCTATATATTTTAACGGAATAGGGTTCGAGGGATCTTGTGCATAGTTACTTGTTATGTCTGTGTTGTTATGTATACTTCGATCGTAGCGTAACAACGCCCGGCGGTTTACGCATCTGTCTGTACTGGATAGTAGTGTAAAATGCAATATTTTCAAGACTAATTTTACCGTTTTACTGTAGTAACATCAACCTAATCGAATTTCGCCGGTATTTGTATTTATTGTAACGCCTGAATATTTCAAATAGCAAAAGTAAGGAACTATGAGTTAAATATAGGTACATGCAAGTAAGCAAAGGAGCTTATCTTTTTAAAGGATGAAGAAAAAGAAAGCAACATACACGAAAACATACGCATAGGAATTATATGTAAAGACAAGGTCTGCAGGTGTATAGTACTTCCATGTACTTCTAATCTAACGGAATTTGAGCATCTCTCGTTACGAATATCAACATAAAATCATATTCGTATTGTCGCTATTCATCAAATCATTCGTTTAAATGGTGGCGGAAACATCATTTATCATCTATTCCCTATCCATCCACCCCTAAGATCCACCCACGTTTACCTGGTTGTGTTGTGCCCGTCTACTACCAGGATGAGCTAAGTAGCACCTCGTGTCTATATTGTTGGATACAAACGAGTTGTAAAGTTAATTTAACCGGATAGAACTTTGTTACGGTACGTGTTCAAGGCTACATTCCCATCGGACTTTAATGTAGAAAAATTGTATTTCCCGAGGAATAAAATTGCACTGTACTGGTTCCCTTGTCATCCCTATTTTGGAGTGAGGTATGGTCCTCTCCTCTTCCCCCTGGATTTGATACAGTCTCAAATTCTTTTTAACACTTGTTGCATAAGTACAGTCAAGTGGCGAATTGATTACCGTTCGTATTCCCAATGTCTGGCCGCCCTGGTCGGACCTACAGGGCAAAGAGAATATAACCACTACATTTCTACAGGGCCTTAGGGAAAATCCGCCACTGATTCCATACAGATTACGGAGGCGGGAGGCCGTACCCATTTTTTTTTCTTTTTATTGCCTGGCTTGACTGTAGGGCGCCTGCATGGGCCCTCTAACAGTATTAGTACATTGTTGCGCGGCGGAGGTGAAGCCCCCGCCGCGCGGATATAGGCAAATTTTATATAATACTATTAGCCTTATTAGCTAGTTGTGTATTAGTGTTTATTGCAAGTTAATCCTAATGTTATGGCAAGATGGTGTATTTATGTTGTGTAGTGGGTCTCTAATTGCGTGTTTGATGAGTATCTGGGGCCCCGTTTCACGAAGCTACAAGTTACAATTTTACAAGTGTAAACTAGCAACATTGCTCAAAATAGTCACTACAATCGTTTCACGACGCTACTTTTCTACATATTGTAAAATTCAAGTTAAAAGTGTAAATTCTGAATCATAGCCATTTTTTATATTTTAGTGGTTGAAATTGCTTGAATCGTACTAGCGTTTCTCGAAGATTTTGTTAGATTGTTAACTTGTAATTGTAAAATAGTAAAAAAATCTACCCAGCTTCGGAGCTAGGTAGACTTGTAAATTGTAAGAGTTGATGTAAAGTATTGTTAAGAAATCTATGCTGAACGGTGAAAATCTACTAATATATCTATACATATAAAAAAACCGTAGTAATACTATGTTTGCACATTAAAGATTTCACAAAAAAGTAGCTTGGAAAAGCTTAAAATCTATCTATACGTATATTAGTTGCGGGCGTGTCCCTAGTATTGTAATAAATAATAAACGCGTGCAATGTTTAACATTATTAACTAATAACTCGCGGAAATTTGATTCGTAAAATCTCTCGAATATGGCACAAGTCTTAAAGCCTGTGCCTTGGAGTTTACGGCTTTTCACGCATGACACGTTGTACTTTTTGTTACAGTGGCTAAAATTCCCCAAAAATTTCCTTTTTCATATGCAATGCAACACTTCTTTTAGAAGAGTAACCTTTTTATTTCCGTGTCTTTCGTACTTTAAATTCAATTCTACCATAGACCGCTGCATTCGACAAACACTTGCATTGTAACATTTTGCGCTTGTTACTTGTGAACTTGTAACTTGAAGCTTCGTGAAACGGGGCCCGGTCTTATTTTTAACCATTCGCTCCATTTGTACGTTATCGTTCGTTCAGGTCATTGTTCACTTCACTTGTCAATTTCGATATTCATTTATCTACGTCACATCCCGTGTTGCCAACTTAGCATGTTACTACCAAATTTAGCACGTTTCTAATCGATTTCGCACTTGTGTGTGACTGCGATCCGTATTGGAGCGTTCTTATTTTACGCATTCTTAAAACTTTGCTTGTAGTGCGTTCGTTTACGGCACGCACACATACTAGCGCGCGATGTGCCTTTTGTAGGAAGAAAAATTACTGCTATTATACTGTGTCACTGCTTAACGCATTGCCTGAATTCATAAATCTATAGAATGTTTCCAATTTTAACATAACATCCATATTTCCATTAATTCACTTTTAAACTGTATGTACCTAATCATGTAAAATGTGTATTTAACGTTGTCTTCGGTTAAATCATGCCTGAATATTAGGGTTTCTGCATAGATGTAAGTAACCATATAATGTACAAAAAAATGTATGTTAAGTAAACAAATATTGCTACACTACACTCTACTGGGGTCCATGTATTATTAGGATTAAGTCCCAATGTATTGGTTTGCAATGAATAAATGACTAATATTTTAGACTGCTAATGAAATACTCTTTAATTTACTGTAAGATAGTAATATAAATGCCATTATTATTGGTAAATATTAGTATTTTATCGTCCATTTATGAAGTTCAGCATAATTTAGTACTTTTTCCCTTGCAATATTAGTCAATGACCTATTTACAGACAAGCCTCTGGCACTGGAATGACAAGCAAATAAAGAAAAGAGATCCAGCCATACAGATTACAACGAGTGCTCACTTTCACTCGCATTCCTGTCGCTTAGGAATCGTCCTAATACAACGCGACTATGCGATTATCGCAAGTTCGCGCGAATTTTACTAATTGATTAAAAATATTGAACTCGAATAGGTGTCTCCATATAATATAATCGCGTAACGTAGCCACGTTGTATTAGGACGATCCCTTACTCGCGTAAGTCGCGTTTGCGTTTTTGAAACTTGCTTGACAAATTTTACACATCGGTGGCAATATGTGTCATATTTAATTTATTCGGGTTATAAATATCTCTACCTCTTTCTCGTCTATTATCCTGTGTGTATGCTCATTCATAGAAATTCACTTACAGCTAAAAAGCTGTAAGTGAATTTCAGAGTTGGCAACTCCGGTCATGTCAGTTCAGTTTCTATTTTATTCGTTTCATGAATCGTATCGAATCATTCATTCTAAGGCCGGCCTTACACAGTCTGAATCCGAATCTGAATTCAGAGTCTGAATTCCGGAGCCTGGCCTTACACAGTCTGAATCCGAATCTGAAAAAATCAGAATGTGTGTGGATAATAGTTAAATTGTATGCAATTCCGTGCGTTCTGAATTCAGACTCTGAATTCAGAGTATGAATTCAGATTCGGATTCAGACTGTGTCAGGCCGGCCTAATTATTCTCATTCATCTTTGATCTCACTCAGACAGAGTGACTCATTCACTTAGTTACTTCACTCACTCACTCAATCAATCTCATTCACTTGGAGGAGGATGCTGAATCGGGAAACATGTGTCTCTGTTATCTGCTCCTTGCTCTTAAACTCCGGTGAAATTAAGCGCCAAGCTAATTGCGAAATCTACGAAGAAACATAATCTTCATTTAAGGTAAAAATCCATTTACTTATTTTGTTTGTTTTAAATCTGAACCTTTTAGACGCCACGTGTCTGGATCCGGTCTCACACTCACAACCATACCGCCGCACGTGCCAACCCTGGTGCTTTTGGGAGAATAGTTATCATACTCCGTAGGTATTACATTTCCGATATCAAAGATTGTTTATAAACGATTACGATAAGCATTTTGTTCGGCAATGTTCGGCAAGATGTCCGGACGGGCTGATAAGATTTAAGTTTAACCAATGCAAATACTATCGATCGCACTCGGACATGCCCCCGTCTGTTTGTATAGGCTAGGCTTGTTTACTTTAAACCGATTCACTGAAGGCATATCTTGATCTTGTGGTAACATAACCTAAAAATTTTAGGGTTGGCATCCCTAACATATTGGTCAATTGGTCATACAGATTCCAGAAAAAGAGCATCTTCCCTGTGGACAATACAATAGTTAACGGCGTGGATACACATAATTAAATATGTTTTTTATTTTAAATGGTTATTAGTACTACATGTGGACATGCCTACTAGGGTCCAGAAAGAAAATTAACTTTTAAAGCTCTTAATTTTGGTGATGTCCACAGGAATGATCACTAACTCATACTAAAAACGGTGTGGTCCAGATAACTAGTTAATTTAATTAGGATAGTTGAGGCGTCCCTTGAAGCTTAATTGCTTAGGCGTGTTTGAGGTGTTATGGTAAATATGGGATTTAACACTTACCTTTTTATCCTTTCTATTTTTTTATAATGATGAAAATACACAAGAGCCAAAATGTGTTATATGATCAACACGTGATATTAAATGATAGGCCTGATCTTATTTTAAAATCATAATTCAACATTTGCATTACTATAGAAAAGCTAAAATGGCCATTTTTTCTTGTTTTCAGAGTAGTGATGCTGCGGCTGCTAGACATGGAGAGGTATGAATCCTTTTTCACATCACTGAACTCTTAGTATTTAAAACTTAACTATAGCTATCCAGTCACTGAGGCTGTATAAGGCACAAATGCTATTTTTATCCGACTGCGGCGAAGTCCAAAGGAGGGTTATGTGTTTGGCCTGTATGTATGTATGTCCGTTCCTGTGTCCGCTCATAACTACTCAACGACATATCCGATTTTGATAAATGATACATCATTAGATTCGTCTTGATGGTGCGAGTGTCACTGGGCATGAAGTTCGTTAAAATAAACAAAATGGCGGATTTAATGCAGTTTCAAAGTGCACCGCGGTCGGGTTTTTTTTTAGTATTAATATCTGGGTCGATTTCAGATGTTTTCTAGTGTTTTTCTATTTCATTAGTGTCACTCTATTTTTACTGCAAAAGACAATCAAGTGACGACAACTTTTGATTAAATCATGTGTAGCCTCAATACCTGTCTATCATTCATAATAAAAGATAAGTGTGATCGCCATCGCTTGCTGCTTTATTTGTTAGAACAGTAATGAAAATAAAGGCTCTGAAATCAACCCATCCGTCAGGTTAGGTGGCATGACTTGTTGAGTGCCAAGGAAGCTTAAGAGATTTAGGTATGCACAGAAATATCTGATACAACCTTCTTACTATAGGAATTGAATGGTGTTAGATATTTTTGCATTCTCTGTTTCATCATAATTATATTGCCGATGACTGTACTCACTATAAGTTTCTTTTCTTCAAATGCCTATAACAGAGCAATCAGACCATCTGATTAGCATATCTTATTTATCAACATTTTAATGATGATATCAAACACGAGCCGAAAATGTGTTATTTTGATAACAACATGATACCAAAAATGATAGGCCTGATTTATTGCCATCTTAATCTCAAATGCGTTTTATCCTTATCGGAATGTAAATAGTATTATCTCTTTACAGATTCAAGGGTTGTCACCAGGAGCTGTTGGACTATGGATGAATCCCGAAGAATTAAGTTGCTGTATTGGACCAAGTGAAAAATGAAAGACCTTCACCATGAGTTACTCCTGCAGAAAGTGGCCAGGGTAAAAGTAAGCCTTTGGTTGAGGAATTTGAACTAGCACGAAGGACTATTGGTTTCTATTCACATTTTACTGATAAAGAAAACTGAAAGGAAATAAAGAGTTTTTAAATTAGTACTTGTTTTTCATTGCTATAAAATATTACCCCTAAACTTATAAAAATAATGTTATGTTTCTGGCAGTCTGCTTTGCCCTAAGGTTAACTGATATAAAATGCCTCATGGCATTAAGTTCGCCTTTTATACAATACATTTTATTTAATTCCTAAAATAAATGTAGGATAAGAAATCAAAATATACAATGATTTTTGCATTGCTTTATTAAATCTATCCTTACGCTATAAACGGGTTTATTTAAACTATCACGCAAAAACTAAAACTTAGTAACAATTGTACAATACTGGTATATCTGCCTCTTATTTTTTTATGCTCTAAGCTAAACGCTAAAATATGTACCTACGAAAAGTACAAAAATCGTAAAAATCCATCTTTTTGTTCGAATGCAATTTAATTGCAGTCGAATATAAAATAGTAATCGTTTTAGAGTGTGTACTGAGGCAGGCGTAACTAGAGGCCGAACATTTTAATTAAAAGCATTAGCCCTCTTTTGGTATCTGCCTCCTGATACGGATTTTATTATTCTTTCATCCCACTAAACTCGTAGCAGTTCTTAGCTGGTCCATTTCGCTTGCTTGTAGTGATTGATTCTGGTTGTACCTACCTCCAACCCCTAAGTTCGGAACCTAAGTACTAAAGGCATATCTTCCTTGTCACTCGTCTCGTTGGTATATATTTGAATGCAGCCGTAAGGGAGGCGCTATAATGCTGTGACGTCATTAGTAATTTCAGTTCTGTAATTGTTATCCTCGGTTGGCGATTGTACTCAACCGATTCAACTACCGCTTGTATGTAAACCAAGGTACACCTACTCATTGCTTGTTTCTACTTTTAATTTGAAGATGGATCGCCTAGTTACGCCGTCATACCAGCCTAATTGCGCGGGTTCCTCGGGTTGACCTCGGTGACGTTCTGCAGACGAATGGTGACGTCGACGAGCGCCATGTTGGGCAGGATGAAGTCGTTGATGTTGTTGGCGGAGGACGAGGGCCGGTCGAAGGGGAAGCCCATGGCGCGCTTGTCCGGGAACAGTTGGTCCTTCAGCCCGCAGAAGCTGGAGGCTTGCTCGCAGCTCAGCTGCGTGCCGTCGGGTTGGTCCACCTAAGAGATGAAAGTTCAATTATCCTCATTTCTATACTGGACTAAATAGGTTGGCCAACAGAGCCAGTCGGCCTCACGAAACGTCTAATCTAATTGAACCAAATTGAATAAACTTGAATAAAGCATTTAAACATTCCTGCTCATTTTAGGAAGGACGCACCCTCTCCCCGATTCATTTTGCTATACGTCTCAAGATGAATGCAGTTATTCGCCAGAATTAGTGATACTTTTGATCATCCCCTTTTATCTTAGCGTGTTGCAAATTTGCTCGTAAGGAGCGTCCTTATTGAGAGCATTTTTTCGCGAACATTTGTAAACGAGCAATCGCACCAACAAACCAAAGTTCGGTTATTTGACACCACACGAATATTTGACGCCAAATGCTCATTACATGCGAATACTCTCAGTATAAGGACGCTCCTCGCATAAAAGACCGAGCAGCGGTGCCGGGTGTAGACGGTAGGATCACAGTACGTGTTACTTTTGAAAATATTGAATGGTCGTTTTTGTCGCGCGGCTATTCTGTTAGAGGTAGGCAAGGTATACTCACCCTGTCCAGGTCATAGTTGGAGCACATGACAAAGAGCTGGTACTGCGCGCCGGCCTCCGTGCCCCTGGGCACCAGCATGTGCTGCGGCCACCCGCAGCCGCAGTAGTTGAAGGAAGCGAGGTCGGTGCGCCGCGGGTCGTCGCCCTGGATGCTCAGGTCACGGAACGTTTGCTCGAACGGGATGGTGATAGAAGACTTGGTAGAATCCTTGGTGATGGTGTTTTGGCCAGCATTCACTACAACCACAAAGTTAATAAGAGAAGGTCGCGGTGACGTAGCGTGAAGTAGAAGAACGACTCAGCACAGTCTTATCAGGCAATAGATGGTGTACGGCTCTATATACGTACATGGCACCACGAAGCGGTCCATCTCAATGAACATCTTGCGCTGGTCGTTGAGGTTCCAGGGCAGGTTGCGTTCGTCGAACTTGGGCGATATGAAGATGCGCACCGTGGTGCGGCGCGCGGGGCCCGTGTTGTTCACGTTGATCCTGCCCACAGTAGGAAACTTTCACTAAGTAGATAATAGGAACAACAAATCAAAAGTGCTAGCCCTTTTGACGGAAGGGACTTCATTTAATTCTTTCTCTCGTGTCACTATCTTCTTTCTGGTATGCTATTCAGCGCGTTCAACGTTAAGTGGTAATACTGGTTAAGAAATTCTGGTCTGGTGTCAATATTCTTGGTGTACACTATTAAGTCAGAATTCATGGACCCAAAAGCTCTCACACCTAAAAGATTAGGGTACCATGACGACATATTTTTGGATCGTATACTCAGTGGCGGAGCTAGACCCAAATTTGACGACGAGGATTTTTTCTTTTTTTTTCGTTGAGCCTTTGAGAGGCGTGGCCCTTGAATCACGAGGTCGTAGGCGGTGATGGCCTACGTCGCCTACGCCTAACGCTGCCTCTGCTTATACTTAATTGCTCGATGGCGGGGCACTGCCGTGCCCCCAGATACAATAATACCTGGTCTAGTACTCCAAGTCAAATATTATTGAAAAGGAGTACCTACATCCAGGGACGACATGATACGAACTTCGGTGTAGCTTCAGGTGCGCCGATAGTGACTGATTGACAGCTAAACTTACACATATCTGAAGGGTCGGTGGTTGAGGTGAGTGAAGCGCGCCAGCACAGGTCCGCGGTTGGAGAAGTCGAGGCCGCGGGAGAGGTCCACGTCGCTCTGCATCCAGAACGTGCTCAGCGTGTTGGGCTGGCCGCCCTGGGTTTGAATCATGGCTGACGTCATCTGGACGCCCGGGTTCTCGAGCTATAATAAATTTTTGCTTTATATACTGGATAGATAGACATATTAATCGAGGCTGTAAAGGTTGTTTCATTATGGCCTAATGTATGCCGTCAAACTTAAGGTAAGGCACACGTTTCGTAGCCCGCCAGGTCTCTACGCTACGAGAGGTAATAGGTAAGTATACAATATTCGAAGTCTTTTTCTTTGAAGTTCAATTGGATTAATTCTGTGCCTGTAGCAATCACGCACAATCCTCTTGGTTTTTCACTGAAATTTCACTACGTCAGGTACGAGGTCTCACAAGGCACTCGACTCGTAGCATTACTGAGTATTTAGCTAATCGACTGCTGATTGGGGCAAGACGAATAACCAGGATGGCAGCATTACGGGCAGTACCTCAGAGCGGGTATAGCGCGGCACATATGCGGACTCCTTGTGAGACTGGAACAGTTCGTCGATGAAGGAGTGCCAGCGGTAGAAGAACGGGTCGCGCATGTTCGTCGCTTCGTCCGCCATCACGTTGAACGATTCCTGTAGGATTAACACACATGGTTTAAGTATACTTATGTCAAGTATAGTTCAAGCCTTATTGAGCTTACTATGGGGCTAGTTCGATTTGTGTAAGATTGTTCCCTAACATTTATTTATTTATTTATATACCTACCTACTTATATCTTTTTTGGAGAACATGCGTTATTTTAGGGCATTTATACACCTACGCATTGCGGTGTGTCAAAAACAAATGTGACGTTTTCAGGCAAAACAAAACGTACTTTGCCGCTCTTATGTTGTTTTAGTGCTAATTTTTATTAAACGTAGGTATCTTCTACTGCTAGGATCTAATTGACGGCTTCGAAAGTGGTACCTTTTGCCTGAGTAACACAAAGGGTGCGCTAGAGGAAGATCACTCGTTAAAACGATCAGGTGTAGGTACCGGGGCCGCTTGAAACAGCACAATTTTTTTCAAGATTCTGTTGGTTTGGTCTAAAATACCTCTTCAAACACGGGTCTGCTCGGCCTATTATTTTCCATTATGAAGTGACTAAACAGACAGAAGGGTGTTCTTGAGAGTTGGCGCGGAGCGTGTGGGAATTGTTCATGTGAGCGGAGGCCTTGACCACACAGCCTGTGATAACTCTGGAGCTCTTCGACAAAGAGGTTGTTACAAACCGACCATGTCAGAAAAGAGATGTAGCAACTGCGCATCCCATGACCGATGGAGCGTACTTAAAGGTTTTCGAGTGAGAGAGAGTCCCCCCCCCCCCCCCCCCCCCGGCCCCGCAAGATGGTCTGACGATTGTCCGTCGACAGTAGGGTCGCCAGGAGTCGATGGAGGCAGGAGGCGTGCGACCGTTCGTTGTGGAAGTCTTTGGGGGAGACCTATGTTCAACAGTGGACGAATCTAGGTTGAAATGATGATTATGATGATAAATTGCCTGTCCAAACCTGTATCGAAGTATCCCGTGTATTCTGAAGCTGTATCTATTTAATTTGCTGTATTTAATAAGCTGTAGAATAAACTGACTGACGATTCGCGAATCTTATTACTAATGGTCACTGCGACTTGTTGCTGTTGGTATATGGTTTATGGTTTAAGACATTTATTCCTATAAGAATACAATACATATTCACTTAAAATAGGAACTTAAATCTAAAGTGCTTATTTATATTTTTACAAAATGTACTCGGTTGGATGCCGCATTTCAAATTGATAACCGCGCGCGCTTAATGCTATAGGCATAAAGTTAACATTCATAAAACAGGCGATGCGCGTTCCAGCGTAAGTGAGATGCGGGAACCATACGGAGTTTTAAGAGGAAACAGGAGGGCAGTTTTTCCATACAAACGTAGTCCCCTGTTTCCTCCCTGGATAATGCTAGTAGAGCAATCGTTTTTTGTCCAAAAATCTATGGCTACTATAGATATGTTTCTATGTTTTCCTTTTTACGATAAATTGATTCTCAAAAGAGATATTAACCTTCAAAAACCTAAAAAAAATGCCAGATTTTCCGCTGTGTTCACACATCCAGAAAACAAATTTGACTAGATTATTTAAAAAAAGGAAAACATAGAAACACGGCCAAAGCCTTTCTTTAATGTTTAATGAAAAAAAATGTTAAATAGGTTAAGTTTTGGGGAGGAAATCAGGGGACTACGAAAAGTTGTTTTCATGAAATTTTAAAAGGTATTTTCGGTCCAAGCTGCAGTTGTCTCTATCGCGCTCTGCGGGCGAGAGGCGGGCAGTGCGGGACAGCGACACATTTTACAAATACCTAATTTTCAATTCTCTCGACCTTACTGTTTCCTCTTAACTAATGTGGGTAGCGCTACAAAAATACACATAACTTGACCATCACCACGCCAAGATGATGCGCCGTGACAATGAAATCATGTTTACATTGGAATAATCAAAGTGATTAGGAACTCTGTTCACGATAATACTTATATGAAGAATTTATGACATGTTTTATTGATTAGGTACTTCTAGTTTGGTATCTATCTACTTATTTCTAAAATATTTTTAGTCACGTAATCTTTAAGTTTAGCTTTAAATATGCTTACGGAGGCACTATTTTTTATACATGGCGTAAGTTTATTGAATAATTTCGCGCCTTCGGTGACCAAACTTCTTTTACCGTAATTAGTTCTATGTGGATATATGTTTAAATCATGTTTACGCCGAAGGTTATGCTTATTTATTGTTTTTGTAAATGTAATTTTTGTATGTAGTTTTTTGTGTAAGATTTTGTAGATTAGGATGCAAGTTTTAAATACGTATATTTGTTTTATATGCATAATTTTCAGGTCTTTGTAAATCAATTTAGTAGGGGTTAAATAGTCATAACCGAATAATACTTTAACTAATTTATTTTGTGCAGTCTGCAATTTTTTCAAATGAGTATTCGCCGCGCATCCCCAGATCTCAATCAAATATTCTAGATGTGGCTTCACGAGGGAGTTATAGATAAGGTATCGAACTTTTTTGGGAAAACAGCCTACCACGTGACGGAGAGAACCAGCAAGGGAAATCATTTTTTTCCGTATGCGTTCTATTTGCAGATTCCAGGTAAGACGTGGTTCAAGTAGTAATCCCAAATATTTTTCTTCTTTAGAGACGTGAAGATTTTCGCCGTTGATTTTAAGGGGTTCGTATGTCCCAATGGGTTTGTTTTTAGCTGAGAATATCATAAAATTTGTTTTTGACGCATTAATAGTAAGGAGATTTCGTTGAAACCAATCACATAGCGTATCTAAGTCGCTTTGGGCGCGGTTTATTAAGTCAGCAATTGATTTTCCGAAGTAAGTCAAACAAGTGTCGTCCGCGTAAAGGGACACTTGTCCCTGTAAATCAAGTTTAGATATATCGTTTATGTATGTTATAAACAGTATATAGTTAATTAAGGTACTTATTTGTGTTACATGAATGCAATGTATGCATGCGCTCAACCAAACAATGTTAACTTTAAGTATTCTAATTCTCACGTAAGTGAATTGTAAAAATTCTTGCGAGAAATAAATTCTTTAAACCTAAACCTAATTTACCAGGTAGCGGTGCTCAGGATCGTGCACGTAGCCGGCGAATATGTGCCCGTTGTTGTGCAGCGTGCCGTACAGCTGCGGGTTGGGGGACAGGATGCTGGACTCCACCATGTTGCCCAACGTGTCGATGTCCAGGGGCATCGAGCCGCCGTTGGGCTGCACAGATAAAATGCAGTTGGGTCAATCAACTTTTTACCTGACTGCGGCGAAGCCCAAAAGAGGGTTATATGTTTGACCTGTATGTATGAATGTATGTATGTGTGTGCAAACGACGCCACTGTTAACTGACCACCCATAGAGTTTAACACGTTGGAATAAAGTTGAAATTCGTTTACAAATGTACCTACAGTTTAACAGTATGTTCGATTGTATGTAGGTATGTATGTCGAATCACCTTAAGTCATTAACAAATCGAGCGTCGTGTCTGTGTGGTAATTACCAATTGGACTCGTCCAGTTGCAATCGACTCTTCCAAAGCTTTTCTCCACCGCGCCATCTGTTCGAGCGTCATATTGACGTTATCAGCCGGTCGGTTCAGGTTCTGCCAGCGCATGCCGGACTGCCGCGGCGGCCAGCCGCGGGCTGACGTCAGGCTGTTCAGCTTCGGGAAGTACGCCTCAGGAACAGCTTCTTGAAAGTTGCTGAACTTCTTGACTCGTTTCAGAGCGTTGTTTAAACGCTCTGCGTTGTAACTATAATCATAATCAAATTTAGCAAGGATTACATACAATCGATAGGGGATTCAGGAAGTTGGTTCGACCCCTGCTGAAGGCAGGCTTTATCAAGTCGCGGCAACAGCCACTAACGACATCTGATGGAACAAGAAGACAGTATCCAAACAACGCTCAAGTAGATGGCGCTGATATCAATGTAGGTAGAGTGCGACTACGATAACCATACGTCGTTATCGCGGGTGCAAAAACGATTTGACAGTACAGAAAGATTATGAAAAACAAGCAATAACAGACGCAAAACATTTTAAGCAAGTACGAGTAGGCATAAATGTCCCGCAAAATGAGTTTTGCGTCTGTTATTGCTTGTTTTTCATAATCTTTCTGTACTGTCAAATCGTTTTTGCACCCGCGATAACGACGTATGACGATAACTTTGCAGAGCAACCAAACATATGGTAACACCTCCATTTAAATGTCACATTTTCATAGATATTTGACTTTTAAACTGAGGTGTTGCCATGTTTCGTTCTGCAAAGTTATCGTAGTCGCACTCTACATGCCACTCGCGCTCGTCATTCCCATTCCTTGTATTTTCGCGTTTACGGAGTTTTCTAATTGAGACGGCTATACATAAAATTTTCGGCCAATTTCCCTGGGACTTTGGTCCTCAGGCATAACACCCACCTGGAGAGAGATCTGACTATTATCCTCTCTATTTCCACATAGGTTTACACTAAAAGTACATAAAATTTCATGGTTTCGGGAGAGCCTTTAGCTGAATCCGCTACGACTTACAATCATAATAATTTACTATGTAGGTATGTACAATAGGTATTTATTTTACATACCGTGCGATAACTTGCTGATGCATGTAGAAGAACAACTCTCCGCGACGGTCTTTAGCGACGATGGCTCTGTCGCTGGCGGTGAACGGGAACACCAAATGCCAATGCCAGTGGTGAAGGTTGATGCCAATGTCCTCACGCCAATAGGCGAGGCGATGTTCGTCCTCCAAGTCAGTGGCGGTGAAGTCTCGTGGAATGATGACGGGAATACGCTGGAACGGATAGATTTTACGTGACCACAGGACAGTGCCGGCTTTACCTATGGTGCAGGGTGTGCACCGCACACGGGCGCAGGGCTTTAGAGGGCGCCAGGCACCGCCCGCAACGTCTCCAAATATCATGGTGGCTTGCGGCGCCGGCGCTCTCAAAAACCTTGTGCCCGTGTAATGACCGTCGCCGGACGCAAGAGCAAACCAAGGCGAGTCACGAGCGCTCCTTTCGTCCACTAGAGGGTGCCAGGGTATTGATTGCACACGGGCGCTACATGGGCTAGAGCCGCTTCTGCCACATTGGGTATTTTAATACCTAAATCCCCCTTCCTGGCCAGGGGATGACGTAAAATGATGTGGTGTGTACATTACGGGCGAATAATAAAGAGAGCTCCAGTGCGCCTAGCATAACTGGCCGCGACATCGATTCTTGCGCGACAGACCATCACCTGTCACTGTCACACTATATTGAGTGGAAAGAGATCGGTAGCATTTGTCGCGCGACAAAGAGTTGCGTGTCACAGTTGTGCTCAAGGTATAACATCGCAGATTCATGGTCCTCAACTACGGTTCGCGGCGAAATCTCCTTAATGTCCTTGGTGTGTCTTTCCAGGCAGTAAGTGGCCATTTTCTGCCCGCTATGCGCAAATAATACACCATTTCCTGCTCAGGGGAGCTCTGCGTATAGGTACAATTATTTACACAGCACGAACAGTATAAAGCTTAAAAATAAATTAGCCCATGTCCCTCACCAGGGCTCTTTTTAAACAGATAGGTATCCATTTTTGGATTTCAAGATGGTGGACATCTTTTTTTATAAATATGCACTTACGGCAGCTTCGGTCCCAGGAGTGATAGCCGCCGTTTCACGCGCTTGGGCAAACACTTTGGAGTCCAAGAACTTTGACGGGAACGTCTCTGCAAAGTTCTGTATCGGGACATTCCTAGTGTCGCGTCTGTAATGTAACAATAACAATGCAAAATAGTTTCGTTAAATACTGAGATTCGGCATTATGGGGCAACGGTTCGGTTTCGGCATGCTCTACACTACTTAAAGTACACCATCAACCAAGCAAGTAGAGGGTTATTCTTCAGAAATATGTCTGCGACTTATTTCTCTGTCTACATACATTGAGTATGAAAAATGGCCAGAGGAATAAGGTGACCGCAGACATATTTCTGAAGAATAACCCTAGATATAGAAAGTCAAAAGGGGGACGGGTCATAGATAACACACTCAGATGAAAATATCGCCCAGCAAACCTCCCATACTCTACAATTGAACGAAGTACTAAATGTTTCACTCATGCTAATTACAAAGTACAAAATAGTACATTACACAACTAGGGTGGTAAAACAAAGAAAGGCCGAGATTGCAGATGTTTGCGGCCCGAGCTGCAAGCGAGGGACGTCAATATGCGATCGAGGGCTTTCTTTTTTACCTCCCGTGTTGTGTACATACCTACACAACACTGTGTTTATGTCTACACTTGACCAGAATGCGGCTTTTTCCGTAGGTACGCGTAGTGTGCGGTAAAAGCCACTTTATGGCCAGGTGTGGCATAAAATAGGTAAGTATATATTTTTTTCCTCCCTCCTATACCTGAACCGATATTCAGGCGCACTACCCTATCTCACATTCAACTCGAGCTGCAGTATTTCAAAACTTGATATGTTTCATTTAAGACAAATAGTTATTAGGGTACCTGTGCATGAGAGCGACGGAGTAGCAGTAGTTGAACAGCTGTGGGTTCAGGTTAGCGCGCGCGAAGATGCACGTCGACACGAAGTCTTGCAGCTGGTTCTCGGGAACGCCTGGAACATAAGTATAATACTAGAAATAAACAAAATTAATAACTATGAAAATTCAATAGGTACTTAGTTTTCAATTACGTTAACTTCAATTTAATTCGGATTTGCAATAAAATAAGTAGGTACCTAATAAAGTTTTTATAAATATTCGTTAGCTAAAGATAATGACTAGGTATGCATGCGGTAGATAAATTGGAACCGGTGCGGTGGTTAAAAATAAATACTTATCTTATTTTGATTTTATTTCGGTACTTATCTAACAGTTTTTAATTAGGTACTTATTGATTGTTTCGAAATCCGACTCGAAATTGGCCGTATATCTGGGGGCACGGCAGTGCCCCCGCCAAGTCGAGCAAAACAAAGGCACGGCCGTACCATTCTTTTCTCAAAGCCATTCAGGCCATTTTCAGCCTCCCGTAATTATGTACTGGCTAAGCTAGAACCCTGAAATTTCAGGGATATATATAGGGCACAATAATACTGATATTATATTCTCAATATCATTCAATTTAAACTTGTAGTTTAAGAACTATTTATTGCATGTCAAAGTTCCTTAGTTTTGTCGCTGACTGACTGACTCACTGTTTCACTGACTGATGATCATCATAATTCTAAGGTACTTCTACCAAACTCACAGGCTCCAAATTTTAAACATAGCTAGTTTTTAGCCTATCAATTCCAAAAAAAACCTCCAAATATCGCAATTTCTGTCACAACTGCACACATAAGTTTGTAATCGTATACAAATACATGCGATTACAAAGTTAGTTTTGCAGTCCAAATTGGAAATAGAATGGATTGGAATGTAATAAATAAAGGAAGATCACTTACAAAAAGAAATGAGATCCCATCAAAAACATTACATGTAAAAAGATGCAAGTCTCGCAACGCAGTTCTTTTACAACAAAAAAGTTTTGAGATGTAATGTTAAACCAAGTCAGTACCGGGCGGGTGTCCACAAAACTCGATTCCCACCGACTTGCCTATTATTTAACCGTGGAGGAACACCTTTTATAGATCTAATAATAGGCATACTAATCCATACCCGTCTCTTAATTACGTTGCGCACCTTGGTATACGTAACTTACCCATCAGCTCATCGATGACTTCGGTGGCGCATTCCTGGTGGAACGGCAGGAACACCGTGAAATCAGCGTCATGTGGCAGCCGGCGCGCCTTGGTGAACTGCGGCACCCTGGCCAAGGGCTTGACGGGGATCTTCTGCGACGACTCTTCCCCGAAGCGGTTGTTCAGCTCGATGCCGTTGTTCGAGTACTCTTCGGACTGCCGAGTCAAGTTAACAGTGAGATGTAGAAAAAAATGGACACATTTTCTTAAACAAAACCGAGCATCTTGAGTTACTTGTCAAAAACGGTTGTTAACTCATGACTGAACATGAATGTGAGGTCTAAGGGTCTTCGATGTTTTAGTGGACTGTATTATAAATGAAAGACTTAATTTTCCATAGTGAGCGCCTACCTCACTTAGGCACTGTTGAAGAGCTGATTATCACTTGATGATAAATGTAAAAGACTGAAGAGAGTAAAATAGAGTGAGTTGAAATGGCCGGGAACCGCCATTTTATAAGATTATTTTTGAAGGTGGGAGATTATTCCAAGAATACTCCCGCTAAGCTCGAGTCTTGTTCTGAGAAATGAGCCGAGCTAGTTCTGAGAATCAGCTATTCTTTTTGTGCGTGAGTGGGGGTTTGTTTACTTTATTAAAAAACACATATAATTTCACATTACACAGAAATAGCAATAATTAATTAAATTCTTATAAACGATGGACATTGATAAATCTTAAAATTAGAGTAAAACACACGTTATTTATGATTAAACAGTAAGAATGATTGAGTAACGAAACAATAATAAACAATAAAAGATTCCTATTAGATTTCAATAAGATTTCTATCCTAACTGATTGACGTGCGTAATTATCTAAATATATTTGCATAGCTGTTTCCGACAGTGTCCCCCTCGGTGTGACTACACCAGTATAGTTAAGGAAACGACTATGTCTAGAATAGAAGTAGTGAATGGAGTACTACTTCGTGGTACTTTAAGCTGCCTTTAACTTGACGGTGACTTTGCGTATTCTAGGCTTTTTTGAAGTCGTACGTCCAGTTTCCTGTAACTCGATTTTTTTTCCGAAATACATGTCTGTGTCTGTATTTCTTTCGAGTATTGTGGCTTTGGGTACCTTGTTGGCGCAAACTACGGTAGCAGAGGCCCTAGCTAAACGTGGGCGTTTAGAAAACGTACCTATATCGAGTAGGTACGGGAGTGGGTCCGATTTATTTGCGACTGACTCTAATTTTTTCGGGCATGCTGCGCCTGTATCCGTAGACGGGCTTAAGGCCAATTGATGGAGCGTACGGTCTGCGCCTGTGTCCGTAGGCGGGCTTAAGGCCAATTGGCGGAGCGGACGTTCTGCGCCTGTGTCCGTAGGCGAGCTTAAGGCTGATTGATGGAGCGGACGTTCTGCGCCTGTGTCCGTCTTTTTCGCCGTTGGACACCGATCGCGATGATAGTCTGTGTTTTTATTTTCTTTATGCCATATCGTGGCGGGAGAGCGAGCCGACTCGGAACTTAATTGTTCCCCTGTGTACTCAGCCGGTCGCTTTACCTGATCTCCTCCCCCATGATAAAAACGCAGGCTATTTTCATCGCACTCGGTTTCAATAGATACGGGGCCGGATACGACTTTGCTGTCGTGTAACTCTTTCTTGTTACATGGTCGTAAGAGGCCGGCCTCATTTTTATTTTCACGTGACGTATCTGAATTATTTATCGCGCGCAGATTCGGATCAATTTTAGGTATATTTTCGACACTTGCGCATTCAATTTCGTAATTTTCTTTTAATAATGCGGCTATTCCCGTTTCCGCGGGTGTCGATTGAACGCGGCCGACGAAAAAAGACCCACTCTCTTGCGCGTCCCTATTAGGCTCGGGCTTCGCTAGTCTAATGTGACTTACGAAAAAAGGCCTCTTTTGAGGCTCCGGAGCCGGCTCCGGCGTCGCTTGTGTGCTTATACCGTGCAATAAAATGTGATGCCCTGCCTCACAGCCAGAAATGCCGCAGGCTACGTACCTACATTTACTACCTTGCCTATGATTCGGATATAAACATCTAAAACACAACTTGCCGTTTCTAACAACCTCCCACCTATTTGCTATAGGCATCTTATTGAAGTCCGAACACTCACTTAATTTGTGTTCACCTCTGCATATAACACATTTATCTGTATAGGTGGAAGTTGCTTGGGTCGGCTGCGACGCCCTTGGGAGCGTTATTTTCGCGGGTGGCGCGGAGTTTCTTTTATCTATCGGTTCGCGTTTTTCTGTATACCTATTCCGATTTACTTGAGCTACCATCAACGGCCTAGGTTCGTCATAATCTGAATCTGATTGTTCTGAGTCACTGTAATATTCGTCATACTGTGGCGCGCGGCGACCTTTGCGCATGCGCGGTAGGGGGAGGGGCGCGGGGTCATAGTGCGCCTGCGCGGTGTGCACGTTGGCTCGCGTCTTGCGAATTTGAGATTTTCGCGTTGCGCTACTAATCTCGTTTAAAAACTGTGCCATAGCCACTAGACCCGGTGTCCCTTTATTAATTACGCGATATTTATTCCACTCGTATCGAACAATCAGATTCATTTTATCCACGATTTTATTGACGAGTTCGGGCGCGTATAGAAACTCGTTTTGTTTTAACGACTTAATGGTTGCCACGACGTTGGCAACTTGACCGGCAAAGGAAATTATATTGCTATTATCTTCAGCTAATCTGGGCATACGCTTTACGTTATGAATTTCGTTCAATATTATTTCCTCTGGGTCTCCGAAATGTCGTTCTAACGCGCCTATAATTTCAGCCGGAGATATCGTAGTGTACATTATGGACTTAACTGCGATTTTCGCTTCGCCGCGAAGCGCGCGACGTAAACGGCTGATGTTGGACACGTCCGAATGCATAGGTGCACTATCCTCGTACTCGGCCCTAAATGCGATCCATTCCTGAGGCGATCCTTCGAAATGAGGAAGGTCGTAACTTTGCCTCGAGGCCATGGGTGCATTCCTGTTCCTAGTTACCGCGTCTACGACCCTATGCGAGAGTAATTCTAAGTCCCTATTCATAAATTCGCTAGGTCGTTCGGGTTCGTTACGCGGCGGCGTGTACGGAGGTTCTTGCGTGTGTACACCTATCGCGGCTACCTGGCGTTGCTGTTGAGCAACCCAGCCTAATACGCGAGCATCTCTGGCATCGTGACCCGGCGCCGCCATGCTGGATACCTGAGACGCTTCTATCCTAGCTATCTCGAGCCTACTCCTAGCCGCGGCGGACGCGAGCTGTGCCTGCTGCAATTCGGCGTTCCTAACCTCTAATTCAGCCATTAAGACTGATAACTGACTAGCCCTATCATCTTGTACGCCTACCAAAGTCCGCGGATTACTACGTTGCTCGTTCTCCATAGAGTGAACCGATTGTTCATCATCCATGAGCGGCGCGCGGGTCAAAGGGGCGTGGCCCGGCGGCGCGGCGCCGGGAGTGGGGATAGACGGGTCAGAGTGCGCGGGGGGCGCCTCGGCTTCCGAAGCCTTACGGGGAGCGTTATCTTTCGGCATACTGCTACTTTCGTTTGCGCTACTGGTGCCTTTACTCCACGTACTGGTACTCGTCGTTGTCGTTTGACCGGACGACGGAGTTGTTTGGGAACGGGAACGCGATCTTGTAACGCGTTGTTCCTTATGCATAGTACACCGAGGGGGTGGGGGGTCCCTAACACTATCGGGCCCTAACGCGAACGTTACGGAATTGACGTCGCTGTAACGTTCGGGTACCTAACGTCCCTACGGTTTCTTCTTTCTTCTTTCTTGAAGTTTCGCTAAACCGCTCTTGCATTTAACACCGCAAGGTGCAAGATTGGCCGCTCATCAGCTAAAGCTGGCGGAACTGAACCATGTCAGACCAAAAAAGAACCGAAGTCGAAACTTCTAGGTTCCCGGAACTCAGGCTAGGTACTGGGTTTGCACTGTTCCCTGGTTAGAGTTCCTTTTTGAGGCACACACAGACAACTGAAGACGAAGACGAAGACACGAAGACACTAATCCCGAAGGCACGAACAGTTTGGAGCGCGAAGACCCTCTTGCACGGTGGTATTTCTTTTTTCTCAGCGACTCTTGCAGTCTTCTTTTTTCACTGCGCCACCTTGCTGTTCTTCTTAATTGTGCTGCAGGGGGGTCCGGAAAAGTGGTCACGGACCGGCCCTTCTTCGGTTTTCTGTCTTCACACGGCGGATCCGGAATAGCGGTCACGGATCACTTTCTTCACTTTTTTCGACGTCACGGCGGGTCCGGAATAGCAGTCACGGACCGACAAAATTTCTCATTCGATGAACACGGAGGACCCGGAAATGCAGTCACGGGCCTTTTCTCGGCGATCTTCTTTCGATGAGTACGGCGTGTCCCGGATTTAAGATCTCACGGGACAATTCGGCGATAATTTTGCTGACGACGATTTTTGAAGGTTTGTGTCTTCGTGCTTCTTTATCTTCTTATTGCTGCTGTGGTGTGTCCATTCTTCTTTGATGCGGCTTCTGAAGGACCATTGTGAGGTCTAAGGGTCTTCGATGTTTTAGTGGACTGTATTATAAATGAAAGACTTAATTTTCCATAGTGAGCGCCTACCTCACTTAGGCACTGTTGAAGAGCTGATTATCACTTGATGATAAATGTAAAAGACTGAAGAGAGTAAAATAGAGTGAGTTGAAATGGCCGGGAACCGCCATTTTATAAGATTATTTTTGAAGGTGGGAGATTATTCCAAGAATACTCCCGCTAAGCTCGAGTCTTGTTCTGAGAAATGAGCCGAGCTAGTTCTGAGAATCAGCTATTCTTTTTGTGCGTGAGTGGGGGTTTGTTTACTTTATTAAAAAACACATATAATTTCACATTACACAGAAATAGCAATAATTAATTAAATTCTTATAAACGATGGACATTGATAAATCTTAAAATTAGAGTAAAACACACGTTATTTATGATTAAACAGTAAGAATGATTGAGTAACGAAACAATAATAAACAATAAAAGATTCCTATTAGATTTCAATAAGATTTCTATCCTAACTGATTGACGTGCGTAATTATCTAAATATATTTGCATAGCTGTTTCCGACAATGAAATAAGTTTGCCATATTTGCTGATCTGGGGTTACTGCTTGATAGGTAACGATTTAAATTTTGCGGTTATGGCGGATGTTAGTAGGTATTTTTTGATTATCTGGTGTCGGGTGGCGAGTACTTACGAGGAATTGCTCCGAAAGCTGGAACAGAGCTTTTTGGTCCCCCTTCGGTGTAATCAAAGGCTCGTTCGGCCGGTCGAACAGCAACTTCAAACTGTTCACTACGTCAGCCATTTTGTTTAAAATAAACGAAATTAATAACTAAAATTTAGGTACTGTACTCACTTCACGAGGAGTGAAGTGGGACTAGTCCCAATATCTCCTCAGGCCATTTTTATATTGTCGGCCTCCCGAGTGGGGTGCAACATAGATATAGTGCAAAACCACATGATAAAGTGTGGGATTCTATGAGTGCAACGCTGCACTCTGTTATCATTAGGTACTGTGGTTAAATTGTATGATAATGGTGTTTGTTTTGCAGGAAGCTTCACCCACGGGGATAGCGTATTTTTGTCAATCCCTGAGAACCATTTGCATTTTTCCCTAAATAAATACTTAACGACAAATGCTCCAACTTTGCGCACCGTTCAATCGTTGCCCAGGAAAAAATAAGATAAAGGAACTGGGATGGACGGGAAGGATTGAACGGTGGGCAAAGAAGAATGTAGGTACTTATTTTTCTGGCGCAACAACGATCCTAAATATGTCTTGTCTAGGTTGGCCTCCGACATTAATGCCTGCAACTGGTCTGTCTGGATCTACTGCGGTTTCTCGAGTCACCAGCGAAGTTTACGTAAATTGGCATCCACGACATTGGCCCATCTAAAGTCTGTACACGATTAAATCTGGACATGCATGATCTGACATAGTTTTATATTACCTGCTAATTTTGGGGCAGCACCTTTTTTTTAATAATCCGTAGATATAATACTAAGTACAATACAAAAAAATAATTAAAATGTATGAGCATGACTGTGTGAGTTGTCGTGTTATATATGCCATAGTCCTTATATTTTCTTGAACAACGTTATTTGAAATCTTCGCCCGGTTTCGTACTTTCGGACTACCTACAATAGTTTTTACAGTTTCACAAGCCATTATAAGTTTTTCAGAATATCATCTTACCAAATAGTTACATAACTTAACTGGGTTCTACTCAGCAAAGCCAGGATGACTCTCTACTCCAAGCACTAAAAGTGGGTTTTCTATGGGAGGAATTTTCTGCCAAAAACGTAAAATGACCGAAGTAGAAAATGCTTCCTAAATGCCCTAAACTGAAGTCAATTAAGAAATATTGGCCTTGGTGAAAAGGCAATTTAATAAAATATAAAAGCGCTCGTTAGACATTTAAAAACTTGTAAGTTAAGAGTCGGAAATCTGCTAAAACTCACTCACGCTCATATATTTTAGTATGATTTTCTTTTAATTGTAATTGTTGTACGAGTACATCGCACACGCGTCATAGCCTCATCAGCATTATTTTATATAACTTAGGTAATAAGTTCAGTTTCAAGTTCGTAGTCGATAAGTGTGCACACATATATCAATAAATCAAGTTTACATTTAAAAACCGTGTTTCCTGTTTAAACCAAGCAACAAACTATCAAGCAATGTACTAGCAGGCAAGTGCTCGTACATTTATGGTCCTTCGAACCTTCAACAACAGGGTTGAGTGTTTAATTTTTTGTTCTTTTCGTTTGGTTGCGAATCGGCTCGGTTGGCTTCCCACAAGCGGGTTCCACCGACTGAGTTGAGAAGGCGCATAGACCAAGCGGACGAATACAAAATTAACTAGCCCAGGACTAGCAGGACAGTCCCTTTCAAGCAAGAATTTCGATATCAAGACGTCGAATTGGACAACAAGGTCATCTTAATTTGCACCACGGCAATAGATCAAGGACAAAGCATCAAGGCTCAATTATACTGAACAAGTAAGACGCATCAAGGCATCATATCAAGAATAAAGCGACAAGGCTTACTTATACTCAACAAGTAAGAAGCATCAAGGCATCACGTCAAGAGCAAAGCATCAAGGCTTACTTATATTGAACAAGGCGCGAACAATATTGAAACTCAAGCAAATCAAGTGAACAAGAAAAATCAAGAAAACTGAGGAAACAAGTCTCTCAACTCAACTGAAAAACAAGTCAAGTAAACACGGAAAATCAAGAAAATTGGGAAAACACGTCTCCCACCTACAAGGACAAGCTTGTCAAGGTCTTCATAATCCTCAAGGTTATTTTTTTCTATTCGTTAACAAGAACGTAAAACATGGAGGAGTTGTATCAAATTCAGCTACAGCTACAAGGTACTATACAACAACTCAAAACCAACTTCAAGAAAGATGGTCAAGATCGCAAGACTCCTGAACATATCAAGAGGAGACTACAAACTTTAGAACAACATTGGCAGGAGTTCAACGGCAACGATGAAAAGTTACGTCTGTTTGGCAATCAAGGTCATGACTACTTTTTCCATGACGTTTACGATGAAACACATAAGTTGTACGTGGAAACCAAGGAGTTGATGAACAAGTCGTCACAACCCACGCCCACCAGCGGGCAACCTACACCATCAACAAGGCAACCGCCCCTACAGCAACAACCCGGGCCCACCACATTAAACCCGGAAACACTACCAGCAACCGAGGAAAAACAAGGCACCTCGAATGCTGATCTACGATTTACCTCACGTGGACATCTTAGCAAGTTAGATGAAATGCTGCGCAAGCAAAGTAGCAACTTCAAGGCATTATCACGTACACTGGCAAATATCCAGCTGGACAGTGTTGGAGAGAAATGGGAGCTCCAAGACCTCATCAAGTCCCTAGACTCCCGTTGGTCCGCCATCGACTCGCTTCACTGGGAAATCGACAGTGAACTTGATGGCAAAGATGAACACTATGAAAACACTTTCACCAAGTACGAGAGTGACTACGCGTCAATGAAGAAAGAAATTAACAGCAAGTTATGGTCTACATCGCATAGGGAACAAGCGACCCCGCGTTTAGACATTCCTGTTTTTCAAGGCCATTACCAGCAATGGGTGTCCTTTAAAGACCTATTTACAGAAGCAATACATAGAAATACATGTCTATCGAACGCGCAAAAAATGCAGTTTCTGAAAAGTAAAATCAAGGGCGAACCAGAACGCCTTATACAACATTTACCCATAAGTTCAGATAATTACGATACATGCTGGGAAATATTGAATCATCGATACAACAACAAGAAATTAATTTTCACAACTCATATAAATGCCGTCATGAGCATTCCGGTAATGCAGCAAGCCACATCAAGTTATCTCAAGCGACTTCATGACGTCGCTGTCGAAAGCCTAAACGGTATCAAGAATTTAGGCGTCAACACTGACACGTGGGATCCGATATTAGTTCATTTATTGACCCAAAAATTGGATTCAGAAACGCATAATGAATATATGGCGTCACTAAAACAACCCAGAGATCTGCCATCATTAAAGGAGTTTTTGACATTCCTGGAGGGTAAATTTACTGCCATGGAATCGTCACGGCGCAAGCAAGAAGCCACTGGGAACAAGTCCAGTTTATATTCGCCGTCGACGTCACAGAATCTGCCAAAAACAAGTCGTTTCAACCAATACTATACAAGCAACAAGGCTACATCAAATAAGGTCTACCACGTGTACCAGCGAAAGTGTCCGGTCTGTCAAGATGACCATGGAATATATTTCTGTACAAAGTTCAAAGAGATGCCGACAGGACTTAAACGGAAAACAATTGCGAAACATGAACTTTGTAGCAATTGTCTTTATAAGCATAACGGAAAACCGTGTAATTCTGTTAAACGTTGCCAGGAATGCAATGGGTATCATAATACAATACTGCACGACGTATTTCGCAATCAAAGCGCACCGCCAACAAATGCGCACGGAAATCAAACACCTCAACAAGAAAGAGGGTCGCACGTGGCACGACAACGTGGCGACGTTGAACAATCAAAAATTCTTCTGGCCACGGCTATGATCAAGGTCCTAGGAGTTGATGGAAAACACCACCTCATGAGGGTTCTCATAGACCCAGGAAGCGAAATCACGCTAATTTCGGAAAACGCGGCCCAACAACTAGGGTTGCCACGACAGAAATGTAAGGGAGTTATCACAGGGGTGGGCATCAACGACAACATCTGTAAAGGCATGCTAAAACTAAACTGTTTCTCCACTGACGAGAAATACGCATTTAATGCCGACGCATTCATCATGAAAAGTTTAACAAGAAACTTACCTAATTCCACATTTTCGAAGCCAACATGGGACCTTTTGCATACGATACCTCTGGCGGATCCTAAATATCACGTCAGTAACTCAATCGATTTATTATTGGGAGCCGAGGTCTATGCAAATATAATAATGGAAGGAATTCACAAAAACAATAAATCGCCTTTAATCGCCCAAGAAACACGTCTGGGATGGATCTTATGTGGAAAAATTCAACAAGGATTTAATTGTAATTTAGTCATAAACAATATGGAAGACATTCAAAAATTCTGGGAAATCGAAGATATTCCAGAAAATACGCCCTATACAAGCGAAGAAGACGAATGCATCAAGTTTTACAAATCGACAACAACAAGGTTGCCGGACGGAAGATATCAAGTACGAATACCCCTTAAAGACACAAGTTTAGAAAAATTGGGAAACTCGAAAAATAAAGCTATCATGCAATTTCGACAGTTAGAAAATAAATTTAGCAGGAACGAAAATATCGCCCAACAATATAAGCTATTCATACACGAGTACCTATCGCTCGGTCATATGAAACCCGCGTTACCCGCGGCGAGAACACAAGAAAACAAGCCACGCGAGTGCTATCTGCCGCACCATTGTGTATTAAGAAACGACTCTATTACTTCGCCTTTAAGAGTGGTTTTCAATGGATCAGCAAAGTCATCAGAAAATGTTAGCATTAACGACCTTATGCACAAGGGTCCAAATCTTCAAAAGGACCTTCTGACTTTAATTTTAAAATGGAGACAGCATCGTATATGTTTTATCTCAGACATAGAAAAAATGTTTCGTCAAATTTGGGTTCATGACGAAGACCAAAGTTTGCAGAAGATTATTTGGAGAAATTCACCACAAGAAAGGCTACAAGAATATCAACTTACAACAGTCACTTACGGTTTTAAAGCCGCGCCCTTCTTAGCAATGATGACGTTGAAACAACTCGCGCATGATGAGAAATCACGCTATCCTGAAGCGGCACAGGCCCTAGAAGAATGTTTCTACATGGATGACCTTCTTCATGGATCCCATTCTGTTACATCAGCCAAAAAACTGAAGCAAGATTTACAAGAGCTCCTCCAGTCAGGAGGCTTTCACCTGAGAAAATGGATGTCGAATCACCAAGGATTCATTCAGGACCCCAGCGAGGATGCCCTGGCAAAAACTAACTACAACTTCAAAGAGGTAGAGTCAAGAAAAACTTTAGGATTGAACTGGGATCCAGTAAAAGATACATTTCACTTTCAATCAAGAATTGAAGACGTTTCGGTCGCAATCAAGGATACGACAAAACGTCAACTGTTATCTGATATCTCCAAATTATTTGACCCCATGGGGTGGCTCACACCAATTTCCACCAAATTGAAGCTGCTATTTCAGAGCTTATGGAAAGCAGATCTAAAATGGGATGACAAGATTCCAAATGACATCAATACAGAATGGATAATTATCAAGCAAGACCTACATAGCAACATAAATAAATTTAAAATACCACGTTGGATCGGCACGGGCGCAACAAGCGATATCGAATTACTTGCCTTCAGTGACGCAACGCTACAAGCATATGCATGTGTCATTTATTGCAAAGTAAATATTCAAGGGCAGTCGAATATTATTTTACTTGCGGGAAAGTCAAGATTAGTACCCAACAATAAGACAATTTCACTGCCAAAACTGGAATTGTGCGGAGCACTCTTGCTCGCCAAACTCATGGCTAAAATCAAGCATTGTTTAACCAACCATAATATCAAGGCCTATGGTTGGGTGGACTCAACAGCAGTCTTAGGATGGCTTCAAGGGGATCCTAACCGCTGGAAGAGTTTTGTCGCTAACAGGGTGCGACAAATTACGGACGTAATACCGCCAGACTGCTGGCGTTACGTCAAGTCTGCTGAAAACCCCGCAGATTGCGCAAGCAGGGGTCTCACAGCATCGCAACTAAACCAGCATCATTTGTGGTGGCAAGGACCGACTTGGTTATCAAGATTCAAGGTTGAAGAACAAGAATCGCCTATAACTTACACCACAAACGAAGAACAGAAAAAAGTACAAGTCAATGTCGCCGTGAACAGTGAAACCGGAGACAATATCATAGACAGTCTAATAAACAAATACAGCTCATTCACGAAGCTCGTGCATGTCTTAGCATGGGTTCGTCGTTTCACCACCAAGAAACAAGATAGAAGGACAGAAAAATATCTCACCATATCAGAACTGAGAAAAACAAAGGAAATGATCATCAAACGAATCCAAAACACTGAATTTCAAGAAGAATTTCAAGACATTAAGAAGAGCGGTTCAGTCTCGTCTAAAAGTGACATCTTGAATTTATCTCCTTTCATTGATGAACAAGGGATTCTGCGCGTCAAGGGCAGATTAAGACATGCGTATATTACATATGACATGAAGCACCCGATTATTTTACCACACAAACACCGCTTGACTGAACTAATTATAGATTACGCACACAGGATTGTACTACATGGTGCAGTGCGAATCACGCTCAATTTCATCAGATACAAATATTGGATCGTCGGAGGAAATAACGCAACAAAGAAATTTATTCGTCGATGTGTGACCTGCAAAAGGCAAAAAGCAAAACTGCAACAGCAATTCATGGGAGACTTACCTGCAGCAAGAAGCAATCCGTCTCGTCCTTTTGCCCACACTGGCGTAGACTTTACTGGACACGTGTTTCTCAAGGCCAACAAGGGTCGTGGTATCAAGACCACAAAAGGATACGTGTGTTTATTTGTCTGCATGGCCACGAAAGCTGTCCATCTGGAATTAGTGTCAGATATGACCACCTCAGCTTTCATAGCAGCACTGCGCAGGATGGCTGCTAGGAGAGGAAGTCCTGAACACATGTATTCAGATAATGGAAGGAACCTGCTGGGAGCCAGCAGGATACTCCAAGAGCAGTACCAAGAAATTCAGAACATCATGAACGACGAGTTTAAGGCATATATCTCAGACATGGAGATTAACTGGCACTTCAATGCCCCCGCGTGGCCAACAGCTGGAGGGCTTTGGGAAAGCGCTATATGTCAATTTAAATTCCATCTCAAGCGAGTCATCGGCGAGCAGAAGCTCACTTATGAGGAATACAGCACCCTGTTAACGCAGATCGAGGGTTGTCTCAACTCGAGACCGCTCTGCGCACTATCAGAAGATCCAGACGATATCAATTACTTAACGCCGGCTCACTTTCTAAATACCGGACCAACTCTAACATTAATAGAGACAGAAACAGACTTAAGAACAAGGTGGCAACTCACTCAAAAAATACTTCAAGACTTGTGGAAAAGATGGCGCACAGAATATTTGGCACAACTAAACGCAAGAAGCAAGTGGAGAAAACCGCACCCTAATATCAGTATTAACGACGTTGTGCTCATTCATGATGATAACCTGCCGCCCGGCAAGTGGGCCATGGGCAGAGTTATTGAGCTGCACCCTGGACAAGATGGATATGTGCGTATCGTGACCCTCAAGACGAAGAATGGGACATTAAAACGCCCTGTAATAAAGCTCTCAATCTTGTCAGAATATACAGAAAATGAGCTACCCGAGACCAACCAAGAATCGTCGTCGAGCAATCAAGAGGTTAACAAGGAAAACCTACCAAGAAGACGTCAAAAAACAAGTGCAAACAAGGCCAAGTTCTCACTAACATCTATGTTCGCCGCTCTGTTGTTGTTTTTATCATGCCTATCAAGTGGCCAATGCGACGCAAACATCATACCGTTTCGTCAGTCCCAACGTCTTTATTTCGATAAATTAGCAGACATGATGCTGATTCGAGACGAATGGAAACTCATCGTGTACTACAACATGGAACCGTACTGGGAAGCAACAAATGCATTTCAAAAATATACGAACTTTCTTAAAGAAGCATGCGAGAAAATAAAACATCAAGTTCATTGTGACGTAGTATCACTACAGCTACGTCACGGATTCTCCAAACTCGATTACTACAACCAGATGCAACTCACTCAGCACTCCAGCACGCGACAAAGCGCACTACGTCAGCGCCGCGGTCTTATCGATGGTGTCGGTTACATCGCTAATAGTCTCTTCGGCGTATTAGACGAAAGATTCGCCGAACAATATCAAAAGGATATTTCGCAGTTACGAAGCAACGCAACGCATATTGCATCACTATGGAAAAATCAGACATCCATCGTAGAGGCAGAATACAATTTACTCAATCGTACGGAGGAAACTATGAATCAACAACACAAAATGATACATCAACAAATGAATAATTTAGAAACAATTTTCAAGAACTTACAAGAAAATGTTCAAACAAATAACGTCATTAATGACTTCATCATAGGAGCCACTATAGCAAGTAATATGGTCTACAATTTAAAGGGCATTCAAAACATGTTACTTGACACTATTACGGATATTTATCATGGACGTTTTAACTTACACTTACTGACTCCAGAGCAACTTATTAATCAACTAAGTACCATAGCAAGCATGCTACCAAGAGACGTGTCATTGCCGGTTGATAACTTACATTCGGATCTGCGCAAGATATACGACCTTTTGAAGGTGAAGACAAGGATGATGCAAGACGTCCTTATTTTTGAGATAAAATTGCCGCTCATCGCTAGAGATACTTATGAACTTTTGAAGATCATCCCGATACCCAAGAAAGTCGGCAACAAGATTATCAGTATTTCACCAGTACCGACACCGGCCGTCAATGAGTTCCCGAGCGAGCCCGCGCGGTCCCGCTCTCCACCACAGCAAGCAGAACCAGTCAGCACAACGACTCAGATGACAGCGAGGCAGCAAGTACTTCGCGAATAGATAAAGCTACGACCCCTAATTTTAAAGTAGTTACTTTTAATTCATTGTAATTTTAATCAATTGTTTTATCAAGTTTTTACATACAGCATCTTCATCTCATCTTTTCTGTGCCCCGGACTATGTACGAGTACATCGCACACGCGTCATAGCCTCATCAGCATTATTTTATATAACTTAGGTAATAAGTTCAGTTTCAAGTTCGTAGTCGATAAGTGTGCACACATATATCAATAAATCAAGTTTACATTTAAAAACCGTGTTTCCTGTTTAAACCAAGCAACAAACTATCAAGCAATGTACTAGCAGGCAAGTGCTCGTACAATTGTATAACATTATAAATTACTTATTAAAAAAATAATTGCTGCCTCGAAATTAGCAGTGAATAGAAAAATATACCAGAACATGCATGGGTGGATTTTATCGTGTACAGACTTAAATATCAGGAAGACCAATAAGGACGCCGTCCTGTTAACTTACCTTAATAGGACAAAATAAGAATTAGGTATGACTTTTAAAAGTTATGGAAGAAAATTTAGACCCGTAATTCCTTTCTACTTATGCAAACATTTACCCTAATCTGGTGCTCCGTAACTGCGTGAAAGCAGGATGCTTTCTTATTGGTACGATGGAAAATTAGGGTCTAAAAGCCTAATTTTCTTGCTAGACTCTTATACGCACGTAACGCTATTTTACTACTAAGTAACATCTTGATATGTACTTGGGCCGTTGATTCAATTGTCCACAGGACACTATTTGTGAAAAGTGGAGAGGGCTAGTTCGAATTCAATGCGAATAGTGGCGAAATAAGCCAGCGCGGGGCCCGCAGCATTTTCACAAAAAGGTCCTTGGTCGGTCTCAGCTCAGATGTGTTTAACACCCGATTGACTGGTAATTTTATACGTGAGCAATAACATCCATGACCGGTCTAGCCTAGTGGTTAGTGACTCTACCTACGAAGCTGACGGTCCTGGGTTCGAATCCCGGTAAGAGCATATGTTTTCTATGTATTTAAGTATTTTTATCTATTAAATTTATCGTCGTCTAGTATCCATAACACAAGCCTTATTGAGCTTACTATGGGACTAGTTCGATTTGTGTAAGATTGTCCCCTAATATTTATTTATTTATCCACCTCTTTTGCGAGTGGGCGCGGGGCCGCATTTGCTACGGGCTAATCCGCTATACTGAACGCGAAGATAATTATACCTATAATAGAGTCTGTGCCGAAAGAGAATAGGCGTGTGCAGTATAGCATTTTTTTTTGCAAATACGGTAGAAAAGCATTACTGCCCCCCCCCCATCTAAATCCTATTCTCTTTCCGCACAGGCTCTACATAAAATACCAAGTATAGAGATGGATTATAAAGTAGACAAGGTGGCGTTGTTCTGACTTTTGGTAGTCTAGAAATATCTATTCTAAAGCTTTGTACATGATAGAGGAGTTTCGTAAAGTTAAGAATGTATCTATCCGAATATGATAATAAAGTCAGCAGCTAAAAACCATGTTCAAAAATTTTATCGGTCAGTTAGTGTGAATGAAGAAAAGTTAGCTGTTCATCGAGGGACCGGGACGTTGGGTTTGACAAACTTTTACAGATGTTGTTGGAAGATTGCTATCCCTGCCTTTAGTGGGATGTCGTAGGATCGCTATAAGCATTCAACTGCGCAAATTGAAGGTTGGCACCAGGGGCGACCGCTTTACTCCAGCATCTCTGTTCAGCGCGACTGGTTGTTGCTCCTTTTCATTTCATTTATAGGTGATTGACCTCAGCGTTTCGAAAAAACAGTGTCTGGAAGATGATATGATGTCACAACGAAACAGTGACAGTAAGGAGGAGATCTTCAACGTGTGAATCTTCGTATTCAAGTACCATCTTCATCTTCAAGCACCGTCCATCTTCATCTTGGAGTGACGAGTTGATTTTCAAGACGCAGAGCAGCGTGCGCACACGACGACGGCCAGTCGGCGAAGATGAAGTGAAGATGGACGGTGCTTGAAGATGAAGATGGTACTTGAATACGAAAATTCACACGTTGAAAATCTCCTCCTTACTGTCGCTGTTTCCTTGTGAATCTGTGACGTCAATCATCTTCCAGTCACTGTTTCTTTCGAAACGCTGACGTCAATCACCTATATACATTCAATATACTGTGAAAGAGAAAGGTCTGGATAACTTTTAATTTAGTCGCGGCAGAAATGACCGTGACTCCCGTTCGTTTCTTTACTGTTAGATAAGGTAGAGTGTGAATTGTAAACCTTACTTTTTAATAGACGCTTGCCGTGACCCATAATGCGGGCCACGGACTGTGAACGTGTTAAAATAGAAAAGTCGGAAGGGAATCGGTTACAATGGCTACCACGTCACTGCCAACACTTTTAACTAGCTAAAGTAAACATCCTAGTGCTTGGAACGATAAAGCTCTATAGTTGACACCCTAAGCTGCCTGTCACCTCTATTGCCAATGACTTAACATTCAAGATGACAACTACTGGCACAGGGTTCAAGTTCTCGGACCTTAGGTAGGTACATATATTTTTATGAAGTAATAGTTAAGGTATCAGTGGCGGGCCGCTGAAGAAATCCTTGGGCAAGCCGGAGCAGCTTTGGCTTCAATTTTCTTTAAGAACACTAGAATTAAGTGCTGAACTAATATTAGGCAAGCTGATGGGAATCGAGTTCTATGGCCGCCACGCCACTGTAAGGAATTATGCTAATCTATTAAACACAACCAAAATTGACGTCGTTTAAAAATGGATTCTTAACCCTCTTTTTGTTTGTCTCAGTATGCAAGTTTTCTTACGATGTTTTTCCTTATTGTAGATACGAACGTTTATTATCACAGAAGTATTTAGATAACACAAGTACTTACCTTACCTACTTATTTACATGATTTAGTAAATCTCATTGACACGTGGTGTTCCTCGGGATTCGAACCCGGAATCTTGGGATCCCAGATCTGTCCCTCAATCTGGGAGAACACGAAGGTCTTTATCAAATATTTAGTTTTCTATGAAATAAAACAGCGTACATCACCATTAATCCATTTTTAAATGAGGATAATAAATCAAAATACTAAATTGTTTTTACTCCAATTGTTTTATTACATCTATTCTTACACTACAAACGGGTTTATTATTAACTATTACGTACAATACTTAAAACATAATAACAACTATACAAAACTAGTCTATCAGCCTCTTTATTTATTAATGCTCTACCTAACTAAAATATGAATGATGTACAATCAGTACAAAACATCAAAGTCCATTATTCTTGCCTTATCTAATTATCCTAAATACTACAAAATTACCATCAAAATCAATCGACGTAACCATACTATTCGTATACAACCTTTTACAATGTTATCTCCATGTTGGGTGGTTTCAAGTGACTAATATACAAAACACAAGGTGGGATTTGTTGTAGTAGGTAAACCAAGATGAGACGTAACTAAGAGCGGTCAAAAACGTTGTTGCTTAAACCTTATCCCGGAATCATGTACTGCCTATTAGCCCTGTTTTTATTCCTCAAGATCAGAGTCGGATTAAGTCAGCTCGTAGCAAATTATTTCATGAATCTCGGGGTTTGGTATAACGTACACTTCTGAGAATAAGAGGGGAGAGCTTCGTCATTAGCGAACCAGTAATTGCGCAGAATGCTCCGAGTATCATGGACTGAGCGACGCACGAATGAGTCTATTCTCGACGAGCTCAAGATCAAAACGAGACTCTCCACAATCTGTACACGACGTGTTCAAAGCTTCTTCGGGCATCTGGTCAGGTCAGGTCCGGATAGTCTGGAGAAACTCCTAATTACTGGTCGCATGGCAGGAAAAAGGAGCAGGTCCGGATAGTCTGGAGAAACTCCTAATTACTGGTCGCATGGCAGGAAAAAGGAGTAGGGGCCGTATGCCTATGCGATGGACGGACACAATTACATCTGCAACTGGAGCCACATTACAGGCTAGCATTCATCAAGCCCAAAATCGTGCAGCTTGGAGAGCGTTGGTGAAGAGTCCCCGCAGCCGTCACGTCCCTCAGCCATGAGGATACGACGAAGAAGAAGAAGAAGTAGAATTTAACATTGCTAGAGCGCAGTTGTAAGAAAGAATTCGGGATCGAAAAAGCGCGCCAGAAATCTTAGCCTACTTTGTAAATGGGATGGCTCGCTTTGCTCTTAGAGGACGCTATATCTTGACATAGCATAATATCTCTTTTTTTAACTCGTCTCGTCTTATTGGGTAAATTCTCCCGTTACTAATGAATCGATATTTGAAGCTAAGTAAGTATTTTCAACGCCTAGGTACTGTAAAACGGGGTGAGTAGGGACAAAACTGACATTCAAACCTCGATAAAAAAATATTTTTACATACGCAAACTGAATTGTATATATAATAAATGTTCCGGCTGTTTGTATTTTAGTTTTTTCATGATTTCGGGTAGTTCCAATTCATAACTTTGACAATAAACACAAAATCCCTCCTCACTGCGTAGTCCCTCGTAGTTGGGGTGAGAAGGGATTTCATACTAAGGTGAGTTGGGCAAATTGTTGGATAGACACTTTTGGATTATGAATATTTGCAATAAGAATATATTATTTAGGTAGCAGTAGCCTTTAAAAACCACCTCACCCCTCTGTCATCCCTACTCTCCCCATTCGTAACCCAACTGTCCTCGCAATCCCTTCTCACCCCATTTTACGGTACGCCAATATGTTTAGGTGGGCGGGTTTCTTGGGTTGACCTCGGTGACGTTCTGCAGACGAATGGTGACGTCAGTGAGCGCCATGTTGGGCAGGATGAGGTCGTTGATGCTGTTGGCGGAGGCCGAGGGCCGGTCGAAGGGGAAGCCCATGGCGCGCTTGTCGGGGAACAGTTGGTCCTTCAGTCCGCAGAAGCTGGAGGCTTGCTCGCAGCTCATCTCCGCAGCGTCAGGTTGGTCCACCTAAGAGATTACATACGTTTAGTCATTGTCTTTGTCCAGCACTGGTAGAGATGGCAGAGTTCCATTTATAGTCCAATCTAATTGGCTGTCCAAGTACAAGTCGACAAGGGGAGCTTGTCTGCGTTTTGTAGATCAATGACTCGAGTTCCGTTTATCCCAGGGGTACCTAGTCTTTTTCAACCCGTGGCGCACTTACAAGTTTTCAACTTCGTCACGGCGCCCTACCCTAGTTCGCTCAAAATAGGTAGGTATTGTTGCTTTATAGGTACCCGCGAATATTTGTGGTTTTAGATACTGATAGAGGATCGACTCATGGCGCCCCTCTATACTTTCTACGGCGCACACTTTAGGAACCCCTGGTTTATCCGTTTTTTTTCGAAATTTGGTAGGACAATGTCATAGCTTGAGGCCAATAGAATGTATATATTCGAAGATGAGTTGAATCTATTCATGGGTTACGACCTCCTGAAACATTTCGGTTCACGTTCGAATTTAAATACTCCCTCAGCAACTTCAACAACCCTCCTACCATATTTGGAAAGTAGGAAACACAGTAAGGTACTAGAGTTATCGGAGTCGGAGGCCTACTACTAGTACGGTTTAGGTAATACACAATTTCTACGGTATTGCAAAAGAGAGAAATCGAAGTCGTAACATATCAAAAGCTATGGAGTTTTCAGAAATTATAAATCCGCCAGCTGGCAGCACGATGACGAAAGGTCTGGTCGATTTTATCTTTATCGCTCAATCCTTTGTTACTCGTCGGAGAGGAACGCAGCTGTTCTATTCGAAAAATTAAGTACCCAATACCATATATATTATATCTACCTATCTTTCAGCCATGGACGTCCACTGCTGGACATAGGCCACCCCCATAAAACGCCACAAAGTGCGGTTCTGAGCAGACCGCATCCACCGACTCTCCGCTACTTTCACCAGGTTGTCTGTCCACCGAGTTTGGAGCCTATCTACACTGTGCTTACGTACCGTGGTTGCCACACGGCCACAAGTCAGTTCCTGGACTGCCCCAACGGTTATCCGTTCTCCGGGCTATATGGCCTGCCTCTGCCACTTCAGCCATGCAATCCTGCGAGTTATGTCAGCACCGCATACTTAGTATTCAAACTCACCTTGTCAAGGTCGTAGTTGGAGCACATGACGAAGAGCTGGTACTGCGCGCCGGCCTCCGTGCCCTTGGGCACCAGCATGTGCTGCGGCCACCCGCAGCCGCAGTAGTTGAAGGTGGCGAGGTCGGTGCGCCGCGGGTCGTCGCCCTGGATGCTCAGGTCACGGAACGTTTGCTCGAACGGGATGGTGACAGTCGACTGGGTGGACTGCCGGGTGATAGTGTTTTGGCCAGCGTTCACTAGAACAGGAAGGGACGGCTTAGGACAGGGGTCTCCAAACTTTTTTCGGGCCACATGACATGGTCGACTTGGAGTTACGTATAATTTGTTTTCGTCCTTACTGTAAGCCATAACACTAACCTCAACTAACTTCACAGACGCAAAGCGGATTGATTGACACCACATAAGTTGCAAGTAGAGATGTGCCATTCCCGGGAATATTCCCCATACAGGTGATGAATATTCCCGGGAAAGGCACATCTCTAGTTGGAAGTTAGAGATGGTTGATGGTTGGAGAGCGGAGTTAGCCTCAAGCCTTCTAGTAGTCTAAGGCTACTAGTGGTTCGTAAAGAGCCACTACTTATTCAGTCTGGCTTATTAAAAAGAGTCTGCTTCGTAAGGGAAAACAACGAAACGGATTAAAAACTAACAATCAGATCAGGACATGATATCTATCAATGTACACTAATATACACTGAACAATATCTATTTTTCAAATTTTAGCTTCCTAATCCTATCTTCAGTGGTGTCCGTGGGTGTTGTCTGTAAATCGTCAAATCAGTTACGAAACGATTCTATGCGCATTAAAGTAGGTATTTGCACGTACGAGGCACAACGAAGCGGTCCATCTCGATGAACATCTTGCGTTGGTCGTTGAGGTTCCAGGGCAGGTTGCGTTCGTCGTTCTTGGGCGCTAGGAAGATGCGCACCGTGGTGCGGCGCGCGGACCCCGTGTTGTTCACGTTGATGCTGCCGACAACGTAAACGTTTTACACATTGCTATTATTAATTAACTGCAACGGGAAGAAAGTCTTCTCTACACAAAAGGTCTCTTGTGGCGTAGATAATATAACCCATGACTTGACCGTAATCAATAGTCGATCTACATCTGGAATAAACTGGTAGTTTGTCCAGAACAGTAACGTCACGACTTTCTTCCTCCCTCCATCCGAAAATTTGGTACAATTGTAGTAGACACATGAACATGAAATTGGTACAGACGTTATGGCATATGATTCCTCCCTAATTCCTCTGGTTCTGATTTTTGAAACGTACCTAAAAAGAAACCCAATTGGACGACGAGTATGACTGATTGACAGTTAAAGACTTACACATAGCTGAAGGGTCTATGGTTGAGGTGAGTGAAGCGAGCCAGAACAGGTCCGCGGTTGGAGAAGTCGAGGCCGCGGGAGAGGTCCACGTCGCTCTGCATCCAGAACGTGCTCAGCGTGTTGGGCTGGCCGCCCTGGCTCTGGATCATGGCTGACGTCACTTGCACGCCGGGGTTTTCAAGCTGGAAGAGCCGTGTTTGTATTTACTGATCAGTGATCGCATATCTGACGAAAACTTCCGTCTGTTATAAATGTTTTTGAATCCACTGATACTGTTGTACAATGCAATGATAAGACTTTTTCAGTGAAGCTGAAGTCCACAAAACCGCATTCGGGTAATTCCACGACCGTATCAATTTCTCCCGTGTTTCTCATTTCTATCTGATTTCGCACTTTAAAGTATTTAGGTGCCATTTCCTTCTTATTGCTCTTTCTTTAAATAAAAAGGCCTCGGAAAGATGCCTTACCTGTGGAGCCCAGCGTGATAAATGCGAAGATGTGAAATTGAAACCAAATATTTGTTTGGACAGGCGCGAAGCCCCACACAACGAAGGCCCGTAGTACAAGCAAAATCGTTTTTACTTCATTGGCCGAGGATTTTAATCTCAGAGCACCAATCAAGTGACAAAGATGAAGTATCTTTGTCACCTGTAAAAAAGACCTTAAAAATACCTCAGAGCGGGTGTAACGAGGAACGTTCGTCGACTCCTTAAAAGACTGGAAAAGGTCGTCGACAAAGGAGTGCCAGCGGTAGAAGAACGGGTCGCGCATCGTCGTCGCTTCGTCCGCCATGGGGCTGAAGGATTCCTGTGCAAATAAGGGACTCGTGATGGTTTACCGGTCATTTGGAAATCATTGTAATCCACTCTAAGCCTTTTAACATTTTCGAGCTATATCTTCAGTTCTATACAAAAACTGTCCACTCACATGCTTGCTATTTTCTGTTCAACTCTGTTGCTATAAAAAATAAGGATTTCAACAGGTAGCTATAGCTAAGCTACCAAAGTCAATATGCATATAAGTAAGTATTCGATACTCGCTAAGCGAATCTAAATAAGTAAGATACCTTCAGAGTTCGTTCAACCAAGCTCGCACAAAACCATTACAGTCAAATGTTCGTATATATAACATTAAACTCTCGATTAAACAGTTTTTTTTTTTAACTTACCAGGTAGCGGTGTACCGGGTCGTGCACGTAACCAGTAAAGACGTGGCCGTTATTGTGAAGGGAGCCGTAGAGCTGCGGGTTGGGCGACAGCATGCTAGACTCCACTATGTTGCCCAGCGTATCGATGTCCAGGGGCCTCATCTCGCCGTTAGGCTACACAAACATTTGGTTTAGTTCAAAAGGTAGACTTCTAGGAAGGGAGGGAAGGACTTAGACACGTAATAGTAATGTCAGACATGTAAAAGAGCCCTTGAGGCCTACTTGCAGAAATAAATGAGTTTGAGTTTTTTGAGTTTGGTCCAGAATAAGGGTTACGGCAGGCGATCTTGGAGTTCCACTTTCATGTTGGATAAGACAGGTAAAGATAGACTGTGTGCTATCTATCACAAGTAACCTGGACTGAAACGCCCGTTCATCGGAATATAAAGGAATCCATTGAATAGCTTACCATTCGGTATCGGCCAGTCGCAATCGCCTCCTCCACAGCCCTCCTCTGTTGCTGCAGTTGGTCGATAGAGACGTTGAGCCCGTCAGCGGCACGGTTTACGTCTTGCCAACGCATGCCAGCCTGCCGCGGCGGCCAGCCGCGTGCTGACGTCAAACTGTTCAACTTCGGGAAATACGCCTCCGGAATAGGCTCCCGCCAGTTGCTGAACTTCTTAACTCGCTTCAGAGCATTGTTTAACCGCTCCCCATTGTAACTACAGACATTACAATATTTAGTATGGAAACTGATATAATTTTATAAAATTAAAAGTGATAATTTGAATTTTAAATACCGTGCGATAATTTGCTGATGCATATAAAAGAACAGCTCTCCGCGACGGTCCTTAGCGACGATAGCTCTGTCGCTGGCGGTGAACGGGTAGACCAAATGCCAATGCCAGTGATGAAGGTTCACGCCAATATCCTCACGGAAATAGGCAAGGCGATGTTCTTCTTCTAAGTCAGTGGCGGTAAAGTCCCGTGGTATGATGATAGGAATACGCTGAAACGGAACGCAACTCATTAGAACTTTATTTTGAGTGATACGGAACGTAATCCATGTGACATACCGATGTCAATGTTGTATTCCGTTTCGTTCCACGAAGCTAACGATTGACGTTTAACAAAATAAAAAATTAATAGGTTTTCTAATTATTATGTTTAGACACTACATATAATATTTATATTGGTCAAAATACAAATTTTGTTTAAAGAATTCAAAATAAAATCTACATCTACGAATAAACGATCCAGGTAACATTCTTCCAACGCTTAATTGATATTTGGAAAAGGAACGCAAAAATTGCAAAAGTCACGTAGGCCACCTATCATTGACCGATTTCTCAGCGCGCGTGTTTATATTTTTACAAAAATATAACCTGCAACATCGTTCAGGTTCAGTGATCGTGATAAACTTTCAGCTACCTAGAATACAATGGAAGACCTACTTCAAAACCCAGGCGTCATCGTAGTGCGTGCAAAGCCCGAAGGACAGAGGAAAACTTTCAAACCAAACATTCGATCCTTGAATAAAATTCCCGACGAGTTACTGAATGATCCTTTATTGAACAGAGCATGCGAAGCGCTGCCGCAAAACTACAACTTCGAAATCCACAAGACAATATGGAGAATACGGTCGGTGGGTGCTAAACGAGTGGCCCTTCAATTCCCAGAAGGTATGCTAACTACTGCTTGTGTAAGTTAACTTTGCACTTTGCTAGTATCGTCTTGTCATTGGTACCAGGTGTAACCTCAGCTCAATCGCATTATATGTTTATATAATTGATTAATTTGTGGTTTGAAGATAATGACGGTGCAGTTTTATTTTTTCAGGGTTAACAATGTTCGCAACGACGTTGTGCGATATCATTGAAGCTTTCACCGAGGCTGATACTGTGATAATGGGTGATGTGACTTATGGTGCATGCTGTATCGACGACTTCACAGCCATTGCGCTCGGTGTGGACTTGCTAGTCCACTACGGCCACTCCTGTCTCATACCCATTGACCAGACCACTGACGTTAAGGTACTCTACATATTTGTGGATATTAAGATTGACCCGTCACACTTTATAGATACAATTAAATTAAACTTCCCCAAAAGGTCACATCTAGCAATAGTTAGCACAATCCAGTTTGTCACAACACTACATGCCATTGCAAAGACTCTCCGGACAGAAGAATACATAGTGACTGTTCCTCAATGCCGGCCACTGTCTCCGGGAGAAATTCTGGGATGCACTGCACCTAAAGTTGACTCTGATATCATAATATACCTGGGTGATGGGAGATTTCACTTAGAAGCAATCATGATCGCTAATCCTAGTATTCCGGCATACAAATATGATCCTTATGAAAAAAAATTCACTTCTGAATTATATGAACACAATCTGATGCAAGAAAATAGGCAGAACCAGGTGAAGACTGCAGAAAATGCTGGTCATTATGGTCTCATACTCGGAACTCTTGGGAGGCAAGGAAGTACAAAAGTATTAAGCAATCTAGAAAAACAAATTAGAAATGCGGATAAGAAATACGTAAAGATACTATTATCCGAAATATTTCCCAGTAAACTAGCCTTATTCAACTTAGATGCATTTGTCCAAGTAGCATGTCCACGATTATCTATTGATTGGGGAACCGCATTCCCTAAACCCCTGTTGACTCCTTATGAGTTTTCTGTGTCACTAGGAAACAGTAAATGGTTGAAAGAAGATGGGACTTATCCTATGGATTTCTATTCAAACACTAGTCTGGGACCTTGGACTCCAAACTACAAACCAGTATTGTGTTCAGAAAGTGACAAGGTGTGTGATAACTGCTGCGGGGGCAAGGGAAAAGAGAAGAAATGAATACTTACGTTGCCTCCAGTTGGAGTGACATTGGCTACTTCACGTGCTTGGGAAAACACTTTGGAGTCTAAGAACTTCGATGGGAATGTTTCTGCAAAGTTCTGAATTGGGACATTCCTTGTGTCGCGCCTGTAACAATGTGATATAGTTTAGTTTGAAATGTTAAATATTTAATTTCAATTCAATATAATTTATATTAATAGCCTTGATATGCCCTTTTATTGTTAATTTTGCTACTTAAAGGATGGACTAATGTAAAAGGCAAGATGGAGGGGACGGACCATCCGGGCCTTCCGAGTGGCTTAGTCCATCATATCACATGCACTAAGTGTCTGCTAAAACCAGTGGTGTAAAACTTGTGCAACCAATTTGGGTCTGATTAGAACAAAGTTACCGAGACTTGACGCCAGTTTGGTACCTGTGCATAAGAGCTACGGAGTAGCAGTAGTTGAACAGCTGTGGGTTCAGGTTCGCGCGCGCGAAGATGCACGTCGACACGAAGTCTTGCAGCTGGTTCTCGGGGACGCCTGGAAATGGAGAAGGAATCAATATTTATATTTTGAATAAAATAATTTCAAAAACTTATAAACCTCTTGTTTGCTTTACTTTTCACTTCATATAATATAACCCATTGGCTCAATGAGAACAACACAAACACATGACTCCTCGAGACATGACGCTATTACCGACCGGTGCGCATATTTTCTTAGAGAATTCTCAAATCAAGGGTTTTATCGTGATCCGATTGCTAATGGTCTTAGAGTCAATGTAAGAAAGCACATGCGCCTTAAGAACCCGGCACAGGTATTAAGAGCTAAGCCTTTTACACGCTAGGTTGGCCACGTTGCCGAATTAGCCGTATAGCAAGAGTGGCAGATTGCCACGGGTCTTGCTTGTGCCCTCAATCCGGTTACGTAAAGCGTAAAATTATCGTCCAGTCGGTGTTATAGAGTGTATCTTAGACCAAACCGAAGGCACGAGAGGACCTGCCACAGGGATCCGTAATGTCTGACTGAGAGGTGGAAGGAGGTATCATCTTACGCATCAGCTCGTCAATGACTTCGGTGGCGCATTCCTGATGGAACGGGAGGAACAGCGAGAAGTCCGCTTCATGGGAGAGACCACGCGCCTTGGTGAACTGAGGAACCTGGGTCAAAGGCTTGACTGGGATCTTCTGCGACGACTCATCGCCGAATCTGTTGTTGAGCTCGATGCCGTTGGTCGAGTATTCCTTGGGCTGTAAATTTTAAAGTTACACTTACGGCCCGACCTGTCTTTCATGCACAATAACCCTTAAACGGCGTTGTAACAGTAACTTATGAATAAAGAACCGGATCAGAGTTTAAGCGGTTAAAAAGCGTGCAAATATGTATAATGTGCTCGAGAGAATCCTCCGGATGAGCCGTCTTAGCGCCGTGAACTATATCGATATCTTTAGACTGAAAGGGCGTAAACGCCATTAGAACCTACGGCGTTTACGCCCTTTGAGTCTAAAGGTATCGATATAGGTGAGCAGTTTTAGCCAACGGATTTCATCGGTACATTCACCAGCAATAATAAATAAAATAAGTTTATTTCGTTACTAAATAAATAAATAAATAATTTATTTCAAGACAACATGGGTTCAGATTTTAGATACAATTACACAAAATAATAAAATGGAGCGTTCAAAAATATCTGTCGCCACTTGTACTAGGTAGCAATTAGATTGAGTCAGATATTTATGCGTGTCCTGTTTTATCGTGTATTATTGCAGGTGACTGTACTTTGTACCCTAATCGTAGGTTCTAATTAAAAGGTGTTGTAATTAGAAACACACATTAAAAAAATGCCAGTAATTACTGCTATTATGCTCTAGGGCAGGGGTCTTCAACCTTTTCCAAGTGAAGTTAAATTCTTTATTCAGATAACTATGATCCATGTTGCTAGTACTACAATACCTTAATATCTATTGTTAGTAATTTAAAACTACAAAGGCATCTACATATTACAATTATCCCCTTAACATCAAATAGTTCGCATAGTATAGCATAGAAGGGTAGTTCTCTGCGATTTTATACCGCGATTTTTTTGTCATTACCATCGCCACTATTATTGGCGGTTTTATAAAAGCAATCAGGATCATTATGATAAAAATAGCAGAGGCACGCGACTTCTACAAGATAACCAAAAACGACTCCATAGTTTATACGGAGCTCATCTATAATGTGGCGATGGTAATGATGCGATTGGTGCGACTTTTTAGTCGCAGAGAACTACCCAGAAGGTCATTGTTTAGTTAACGAATTGTTTAATTGGGAAAAATTTACCCACATTCTATCCCTATACAAAAAATGCCGTGATTCATTAATTAGGTTTTTGATTATACAAAACACAATTTTATTTTAGTTTCACTATCAAACAATGATGCAAAAAACTGGCTAAGCTGTTGGCGGGCCACGGGTTGAAGACCCCTGCTCTAGGGAGTTTAGGCTATAGATATATAAAATAGCTAAATCAAAAAATATTAACACAATTTAGGAACTTTTCTTCGGTTGAAGTTTACTTACGAGGAACTGCTCAGACAGCTGAAACACAGCATTTTCGTCTCCCTTCGGCGAAATCAAGGGCTCGTTCGGCCGGTCGAACAGCAACTTCAAACTGTTCACTACGTCAGCCATTTTGTTTATAATAAACAAAATTAATAACTAAATGACTTTATTCACTTCACGAGGAGTGAAGTGGGAATGGTCTATGTGCCTCATCAGGCAAGTATAAATACTGTTTATCAATGAGTGGGGTGCAATACTTTTGAGTGCAAAACCACATTGATAATGATAATGTGTAAGTTTCTATGAATAACTAGGTATAAAATTGTTATCATGAATGTGGTTAAAAATATAAGTCAGGCTGAGTTTCCACCAGAGCTGTGCGAAGTAGCGGGGCGGTGTGCGAGGAAAAAATCCACCAATGCCAGGCCGTGCTGAGCGAGGGTAGGCACGTTGATTGGCGATTTTTTTCCTAGCACACCGCTGCGCTACCTCGCACGGCTCTGGTGGAAACGCAGCCTAATAATACAATTTTGTGAAGGCCATTTTATCATGGGTATTTTCCCAAACAAGGTATCTTGTCTTTTAGGTTTTAATCATACTGTAATTTCTGCATAATAAATTCGTGGTACAGTAGGCCAGTGAAAATGTTTTAATATTTTGTCATAAAAGAACAAACATGTTAATTTGAATCAAGTATATTTCCAACTAGTACCTATTCCGTTGAATCTGGTTTAGTGGTTTATGTTTTAATATTTTACTCACTTATTACAGTTTTGACAACCCTATGCAGGCGTGAAAATATCTTTTGTATACATAAAAAGCATTTTGAACTTTAAGAGAAAGATTCAATACTTCGTATTACGACTTGTCACCTTTCGAAGTAATAATGTTATTATTGTAACAAGTTTTATGGCTTTTTACTCTAAAGCCGATTTTAAGTAAGCCAAGCCAATTCAATTACCGGAAGTGGGTGAAATAGACATTACAAATTGTAATTTACAATTACCCTGTGACTGACAGTTAAAACTAAATAAAAGCAAATTATGGTTAACAGCACTATATTTACAACAAAACAGATTCACTTTGTACATATTTTAATTTAATAATCACAATATCGACTAAATTTTTTTAGAATCACAATCAAAATTATCTAATACATTTGACTAAGAAAATTGGCAACTATTCATTTTTCTTTTAAAAACTTGCATGCAATCTCTAGGAATTCCTGTGGTTTCTGGCTGTGCACCCAGTGGCCAGCTCCTTCTATGAAGACTAGTTCTGCTAGTGGGAAATAATCTTGAATTTCTTGCAGGTCGTTTTTGCTAAAATACAGACAAACTTGTGAGTCATGAACCGGGTAAGTAGTGGGTGAAATTAGAATGACAAGTTACTGAGTAATTTGCTTAAGTGATAGTGAGACATCACCAGCGGTGGTTTAAGACAGTTGGGTACTTAACCAAGTGTTCTGTAACTATTTTGGTTTTCAACAATGCTTTGGTAGCAAACATAAATACTGAAAATAATTTAAAATATGTGTGTTTTCAATTAATATCTCCGAATATATTATTCCTGTAATTGCCTTTAATATCTTTAAATGTAGAATAATCCATTATACCAACTGAACCTATATACTTAATAGCTTCTATTGAATGAAAGAAAATTCAATGACACTAAATTGCAACTTGTCAACCAAAACTTACCCAATATAATCTGACAGAGATCCGCCTATAAACAAAGTGGGCCCACAATACTGCAGACCTTTCAAATTTGATGGAAAGTTTGATATATGTGATGTAAAGTTATCCTTTAGGGCTGGGAGGTTGACTCTCCAGGTATATGCCCCTGTGTGTGTTTGTACTAGGTTTGTTATTAAGAAGTTCCTTAAGTTAACATCTGGAGTTACTCGCTTCAGCTGCTCATCGGCCACTTTTCTAGCTTTGGACATAGCAATACCCGGACGGACTGAGACCTCGGTCATAGCATCAAATAGGCTGGCCATTGTGAATATTTGGGGGCTTGTTTTTACTGGTGATATATCCACAACTATCAGGCTAGATATTAAATCGGGCTGAAAATAAAGAAAACTTTAGAGCATAGTAAAAACAATGGGCCACTAAAGGTCTGTGTTAATTTAGCAACAGACTTTAATTTTATTTTCAAATTTTTTTGATTTTCCGTTCATTGTTTGTAAGACTTACACAAATTAATGAGAGCACCATAGCTGTTCTACCGCCCATGCTGTGTCCTAGAACAGACACTTTGGACAGTTCCAGTTTTTTCAGTAGATTCATAACATCGTGAGCCATGTGAATGTACGTGTGTTGTGAAGAATGCCTGCTGTCGCCATGGTTACGGGCGTCGACACTGATTACTTTCCTCCCTGTCGTCCTGTGGATAGCCTTGCTCGTACTGTTCCAGTTATTTTTCGACCCCAACAAACCGTGTAATATAACTAAAGGTGGCAATGAAGAATCATCCGAGTCAGTGGTTTCATAAGAGGCGTAAGCCAAATCAACAGACTCGGAATTTTCAGAAGTAAATGTCGTCCGTTTCCGTACGATTTGTGGGGATATTATGGGACATGTTTTTAAAAAACAACCTAGGATTCTGGGGTTTAGTTTGGTAATTAACATTTCTACGGATAATTTTGAAAACAAATTGAGGATTTTTTAAATTTTACATGATTAATTAGTGTGAAAAATGTGACATTCGGATGACATTAAGATGCTGTTCGAGACATATGTTTTGACGTTCAATTTTAGTATTGTCAAAATATTGGCTTACATGTACCAAGCCTAACCCCGGAAGTACACACATGACGAGCGTTTTCCAAAAAAAATACCGGGGTAGCTACTTTCTCAAAATATGGACTTGAGGTTTTTTTTGGCTCAGAATCTTTAGTACTTTTGAAGTGTCCCAATTTTTTTTTCCAGTACGTCACCATTTTGCATAGTGTTTGTATGAACGTGACGTAGTGGAAAGACAAAAATCCCATACAAATTTTGGGACACTTTTTTTTACGTATAAGGTTCGAATGTACTAACGATTCTGAGCCAGAAAAACCGCGTGTTCCTACCTGGCCGGACCACCAAGCCGAACGAGGTTGTTGTTATTGTAAAAAAAATGTACTCTTTATGTACTATTATGTACCACATTAGAAATTAATTGTACCTCTACAGTTTTTAAATTATAGGTCAACAAAAGTGCCCGGCTGTAGAGTATACTTTCCAGCCGACCACTCGTAGATCTACTAATATATGCAATTTTGAGCTGTAATTCGAATTGCAAATAAATGTACCTATTATGTACCCATGAAAAAAACCTAATTCTTTTAAAAAAAAAGCTCCTATGAATGATTTTTACATATACCGAACATTCTGAGTTGTAGCGCCTGTGAAAAAGAAATAGCAACGTTTTACATTGCGACTGGGCAAGCTCACCGCGCGACAAAGCCAAAACACAGCTGATTGTGCTAAACCATTAGGTGTTAGTAACGAAAGATTTGTTTTTCTCCTTAGGCGTAAGACACATTTATTATTATTTAGCATTTGACCCATATATTTATTCAATTTCATATTACTCTTTAACCGCGGTTAATTTTGCCGCGTTAAGTTACTTTTTTTTAAATCTCCCGCAGTCACAGACAATCAGTTTTTTAAATAATCCGTAATAGACATGCACGCCGATCGAAAAAAAATCGGCGGCGGCGCGCTGCGAAATAATCCACGGCGGCGGCGTGAGATTTTTCAACTTTGTAAATAGGTATCGCTTTCAATATTAAGGGCTTTATCACACTTGCAGGAGAGCTGCGGGCGAGTTAGAAGCGAAGTTCCTTAAAATCAGCACGCTCTGTAGCTGTCCAGATATGCCAGAAATAAGCATACTACTTTTGAGCATGCTTCCAAATAAGCATGCTCAAAGCAAACGTTTGGACACACTTGCTAATAAGCACAGGTTTTCGGCCAAGATGGACTGGTTTTCTGTGGTATTACACTACCAGTACTATACGAAAATAACTTAAAAACATAATCAAATACCCCTTTATAAAACCATCATGAAATTTAAACTATTTAGATAAAATTCAAAATTCTTCGCCCTTTCATTTAAAATTCCCGCCAAAGAATCAATGACACTAGCATGCTAATAAGCAAGCCTGTTCAGACTTCAGACGAGCTTGAAGCATGCCCCCTTCTACCCGCGCCTCAGGTAGCATGCTCCCTTCCACCCGCGCCTCAGGTAGCATGCTTACAAATTAACGGTTGATTTTTAAGTATGCTCGAATTAAGCATGCTTATTAGTGGCAATGACTAGACGGGCAAATATTCAGCGTTTTTACGGCGTTTTATTTTCGTCATTATTGTCTCAGTAAATATTGTTCAAAAAAACGATACCTAGAGTTAACTTTTTATGAAACCGAAAAACAGTCCCGAGTTTAAGTCTAGTTTTATCAAAATCGTCACGATTTGTCCTTTCGTTATAGTAAATAATCATCGGACAACAATGATTGTCAAACCGCGTGGTCAAAACGCTCGGAGAATCGCCCAGACACACATGCCACTAATAAGCACGTGTTCATTAGTGGCATGCTTTCGTGCTACTAATAAGCAAATGTGTCAGTACCTTTATGAACTTATGAAACGGAAAGATATTTGCCAAGTATCAAAACTAATTAATCCTCTTGCTTGTGATGTTGCCATATGTATTCTTTTTAATAAAACCTTTTTCCTACCTCTGCAGACTAAGCGTAGTAGCACTCTATCTAATCGATAAGCTTGTACGTTTCAAGACGTTTAATTGTTAACAGTTACAACTATTACAAGTTTAAACTAGCAACATTGGCCAAATCAACCAATGGTGTTGCTGTATTTGACCTATGTTGCTAGTGTAGACTTGTAAAATTGTAACTTGTAGCTTCGTGAACCGAAGCCCTGTTATAATATGTATAACTATTTACGATCGAAGTTGCTATTTTATACTAAATCAATAGCAACTGTTATTAAAATTTTAGAGACTTGAAACAAAATAGATACTTACCAGTTTTCACAGGCGCTGCAACTCAAAATGTTTAATGTATATAAAACTCAATTATAGGAGCTAAGCGGAGTCCTTCTCTTCCCTTGGCCAGGAAATGGTGCTGGAAAAACTGCTAAACCATAATACCATAATAACAAAACAAAAAATAGTTGCAAAAGCGATTACTTAAAATTATTTAAAATCTGTAAAATACTCCCGGTTAGTTTAAAACATAAATACCTTTTAGTAGTTAACAACCATGGCAATCAAGAGCATAACCCAATAACAATAGAACATAAGTACGGAACAAGGTCGGCGTCCGCGGGCAAATTTGAAGTACCAAGAGTATACAACTACTTTGGTGATAGAACACTACATAAAAGACTCCCATACCTACTAAACAGTTTGCCCGAGAACATCCGATATGAAGGTAACAAAAACAAATTTAAAAAGTTGTTAAAAAAACATTTATTGGAGACAGTGATGTTAATTAAGGAATTAAGAATAAATATGTATTTAATAAATAAATAATAATAACAACCTGGTTTAGCACAATCAGCTGTATTTTGGCTTTGTCGCGCGGTGAGCTTGCCCAGTCGCAATGTAAAACGTTGCTATTTCTTTTTCACAGGCGCTACAACTCAGAATGTTCGGTATATGTAAAAATCATTCATAGGAGCTTTTTTTTTAAAAGAATTAGGTTTTTTTCATGGGTACATAATAGGTACATTTATTTGCAATTCGAATTACAGCTCAAAATTGCATATATTAGTAGATCTACGAGTGGTCGGCTGGAAAGTATACTCTACAGCCGGGCACTTTTGTTGACCTATAATTTAAAAACTGTAGAGGTACAATTAATTTCTAATGTGGTACATAATAGTACATAAAGAGTACATTTTTTTTACAATAACAACAACCTCGTTCGGCTTGGTGGTCCGGCCAGGTAGGAACACGCAGAAAAACCTCAAAAGTCCATATTTTGAGAAAGTAGCTACCCCGGTATTTTTTTTGGAAAACGCTTTTTTCGGATTCAGATTTGGGGGCGCTGTAATGTTTTTCTATCGTATTTGCCATACTGGTTAGGTTAGTTCCGTTTTTCGCCACGCCTATTCTCTTTCCGCACAGACTCTATACAGCTTTGGCCTTTGGTAATAAGTTAATAACAGTTACTTGTAAATCTTATAATAGAACCTAGTTAATAAATTTGTTGGTAAATAAGTTAATCATGATTTTATTTATTTGTTGTAAGGAATTCATTAACCAAATTAAAGAAGCTGGCTGGGTCCTCAGCGTGAACATTATGGCCCACCTCTTGTACATATTTTAGTTCAGCTTTTGGAAACAGATTTTGAATTCCTGTGACATCTTCCTTCCTGCAACAAAAATATTTTGATCAGCTGTCATATTTTGGAGAAAAATTAACCCAAACTGGCCCGCCTTGTCAGGGCCGCGCCGACCCCCGGCAGCGCCTGTGTGCGAAACCTATGAAGCACCTCTTTATTGTCGTCGTGTTTCGACTTTCAGCGCCCCTATTTCCTGGGCGCCTGTGTGCGCTGCACACTTCGCACGCAGGGGCGGCGCGGCCCTGCGCCTTGTCCATGAATAATTCTAAAGATCGTAAGGATAATTGAACCAACACAGAACCGTGCTGTTGTGATCAGTAGGCAATCTACGGTGAGAAAACATACAAATAAGTAAGTAGGTATAGTACAGGTACCTAAGTACTTACGGAATGTAGTTTGATCTTGTACCGCCAATAAACAATACTGGTCCTTTATATTGCATCCTCTGCAAGTCGCCCGGAAAAGTAGCTATATCCATGAAATACGCTTTCAAAGCGTCCAAGTTACAATTCCAACTTATCTTGCCATTACGTTTTCCTATGTTCATTAGAATAAAATGTAGGCTGTCTGGGCTGTCGAACAAACCACTTTCCATCAAGCTGTCTTTAGCAACGGCTCTAGCCTCGGCTATTGTAGTCTTTCCTTGAAAATCGACGGCTTTCATGCTGTCTATTAGCTTAGGGAAGAAATTATTCAGAACACCTGCGGTTGAGACTGGTGAGATATCGACTACGATTAGACTGTGAACTTTTTTGGGCTGTAACAAAAATAGAGCAAGGTGATCCACTAGTTCTATAGTATCTAGGTACATAATGCAAATCAGTGCCTCCAGTAAGAAAAGGAATAAGATAAGTCAGATGTGAGCTAAATCAGTGGTGGGCAAAGTACGGGCCGCAGGAGGGCTAATCCGGCCCGCCGACGGTCCTTCGAAATACGTATTAGGCGTAGTGTGTAAATAAAAACTCATATTGGATGCACCGTTTCTATGCAGAATTACTGTTTTTCATCAAACTTATGGAATGCAAAAAGTAAATATAACTTACACAATGACAGATTATGAAAATATGAATACCTGAGTGAGGGCTAAAGCCATGGCAGTTCTACCGCCCATACTATGTCCTATCACGTCGACTTCCGTCAAGCTCAACGTGTCAATTAGCTTCGACACATCAGCTGCAAGTTCGTGGTAGGTATGCGAACTGTCGTGAGGGCTGTCTCCATGGTTGCGAATGTCCGCAGCTATGACCATTCGGCGGCATGCGGAAGAGATCTTTTGGCTCATGCTTGCCCAGTTTCGTTTGGAACCTAGCAACCCGTGTAGGATTACCACCGGTGTACTTCCATCATTTTTACCGTGCACATTGTAAGCTAAGTCAACGACTGTCCGGTAAGTTTGAATAGTCGGGGTGCGTTGTAAACTGAAGCAGTATCGTAATCGTAAGGCCTTCATGCCATGTCCGTTAGTGAATGGGATGTTTTGCTTCTTGACATTTCAGTAATCGATTAATAATTAGGTACGTTGATAATATCATCGATCTTGTCTGGAGTAAAATTTTTTCATCAACCTACATTTTTGATGGCGTGTTGTTAAATTTCAAATTTGCGTTCAACTTAGCTGCTATATGTCAAAAAAATGTAAGTATTGATTTATGATCTAAACGCAACCATCATCCTACTTGCTGAAAACTTTTTAATATTATTAATACAAATAATTTTAGAGATAATGGATATTTCAAATATAAATATATAATACATATATGATAGTAGAACATCATGTATCCTGTAATTAAAATCGCGTCAAATAAAATCCTGTAAAGCTTTAATTCACCGCATACAGTAGGTACGCTACAGTAAAAGTACCTAGCAAAAATCATAACAAATCAGCGAATCTTAATCGTTCCGCTTATCGTTGAGGAAGGCGATGACAAACTCTAAGACTGTCTTGGGGTCGTCGGCGTGGACGAAGTGCCCTGCTCCTGGCACAAACTTGACCACTGCTTTTGGGAACAACTCTCTTATCTTAGGCAGGTCATCAGCGCTGGAAAATAATGCCAAGTTGAGTGGTACGGCATACAGTTAGCGTCCGACCGAAACTAGTTTTTACGGCCAAAACGGTATTTCGGCTCCGGTCTCAGTTTCGGCCGAAACCGAAACTTTAATATACCTAAGGTCATGTTTTCGGGGGTTGGGTCCGGAACGCCTTACTTGCATTTAGCCTTAGAGAGCAGAGCACCTTAGTTGTTTTTTTGTCCGGGGAGTAAAATGTCTAGGTTTGTAAAACGCCCTCACTGTTATAAGACATAGTAGACTGAATGACTTGACTGCAAAACGTCTTAACGTCATATTGTTTTAATAGGTATATGGTCTGAATAATCTTTACGTCCAATATTGTAGAATGTTTTTATAGTATACAGACTATGCAGTTAAATCGCAAAGTAGTCATTATCACAACCAAAACTTTAATACAATGAGACAATCTGCCTACCTACTTGTGCATTTCACGACCTAGGCGTTTTGCTCCCTAAGTCTTCTTGAAACTTGGACCATTTTGTAATCATGGGATTAGATAAACAAGTCATTTTGCATACTTGGCCAGTGTACAACTGAGACGTTTGGAGTTTAAGGCGTTCCGGACCCAACCCGTTTTCGGAAACCCGTTTTTTAGCCGAAACTCGGCCGAAACCGACAGTTCGGTCGGACTCTACAGTCTACATACAATTAGTGTCCGACCGAAACTAGTTTTTTAGTTTCGGCCGAAACCAGAACCGAAACCGAAATTTCCATACAAGGTAATGTTTTCGTGGAAAGAAAAAATTACAATCATAATCAGTCAGTCTTCATTTTTATAAATAACATAATTAATCATTTAGTCTCCGATATTTAGAGTAATCATTAATTATAACATATTACAACTTTTTATTTCAAATAAATTATCTGTGCTTTTTGAAATAAAGACTATCCGATCGCAGCAAAAAAACCCATACAAGTGCAGTTTTGGTTTCGGCCTTAGTTTCGGCCGAAACTGAGATCAAAGCCGAAATTCGGTTTCGGTTCCGGCCGTTAAAACTCGTTTTTTTGCCGAAACTCGGCCGAAACCGAAATTTCGGTCGGACTCTACATACAATACAAAACGCCTACAGTGCCTGCGGTGCGGGTTTAGGTTAAATACTTCTGGCTTAGATGATCCTTACTTCGTACGAGAAACAAAATCCGCTTACGGAAGATACTCCGACAACTGTCCACCAATGAACAAAGTTGGTCCCCAATATTTCTCGCCTCTTTCGATACGATACGGAAACGACGATATATGATGGAAATGCTTAAATAGTGTTTCTAAATTGCACATCCATCCGATAGTGCCGTCGGGTTTTATGTTGATGTTGGAGAGTACATTTTTCATAGTGATATCGTCGTGTATAAGACTTTTCAACTGTTTCTTAATCGCCTTTCTGGCTTTGTGGACCTTTTTCTTCTCGGTCCATTCGACCGCCATCATCTTCTCCATGAGTTTTGGGAAGAATTCCTTAAAGTCCGAGCAGGTTGAAACAGGAGACATGTCTAACACTATTAGACTAGCTACTGCTGATGGCTGAAATACAGATGGTCATGATTGACCGCGTTAGAGTCGAAATATAAATAAATAAACTGATTATCTGAAAATTAAAAGAACTCGAAGGAAACATAAGTCTTCAGTTAGAACAATTAGAGCCTTATATCACACTTCTGATTTGCGAGCGAGCTGCGGGCGATACAAATGTCGCTCGCAGCGAACACGCCGCGAGTTCGCCGCGACTGGTTTTGTATTGAAACTCGCCCGCAGAAAATCGCAAGTGTGATAAGGCCCTTAGGCGCATTCTGTAATAATTTGATTTCAAATATGTAATTAAAAACATGTTGCAAAGAATATGTGCTGATTAGTTAGCGTTATGATTTGATGTGTACGTTACACGAGGACACGTAATAGCTGAAGAGTCACTTGATGGGAAGTCGTGGTCGCATATGGCCATGGTCATGGGTAATGCAACTTCAAATGAGTTGCTTTGGGCCTCCGCTAGCTGACGCGGATTACCCGGAACGGACGCCCGCGGAACGGGCGTCTAATAAGAAATTGTATGAACAGCGCTAAGTGAAGCGGGCGCGGGTCCATACTTTTGCCCGCACGCCGCTTGCGTCCGCGGCGGGCGTCCGCGCCAGCTAGCGGAGGCCCTTACACCACGAGTGGCTCACTCCGTCATTTTGTCGCGCAGGTACTAGTACCAAATTTTGCCCCCGCGGAGGGGCTTAGGCAGCGACCAGAAAGAGCACGCGTTATGTGAAGAGAGAGACGGTCGGATCTGGTGCGTTCCGTCCGGTGGTCGGACCCGAACGTCGTTTTGTTAGAGAGAGAGACTTTTGTATGTAGTACTATTACTTATTCTGCACTTTTAAGTTTAAGTGCCCACAGTGTAGGTAGGTATTTGCTTTTTAAAGGACCCCAAATCAGAGCAAAGGGCTCAACAGTAGTCGACAGTCTTCAGGGGCTCAACGAAAGTCTTCGTTCGAAGTTCCTCTTGTACTGTATCTCTCTCTCTCTTTCTCTCCCTTATCTTACAGAACATTCAAGTGAGCAAGATGGCACGATACGAATTTCGGATGAAGCGGTTCGGAGTATAGGCTCAAATTGGTGCACAATACTAATGGTTAATTAACCTACCTTCATTAACGCGACGCACATAGCGGTTCTGCCACCCATGTTGTGTCCAATGAGACTGGCTTTCGGCAGATGCAATTTTTTCATCAGTTCGAGTACGTCCGCTGCCTGCTCCTCGTATCGGTGTGACCTCGTCTGTGGACTGGAACCATGGTTCCTCAGGTCTATTCGCACGACTACCCTTTTCGTTATAGTGTGTATAGTTTTCCCTACATATTTCCAATTCTCTTTTGTTCCTAACAAACTGTGGAATATTATTAGTGGAGGTTTAAGTTCGGGGCGGTCGGTGTCTGGTGATCCCGTGATTTTAAAAGATAAGTTTACCGCTGTTCTGGTTCCAGCGGCAATGGGCGCCAAAACTTTCACTAATCTAGAATATCGCAGTATCCTGACGTGGACATCCATTCCATATCAAACAACTTTCGCTAACGCGGAAGATTAGATTAAAAAATCTATAATTATCTACATTTTCATAAAGAAACGTGTTTGTACATAAAAGCTATTTGCAAGGCCATTTTCAGTGGCAGATGTCAGCCCGAGGGCGTTGATTGGCGGTAACAAAAAATAGTTTTTATTTGAGTTGATATTCTTTATGGCTAAGTTACAAATCAGCCTCAAAAGTATTTAAGAGACCTTAGACCTATATATTACTTTACTCTTTGCCTTAGACGTCTCAAACGCTCGTCGATTAGCGCACTTTTTTAACCCTCGACCGATGCTAAAAGAGAGGGTTACCTGTCTGAAACACTAAAAATGTTAGTCCGATTTTCGTTTCGATAAAAACTATTCGACAAACATCGTTTTTTTTTCGTTTGTTCGTAAATTCATTTTGAATTCTTACATTTAGGTATTAATTGGTTCGGTTTTTTAATCATTCAACAAATTATATTGTTTCTTAAATCTCATTTGTCCGTAGAAACAGTTATCCGATGTAACGTTTTGGTTTATTAACCATTCGACTTTTAGATTGACTTTGATTTAATTTGTCAGATGTAACGATTCGGCTGGTCACAATTCAAACCAAACCTAACCTACTTTTAGGGTTCCGTACCAAAATGGTAAAAAAGGAACCCTTATGGTGCGACTCTGTCTGTCTGTCTGTCTGTCTGTCCGTCTGTCACAGCCAGATATCTCAGGAACTACTGCTGCTATCGGTTTGAAATTTGGAATAGTGTTAAAAGTAGCTAATCCGAGCTTATTGGACATAAAAAAAATCTTGTACCTTTTTTACTTTTTTTTAAAGGGCTCCGTAATGGGATTTTGAACATTGAAAGTAGGGCTAATATATCGAGTGGGGTATCAAATGAAAGAGCTTAATTTGTAGATTAAAACACCATTTTTATTTTTTTTCTTAAATAAGTAGTTTTTAATTTATACATTTTTATGTACCATTCCCCCCCTATTATCTCCGAAGTTACTGATCAGAAAAATGTATCATAATTACTGATTATCAATATCAACCTGAACATTACAGGAAAAATAGAACGGTCTTCCTAACTTTAATACTTTTTTAGAAATTTACAAAAACTTAATCCATCCATTAATCCATCTAGCGGAGAGTAGCAAAACTAAGCGATGTCCTTTTTCACGCTAGGGGATTTCCGGGAAAAAAACTAGATGGCGCTAAAACACTAAACATTTAACGATGTTATAATTGAACAAAGAAACATAGTATAGTAACAATTAGTTCGTAAACAGTTAATAATAAATAAATTTAAATACTGTGTCACGTTTGCAAAGTTAAATAATTGTAAATAATATTATAATTATTTTACCAAGCTTATACATAGATGGCGTTGTAAATTCGGGGAACAGCATTTTGTATGGAGAATAACAGTCCTCTTGATGATGAGAAATTTGCAAAAATCATAACATATACTTATTTGCTTCTACTAAACAAATCGATATACAGTTTTTCTTGAACTATTCGCGTATCTACTTATGAGTTTGTACGGAACCCTCGGTGCGCGAGTCCGACTCGCACTTGACCGGTTTTTTGATAGCATTTCGGTTTAGTTGGGGGTCGCAGTTCAAAAATTAACCGAACTAGCTATGCTACTTTTTGATAGAAGTTCGGTTTAGTTGGGGGTCACAGTTCAAACCTAACCGAACTAGCTAACCTACATTTTGATAGCAGTTTGGTTTGGTTGGGAACGCAATCCAAACCTAACCTGACTTACTTTTCTGGTAGCAGTTCGTATTTGTTGCGGGACGCGGTTCAAACCTTACCTAACCTACAGGTCGCGTCACGTAAAAATAACGCTGGTGGTCAAGCTGCGCATTAGGCCATATCGATCATTTGGTGGTATGAGGTGCGACGCGGGGAGGGCGGGTTAATCGAACCGCGCCGCGAGCAAAAGGCTAGTTCAAAAGTAAAACAATAAACATAGTACTTTCGTGCGCGTGTGTAACAATGCGCAAAGACACCCCCTCTACTTTCTTCCAGCGTTCTTTTTACATGACGCGACCTGTACCTTTATACGTAGATTATTTTGAGAGTAATTGACAAAAGAATTGTGATGAATTGATTGTGAAACAGGGTATCAAAAGGAGAGGAGCGGCAAAATTTTATAGTCTACTGAATGACGGTAAATGCGTAAATCCCCCACTGTAATAAATAAGTAGGTAGTAACGTTTCATTGCATTTAATGATTTTTCACAATGAGACTGCAAAATGTAGTGTCACGAGGTCTGTTGAAACATTCATGAGTGTCCCCGTTGCGGCGCCGATTATTACATGCGGTACAATCATGATAGATACCTAATTAGGTCATTCAGATCCAGTTTCAGATTCTTTATTGCATTTCATGTTGTACACATAAGGTCATCCTGTAAGGGCACATCAACATTGGGTTACTACTTAGTACAACAATGTGTTGTGAGATTTTATTTTTAAGTTCCAAGTTAGTAGTTGCGGAAAATTTACCCGCGAATTCTGAAGCCATTGTCTTAAAAAAAATAATATGCATATATTTTAAATGTGTATGTATGTTTGTCCGTTCCCATGTCCGCTCGTAACTACTTAACGGCACAACTTTTGATAAATGACACATCATTCGATTTGACGTGTAGATTTATTGTGTAGATTCCAAAACTATTTTTATTTTTGTTCTTAGTCATGTAGTTTTTGATTATAAAAAACGTTAAAAAATACCATTCCCCCCTATTATCTCCGAAGTTACTGAATAGAAAAATCTGTAATAATTACCGATTATTAATATCATTTTAAATATTACAGGAAAAATAAAACGGTTTTCCTAACTTTCAGCGTTTTTTAGAAATTTGCAAAAATTGTAAGACAAATTTATTTGCTCCTATTAAACTAACCGCGATATATGTCGATGTATAGGGACAACAGTTTTTCAAGAGCAAAGTTAAGTTTGTCCCACCATACAGTTTATCTTGAATTAACCACGTATCTACTGACGAGTTTGTACGGAACCCTCGGTGCGCGAGTCCGACTTGCACGTGACCGGTTTTTTTATTTAAGTATGTATCGTGTGTAGAATATACTAAAAACAAACATCTGTCTATTTACTGACACATGTCTCATTTCTGTTGGTGGGTGGTGGGTGGGGACGTTTCTGTCCATCGTCCTTTGTGCGCACCACACATACAGACATAAAACTGTTAAAATTAAGATAATTCTAACAAAAAATATGTTTTTAAAAATTAATAAAATAAAACATTACTTTTATGCTGTGCACTTTTTATTTCTGTACCATCAGGGCCCCGTTTCACGAAGCTACAAGTTACAATTTTACAAGTCTAAACTAGCAACATTGGTCAAATTAACCAATGGCGTTGCTGTATTTGACCAATGTTGCTAATTTAGACTTGTAAACGTCGCTCGACTGGTTTTGTATGGAAACTCGCCCGCAAATCGCAAAAGTGTGAGAAGCCCCTAAGAGAACAGACTGGCAATATGCCGCGTGCTTCACAATGTTTAGCAGCATTCGAGAACCATTACGCATCGGCCATTGGTTCTTCGAGCCATATGCTTTAGCAGGGGTCACCAAATGGCGGACCGCCGACCTATTTTGCGCGATCCTTAAGTCAACAGTAACTTGTATTACTTTATTGTACGTAGGTAATTTAACAAATGCTTCAATAAACTCAAGCAGAAACGGACCGCGATGGTCATTTTATTTTTAAAAACAGACCTTGAAGAAGCTAATTGGTGGTCCCTTAAATCCCTTTTAGCCCATTGCCATTTCAACTTGATGACGCTGGCAGCTTCACTGTTTGTATATAAATTCTAAATCAATCCAAATTCCGATTACTGGAAGGGGGTGAAAATTGACTTCTGAGATTTGATCAACTCTCTCCAGTCGTTGACTTCATTGCTGAAGCTCGTGTCCGTCTTGAAATTTTCTGATGACCTCTGTCACCAATCGCTTCCATCCCATTCTGTCCTCGGCCTTCTTCATGGCAGTCGTCACTGTGAGGCCTGTGAGAGCGGAAACCTGATCTGACCCGATGGTAGAAGCCCTGCCACGTCGCCGCTTGCCGTCTATCTTCCCAACAACTACAAGTTTCTCCAAGTTGTCAGGTTCACGGCGGGCAATGTGTCCAAAATAACCAAGAATCCTTTGGTAGCAAGTGGTAGATAGCTTTGTCCGGATCCCAAGCTGCTGAAGGATGGAGACGTTCGTTCTCTTGGCTGTCCATGGGATGCGTAACTCTATCCATCTCCAGCACCAGATTTCAAATGCCTCTATTTTCTTGCGTTCTGTTGACTGGATTGTCCACGATTCCAAACCGTAGAGACAAATCGAAAAGACCAGAGTTCTCACAATTCTCATTTTGGTGTTGTTGGAGACTTTCCAATCCTGCCATATTCGCGTCATCTTACTCATGGCAGATTTGGCCATTTGAGTACTCCTTCGAATTTCCCTCTCGCTTCCCCCTTGGTTAGTAAGTAGCGACCCCAAATATACAAAATCACTGACAAACTGTAAGTCAGAGAGTTCTCCTGTCCGTGTGAGTTGTTCAGCTCGGTTCACGACCATAACCTTTGTTTTTGCGCGGTTAATTGAGAGGCCAACTAGAATGCTCTCTTGTTCAACTCAGCGGAACAACTCACCGAGTTCCTTTTCTGAGATCGCAAAGAGGGTGGTGTCATCCGCGTATCTCAGGTTGCTGATTTTGGTTCCTCCTATCGAGATGCATCCTTCCTAATCTTCCAGGGCTCTTCTCATGATATATTCGCCATATATATTAAAAAGAAAATCAACGCCACAGAAAAAATAATTGTATACCTACTACATACAGAAGTCTCTCTCTAATAAGACTGTCGTTCGGCTGCGACCACCGGACGGAATGCACGGGGTCCGACCGTCTCTCTCTGTCGCATAACGCGTGCTCTTTCTGGTCGCTGGCTACGGGCCTACGCGCTATAAACTAAACTTAGTACCTAAATAGACATAAAAACCAAATTGAAACTACTTAAAAACAAACACTATACAAAAAATCTATGGGCTCTGGAGGGGAACTACCTTAAATCTGTTAGTTAGCTCATTTTACTGAAAGAAAACATTCCTTTTTTTTAAAACGAAACAAAATTGCATTTAAAATTATTTTCAATTCTCTTGGCCTTTGTATTGGAATTTGGAATTGATGGTGAAATAAAACTAATCATAGATTTCCCGATCTTTTTTACTTGTAAGACCCATAATGTTTATTAGAGAGATTTTATCTTGAACAATAATCCTATCGATTAGTTGAATAAAATAGTAAGTGCTTATTAGGGTTCTGTAGCCAAAATGGCAAAAACGGAACCCCTATAGTTTTGTCATGTCCGTCCGTCCATCTGTCCGTCCGTCTGTCCGTATGTCACAGGCATTTTACTCAAAAACTGCACGATGGATATTGATGAAATTTGGAATATAGGTGTCTTATATAAGCCGCTACTTAGTTTGGTAGTTAAAAGTTAAAATATTTTTTTTAGGGGGGGCACTCCATACATGTTACAGAAGCTTTTTTTTCAGAAAATATCAACGTGTGGTACATAGTTCGACAGCTCTTTCAAAAACATTTTAAGGTTCTTACGTAATGTTTATCGCTCCGAAAGTTGTGAAAATTGTGTCCCCCCCCCTCTATCTTCTAAACCGTATGTCCGAAAAATATAAAAAAAATTACAAAGATAACGCTTAATTAATACTTTCAACGAAAATTATTTTCAACAAGATCGAATTAACCGTTTTTGAGTTATTGTCGATAAACTGCGCTTCTCAACAAAAGGACGTAATTGCTATGAAGATACGCTCTTTTGTTGTTGTGCTTTTTTACATCGTATTTTTTACCTTATAGTTACGGCTATGGAACCCTCACTGAGCATGGTCCGACATGCTCTTGGCCAGTTATTTTTGGCTGGTTCGATTCCCGGGTGAGACAAGCGAATTTAAGAAAATCTTTTAATGCAGTTTTATTTCTTTTTAAAAATAAAGGAGTGTTTCCTTTCAGTAGAATTAGCTAACTAAAGGATTTAAGGTAAGTAGTTCCCCTCCAGGGCCCGTCGATTTTTTCCACCCTGTATAACGAACACCCCCTCAAGTAGTTCGATATGGTACCCATTACGCGGATATAATGATGTTTATAATGAATACAGTTCATTGAGGATGACTTGAGGTTACGCTGCGACGCCGCATGCCTCAATATTGCGGTTAATTCGTCTTGGGGAGGACGTTTGCGCAGGTCGGTCCACTATTTTATTTTTAATCGATATCGTAAAATAACTTATGCCACACCTGGCTATAAAGTGGCTTTTTCCGCACGCTGCGCCTACGGAAGTAGCCGCTTTCTGGCCAAGTGAAGATATAAAATGTTATACACAACACGGGAGGTAATAAAGAAAGCCCTCGATCGCAAATTTACGTCCCTCGCTTGCAGCTCGGGCCGCAAACTTCTGCGGTCTCGGCCTTTCTTTGTATTACCACCCTAGTTGTGTAATGTACTATAGCTACACTCACGGACAATGAATTCGGGTCATTTTCTATGAACAATTAATTATACACCGTGTTTTTATTGATTTCCGTTAACTTCGAGGGCACATTCTTCAGATCTAATTAAGTTAATTTCTCCAAGAAACTAATGTTGTGACTTATGCCGTTTTTAAAATATTCATAATCTTAATTTAATCACCAACCAGTATAAATGAGCTATCATAATCCCAACACGGTCATAGTTGACATTAACTTTTGACTAACACAGAAGTGTCTTTTAAAATGGTCATCAACTCAATATTAATTTATTTTGTATGAAAAGTATTAAAAAAAAATTGAATATAACAATAAGCGATATACCAGGTAGCTTCTGTTGACGTAAGTACGAAACAACGGTGTAAACAATTAAAAAAAAACACGGTGTATAGAAAATGGCCCGAATTCATTGTCCGTGAGTGTATTTTCTTTATTGTTTAGTTATACCAATAAACCTTATATACATTAGCTACGGTAACCGAGTGGTTCAGTTCACACATAAGCCTTTCAAGAGCGAGAGAGACCCACGATGGGTTCGAATCCTGGCTCTTACCAAGGAGTTTTCAGAACGTATGTACGAAATATGATTGGATATTTACCATTCGTTTTTTGGTGAAGGAAATACATCGTGAGGAAACCTGCAAACATCCGCGATGAAATTCAAAGATGCACTTGGAGTCCTCAACTCACAGTAGGCCAGCGTGGGGACTGCAACTGCAACCCATTCACTCTCATCTATGAGAGTAGGCCTGTACCCAGTAGTGGGACGTAGGTAAATAGGTTGATAATGTGATGTGATCGTAGTAGTATTTTATGCAACAGTTGTATAAGTAGGTAGGTTCAAAAAATGCGAATGGCGCGAGTTGCGATACGAGCCGCCGCGGCGGCGAGTATCGCAAATAGAAACGCCATGAGCGTTTTTTGACTTAATTATACAACGTTGCATACAATACTTTTTCTACGACTAGGTTTTAAAGTATAAAATACAAAATTAAGCATAACCTGCAAACAAGGCAAATATGACGTATGTGTCTATGGTAAACTTCTTTTTAATTTGAAATATACTCGCTAGAGACACGCAGTGACTATATGAAAAATACTTTTTTTATGTTGGCATCAATGAATTTAGTTCGGAAAGTTTTGTTTTTCTTAAACACCGTAGGAATTTAATTGTTTGTTAAGTGGGTAGTTGTGCATTTTTATCGTAAAGCTAGAATTATGCGCTTAATCCTTGACCTAAGTTTAACCTAGATTTAGAAGTCTGGCTGCTAGCAGTATCGTAATGTGACTATAACGACACTAGTGCTGTTATGGGGAATAGGGTATAGACTTCTCTGAACTCATATTATATGTTCTTATATTAGTGTTCGTGACCAAGTAAAAGACAGATAAAAGTACAGGAGTAGAAAAAAAAGGAAATATCATTTAAATAAGCTAAAGCTACCGTGATCAGGCGTGACACGATAAAGATATGTGCCGTTTCCGTATAACAGGAACCATTTTAACTACTATAGTTCGAACACCATAATTAAACGCGAATAACACATTATGGATAATTTTCAATATTTTTAAATTGCAAATTTAACTATAGTTTATTTGTTTACTATAAAGTAATAAGGCTGAATACAACGCGCTCATTGTTTCATTCAAATTAAGTACACTAAGGCGACTTTAACGACGTCGAAATTTTTTCTTATTTTTCTTATTATGTATTTTCAGATCTTATTTATTTTCATGAAAAAAAAATTATTCATATGTACTGTTGCTGTAGGTACTAATAAGTTCTTAGGTTTTCCTGACATATAAGTACATATAGTAAGTATAATACATGAATGAAATTGATTTTATAATAAAGTCTGACGTTTTAAAGCCTTCGTACAAACGAAACCAATGTTAACTGACCGCCTATAGACTTTAACACATTGCAGTTAAGTTGACATTCGTTTACAAATGTACAGCTAACAGTGTGTTCGATAGTATATTCCATGGTCTATATCTATATGTATACGACAGCAACAGTAAAATTGCATTAAGTAAACTAAAATCTTGACGCTAGGTATGTGTTTTAGGAAGATGTGTACTCCGGCTTGTAACTAATACATACAATAAGAATAGAGATCGGCATCCAACAAGAATAGAAAAATATACTTTTTAGTGTTCCGTACCAAAATGGTAATAAAGGAATCCTTATGCTGCGACCCTGTCTGTCCGTCTGTCACAGCCAGACATCTCAGGTACTACTCTGAAGTTCCTGGACAGAAACATGTGTATTAAGTAATTACCGATTATTAATATCGTCCTAAATATTACAAGAAAAATATAATGGTTTTCCTAACTTGCATCGTTTTTTAGAAATTCTCAAAAATCTCGACACAAACTTATTTTGTCAGTCACTAAACTAACCGCGACCTATATCCAACAGTTTTCCAGCAGCAACGTTAAGTTTGTCTCTCAATACAGTATGAACTATTTAAGTACATACTACAAATTTGTACGGAACCCTCGGTGGGTGAGTCCGACTCGCACTTGACCGGTTTTATAGTCGTCAAGAAAGTCCTACCGATGGCTATTGCTATGAAAATGGAATTAAAAATGTTCCTGATTGTTAAGTGAAAACGTGGTAGGTACTTTTGATCTAATAAAAACGTCACATATTCCTTTCGAAAAACCATTGCTAAGTTTTGGAATTTTTGAATTTTTTTAAGATGATCCCTCCTGATATTTTAATTATTCATTTAGAGCAGCGGTCGGCAACCTGCGGCCATCGAGCGTCCCTGGCTATTTTGTATGTATAGGTCGATATATTCCGAATTGTATAAAATCACCAATTATTAACATAGTGCGGCCCGCGTTAATTCCATTAGCTAATTATGTGGCCCTTGGCTGCTAAAAGGTTGCTGACCGCTGATTTAGAGGTTTTTCACATGCCGCACATACATGATTATTTAGTTTTGGACTACGTACGTAGGTACATTTGTGTAAAAATTATCTAATGTGATTTAATAATCGCGAACACCTGTCTGATCGGACGGATCACACAATACAATACAACAATATATAATGTACTCTAATTCACACCAAAATAACATTATTATGCAATCTTGTGAAAAACAATAGGTGGTTTATTCGGTAGAGTGACTTCTCTTACAGACAACCTTTGGATAGCGGGGTCAAAATACTTAACATACCTACCTGGTTTAATGTAGCAAACTTATTCTTAATGTAGTTTCAAATTCTGTATTTAATTTAAATACTTAAAATAAAATAAAAACTTGGCACGAGAGCGGCATGCCGAAGCTAAGGCTGCAAAACGCCGCAAATACGCAACTCTCGGCGATAGCTACGTATTTGCGGTGTTTGCCGTGGAGACGCCGGGTCAGTGGGGACCGTAAGCACCAACCCCTTTTCAAAAAATTAACGTACAGTCGAGTTCATCATTATATGAGCAAAGAACGGATTAAAATTATCTGATCTAGTTCTTATGCTTCTGACAATAGGGTCTTGTTCAGATATTTTTGGTCCAATCTTTGCTCAGATAATGATGAACTCGACTGTAGTTGCTTATCCGGTGCTCTGGTGATCATAGAGCTGGCTCGGTCCTCGCTCAGCGGATAGGCATTGCCGTCCAGCGAGGCAACGCAGCTAGCCATAAGGCTAGGGTGACCATAAGGTCACCCTAGCCACAGGAGGCGACATAGGGTGAAATTATTTAGTTATTAAGTTGTAAATAATGTGTTTTTTTCCCTCTTCTTATATTTGTGGTTTATGTAAACAAAAAGTTTTTTAATCGAGATATAATTTTATGAAGCATGTTTAGTATAAATGAGAAATTTATTCTCAGATACGTAATATGATCCATAATACTGTTAGTAAAATTCATTACTTACATCTACATATAGGTAATGTTAGTAGGTACCTACTTCATTAATAAATAACATTAAATCTAAAACTATACAAAAATAAAGATAGGTATATGCCATAAAATAAAACTATTCCTAAACACAAAAATTATAACAAATTAAAAAAAACAGACCTTCTCGGCATGATCCTAAAGAAGCTGACGGCATTCGCTGTATCGCAAAAACCGATGCAACGCGGTTACTATAATTATTATATATTATAATTACTTATAGTTAGGTATGTATTCTTTGCGATTGTATTTCGATTTGCATACTCGCTAAGTTATGTGTAATGTTATGTACTATAAGCTCATGGCCTGCAGGAAGATGCCATAGACGTTTCTAGACACGCGGCAGTTCAAGCAAAACTGGCTAGCCAGCGCCGAGTGTAATATAAAGTAATATTACACGAACCACTTGGTGCCACTTTTGACCCTCCTATAACTCAAAACCTCTTTAACGTAAACACATAAAACTACGTGTGTTTAATTATATCCATAAGGACATCTAGAAGCCCAAATCTCATGAAGCTAGCTCAAACGGTTATAAAGATATCAAGGTCAAAAAGTCGTAAATTTTAGCACGGACTTACTGACTGACATGTAGTATTTAAATCTAACCTACTTCCAGATGACCTAGAAGGATGAAATTTGGAATCCAGCTCGGTAATTGTGTGTAAGCGTAGGAAAAGATCTAAAAATAAAAAAAGTTAAAAAATAGGGGGGTTCCCCATACAATTTTTTTTTATTGTTTCGTTGGAACCGTTACAAGCAGATATTTGAAACTATCCCAATATATGTATTATATTTGCTATATAACAGAAATATAAAAATAAAGTTAAGTCAAAAAATAAGTGGTGTCCCCATACAAAAAACTTGTAATACGCGCTAAACAACCGGCCAACGGTGTGTAGTTTTGTTGTGTGTTTTCGTTTCCGTTTTACGGTGTGAATTTTACACTATCTCTAACATACCTGCCTAGTTTTCTTTCCAAAAAGTAATGATATACCACCAAAAACATAAATCTAAAAAAGCAGAGCCAAGTTCAATACAAAAATTATGCTTGGCTTGTGGGCTTTGCCGCAAAAAGAATGGAGATCTAAATGAGTGCCAAGTCCTATGCAAAATCCAAATATGTATTTATAGGAACAAAATAACATTATTAACAAGTATTAAACTCTAATTCTTTGCTTTATTGGATAATGGATACCAATAACAATTGCTGTTATTTAAAAATGTAGGATCTTAAAGTAGGTTAGATTTGACTTGGCCAGTTTTTATCAGAATTAAAAAATGTCTATATATGTTGAATAACTTTATAAAATGACTGATACGTAACAAAACATTACCTATGTTTATTTTGTAAAATTAGAATAACTGTAGTCATAATCAACCATCGTATTTTTAAAGTTTGAATTAAAATCATGTTATATAAAACCATTTCTAAACTACCTAAGTAATATAATTAATAATTATGTATTAGTATCTAATCTAAGTACGAATCGTAATTTTGATCGTGTTGTTATTATCATATACTACTATAATACTTGTTGGTATTATGTGTTTATCAATAACTGAAATCACAAATAAGCCTTGTTTAATAATTAATTGAATTTGAATTGCCGTTGCCGTGTTTGTTTGGGCCGAATATTGCAAATTGCAATGTACCTAGGTAGTCGATTTTCTCCAACTTTCAGTTGTTGGATGTTTTCTTCAGCTATGTATTAAATAGGCAGTTAGGTTAGGTAGTTACCTACAAAAAGATACTGAGAATCAAAAAGCTCATTGTTTCCCACTGTGGTGGGAAAAAATACATCATTTGTGGTTAGACTCCGAACAGGAACTGATACTAACATTGGCGTGATAATGGTAACAAAACCGGACGAAGTGCGATTCGGACTCTCCCACCGAGGGTTATGTAGGTATAAATTAGAGATGTAACGATACCGATACCGATATATCGGTATCGCCGATATTATACAACCGATATTTGAAGAATTTGCTATATGAAAAAAAAACTGCAATAAGTAATTTCAATTTCTGACTTAATTTATGTATTGGTCTATTCTATTACCTTGTGCAATGATAATTACTATGTTAATTAAATCTTTGGTTCTTAATAAAAAAAAAGAATTTTGAGTTGACAATTTATTATTTTTACTTTACACTTTCAAGGTTGACTCTCTGGTAAATATAACCAGTAGTCATTGCCATTAGTAGCATAAGAACATAAAAATATCTGAAATTCATACTTCATTATTTAGCTAAGATATCGGTATCGGTATCGGTATCGCCGATATTAACTACTATATATCGGTATCGGTATCGTATCGGCAAAACTGTGTATCGTTACATCCCTAGTATAAATACTTTTTTCTACTCCTGTACTTTTATCTGTCTTTTAGTTGGTCACGAACACTAATATAAGAACATACATAATATGAGTTCAGAGTTGTTCAGAGAAGAAGAAGAAACAGCACTAGTGTCGTTATGGTCACATTACGATACTGCTAGCAGCCACAGAGTTCTAAATCTAGGTTAAACTTAGGTCAAGGAGGCGCTCAATTCTAACTTAACGATAAACATGCACAACTACCAACTTAACAAACAATTAAATTCCTAGTATTGTATGCAACGTTGTATAATTAAGTCAAAAAACACTCATGGCGTCTCTATTTGCGATACTCGCCGCCACGGCGGCTCGTATCGCAACTCGCGCCATTCGTATTTTTTGAGCCTACTTATACAACTGTTGCATAATAATACATTACACAACGAGGGTGGTAATACAAAGAAAGGCTGAGATCGCAGAAGTTTGCGGCCCGAGCTGTAAGCGAGGGACGTAAAGATGCGATCGAGGGCTTTCTTTATTACCTCCCGTGTTGTGTACATCATTTTATGTCTACACTTGGCCAGAAAGCGACTTTTTCCGTACGCGCAGCGTGCGGAAAAAGCCACTTTATGGCCAGGTGTCGCATAAAATAGGTACTATAATGTAATGTTATTGTTTTATTTAATTGATCGCAGATTTCCCATTTTAAATTCAATAATAAAGACTACATTTTTTATGATATAATTATAAATGAATAGTTTTCAGATTTTTCCCTATATGTACATGTAGTATAACACGGTATTGCTAGCCAAATTTCAGTTCTAGGTCAACGAAAAGTACCCTATAAATTTTAGTTTCCTTGAGAGTGTCGAAATATACGTTTTTTGCGGCATAAACGGCCATATCTTTTTTTTTACGTTAAATTAGAAGTTTGATCTTTCACAGCTTCAAAGTTGCTGTAAGGTTTCATGGTTTTATTTTCACCTCGATTCCTCCACGCGTTCCCGAGATAAAGCGTCTTGACAGACAGACGGACGAACTAACAACAAAGTGATCTTATAAGGGTTCCGTTTCTTCCTTTTGAGGTACGGAAGCCTAAAAAAGTCACTTGGTACATTTCTAAATTCATAGTGGTAGCAAGTAATAGGCTCCTAATATCAATATCCATATTTTAACAAGGACAATACAATACAAGTATACTTTATTGCACACCAGAAAATCACATTACAAGGGAGGGTAGGGTGGTCTGGCTAGCGACCTGGTTCGACCCCAGGGAACGCCACGGCCAACCACCCGGTCCGACTATCGCTACGCCCAGGAGGGGTTGCGAGTCAGATCAAAAAAAAAAAAAAAACATTACAAGAGGTACTTACAAGAGGTAATTATAACAATTTAAAAAGGTAGACAACAGGCGGTCTTATCGCTTAAGAGCGACCTCACCACAGTAGATTCTTTTGCCTGAAAATACGCGTATGCTGATCTCTATTATACCGATGCCGCCCCGCGACTTCGTTGCATGAATTTCCAACGTTTTCATACAAATATTTATCCCTCGTTAAATTTTTTACGGGTTGAATTTCGGAAAATTGTTTTATTGCTAATCTACCTACGTGCGAGCTAAAAAGCATGTGTCTAGGATTCCATCCCATATTAAGCAATGTGTTGGACTACCTATACGTTGTCTAGGTTTCTATACCTTAGCTTAGGTACGGAACTGCAGGGTCAGACTGGATCGGAAGGGCCCAGGTGGCTCACCACAAGCCCTGGGCCCAACAACGACAACCATAAGCCGGGCCAGTCCAGTCCGGCTGCAGAACTGTTTTACGTGTAATTATCTACAGGTTATAAAGATACTAACTGTCTCGGCGAACTTCGTTCTGCATCAGAAATGTAGATGTTTTAATAGTTATTCTCAGGGGTCGGCCAAAAAGTGCGGATGACGTCAAACCACTTATAGGTGATTTCAAATAGTATTTTTGATTTTCATACACAATTATCACTTATCATTTATCAACCTCTTTATTAAACGATATCGCCACTTGAAATGAGTAAGTACGTTTTTGACTGACACATTGTCGATCAGATGAACAATAAATTGACTTCGTTATTGTTTAGCTATTGTATCTTCACGATTATATTTAGCTAAAATTTATATTTACTAATGTATAAAAAAACGCTGTAAAATGTCATCTTTACTCGAATATTGTGGCAATTTTCCGTTTTTGAAGGTACGTGACAAACACGTATACTGCTCTTGCTGTAATCAAGATATACCTAACAACGGAGGTAACGAGTATTAAACCTATTTATCTGAGGTTCCCACAGATTTATCTTAATTAATTTTAAATAATCGTACCTTATGGTAACAAGTTTCGTGAAATTTATTTTATTCACTACATCACCCTACCACCTGTATTATTAATTCCATGGATTTATTTACGATTATTTTGTTACTTCATTAATACTACTTCGTTACTACATGTCGCACGGAAGTTTAAACACAAACATCATCCTGTGTGCAAGATTAGGTACGTCATTTTTACGTCATCGGAACTTTTTGTCCGACCCCTGAGGACTTATTCTGCTATTCGTGGCGGAGACAAACCCAACAAATCAAAGATCATAAAAATCGGTCCACCCGTTCTCGAGTTATAAATGGTGTAACTAACCCGACTTTGTTTTATGTATACAGTATAGTTGTTTTATATATTATAGAAGATGTGTGTTATTGCACTCCTGGGCAAAGGCCTGCACCCAAATCTTCGTATCAATTAAATTAATATTGTCTTTTCAGGTACCAGCAAGATGGGGACCCTCATAAACAACATCACGCAATTCTACCGCTATGTCAACGAGGATTTGGCAGGTGAGGTCTTAGCAGGGCACTTTACGTAGTTTATGTAGATAATCATCAGCCGGATACTTTTTTCCCGCTTCTTTAGGGGTACAATGTGACAATTTGGCAGGACAGGTTAGCCAGGACCATGGAGCGACTGCTATCTGACGTCTGTAACCCTTGTGAGAAACATAAATCATAAACTCCCCTCCTCTTATAAACAGATCATGTAAAAACAAACAAAAAAGATAAAGCCGTGACTGCTTAGTTTGTAAGTTTTGTAATAGGGATGATGACTGGGTTAAAAATATGTAATTCTATTTAGTCCGTCAGTTAGATTATGGAAAAATATGGGACACGTATTTTTTGGTTTATCAAAATATTAAAAATCGACAAAGTTATAGATCATCAAACTTCTGGAGTGGGGGCTTGTGACGTCACTCTTGAGTACAATTTGTACTCAAGAGTGACGTCACTCGAAACTTCTAAGCACTCTATCCTCGTCAGTTTTTGTTTGTCAAACAAAACAAAAAATACGTGTACAATATTTTTTCATAATGTAACAGACGGACTAAACAGTTTTTTTTAGTCATCTAGCCTATTGCGATGCCCTAACACGGCCGACTATTAGACCTAAGTCAAATTGTACCTGCATTAAATAAATGATGATGATGACAATGACTCTCACCTGTGTTAGAAAAATTACAGTATGGCATACAAATAAAATAAAAACTCCTGTGACAGGGAAAGGATCATAGAAGCCTGAGTTTTTTTAATAGCCTATCTAGGTGTCCCACTGCTGGGCAGCGGCCTTCGTTCCTATTTAGTGCATCCTCCCGCCACTCCTTGCAAAATTGTCCAATTTGTCCCGCCATCTCTTCGGTCTGCTTCGGTTTCGGTAGCCACCTTACAAGGCCACTATTAACTGACTTCCAGTGGCGTGGCGTAAAAGTGCATCTGGGCAAGCCGGTGCAGATTTGGCGTAGGTACATTTTCCTTAAGAGCTGTAGAATAAGGTGCTCAAATGCCTGATATTAGGCAAACCAGTAGGAATCGAGTTCTTTGGACGCCACGCTACTGCTGACCACCCATAGTCTTTAACACGTTGCAATAAAGTTGACATTCGTTTACAAATGAACAGTTAACAGTGTGTTCGATTGTACAAGGTGTGATGGTCACCGAATGGACTATCTATACCTACAGTGTACACACTCGATAACTGCCTTAACTCATCGCACGCTGGATGCATTTTAACACAGTGCCCTGCCCAGCCAAGAACCCTGAGTTTCAACCTTGATACGTCCACTACTGAACATAGGTCTCCCTCAAAGACTTCCACAAGGAACGGTCGCACGCCTCCTGCCTCCATCGACTTCCGGCGAGCCTGACCAGGTCGTCATGGACCACCTTGTGGGGGGAGCCTGAGTTTACGGTAAATTATTTACTGTCATTAAAACGTCATCGGCTGGAGTTCAGACACCTAGCCGATTGTTACACTTGTCCCTCCACACGAATGCGATGAATATTCAGGCGCGCATATTTATGGGAGTCACGGGTCCGAAGGTCGCCTATGTCAGTGAGCAAAGGGAATTCTTGCATATCAAAATTCAACGTTTATTTTCGAATGAGGGATTACCATAACGTACAATTTACAAAGAATGTACCTATTTGCCGGGCTAGCAGCCTAGCACCACTAACTGGCCGCGACTTCGTTTTTAGGGTTCCGTACCAAAATGGTAAAAAAGGAACCCTTATGGTGCGACTCTGTCTGTCCGTCTGTTTTATTAAGTCGCGTATAGTAAGTACTTAATTTTATATCCCTCCCTTTCGTAACCGTTTATAGCGTTCGTAGTCGTGAGTAGACTAAGAAAGACATGATTTTTCCATCAATAGTATATTACATACCTAGGCCAGTAAAGTAAGAAATGTCTCAGTTCACATGTGATCTCTGGCTTTCTTATTTACTGGCCAAGGTTTGTATACTATTTTTCTGTTTCACGGAGCCAGAAAGCGGCAACTTCGTTTAGCGCAGCGGCCCCAAGTTGACGCTTTCCGGCCGGAGGACAGAAAAAGGTGTTTTCATCACACTTGCTCGAAAATGGTGTCATTACACGTAGGTTCTGCGGGCTGTAAATGACCTATTACGCCCTAGGGCGTAATGGACTTCTTTTTAAATTTGAAACGATGGTTTTGTTTTACTCTTATTTGTCGTGTTCAAAGGAAATGCCAATTTACTTTTCTAAATTTATCACTGAAATATTTATTTAAAGAGAACTGTTATTGCAAATACATATTTCTGTTACATTAATTTAATGTTTAAATAGTGTATTTCAGTATTTTGCAAATATAAAACCAACCGTTTTAGGTCTTTACCGTTATGGTTTCCGAACGTGACTGGACATTCGCATTGTCTATGGATATATTCACTAATGTCACTGTAAGTTTTACAATTTTATTTAGGTTAAGTAAGGTTATTTTAATTAGATTTCCTCACAAGTGTGATGAAAAACATTGTGTGTGCCACGGGCGGTAAAGGAATTACAAACTCGTGTTATTAAAGCCCTCGGCTTCGCCTCGGCCTTGTAACAAACACTCGTTTGTAATTCCTTACTTACCGCCCTTGATACACAATGTACTATTACATACCATGGTAGGTGGGCCTCTCCGTCAAGAGTGATAACGACAAGGAAGAGAGAAGAGGTGGGCCTAATGTGTAAAGACCGTTACACATATGCCAGAAAGGCTTAAGACAACCTTAGAAACTACCAGCACATACCTAGATGATAAAAGATACAAGACTTAATTAACGTTTTGCTCGGGAATTACCTGAGTTAAATCAGAGATAGAATGTAAAAACCTCAAGCCCCTCTCTCGGAAGCACGAAATTTCGTGTGATTTTTTTAGTCTTTTATGGACTTAACCTTGAATCCCACTCAAAGTAAAATTCTGAAAACTACTAACCAGTGGCGTACCTAGCGGGATATTTTTTAATTTTTCACAGGGGCGTGTTTTGAAGTTTGGCGCCCCGCGCCAATAAGTTTCGAAACAAGTAAAAGTTGGTTGAATGGCGCCAAAACAAAAAAAATGCAATCGGCTATGGGTGGCATACCGGCAGATTGGCGCCCCGGGCCATAGCCCGGATGGCCCTAGGGTAAATGCGCCCTGGTTTTTCATGACATGGTATCGCCGAACAAAAACTGAGTCACTCATTCTAGAGAATAGATACCACTTGATTACTAGAGTCAGACTAACCTAGTATAATATTGTAGTCTTTGAGTCAGACTACGCTTGGCTAAGTCTGCAGAGGTCAAAAGAAGGTTTTATTGCAAAAAACACACATGGCAACATCACAAACCAGATGATTAATTAGTCTCGATACTTGGCAAATATCTTTCCGTTTAATAAGTATATAATGTGTCCATACCTACTGGAATAAATATTCAGGACAGCCTTGCACAAATTGATCTAATTCCAACCAAACTAAGCAATGCTTGTTTGTATACATGTACATATTTAAATACATTGAAATTATCTAAGACCCTGGAACAAATCGATTAGTTTGGTTGAAACTAGATAGATGTGTGCAAGATTTACCCAGATATTTATTTTAGTAGGTATGTAGACACATTTTGTAATAAACGGAAGAATTATTGCCAAGGACAAAGATTAAATAATCCTCTTGCTGTAGATTCCACATGTTGCCATATATATATTTTTTAATAAAACCTTTTTTCGACCGCTGCAAACTTAGCGTAGTCCAACTATATTACAGACTGGATACTATGACTGCAGCTGCCTTCGATACCTCTGTTCTAAAAACAACAATAACCTCATTTGTTCCAGATCCCAGGACGAACAAATACTTCCTAGTGTCCAGCCCGGTTCCCATCTTCCTGATAATGTACGTGTACCATCAGTTCGTACGCAAATGGGGACCTGCTCTAATGGAGAAACGCCCTCCTTTTGAGCTGAAGAACCTTATCATACTGTACAACATTATACAGATTTATCTGTCAGGGTACATCGCGATAAGAGTAAGTACCCTTAGCTTATTAATATAGCCAAGAGATTTTCCTGGCAATCTGGCCTAGAGAACGAGGCAAAACTAGTGACTCCTACTGATACTTAGTTGCGTAATCGATATCTTATAAGTGTTAGATCATGTTCCCAAAGTGGTCCCTACTATAAAAAACCAAATATCTAATAATTTGGAATGAACTGTGCTAGAAACTCTGGTGAAAGTATTCTGGACTTCCTTCCTATGAGTACCTATAGCGAGTACGAACTCTTTCCTAAGCCCAAAACTTTTGTCGTAGTTCAACCATTTTGATCACGTGCTCACTATTTTTTATTCTTAGTGTCTGGTCCTCCTGTACCTGCCGGGCCACTACAGCGTCTGGTGCCAGAAGATGATAACCGACGAGTCTCCGTTGGAGAAGATCGTCTTAAACCACGTCTACATGTACTACGTTATCAAAATCATCGATCTGCTGGACACGGTACGTGAGACCTGTACGTCTAGCATCACTGGCTAACTTCGTTTCTCGCACGACAAAGCATGACCTGTCACTGTCACACTATATTGCGTGGAAAGAGATAGGTAGCTTTTGTCGCGCGACAAAGAGTCGCGTGTCACAGTTGTGCTAGAGGTACTGCAACGTTGAGCTCTGTACAGGACGCCTCAAAGCTAGAAAAAGCATCGCCATAGTAATAGGCTAGACCAGCGGTCGGCAACCTTTTAGCAGCCAAGGGCCACATAGTAGCTAACGAAATTGACGCGGGCCGCACTTTGTTAATAATTGGTGATTTTATACAAGTCTGAATATATCGACCTTTACATACAAAATGGCCAGGGAGGCTCGCGGGCCGCAAGTGAGCGGTTCACGGGCCGCTGGTTGCCGACCGCTGGGCTAGACGACTAAAAAAAACTTAGATTATTAAAAAATATTGTACAGGTATTTTTTCTTTTGTTTGGCAAACAAAAAAATACGAGGATACAGTGCTTAGAAGTTTCGAGTGACGTCACGCTTTAGTAAAATTTTCACACGGGAGTGACGTCACAAGCCCCCACTCCGGAGTTTGATGATGTAATACCTTCGTCGATTTTTAATAATTTGATAAACCAAAAAATACGTGTCCCATATTTTTCCATAATCTAACTGACGAATTAGAGGTGTGCGCCGATGGCTAAATCGTCGGCGGCGGCGTCCGGTCCAAAATTGACCGGCGGCGGCGGCGTAATCGGCTTGATGAACAAAATAACTAATAATGCATATTACAGTGCATTTTTACACATATAGTGAAACGAACGGGCTATAAAAGCATCATTTCGCCGTTTCAAATACTAAGAAAGATTAGCACTGCACTGGTATTTGTTTTAAAAGCAGTAGTTCCATCAAATGGCCAAGTGAAGTCATAGGTACTTATTGACCAAGATATAGGATTTATTGATTTAGCGGCATAGGTTTGTTGAGTTCCGATAATTATTTCACTGTAAAAGTGAAAGAAGTAGTATTTAGGCAACACATTTTATATTAAATGACTTTTGATAGTATTGCAGTTTTTTTGGTAAGGTCAAGGTGCGCCCCCACCCCGGCATGGAAAAAGTGAACAAATCAAACTCCTGATTTTTTATTGTAGCATTAACGACTGCCAACGAATTCTAAATATTTTACCGTTACCAATTAAGTACGCTACCGAACTCTGCTCTGGAATCCTGCCCGAGACCATACCTATAATTTTTCAATGTTTCTCTTCTAATAAAATATTTAAAACAAACTCCTTTTTTTACAAACAAACTCCTTCCTTGTCAGCTTTTGTCCGTCTGAGCAGAAATAGAAGCCCCGCGCGGCGGGGCTTCGTCGACCAGGGGCCCGTTTCACGAAGCTATATAAGTTACAAATTACAAGCGGAAGTCTCTTTATATCAAAAGGTATTGAAAAGAGACTTCCGCTTGTAATTTGTAACTTGTAGCTTCGTGAAATGGGCCCCTGCTGGCGGGCCATAGTTGTTTAGAAAGGAAACCCTAATCAAAGACCATTTTCATAGTTACCCTCCTAAATGAACGGCCTAAGGATTAGCTAGCTATTTCATTGATTCATTGACGCATTAGCTAAATTTCATTAAGGTAGTTAACTAAATGGCGCCGTTTAGTGAAAAGGCTAGGCAGTTAACCAAATGGCTAATTAAACTAGTTGGCTGCGACAGATATATAAACCTACATATACATACATAAATACAAATAAATAAATAGGGGGGAAATATTAACCGCCAGTCAGCAGACGTTTCAAGAAGCAGTTTGGAAAAGTACCTACACAATAGGCTACTTGATGACAGTTCAAATCAGCTTCTTTTTATGAAGTGTCAAAACGCTCCGAAAGTATGCAGTTTAGTATGAAATACTATCTTGTGACGTGCTTGTGACGTCATGCTCAACATGGTGCCTTATTTTTAGTTTACGTCATTGTAAAATCGTTGATGGCACGAAAATAAGTTTGAATGATTTTATCCGGGCTGTTTTGGAAGCGTAATTTGCTGGTTACAGTTAATGAATTTATTTTGATTGTTGTCAAATACCCTATTTAAAAATGTTATGGGAGGTTAATTGATTGAATCAGGCGTTACTTAGCAAAGCAATATTTTTGTTTTAATCGTAATTGGAGGGTTATGTTTTAAGACTGCTAAGATTCACGGATGGATGGTGATGTGTCACGCGACACGAGCCAATTGGCTAAGCCTGCTATAGGCTCTAATTCCTTACTAATGACAACCGACATGGTATTCTTTGTATGGAAACGACAGATTTGGAGATCCCTAAAGTTTGTTGTAGTGTTAATAAAATATTATTGTTGGTTCTCAGGTATTCTTCGTGCTGCGCAAGAAGTCCTCGCAAATATCCTTCCTGCACGTGTACCACCACCTCGGCATGTGCCTGCTCGGTTTCGTAGGAAACAAATATGTGCCAGGTAACCTATAGATCTGTCCAGTACCTCTTTTAACAGCGAACTCTCAAACAAATTACTTTGTATTATCGTTACCGTAAATTACCGGTATCGTTTAAGTTATGAATTCATTATATCCAGGGAGCGTACTTTTGGTGCGATTACAGGCAAATTACGTCAACCTACATACAGGCTGATTTAGTTTAGGTATTACTTTGATTTACCGTTACCGTAAAATACCGGTATCGTTTAAGTTATGAATTAATTAAATCATTACTGTCATTGATTGGTGTCAATGGCAGAAGACATATTAAAAATAAAAATGCGTCCGTTTGTGATTTCTTACTTATTTAAACGGCAAAATTGGAATTATTGGATATGTGATTTGATATATACCTATGCGAAGTAATATATATTTTTGCTGTAAATCGGATAAGCATTTTAATATGGAAGGTAGAGACACACATCTTGATTTTAAAATGGCTTCTACCATTGAAAGTAGTTCCGGTAACAGTCAATCAATGTAAAACCTAAAGTGAATCATGTCATATGTAGCTTGTCGTCATTTTTACGTCATCGGCACCAAAAGTACGCTCCCTGATTACCTATATGGCAGAAGACATTTTAAAACTAAAAAAGCGTCCGCGTCTGTGGTTTCTTATTTATTTAGATAAAGCGGAAAATTCGAAATATTCATCAGATATGCGATTTGATACAGACCTATGCGAATTTATATAATACTCTGCTGTCTCTTTTATATCAAAATGCATATCCGATTATTTTTCCAAATTTCCCGTTTAAATAAATAACCTAACACAGGCGAGACACACATCTCGATTTATAAAATGGCTTCTATCATTGATACGATACATCCGATGAAAGTAGTGATAGAGTTCATTCATAATTCATGTACAACCTAAAGTGAATCATGCATCATGCTGTATGTCACCCTGTGACACGCTGTGGGATACCCTTGTCTCCCATAAAGTTAGGTTAGGTTTGTTTTATAACAATTCTGAAAACTTAACGGTTTCATAGAAAATAGGTTGTATCATCATCATTCATCATTTCAGCCATAGGACGTCCACTGCTAGACATAGGCCTCCCCCATAGATTTCCAATTAGTTCGGTTGGAAGCAACCTGCATCCACCGTGAGCCAGCAGCCTTAACGAGATCATCTGTTCATCTTGTTGGTGGACGTCCGATGCTGCGCTTGCCGATTCGTGGTCTCCATTCGAGAACATTTCGGCCCCAATGCAACGGCCATCTGTTCTACGTGCTATATGCCCTGCCCATTGCCACTTCAACGAGCTTATACGTTTGGCTATGTCGGTGACTCTCGTTCTTCTACGTATCTCCTCATTTCTGATTCGATCCCGCAGAGAAACCCCGAGCATAGCCCTTTCCATAGCCCGTTGAGCGACTCTGAGCCTATTCATAAGGCCTATAGTGAAGCACCACGTCTCGGATCCATATGTCATCACTGGCAACACACACTGATTGTGGTATTTTGGACGAAAATACGTTGCGGAGTTTCCCGAACGCGGCCCATCCGAGTTGGATTCGACGGTTGTACCTATATTGTATGACTTTTAATTACGACTAACAATACAGTATGACTTTAAAAATTGTGGGAGACAATATAGATTTAGCTTGACGTCATTTTCACGTCATCGGCACCAAAAGTACGCTCTGATGATCGGCATGTTACTCCTCAGGCGGGCACGGCGTGATGCTGGGTTTCATCAACTCGTTGGTGCACGCGGTGATGTACACGTACTACCTGATCGCCATCGTGCGCCCGCAGTGGGTGCGTCGCTGGTGGAAGAAGTACATCACACAGATGCAGATCGTAAGTATCTCCAGCTACGATTACGATCAGGGGCGTAACTATATCATCTGGGGCCCGTGGCAAATTCCTTTGATGGGGGCCCTATCCTTAAGCTTTATTATTTTAACGTTATACTTACGCCGGGGCCCTCTTGGGTTGGGGGCCCGTGGCATTTTGCCGGCCCTGCCACCCTGTAGATACGCCACTGATTACGATACCAAAGAAGAGTACCTACCAATCCGGCTACCCGATATCAAAACCTAGTAAGTGCTTCAGACAAATTTAAAAAAAGAGCTTAAAAACATTTTTATGTTTATGTTTTTACGCCCTTTTTAAGATTTGATCTGGAGCACTTACTAGATTTTGATATGGGGCAGCCGAATCGCATTGTTACCTGGGGTCCTTCTGCGAAATACCTTGCACTTTCTGACTAAGCTTGGCACAGATGATCCCTAAGTCAGTCTGAACTGATTCAGATGGGTAGCCATCGATACCCACGCTGCTGGTATAAAGTGTTCCTATAAGACAAGAATGCCAAGAATGTTTTTGCATTAGCGGGCCACATCATAGGTATTTATAACGATTCTTTTTAATTAAGTATAAATTGACATATATTCTATACTTTTACAAAAAATCAGGCAAGGTGCATTAGGGTAAATCCAAATGTGTTGTTGTTGTATTAACGAGCAGCACGCACACATCAACCAGCGTTAAGCGACCGGTTTACTAGAGGTGCTTCAGTTGTCTGCTGGCGAGACTACGTCGTATTTTTTTCAGTCGCAATAATTAGACAAGTTGACAGCATAACAGACACACGAAAGACAATAGAAGTTTGTTCGAACCGTGCGCTATCTGCACTTTTTTATTTAACTTGATACTTGATTGGCTAAGGGTCTGGAATAATTAAATTAAAAAAAAATACTTTAAATCTTTAAATAACGCGGTTTTTACAGGCTTTTATATATTTGGCTTATGCTTATTTATTTATTTAAATTTTATTGCACAAAAGAAAACTTATCGTACAAAGGCGAACTTAATGCCATAGGGCATTCTCTACCAGTTAACCTAAGGGCAAAGCAGATAGCTTGTGGGCTTATGATTGTTTTGTAAGTATTTTTTCTAGCTAGTCATTCCATTGTATTGATTCAATGACAATGCAAGAAATTTAGTAAAAAGGGGTTCGGTTCAGGAGGTCAAAGTTGTATTTCGTCATGGTGCGCAAAAAGTTTGTTAACCGAGTTAAAAAAAAAACGAGGTTATCAATTCGACCCGTATGAATGTAATATTGTCAGAATTGCACAGTTTGCATATGTTACTCTAAAGATACCAGCTTCTAAACGTCCGTGCCAAATTTCGTAAGTGTATGCATGTATGTATGTCCACTCATATCTCAAAAACTATAAATCGTATTGCAAAAATTCTTTTTTAGTTGGACTAGGCATATACCTATACCTAGTCCAACTAAAAAAGATTTTTTTTTAAGTCAAACTTAGGGAACTGTGCAAGTTTTATCAAAATCGGTACAGTGTTTTTGAGATAGAGAGTTATGTGTGTATCAGTCATTAGCAAAACGTGTAGGTATTAACAGCGTAATTTGATTACTACTGAAATTAAGAAAGTGATGAATTTGAGGTCGGTGACAGCCTTAATATTTGAAATAACGGTACGAGACTGGCACCGACCGAAACACCTCTCGATAATAGAAATATCAGGTAAAAAATCAGAGTGATTAGATCTCTTCCCCGAAATCGTTAATTCCGCGTAGCAAACTTTCCATTCGCATTTTTCCCCACTCGGACTTCTTCCCGCCACTTTTTTTTCTCATTTGCTTGCCTCCTCATTCTCAAATATGGCCAAACGATATTTTGTCTATGGCGAAAGTTTCCCAGTCGCTTCTTTTTGCAATAGTTTTGTTTCTTACGCGATATTTTTCCGAAACTCGAAAGTTTCTATGTCATTTTTTCCGCAGTAACTCATTTTTATAAATTAAAGTAACAAATCAATATGCAATTCAGCTAGAAAACATGAAAATAAAGTTTATTTAGGTAAAGAAGAGTAGTGAAGATAAAATGGCAGAAGATAAGGTAATATATATCATAGATAGGTACCTAATATGATTTCCTAATAAAATCTAGGTAATTATTTTTTCTAATATTGGCGATGAATACAAGAGGAATAGGTACGTACCTATTAGGAAATCATATTAGGTACCTATCCATGATATATATTACCTTATCTTCTGCCATTTTATCTTCACTACTCTTCTTTACCTAAATAAACTTTATTTTCATGTTTTCTAGCTGAATTGCATATTGATTTGTTACTTTAATTTATAAAAATGAGTTACTGCGGAAAAAATGACATAGAAACTTTCGAGTTTCGGAAAAATATCGCGTAAGAAACAAAACTATTGCAAAAAGAAGCGACTGGGAAACTTTCGCCATAGACAAAATATCGTTTGGCCATATTTGAGAATGAGGAGGCAAGCAAATGAGAAAAAAAAGTGGCGGGAAGAAGTCCGAGTGGGGAAAAATGCGAATGGAAAGTTTGCTACGCGGAATTAACGATTTCGGGGAAGAGATCTAATCACTCAAAAATCACTTCAATATCATAAAAACCCACCGAGATACTACAATGCTAAAATCACATTTTTAGACTTTCCCAAAAACGTGCCGAAACGCTTCCTACCCATTATAACGTGACGTCACGAGACATACGTAGTTTGGGAAAATCAAGAACTTTGTTCTGCATCTATGTTAAAACTTGCGTTTATCGTAACGGTTCCATAACAAAAGTTACCATAACTTTTATGGGTTATTTAATGGTATTAATTGTTTTTAATAATTTTATAATAACACGTTAGGTATCAAAGTCAAAACTTTATCATATTTCCTTCTTTTAACAGGATCTTATATATTTTTTACAAATTTCGGTTAGTCAAGTACCCCATTGAGTTGCAAGATCCCACCTGAACAAACATAGTTACATACATACATTCATTGCAAGTTAAATAAAAGCTTGTAAAAAATACAACTGACTAGAGAACCTCCTTTTTTTCGTGAAGCCGGTTAAAACCGAACCATTCTGAGGGTGGAACTTATTTAATCGTGGTATTTTTTTTGCAGTTGCAGTTCGCCCTCCTAATCTTCCACTTCGGGCACGTGTTGTTCGAGCCCTCCTGCGAGTACCCCAAATGGGTGTCATTTGCCTTCCTGCCCCACAACATATTCATTCTGTTCCTTTTCCTAGACTTCTACTTTAAGGAGTACGTTTACAAGAACAAAAATAAGAAGTCTACGTAGGTAATAAATTATTTATTTATACGCAATTTGGTTTTAATTAATGAGCTACCTGAACACTTCACTTAAGAGCAATGCCTAGCTGAGCAACTTTTCTAATCTCGAATTTTTGACGCAATGTTTCTGTCGCGCTGCTGTGGGCGGCGCTTCCAATTCGTGCGATAAGGACAACTGCAGCTCGGACTAAAAATCCCACGCAAAAAACTCAAAAATCGAGGTTTCGCTCTCGACTGTTTCCTCCTCCAAAACGCAACCAATCATTATACAATTTCGGGAACTGCAAGAACAAGAAATAATCTACGCCGCTATGTTTTCATTTTTTTTATATTTGTTGTCATATTTGTATACTGCACCTTTTTTGGCAGCCAATTCAATTAAGCCGTTTTTGCGATTTCCAAGGCGCTGTAAGTTTCTTTAAAATAAAAATATCCAAAAAAGCAAAACATAGCGGCATAGGTATTGATATTGATCTTATTTGAAAAATTCATTGCTCTATGTTCAAAAACCAGAGAGGAAACAGTCGAGAGCGTTTGTATTGGGAAAATCGCAGGTAGGCATTCCTCTTAATATATTATTAGAAGAGAAAAGTTATATGTCTCGGACAGGATTCGAACCTGCATCTCCTCGGCTATCCGGACCAACACAAGCGCGTTACCAACTACGCTACCGAAACTATGCCCAAGTCATCTTCAAATTTTTCAACCAGTCCCCTCATTTGTGACGTCATCCTGGGTGACGTATGTAGCATCATCTACCATTTGCAGTCGTTAATGCTTCAATAAAAATCACTTCACTTAATGTTGGTGGGATAAAAAGGCGATTATAAAATCTAACAGTCAAGCACCGAAAAGCCGCTGCATGGCTAAAGTGGCGAGATGTAACTGATTGTGTTATTTGTGACAAGAGAATGCCGATCAAGGGTCTGGTGTATAAAAGCATCATACAACCGGTTCTTATGTATGGCAGCGAGACATGGGCTGTAACTAAAAAGCATGTGCATGCCATCCAAGTTGCCGAGATATTCCATGACTTAACGGTGTACAAAATTTCACACTGTCAAGCTGGCGTACCCGGAAATTTCTTATAGAAACAGCTCACCATATCTCGGCTTCTTCGATAGCTAGAGAAATGAAATTGTAGGGCCCTAGGGTACTATTTTTTGAGATATAAAGCGTTTCCAAAAACCAAGCCGTTCCAGAGATACAAACGGTTTACGCCAGCTTGACGCCCGGTAGCGTACACCGTGAACCGGCCTTGTATTTCAGAATGTTTAACCCATTCACCGCTACGTCCGAACTCCAGAAGCATGTACGGCGCGCTGTAGTACATTCGAACTAGCTGCCGTACGGTCACGACATTGTGTCGTTACTCAGTGGCTCAGCGATGCGCGGTTATATTGGATAGCGTTATGCGCGATTTCTTTTTAACCAACGTAATGTTTTGTTCTAACTTTAATACATATTTTGTTATCTTTATTTATTTCTAACTTGGGTAAGGTTTCTTTGCAGTATGTATATATGAAATTTAATTATTACCGGGTGTTTACATATACGTAGTTGAAGGTGAAATGAAACATATAATTTTACGATAAATATTTATTTTTTTAAATATGATACAATTTACAATACTTATATTTAAAAACTTATAATATACCCCTATCTCTATGAAATTTAACAAAACATAACCCCTGACACAAACCTGGTTGTCCCGGGCACTTTGGACAATAGTCTCCCGTATCTATTCTTTTATTATGTGTACTCCAGCACACCACGCATCTTTTTCTTTTTAATCTGTTTGTTTTCGTATCCCTGGGTAATTTAAATGATGCGTGGCTTTCTACAACAGTTGACGGGAGACTATTAGACCTTTGCTGACTGGAAACCAATGCCCGAATAATAATTTGCCTAAAATCGAATAAGGGCATTGGTTTCTCCCCATATCGGTTATACAGGGAGTGCGCATTACATAATATTGTGCTAAATATATGCACTCCCAATTTTTTGTACCATCTTAAAGATTTGTGCTCGGGGTTATAATAGGCCATCATCTGGTCGTGCTTATCTACTCCGCCCATATATTTATTATAGTTAAGCACGACCCTGGGTTTTATTTTTACTTCATGATTTGCCCTAACAAGATTCTCCATCTCACTGTCGTGCTCAGACGAAATCATTAATACTTCCCGGCGGTCGTTCCATTTTGTAACACATATGCCATTGTCATTAAACACAGATATTTTTTCTTGTTTCGCTAATTTCTTTTTTATAACTGTTAATGGGTTACCCTTTCTATTACTACGTAGGGTCCCGGTGACATACGTGTTACAATCGACTAAATATTCTGCCAATTCAAGAGAGTTATAATAATTATCCATATAAACGGCATGCCCTACACCTAATTTTCCTTGTAAAAGTTTTTTAACTACTTTGCTTACGTGATTTTTACCTCCCAACTGTAAATCACATTTTCCCCCATATACTACAATTTTCAACACACAACCAAATTGGTCTGTTAATAAATATAATTTTACCCCGTATTTATTAGCCTTTCTCTTCATGAATTGGCGGAATGAAAGTCTGCCACGCCAGAGTACTAGTGATTCGTCAATACATAGAATTTTTCCTGGATAGTATATGTCTGCCATAATTTTGTTAAATATTTCGACTAGACCTGAAATTTTATTTAATCTATTTTCTCCTACTTGCTCGTCGTAAAAGTTTAAACATCTTAAAATTAGTAGAAAACGGTCACGCGCCATGTGTTTTGTAAAATATTTTAAATCAAATTGCTCATCTGTAGACCAGTAATCTTCAAATCGATTGCATCTTATAGTACCCATGTGAAATAGAAGTCCTAAAAAAACTCTGAATTCTGAAACAGTAACATCTTTCCATTTTGTTATCCTAGCATGTATTTTCTCATTTAGGCCCAATAAAATATTGGCATATCTATTAATATTCCTTGCCAGAAAAATAACTAGCGAACTATTGAATATCACATTAAAAAAATTAACCGGGTTTTCAAGTCTGCCACTAGTTAACAATCCGCTTGTTTTTGTAAATTCAGTAACGTCTGCCATCTTACGCGTAAAAGTCCATTTTGATGAATCTCCTTCGTTGAGGGTTTCATCGTGGTCGGGATCTTCTTCGTCCGATTCAGAGTCGGAAGAAGAATGATAATCAAGCTCAGGATCGAAGTCATCAGGAGATTCCTCCAAAATGCGCCTCAATTCTTCTATCGTCGTTGGAGTTGTATATAGTAGATGCGGCTTTATTTTACCAAGGGTACGATTTGTGTAATATTCGCGTAATAAAAGCACTTAAAACGTAAAGTCACATACGGCTTTCTTTTACCAAGGGTACGATACATATATATATATATATATATATATATATAATGTTATCAACGCGATTAACATAAAATCGCCTGGTCGCATACCTACATACATTTACGCATTTATTTTCGATAAATTTATTTTCGGCCATTCGCTTGTCTAAAATCTTAATCACTGGTAACATACAAAACTGCATAACGCCATTCATTACTCACGTAGGAGCATTATTATGTACGAAAAGTATAACTCAATTACGATTCAAAGCGAAATAAACTTTGTGTGTACGGGTTACGGTCCAAAGCGATTAGAAACAAAGGTTGGAGTTACGTCATTATTGGCAATGAAGGAAATACAACCCTCGCCGCTCGCTGAATCACAACACGCTGTCGTGATACATGAAAGTACTAATATAATTAATATTTTATTTTTAAAATGTTACTATTTGTTATATTACTTATCGTGTAATTCGCTATATATGGCAGTCATGAAAAAATTTAATCAGAGAGTGTTTAATCTCTATTGAAATTTACTAAAAGTTTAGTGTTCTTAAATAAAGAGATTTTATTCTAATATTCTCAAAATAAGTATCAGTTGCTTTTAACACATCCTTTAAGTATGTAAAATCAAGAAAACGATATTAAAAAGATGTATACTGATGGAGATAAAAGCCAAAAATGCGGTAACGACACACTGTCGTGACCAGCGCCCGAAGAGCGTTCCGGAATCACGACAATGTGTCGTGATTAGCAGTGAATGGGTTAAGGGTACTATTTTTTTCACCTAGGTATTTCGTCGGTACTATTTGGGTACCATTTATTGGCTGCTACGCTATCTTGACGGACACTAGACATTATCATTCACTCATTCAATCCATTCTTGCCACCTCTTGTGAATCGACCTTGTACTTATTAGTCTCAGTTATCAGGCGATATACGAGACCATAGACGTGCAGCAGATGTTGTTTTAATTTCAACATAGTTTCATATTGTAAATGTAATGAATTGAGTGAAATAATAAGACAGTTACTTTTTCATTCATATATTTTGACAAACAAAGACAGCATAAAACACTGATAACACAACGAATTATAAAGGCCGTAAAAATGGCGAAAATCTTATTCCTAAACAAGTAAAAAACTGCCAATTTGTATAGGTTTATGAACATACAAGAATTTATGAAAAAGCTGGTGTGGTCACACTTTAAAGACACGAAAAATAAAAGTGCAAAAAAACAGAAGGTTTTAATTTTTAACCTTTACTGAATACATTCCTTCCACCATTCATTACAATTCCTTTGGGCTAACAAGACTACCTATTTATCTTATATTATTTGTGTTGCGTAGATTTTGTTTGTTACAAATCAAATTAGTTCCTTTTGATGAACTGTCAAAAGGATCATATTGTAAGACTGTCAAACTGTTTGTAGTGGTCAAATTGAATTCTTAGTTTGTAATTTAAAACTTGTTGAAACGCTTAATAGGTAATAGTACATTACACAACTAGGGTGGTAAAACAAAGAAAGGCCGAGATCGCAGATGTTAATGTGTAAATATGCGATCGATCGAGGGCTTTCTTTATTACCTCCCGTGTTGTGTACATCATTTTATGTCTACACTTGGTCAGAAAGTGGTTTTTTCCGTACGCGTGGCGTGCGGTAAAAGCCACTTTATGGCCAGGTGTGTCATAAAATTCAGTTAACATTTTCGAAATAGTATATAAGGGTGCGTTTACACTTACGCGGAGCTAGTGACCTGTGACCAATCACAGTGCTAGAAATCTTCGCTCCGAGTCGTAGAAACGCACCCTAATTGTAACCGTGAAATAATTTGTATTGACTACAGTCAATTACCCAATTATGAGCCCAGTGTACATAGTCATTAGAATATGTACTATCAAATAATGATATCAATGAAATGTTTATGTTATATTAATTAATAATTACAAATATTATGCCAATTAATATTATGTAGTTTAGTTTATTACTTGCACTACTTCATGCAATATATACAAACTGGAAATCCATCCTCGATTCCCAATGAGATTTATCAATGAGAATACGATTTTAATATCGATTTTTAATCCTACGTACGTTCATTCAAATCTAGCCTTAATAACCAAATACTATAAATCAGACACACAGACCAATTAGATAGCACGTTTTATAATTGAATATCAAATGTCTAATTCACGATATAATCCTTAATTAAGTTTCATTTAAATCGAATTAGTTTCTAAGATACTCGGTGAAATTTTAGTCCATATTTCCTCATCTCGTCGGTGTTTTTAGCCTTACACATCCGAATAGCCATATCCTAAGACCTAATCACTGGAATCGGTAGTATCTTCCGGTGTTCTAATATGCATCATGGAGAAATTCCCGAAACTGAAAGTTCTGTTCCGGGCAGGCCTCCGCGACCTATACCTAAACCTTTGTCATTTATCGTCCCCATCTACCTGTTTTCTGAACTGCATGGCATCACCATAGGCCTTCTTAACCGCCTTCCTATCAGCGGGTTTCCTAGACTCGACCAGCTTAGCTTGATCTATGGCTTTTTCTAGCCCCAGTATCTCTAGTTTGTTAGGCGGAAGCCATTGCCACGTGCGTTTGACGTCGAAGAATAGCACTAAGTAGAGCACTGGCTCATGGGAGTGGTTCTTCTTGAGGTTTAGGACGTCTTGCGGTGGTACTGGGAGCGGGACGCCGTTGTAGATGAATCCTTTTGGGATTTTCGGGTCGATTATTAACGCTGGGTACCAGGGGTAGCCTCTGTGGACAAAATAAGGGGTATTTAATTTGTGGTACAAAGAAAAAAACCACACAGTTTTACACAATATAAAAACGATATAACCTCACCATTTATTATTAATACATATCACTTTTACGTATAGTAATTTTAGTCGAGATAAAAGTACGCGGGTAGCGCTATATGCGATTTTCCTTTTGAAAAATAATTCGATTTAAGTAACCTTAACTTTTGAGATCAATCTTTTTTGCATTTCTGTCCGAGTAGGCCATTTTAAGTATAAAAATGTGTATCGCTTGTTTATTGAATTTATAATTTCAATGATACCGTACTTACTTAGGGTGATCGAGGTAGCAGTTTCATTAAACTATCGGCACACACGGTGTTTTAAACCGGTGGTAAAGGGTGCGAGAAACATCCCGTTAGATCATGAATTCTTAAACTGGAATTACAGACCCCTATGGGGACCCTCCCCATAGGGGTCTGTAATTCCAGTGTAGGAGATCCGGTCTTACGTATACGACTCAAACTTTGAAATTCGAAAAGGGTCAGTTTTTCAAAATATTGTTGGCGGTCTCATTATTTTTATTGAATGCCCGTAATTAATTATTTGCGCGAAATGGTGCCATGCTCAGCTGTCATCAGTATACCTGCACTTGGCCCAGACGAGCTGCAGCGGCTCGAGCGGCACGTCGAGGTGCAGGGAGCTCTTCACGGGGGTCTTTGATGTCGAGGACCTGGTGCCGCGCCCCTGCAACCATTATGCGTCTTTAAACTATGATCCTCTATTCTAAGTAATAAGTATCCTCTATCTCATCATTAAAACATATTATTTCAGGGGCTTTCAAAGTGGCTCCCTAGCCCCCCCCGCCCCCCTAGGGACCACATTCCACTACATTCCATACACTCAAAGGGCGTAAGCTCTATTAGAACCTACAGCGTTTACGTCCTTTGAGTCTAAAGGTATCGATATGTAGTTCTCATTAAACTACGTACAATACATGCATGCAAGAGGGGCGTGGGAACTTCATTTTAGGCAACAGGGGCCCCCCGTGCCTAAAAATGTTTGGGAAGCCCTGAATTATTTGAAGGCCCGAAATTGTTTTTTTTTTTTCTTTTTATTTGTAGGTACTGAAATTACAACTGGACGACCAATACGGTACAAATACGAGGCGGTTATGACTTTTCTTGGCTAATTAACTTGTATTCTCTTATCTATTAGCAATCATTATATGCCGTAACGCTTCGAGAAAAGGCAGGTAATGCTCGCCTGCCATTGGAGTCTTACAATACAATCATACTTTATGGTACCTACACCAAAAGAAAATCTTACCGAGTCTTAGCGAGGGCACTTCGGTGTCCCCAGATTATTAAATATCGGGTGGTGTATACAATTACCTTATACACCGTGGGCCCGAATAACCCGACCAATTTTAACCACGTATTGCTGATGGTATTACAAGTTAATAACGTTATATCAACATAGGTCGAATTTTGTCATTTTACATTAGTCTCATGGAACAAAATAAATCAGTAAATTCAGCCCCTCGTTATAAACATGTCCTTACTGGAGGAAAAGTTATCAAAAAGGAAAAAAAAGCTAAAATGGAAACGAAAGGTCAATTTTTTGGCCTCGTAATCGCTTACCATCAAATACTGCGAAGGTTAATTGCTGTTTAGTTAAAAGATTTTAAAAAATCAGTAAAAGTATCATAGTCACATTTATTAGGGCTTGTTACACACTTGGGAGTTTTCATTTAAAAAATAATGAATATCTCGGAAAGTAAGCGTTAATCGACTATACGTCACATAACTTTTTTTACTTCTAATAGTTGTTAGAATCTATAGTTAAAGTTGGTCGGGTTATTCGGGCCCACGGTGTTTATTAGGATATTCAAAGGTGTATGTGTATAAAGGTTCTCTGATGGAGACCATGAACCGGTACACGCAGCGTGGGTTGGTCACCCACAAGAAATTATGACGACTTGATTTATAAAGGATGGTTCGTTGAAATCTATGGGGGTGAGACATGAGTTGTGGAGGTCTCCAGGTTGAAATTAATATAAATAAAAATAAAATAAATATTGTGGTGACATCTTACACAAATCGACCAGTCCCAAACTAAGCAATGCTTGTATTATGGGTACTAGACTATGTACATAGATAGATAATTAGATATATCGATACCTTTAGACTCAAAGGGCGTAAACGCCATTAGAACCTACGATTTTTACGCCGTTTAAGTCTGAAGGTATCGATATACTTAAATAGATAGAAAACATCCAAGACTCAGAAACAAACACTCGTGCTCATCACACAAATATTTGCCATTACCGGGATTTGAACCCGGGACCTCTTCGTAGGCGGCGTCACTCCCACTAGGCTAAACGTGTCGTGACGTGTAAAATGATGATGATTACCTTGACGGGCGTGGTGGGCGTGTCGCGGCCGGAGTGGCTCTGGTCGGAGTGCGAGGCGGCGCGGCGCCGGCGCCGCTCCGGCCCGCTGCCTTCTAACGTCGAGTCCATCGTGTCGTTGTAGCTCGAACTGGGGAATTTTACCATTTCACTTCATTCCTATGTTGAGTAGGTGCCAGTGGCGTGGCGTCTGTAGAACCCGATTCCCACCGGCTTGCCTATTTCAAAGCATATGGTATACTTTTCTATACTACTCGTATAGAAAAGTAATCCAAATTTACACCGGCTTTACTAAGAATATATTTGACGCCACGCCACTGGTAGGTGCACAATAGTACATTACACAACTAGGGTGGTAATACAAAGAAAGGCCGAGATCGCAGATGTTTACGGCTCGAGCTGCAAGCGAGGGATGTAAATATGCGATCGAGGGCTTTCTTTATTACCTCCCGTGTTGTGTACATCATTTTATGTCTACACTTAGCCAGAAAGCGGCTTTTTCCGTACGCGGAGCGTGCGGTAAAAGCCACTTTATGGCCACGTGTGGCATAAAATTAATATACTAATATAAAAAGCCACGCGAAAAATTTCTTCAAGTAATAATTTCTATAGAGATTTTGTTATAGCGAGATAAAGTGCGATTTTTATTTAATATTTTTGTCAGATAACATTAAAGACATGAAATTAAATAATAACATAGAAGGTTTTTAGAATAAACATTATCCAAAACAAGTATGCACAGCATGATTAGGCAAAAGAACGAAAATTATCCTAAAACTTATACTAACTTATACGAGATAAACACATTCATAATTCACATCATTAAACGTGATTAGGTGAAAAGTTACAAGATTTTTTTGCTTTTGAGGTGCAACACTAACAAAAACAAACTTATTTTTGCGTCCGTTACCACCAGCGTTGTGGATATCACGTATATTTGAACTGATTGTAGTTCCACACGTTTTTCTATAATTGTTGCACATGAAAAAAAGGACTATAGTTTTGAGGCTTACCCGTCGCTGGAGCTAGCAGAGCAGGAGCGGTCTGAAGCGTCGTAGTGGGTGCATGAAGAACACGACCACACTGAACTGTTGGACGACGACCTGAAGATAAAACAACACTATTACTACATAGACTATCACTGGCGGGTTAAAATGTTAGGCCGTGAAGACACGGTTAGGCGGTGTGACACGGCTAAGATACGATAATATATCTGCTCGAATCATTCTCGGAGGCTTGGCTAGGGGTCACATCTACATTGCGCCACGGAATCCAAATATACAGGGTGACTATGAACAATACGGCACTACTAATAGATTTAATAGACAGCTTATCAGATAATGATGCATCAGATTACCATTTTCAGTTTTTTTTAGAATGTCAGATATAGTCAAAAATGCGACCGTAGGCTTGTGATACTATAATATTTTGATGATACTATAATACCTTAAGATACTATAATATGTTATATCCAGGTATCTTAAGATAAAATATTATAGTATCTTAGCCGTGTGTGATGCCCTTAAGACCGGCCGGCACCGGAGTCGAGAGCGACTTGGCCGTCCTGCTTACACACGCTACACAACATGCTTATACCTACATACAGGGTGTAATCGTTAAGTGTAGCCAGGCGATTATTACGTAAATATAACAGATATCATAAAACTTTAAACTGATATCAAAAGCACGTTACCCAATGAGTAAAATCACATTAATAACTTCCTTAAATAATAGTAGTAATATTAAAAATATTAAGTTTAAACGCTCCCATACATTTAGTACGACTAGGGTTGCCAGGTGAGTCGCGAAAAAATACCGGACAACCCCAAAAAGGGGGGAAAAATACTTTTTTTTTATACTAATACATTGTTCTGTCCGCTATTACCATTTATTTTTTACCGGACAGGCCTCGAAAATAACGGACTGTACGCTTAAATACCGGACATCTGGCAACCTTAAGTACGACGTTCCTTAAGGCTTCCCTATCGGAGATTTCCCTACCGTAATTGGGATATTGCTGGTTTTATTAAAATAAAGTTATTGATGTGATTCTACTCATTGGGTAACGTACTTTCGATATCAGTTTAACGTTTTCTGATATCTGTTACATTTACGTAATAATCGCCTGGCTACACTTAACGATTACACCCTGTATACAGTATATTACCTGGAGAGCGCGAGGTCGCTGTCCGAGCCAGCCTCGCCGGTGGTGCCGCGGTACTGCAGGAACGAGGCCGGCACCGGCGTCGAGAGCGACTTGCCCTCGCCGGCAACGCCAGTCTTGCTTACACACGCTACACAACATGCTTATACCAACATATACAGTATACCTGGAGAGCGCGAGGTCACTGTCCGAGCCGGCCTCGCCGGTGGTGCCGCGGTATTGCAGGAACGAGGCCGGCACCGGCGTCGAGAGCGACTTGCCCTCGCCGGCAACGCCAGTCTTGCTTACACACGCTACACAACATGCTTATACCAACATATACAGTATACCTGGAGAGCGCGAGGTCACTGTCCGAGCCGGCCTCGCCGGTGGTGCCGCGGTATTGCAGGAACGAGGCCGGCACCGGCGTCGAGAGCGACTTGCCCTCGCCGGCAACGCCAGTCTTGCTTACACACGCTACACAACATGCTTATACCAACATATACAGTATACCTGGAGAGCGCGAGGTCACTGTCCGAGCCGGCCTCGCCGGTGGTGCCGCGGTATTGCAGGAACGAGGCCGGCACCGGCGTCGAGAGCGACTTGCCCTCGCCGGCAACGCCAGTCTTGCTTACACACGCTACACAACATGCTTATACCAACATATACAGTATACCTGGAGAGCGCGAGGTCACTGTCCGAGCCGGCCTCGCCGGTGGTGCCGCGGTATTGCAGGAACGAGGCCGGCACCGGCGTCGAGAGCGACTTGCCCTCGCCGGCAACGCCAGTCTTGCTTACACACGCTACACAACATGCTTATACCAACATATACAGTATACCTGGAGAGCGCGAGGTCACTGTCCGAGCCGGCCTCGCCGGTGGTGCCGCGGTATTGCAGGAACGAGGCCGGCACCGGCGTCGAGAGCGACTTGCCCTCGCCGGCAACGCCAGTCTTGCTTACACACGCTACACAACATGCTTATACCAACATATACAGTATACCTGGAGAGCGCGAGGTCACTGTCCGAGCCGGCCTCGCCGGTGGTGCCGCGGTATTGCAGGAACGAGGCCGGCACCGGCGTCGAGAGCGACTTGCCCTCGCCGGCAACGCCAGTCTTGCTTACACACGCTACACAACATGCTTATACCAACATATACAGTATACCTGGAGAGCGCGAGGTCACTGTCCGAGCCGGCCTCGCCGGTGGTGCCGCGGTACTGCAGGAACGAGGCCGGCACCGGCGTCGAGAGCGACTTGCCCTCGCCGGCAACGCCAGTCTTGCTTACACACGCTACACAACATGCTTATACCAACATATACAGTATACCTGGAGAGCGCGAGGTCGCTGTCCGAGCCGGCCTCGCCGGTGGTGCCGCGGTACTGCAGGAACGAGGCCGGCACCGGCGTCGAGAGCGACTTGCCCTCGCCGGCAACGCCAGTCTTGCTTACACACGCTACACAACATGCTTATACCAACATATACAGTATACCTGGAGAGCGCGAGGTCACTGTCCGAGCCGGCCTCGCCGGTGGTGCCGCGGTACTGCAGGAACGAGGCCGGCACCGGCGTCGAGAGCGACTTGCCCTCGCCGGCAACGCCAGTCTTGCTTACACACGCTACACAACATGCTTATACCAACATATACAGTATACCTGGAGAGCGCGAGGTCGCTGTCCGAGCCGGCCTCGCCGGTGGTGCCGCGGTACTGCAGGAACGAGGCCGGCACCGGCGTCGAGAGCGACTTGCCCTCGCCGGCAACGCCAGTCTTGCTTACACACGCTACACAACATGCTTATACCAACATATACAGTATACCTGGAGAGCGCGAGGTCGCTGTCCGAGCCGGCCTCGCCGGTGGTGCCGCGGTACTGCAGGAACGAGGCCGGCACCGGCGTCGAGAGCGACTTGCCCTCGCCGGCAACGCCAGTCTTGCTTACACACGCTACACAACATGCTTATACCAACATATACAGTATACCTGGAGAGCGCGAGGTCGCTGTCCGAGCCGGCCTCGCCGGTGGTGCCGCGGTACTGCAGGAACGAGGCCGGCACCGGCGTCGAGAGCGACTTGCCCTCGCCGGCAACGCCAGTCTTGCTTACACACGCTACACAACATGCTTATACCAACATATACAGTATACCTGGAGAGCGCGAGGTCGCTGTCCGAGCCGGCCTCGCCGGTGGTGCCGCGGTACTGCAGGAACGAGGCCGGCACCGGCGTCGAGAGCGACTTGCCCTCGCCGGCAACGCCAGTCTTGCTTACACACGCTACACAACATGCTTATACCAACATATACAGTATACCTGGAGAGCGCGAGGTCACTGTCCGAGCCGGCCTCGCCGGTGGTGCCGCGGTACTGCAGGAACGAGGCCGGCACCGGCGTCGAGAGCGACTTGCCCTCGCCGGCAACGCCAGTCTTGCTTACACACGCTACACAACATGCTTATACCAACATATACAGTATACCTGGAGAGCGCGAGGTCGCTGTCCGAGCCGGCCTCGCCGGTGGTGCCGCGGTACTGCAGGAACGAGGCCGGCACCGGCGTCGAGAGCGACTTGCCCTCGCCGGCAACGGCCGACCTGCTAAAATGTACATAATAGTCATTAGAGCATGTAACCTAAGGCTTTTGTCTTCGTGAACCATCGTAAATATTGGAAAGCAGACCCTATCTTTTGAAAATCTGTAAAATGTTTTGGGAAGCTGAAAGTCAAAACTCATTTGCACTAAAATCATGTTTCCATACAGCAAAATATCGTATCTCAATTATATAATGTACGCTAACAGTTTCTTAATCGGGTACAACGAAAAATAGAGATGCCCAAGTGCCATTTTCCGCCCCAAACGTGTGCCAAAATCCCATTTTCTGGCCAGAGGAAAACGTAAAATTATGTATACGTCACGGGTGGTATAGTAAGAGTTATCTAAGGTGTCCGAATGTTTGTTTATTCTCTTATAATTCTTACTATAATAAAGAAGGTCCTACCTAGCCCGCAGGTTTGTCGCTCGAGCAGTAGATAAGGATATTGTTTATTTTGTTTCTATTGTTCTTGGTGGGTAATATACTATTATTTAACTACCATACTGACCGAAACAAGTCTGGCGAGGAGGCCTGCTTCTCCTTGTCGCATTTCCTAGGGCGGCCGCGGCCCTTCTTCTTGGGGGACGGCTCGAGCGACCGGCCCAGGCTGGCTGATAGAGTTGGTAGTGTTGCTGTTAATATATACGCCACATTGTTGTTAGTGTTGGCCGATATAAATCCAACGCGAAAAGGTCGTCAAATGAATAAAAATCACGGGACATCTTACACAAATCCATCCAAGCAGTGCTTGTATTATAGGTCCGATAGAGACGACGATAAACATACATACTAAAATAGATAGGAAACATATGACTCTGGAACAAATACTCGTGCTGATCACACAAATAAATACCCTCGCCAGGATTTGATCCCAGGGCCTCTAGCTTCGTAGGCGGTGTCACTCCCAATGGGCTAAACGTGTCGTCTTCATGATTCATTAATAATACATTCTTGTTAATTTTGTTTCGTCGATCCGCGCTACTTAACCTTTTCAACGCAACGACGGATTCATCCATCACAAAGCGCAGAGCGATATAGACCTACATGTAGGGCACGCAATACCGGTTTTACTTGTATGGGCCAATACCGAAAAACCGGTTTTTCGGTATTGGCTTATACAAGTAAAACCGGTATTGCATGCCCTACCTACATGCACCAGCAAAACTCCAATTTCAGTTTTGACACTGTTATGACATAGTGTCTGGTTTGCAACCTTTATGTTCAACGTAGTCGAAAAGGTTAATCCCAATTTGCAGTGGAAGCGTACTGAGCCTATAACCTAATGAAAAAATAAGCGGCAGTTGTCTGATAGACGCTATATTTTTAAATCATTTTGACTTAGGTAATAGGATTACTAAAATAAGCCAGTGTACTGTCATACATAAATGCAACCTATAGTGCATTTTACTTTTTATGACTTTAAGTATTGAATAATTTTAACTTTCTCGGTACTTACTACTTAGAATAAAACATAGTATATGTGTTGGAGTGGAGCAGTGTTTGCTGATTTATATTTATATCATAGGTGTACGCGGGCTACTTTTCAACAATTCGACACTGCCTATCATACTTTTCTATCTTATTTTCTTCAAACATACATACGCAAATTCAACCACGCCTTACCATCCGACCCGAAGCTCTTCGGCGGCGTTGCGACGGTCGATGGAGTCAACAGCAGAGTCGGCTTCCTTAGGCCTCCAAAAGGACCGAGACCTGCGAAGAATCGAATAACACTTATTAAAGAAATATACCTCATTGCCAGTGTGTCTCGAACTTGGCTGCCGCTCTGCCGAGTCAGCCGTGTGTCTAGATTCATTCGAACGGTGATGGAACTTTACTTAAAACCTCCATTCAACAACTAATTATATCATGTAGTCACGACCTTTATTAGTGACCTATTTCCCATAAATGTTCTCTGAACACTCATGATGCAATCTTGCTTAGTAATCTGTACCTAAACAATTTACAGTTGACACTTCAGGTAATTCGAGTCGGCCGGTTTTCCATACAAACAGAAAGAGGGTCATCGCTTGCGTCCACGGCATAAATTGTTTGAATTGTTTTTAGTGACTTATCATGTCATTTCGCGCAAAAAAAATTATCGCACATATTTGATAGCGTGGAAGCAAATTATATAATATTCTGGGGACAATACTAAGCAAATTGACCTAGTCCCAAACTAAGCAAGGCCAAAGCTTATGGCTTATGGGTACTAGACCACGATATACGTACTTAAATAGATGGAAAACATCCAAAACTCAGGAACGAACACACGAGTATTTACTCGTACTCATCACACAAATATTTGCCCTTACCAGGATATGAACCCGGGTCGCAGGCGGTGTCACTCCCTCTTTATGTTTGTATGGAGAACTGACCGACTCGAATCACCTTAAGGTATACAATTTGCTGTATGTATTCGACCTTAGGTGGGTCTCATATTAAAAATCGTGACTGTATATCTCAACGTATCTTGATGAGTGACCAAATTTTCAGTTTTACCTCTGGTTAAGAGTAGACACTCACTTGAGGTGGTGTCGGCGTGTTTGGCGGGCGACTTCTCCGGCGTGGCGAGCTTCTGCGTGCGCTCGACGGGCTTCGGCGCCGGCGCCGGCGTCTCCGACCCCGACGTCGGCGTGTCCGTCACCGACGGGACTGTACAAGGGCATAAACCTTCTTAAAACCTTATATCCGAGGTATACTATACATCTGATTGTAAAATCTACATTAAATAGATAAACAACTTAAAACTAGCTGCAGTATGCTCATAGTTCTCGTTTGTGTTACAGTCTAAAGAAGTTTGAAAAGCTAGGTTCTACGTTGAAAATTACTAACGTCCCGAACCACGCATGCCTTATAATGAAGAGTTGGTGCGCTAAACTACGAATTGAGGTCACGGCACCAAAAGGAATCTGACTCAAAGCAAATTAACCTTCAATCATGGGGATAGTTTACCGTTGCCCCAGATGATTAACGCTTAGCTGATTGCTGAGACTACGGCATTGCCACCAGGGGCCCGTTTCACGAAGCTACGAATGGTCAAACCAATGGTATTCGCGTCTACTTTAGACTTGTTTACTATTGTCTTGTCCCGCTAACCTAACTTAGCCATCCTGGTCGCGGCACCAATTATGTAACCTAACCTAATAGTGAGGTTAGCTTACCGTTGTCCCGGACGGTGCGCGGCTGGCTGCGCGCGTAGCGGCCCCGCCCCCGGCGCCCGCGCCGGCCCCGCCCACGACCACGCCCTCGCCACCAGTTCGCGTTCACTTTAGACTTGCTCACCACTGGGGAGTTGTCGCGCTAAAGAAATTATTTGGTGAATAATATGGCAGCTCAAGTAAAGTAGAGGTAGGCAGAACATGTAGTGAAGAAACATAGTCAGAGGCAGAGTCGGAGTCACAGAAAGGCCGTAAGATAGCCAAGACGCATGGACCATCATCTCGTTGGCAGTCAGTGCGTAAGACCAGTAGTGAGAAGGCGTAACTTCATGAAGGTTAGGTAACTTACAGTGTTATTATCATCATCGGAGTCCCGCCGCGGGCTCCTGGGCGGCGAGCCCCGGCGACTGCGGGCCCGGGACGCGGCGCGCTCGCTTCGCGTATCTGAAACAATTCAGATCACACTAATATTATAAAAGCAAATTTTTGTGAAGATGTTTGGATGTTTAGATGTATGGAGGTTTGTTACTAAATAAGCCAGTAACAACCTGATTGAACTGAAATTTGGCATGTAAGTAGACCAAGTCCTGGAATAAAACATATGATACTTTATTAACTAACTTACTGGCCTACTAAAACCTATCCTCAGTGCGGTCAAACCTCGCCTTTAATCAAAATCCTTAAATTTTTAATCTATATAATAATAATAATTTAGTCACGAATAATTACAAAATATGATTTATAGACTATAATACACAAAAATACGAAGCATAAAACGTGCCTGAACTACGGGGTCCTGTGTTTCAGGCAGAAAAAACGACTAAACAATTTATTAAAATATTCACAATTACTAAATCTAAATGTACATAATTGAAATTTAATAACTAGTAGCCTTTGGTATGCTTATTGACTACAGAAAAAAGAATAAAAATAGTTACGAGTACCTGAGTTACAAAATTAAAACAAGAATCACTTTATGACTAATAATAACTTATCTGTATCTTCGTACGACATGCTTTGTAGGGCTTCGCGGAGCATGAGTTTACATTTAACATAATTGAGCGGATAAATGTCAAATTTCGCGTTTAAGAACCTAAGAAAATAAAAAAAATTGAAGAGAATGCATGTTTTCGGTTTAGCGAGCAAACAATATTTTTACGCTTTTTGTTAGTAAATTGCGTGTTGTACGGCAATGCAGCGTGCTGTTTTAAAACGGTGCTTAGTATAAATAATTGTCGAACTGTTAGGACTTCACATGATTTATACAGCAGGTTAGTAGGGAAGAGGAAAGGACGAAACGTAGAAACCTTCAGAATCGCTCTTTGTGCTCTTTCTAGGTTTAGTAATGTAGTTTTAGCCAAACCACCCCATGAAGTTATGCAGTAAGAAACCAATCTGTGTCAAGCGTTGGCTGGACTCGTCGTCACAGATCCCTCAAACTACTCACCGGCAGTATTATCGCTGTCGCTGCTGGAGGCTCGGCTGCGGCTCTGCCGGTTCCTCGTGTCAGCACTGCGACGCGTGGATCTCGCACAGTCTCGCCGCACTCGGGACTCGGGGCTGGACTCGGCGTCACAGATCCCAGGCACTTACCGGCAGTATTGTCGCTGTCGCTGCTGGAGGCTCGGCTGCGGCTCTGGCGGCTCCTCGTGTCGACACTGCGGCGCGTGGATCTCGCGCGGTCTCGGCGGTCCCGCGGCTCGGGCTCGGGCTCGGGGCTGGACTCGGCGTCGCCGGCGCCCGCGAGCTGCGCCATGCCGGCCGCGCGGAGGTCGCGGCGCGCTTGGCGGAAGATCGGGAGGCATTGCTCGCGCATCTTTATTCCGGCCCTTAGAACGAAATTATTATTTTTATGCCACACCTGGTCATAAAGTGGCTTTTCCCGCACGCTACGCGTTCGGAAAAAGCCGCTTTCTGGCCAAGTGTAGACATAAGATGATGTACACAACACGGGAGATTATAAAAAAATGCCCTCGATCGCATATTTACGTCCCTCGCTTGCAGCTCTGCGATCTCGGCCTTTCTTTGTTGTACCACCCTCGTTGTGTTACACTGTTATAATTATTGTGTGATCCTATGAATAACCTATATAACTGTATAGCAGTTAGCCGGGTTTTAGGCTGCGGCTCCACTGAGGCGGAGACGAGCGGAGCGGAGAGGAGACGTGTAGGGATCGACCAATTGTGTTCGCTGTTTCCATTGAAGCGGAGTGGAGACGAGATATGGATTTCAACTGTTGTGATTGGTCGACTCTACACGTCTTCTGTCTGCTCCGCTCGTATCCGCGTCAATGGAGCCACAGCCTTCGTCATAGGACCGCAGTAATCGCAGTATTAATAAAACGTGCACATTATCCCGGCAAAACAGAGACACGGGTTTCACTATAGTAGATCACGTTTATTTTTACGCTTTTTTTCACGTTTATTTTATATCTACGGAATTGTAAATTTTAGCCTTGACCTTAAGTGTAAATGTAACCAGTGTGTAACCGCCATACGCTAAATAAATAATTTTCAATGTATTTGGTATTTGTATCAATAACCATAATAAAGATTGTGGTGTTTCCAAATTAAATTGAAAACAATGAAAATATTTCTGGTATGTAAATATATGGGTACAAACACAAAAATAAATTATTTACATACATTAGTTGTCATATAATTATTTTTTCTGCAATTAATTAATTCAATTTACAGTACCAGTCTTGTTCGTATTCTGACATCCAACGATAATTAGCGTAAATAAGTATAGGAAGTAGCACCTTGCGCGTGCCACTCCTTATGAAATTGTGTCCCTTTTGTCGATTAAGTGCTGAGAGCAAGCTACAGTTTGTTCCGTATAGGACAGAAGAAAAAAAAGGTTCTTTATAGTGCCGGTTTTAGGTTGACATTCAATAAATGACATTTCTAAAGTAGATGCTCAAAAATAAAATATTGTTGATGTCCATTCTTTTTGGTTGGCTGAAAATAAAAAAAGTGTCCTTATAAAATACCCAAAGAGCCAGAGATGAGCAACACTCAATATATGAGACAGCTCAGAACTGTCATTATTATATTGTGCTTTCAAATAGTTATATCGAATTTGTATGTTGTTCTCTTATAGTTTGTTATTCCTAAGTAATTAGTGAATAGTTATTTGTAACGTTCAATAGAGTGATTCTGTGGGGCAGTGGAAGAGGCGTTTGCTCTAGCGTGCGTTGTAACTCGACCATCGCGAAGAAGAAGTGAAAGTTTATTGTATGGTTTGACAAAGTGTCTTACAATTTTACATCAAATAAATATTATTACAACTTTACAGAAAATGTTTGGAATCCCTGCTTCTGTGTCCCTCTAGAGTCTATTGTTATCTGGTACGAACTATATAGTTCCTGCACGTTCCCTATATACAGGCTGGCCCATTTCGATCGGTCAGTATGGAAAAGTCAGAAACTAGAAATAATGTAAGTTTTATTTTCTAAAACGATCGGGTTCGATTGCCGGTTAAAGTAAAAGTTTTTTTTGCAAATCTATGTATGCAGTTTTTCTTGTCCCTAAAATCGATGACATGGTTCCTAAGATCAGATCTTCGTATGTCTTATAGTTTCAGACTTTCCCACACTGACCGATCGAAATGGACCACTCTGTATGTTAGTCTGTAACGCATTTATAACAAATACTGTAACCTGAATTCAATGAAACATAGGGTTATCGTTGTTACTTACTTATAGAATACTGTGTCTTTGTTGTTGTAAGCGAGGCAGTTCTCGATCATGAGCGTGAAATCAGCCTCCACGTCGTCAATGTTCTTATAAGCGCCTCGGTCGAGTTTCTTCCCCATAGTGCTTAGGTCCATCGGGTGTTTTACTATAGTGCTGTAGTCTGGCACCTGGATAATATTATAATTAGTTAGACTAAGAGTCTGCCAACTTTTTAGACAAAGAGCCAGATGGCGGACAAATATCGCTATTTCAGAAGCTCAAAGAGCCGCAGTTTTCTAGGAATAGAAAGAAACACTGGAAACATTTAAGAATATTTAACTAACCTACCCTTAACCATTACGACTCATCGGTCGTCCGTTCTTTGATCTATATGCCCAAACTATACAGTAGTTTAGGCTTTTGTAGTGACAGTAACTGTCATTATAAAGTACCGACTCCAGCAGCCACGTTGATAACCTCGATTTTTAGGGTTCCGTAGCCAAAATGGCAAAAACGGAACCCTTATAGTTTCGTCATGTCCGTCCGTCCGTCTGTCCGTATGTCACAGGTATTTTACTCAAAAACTACACAATGGATATTTATGAAATTAGGAATCCCCCTCTCTCTATTTTCTAAACTGTGTCCGAAAAATATAAAAAATATATAAATGTATTTTATGACACACCTGGCTGTAAAGTGACTTTTTCCGTACGCTACGCGTTCGAAAAAAGTCGCTTACTGGCCAAGTGTAGACATAAAATGATGTACACAACACGGGAGGTAATAAAGAAAGCCCTCGATCGCATATTTATGTCCCTCGCCTGCGGCTCGGGCCGCAAACATCTGCGATCTCGGCCTTTCTTTATATTACCACCCTAGTTGTGTTATATACTATTTCTTTTATTATTTATTTATATGCCCTACTTATTTCTAGAAATTGGAGGCTAGGCAGTGTATTTTTATCTTTGAGGAGCGCATGCCAATATTGAACAGTGCGTTTGGAGTGTAGAGACAAGTTCCACCTCGTACAAGTCAACGGGCTCGGTGAACACGTCGCTGTGGTCCCGCTGGCGCAGCAGTCGCAGCAGTTTGTGTAGGGCGGCGCGCTCGGGCCGTAGGGAGTGTAGCACGAGTCGCTCCCACGACGGTACTGTTAGTATATGTCCCACCTCCTAGTCCGACCCTCTTTCTAAAGGGGACCGGGACTGGCGACCTGGTTCGACCCCAGTCGCCCCCGGCCCCCCCACGGTGGCCCGGCCAGCGAACTGGTTCGACCCCAGGGAACGCCACGGCTCTCAACTGGTACGACTTTTGCCACGCCCAATAAAGGTTGCAAGCTTGTCAGGCTTAAAAAAAGGGCCCACCTCGTTCAAGTCGACGGGCTCGGTGAACACGTCGCTGTGGTCCCGCTGGCGCAGCAGCCGCAGCAATTTGTGTAGGGCGGCGCGCTCGGGCCGTAGGGAGTGTAGCACGAGCCGCTCCCATGCGCGAGTGTGTTCCGCCTTTAGACGCTCGCGTTTGCGCACCAGCTCGCATAGTAGCCTGTGGCAGACAAAATATTTATAAATCCAGGACAGCGACAGTACATTAATATGAAGGCCGAAAAGTAAACAATAGACCAGCGGTTTTCAAAGTGACCTCATTGTAAGGGGGGCGCGGGGCCTCGGGTTTGAACACGAATACATAATAGTTCTCATTACACCACGTACAATAAATGCATGCAAGGGGGCCGTGGGAAGGGGGCGTGCCTAAAAAAAGTTTGGGTACCCCTGCAACAGACGGACGAATGAGTTCGCCGGGGTAACATAGTACTTTGTTGGGCAACATAGTGCTTTTTACGTCTACTGCGAAAAAAAAAATAAAGCTCAAAAAACTAAAACACTTCTCGAGTCGTCTAAAAAGGCTGTGTACTCGTATGTACCGGACGCGCCGCGGCGCCGAGCACTGAAAGTGTCACAGGTGAGGGCGCGCACCGCCGATATAATAACACCGAGGCAAACGGCGTGCTCTCATTGGTCAATTGCCATTGAAAACACTACAACAATATTATTGTTGTCGTGTTAGATTACATTGTTGGCTCGCTGGTTGACTGTCCAAGAACGCGCCGTTTTGCGCTCCCTATACCGACCACCTATTGCCATCTTTCCTTGGAGTGGCTTGATTTCTTATTACCAAGCAATTCTATAGTAAATAACTTATCTAAACTTGTTTAGTTAGCGACATACCTAGCTCTCTCCAGATCTTGTCGTATCCTCTGCCAATACTTCAGCTGATTGCAGAGCTCTCGCACGTTCACTGTGCCGTCTTGAATGCCTCTGGTACCTGAAAGGGAAGGGCAGATGTAAAACACAGTAAGTATGGTCGTTAGATTATTACAAGCGTATAGCTTTTATAAAAGTCGGAGCTGTCCTGTGATAACGAAGGGCAAATGGCTTGAGCGTCCAATAGGCCAGAAGTCTTTTCATGAGCTGCACTCACGATGCGGGCGACTCGCTCGGCGTGTAGTCGGCGCCAGCAGTGCTGCGGCCTAGGAACCTATCTAAGTGACCCTATATTTTACTCCTGAATTAAATATAGTTGTAATAAGACATACCATGGTGACTAGTCAAGCTCTGCAGCCTTCTCAGCAGCGGTACACCGTTCCGACTCCTCCGCTTGAGTGTCCAATAGGCCAGGAGTCTTTTCATGAGCTGCGCCCGCGACGCGGGTGGGCCGTGGGCGAGTTGCGCCACTTCGGCGACCCGCTCGGCGGGTAGAGTGGGCACCAGGACCACTGGGGCCCAGGTGCGCTTCATTGCTAACACACGACGGGCCTACGGCAATATATACATGTATAAATGCAAATGTTTATTCTAGTGATAGATTTCACTCCTTATGCGGAGCTTTCCTAATCAAAGCAGCAATAGAAAATATCATCATCAGTATCTATACGTCCTGCTTCTGGAAACATGTCTACTCTCATATCATATCATCAATAGAATATACTTGGCATTAATAAAAGAAAATATAAATGACATAGGCATAAAAAAATATCATGGCGCAGTCGGTAGGTTTACAAGTAATACGCAAGCCGGCGGGTTGGTTTTATTCAACGTTTCGCCCGTTTATACTTCCTTGATTTCCTGTGTCTTGTTCTGACGGAGTAGCGTTTGTACGGTGTTAATACCGCCTCTTTTTTAAATGGCGCAGTGGGCATTGGGCAGGGCGGTGTTTTATAACGATGGGCGGTAGGGCGGCCATTATGACTACACGCATATCTGTTTGATCTTCCGCCCCATCTGCCGAATGGCTTGGCGTCGGCTTCGGTTTCGACGGCAAGACGCACCTGCGGTATCCGTGGCGGCGTGTGGTCTCAGTACGCCACCTTGGCACTTGTACTGACTGGTTAGTGCTTCGGGTTTTGCTAGACTCAGGGACACATACCTGTTTGATCTTCTCCCGGCCCTTCTGCCGGATGGCGGACAGGTCGGCGGGCTTGGCGTCGCCCTCGGCTTCTGCCGTGCGACGCTCCTGCATAACGTGCGCGGGGTGTGGGCGTCGCAGTACGCCATCTTGGGATTTGTACTGGCTAGTTAGTAATTCGAGCCCTGCTGGACTCAGGGGCACATACTTGTTTGATTTTCTCCCGGCCCTTCTGTCGGATGGCGGACAGGTCGGCCGGTTTGAGGTCGCCTTCGGCCTCGGCAGCGCGACGCTCCAATAGTACTTATCATGGACTATGCAGTATCGTGGTCGCTCTCACTGGGTGGTTAGAGTCCCCACTGGCAGTAACAAACCTGCTTGATCTTCTCCCGGCCCTTCAGCCGGATGGCGGACAGGTCGGCGGGCTTGGCATCGCCCTCGGCCTCTGCTGCGCGACGCTCCTGTAGCGCGTACCGTGATTTATGTACCTCGGTCGCTCTCACTGGCTGGTTAGAGTCCCCACTGGCAGTAACATACCTGCTTGATCTTCTCCCGGCCCTTCTGTCGGATGGCGGACAAATCGGCGGGTTTGGCGTCGCCCTCGGCCTCGGCCGCGCGACGCTCCTGCAGCACGTGCGCCGGAGTGTGGGCGTCGCAGTATGCCATCTTGGCGACTTGCACCGGCTGGCTGGGGTCCCGCCCGGCGCCCGCGGCTTCCATCTTCATGTACAATCTAGAAACATGAGACGTTATAATCTAGTCCGGCTTTTAATGCACTAGTTCTAGTTACATTGAATGCACTAATCGCCTTGCAACTTCACAATATAACGTAACAAATGACCGCGAGTGGACTGATTGGAAGGGGAGTAGGTAAGGCGGTCTGACAACATACACAATGCTAGTGGTATTATGCAGAGGACAGTCCATATGGGCCTTGATCGTGTTATGTGAAGGGATAAACTATTAATACCATTAAATAACCCATACCATTAAGTAATTGGTAACTTTTGTTATGAAACCATTACGACGATAAACTCAAGTTTTAACATAGTTGCAGAACAAAGTTCTTGATTTCACCAAACAACGTATATCTCGTGACGTCACGTTACAATGGGCTTCAGTATGCAGCGTTTCGGCACGTTGTTGGGAAAGTCTAAAAATGTGATTTTAACATTGTAGTATCTCGGTGAGTTTTTATGGTATTGAAGTGGTTTTTTTTCACTTTTTTATTATTGAGAGGTCTTTCTATAACAGTGGCTCCTAACCTTTATTATCATATCACCCACATTCTCATCGAGATTTGTATTATTATCCCTTAAAAAAAATAGGTATTGTAAGCTTATAAGAAACTGCTCAAAGTAAAACGGCTAACATTCATGCGTATTACATCTGAGATAACTTCGTTTTACTCCTGGAGGGGTAATTACCCCCAGGTTCGGAACCACTGTTGTCAAATTTGTCAAATAACCAATTGTTGTTTGATACGTACCCGGCTTGCTGCGCGCAGGTGACGTGGAAGGCGGAATAGCAGTTGCTCTTGTGGCACTGTATGCAGGCGCCCGACGCGCGCTGCTTGCACACCATGCACTGCAGCTTCCACCGCGCCGCGGGGATCATCTCGATCGAATCTGTTCACATAACACGTGAAATAGGCGCATGTCAGTCGAGTCGCGGAAAACGAGCCCGCGTAAAGGTCGATTTCAGTGCAATCGCGGCGGTTTTTAACCGAGTTAAAAAAAACGAGGATATCAGATCGAATCTGTTCACATAACACGCAAAATAGGCGCATGTCAGTCGAGTCGCGGAAAACGAGCCCGCGTAAAGATCGATTTCAGTGCAACCGCGGAGGTTTTTAACTGAGTTAAAAAAAACGAGGATATCAATTTGACCCGTATGTAATATTGTCAGAAATGCAGTTTTTAAATATGTTACTCTGTACCAGCTTCTAAATGTGTGTACCATATTTCTTAAGTATATGTATGTATGTTTGTCCGCGCATATCGCAAAACCTATAAGTCGTATTGCAAAATTTCTTTTTTCAGTTGGACTAGGTATAGTCTAACTTAGGGAACTGTGCACGTTTCATCAAAATCGGTTCAGTAGTTTATGAGATAGAGAGTTGTGTGTGTATCAGTCATCAGACTGAAATTAAGAAAATTAAACCGACTTCAAAAAGAGGAAGAAATAACAGTTTAATGCCAACTATTTTTTTGAGTTCGGTGACAGCCTTAATATTTGGAGTGGACGGTACGAGACTGACTTTTTGAAGTCGGTTTAATTTTTTTATTCATTTGAGTTCCAGCAAAAGCAAGCGATCGTGATTACAGTTAAGTTTTATTATAAACGATAGACGGCATCGTGGCTATACATGATTTAATCAAAAGTTGTCGTCACTCGACATCGACAGTGCTTCGCGGTAAAAATCGACGGACACAAATGAAATAAAAAAAAAACTGTGGAAAAACGCCTGAAGTCGATCAGAAATGAAAAAATAAACGTTTGTCATTGTTGATTTCATAGGTTTTACAAAGCTGTAAAAATAACAACATTTCACAGCTACGCAGCCGTAAAGTGTAGGGTTTATGTTGTGTATAGAAGTAAGCTATTTTAATTTAGAATTATAAAATAAGAAATGTTTATTCAGTAACAAATACACACGATGATACAGATTGGGGATAGCATAACGATACCTATACAGAGCAGAGCTCTGGCTGGAGAGCACAGTGAGTCCATCAATGTATGCGATAATTCTTAAGTGTGATGAAATAATCTAACTAACATGTTGGAGGATTAATCTTACCTATAGGCTCGAGAAACACAGTGTTTGCGAAGCGAACTTCAGGTATCCAGAGTGCGCACACGACGTGCGCCCATGTTCCTTGGTCAGTCTGCTTGAAGGCTCCTACAACAAGATCTGACTTGAGAAACCTTTTAAAGTAATACAAAAAAATATGTTTGGTCGTTATTATTTATTTATTTCGTTAGACTTTATTGCACAATACGCTCTCATCATCATCATCATTTCAGCCAAAAGACGTCCACTGCTGGACATAGGCCTTCCCCAAGGATCTCCACGATTGTCGGCTTTGTGCTGCGCGCTCTACCAGTTATTATCAGGTACTTAAAAAGTATTTGAGATGGAGTCAAATCAAGAATCTGCTGGGAACAGAAAGACATGGCGCTATATCGTGGAGGCTCCAGTAACGACTTTTAAGGCTTTACGCTTGGGCAAGGAAGAAGTCCCTGGTTTTACCTCCAGTGTTTGGACAAAGGACGCAGTTCACGAGGCGAGATGGTGACTGGAGACACCGTCGGCATAGCCACTGGCCCTCAGGTATGTAGGGTACCTGAAGAAGAAAATGTTACTTCTCACCAGATCTCGGAATAGGTAGTGCCTATTTACCTAAACTTCGCGGTAGGACGTAACTAAGTGTGGTTACAACCACCAAAAATAATTATTTATTTTTATTGCACGCGGGATTTCCTGGGATTAATAAGAATACATAATGTACATAAATTCACACTCGGGGTTAAATTGTTAATGAAATACAAGATATATTGAGAACTCAAAAATCGACCACATACAAAATTTCTGCATTAGACAATTGTGTTTCATTAATAATCTAACCCTGAGCGTGAATTTATATGGATAATGTATTATTATTAAACCAGGGAAATCCCGCGTTCAATAAAAAGAATTAATTATATTTGGTGGTTGTAATCACTCTTAGTTACGTCTTTCCGCGAAGTTTAGGTAAATAGGCACTACCTATTCCGAGTTCTGCTTTTCACGCTTGCAAAATTCTTGATCAAACTAAACTAGCACAAATGGACTGATCCTTAATGTTTTATCAGCTGTATATGGAAGAAAACCTTATCAAGACATACCCCGTAACAATCCTGATGCACAGCTAAGTTACACATGTCACAGAACAGAATCACATTGGTGTTTTGGCATTCACCATCCATGCAAATGCAGCAGACAGCATCCTCGTCCACTGTGGCTGCTGTCTGTTGCCCAGTCTGTGACGCCTGGAACAAAACACAAGTGGTGAAAGAAATGATAATAAGAGAAAAAAATGCCTTGTTTATCAGGGTTCAGTCGAGAGAATATAAGTTATTACGTTTAGGAGCAGATGATATGTACTTAGGCATAGGGGCCAGTGTCTGTACTATTGTTTATAGAACATACTTTTTCTGCATGGTAAGAGGAGGCTCTAGGAGTAGTCTTGCCTTAGGATTAGAATGAAGTGAGAGGCATATAGTTGAAATTACGTCATAAAATGTTATGTATATTAGATGTCAACATTCATGGTGTCGTGTCACATAGTTGCGTCGGGCGTTAGGTGCAGGTCTTCAGGTCCCAAGTATGCATGCAAAGGGCACCAAATGCATAGGGCATCCGCTGGACTTCTAGAGAACCTTGGGGCATTTGCTATGACATACAGGATATTACCTATAAGAAGTGCAGTAGAAAAAATCAGTTTTAAAGGAATATCTTCTTACCTGAAAATAAGATTCTTTCTCCAATCTATCCATCAAAAGTTCTAATGTATCAACAGAGACAGGTGGGAGACCCTGCTTAACCCTGGTCTTATTGATAATGTCCAGCCAAGCTGTGTCCTCCTCATCCACATCATATTCCACTTCTCCGTCCAGCTCCTCTGCGGACTTCTCTATAAAGCGTATGTACGCGTTGGGTCGGGGAGGTGCGTCACACACCCGTTCATTGTAATCTTCAATGAGCTGAAATAGATGTAAAAAACTTTCCATAATCAAATTATTAAATACTATTATACTAAACTAGCATTTACTCTCGGCTACGCCTGCATCATTCCCATTACTATCCCAAGGGATCTTCCCTACCAGGACACAAAGTATCAGTAGCGTGGCGTCCAAAGAACTCGATTCCTAGTGGTTTGCTTAATATCAAGCATTTGAGCACCTTATTCTACAGCTCTTAAGGATATTGTACGCCAATCTGTATTGGCTTGCCCAAGGATATCTTTTACGCCACACCACTGTTAAGCAGCGGTCGGCAACCGCTTTGCAGCCTAGGGCCATATAGTAGCTTAGGAATTGACGCGGGCCGCATTTTGTTAGTAATTTGTGACTTTATACTATTCGGAATAAAGCGACGGCAAAACAGACTGGAATATTTGACCGCAAGTGAGCGGTTCAAGGGCCGAGTGCGGCCCGCGGGCCGCAGGTTGCCGACCGCTGCTGTAAAGTATCAAATGTCTCAATCCAGGATATAGTCTAGTTGTATGCCAAATTTTATCTCAATCCATTCACTTGTTACTGCATTATTTAGTAACAAACATCTAAATATCCAAACATCTTCACAAACTTTCACATTTATAATATAAATAGAATTTTGTTTCTAATTTTTAGTGAAAGCGCATTTTTGCATTGATATAAAAATCAAACTGCAACACAAATACTACTGTGATACATCCCAGATGTAATTCACATTGAGGGCTAACTTCCATTCTTTTCCACTTTGTTTCTAGTAGTCATCAAACATTTACTTTCTTTTTATTAAATCTGATAATTTTAAACAATTTGTTTTTGCGGATATTATTTTGTATCTCTATGTTAAATGTTGACAAAGAATGTTGCAGAGTTTTCAAGTTTAGTTAAAGTTAAGGTACCTTGAAGCTGGCTTCAGGCAATTTAACGTGCGGCTCAGGTTGTGGCTCGACGAACGGCAGCGGCTTTTCTAGTTCAGCGTTTTTCTTCTCCCACTCATCAAGCGACATCACTGGCAGAGGCTGATCTATCGGAATTCTGCTGATTTTCCCATCTATCTCAAACTGGACTACTTTCTGGGCTTCGGCAAAAGTTAGAGCTTCTTTAGGTGGACTTTGCAAGGCGATATCACCAGTGGGAACAGGGGCCCGGGTCGATCTACCTTTCTTACGGTGGTGAACGGCGGCAGGGGTAGCGGGCGTTGGATTGTCATGATCGTAGTTCACCAAGTGGTATTGCAGCCCGCACAAACTCTTGTACACTTTATCGCACTTTTCCAAGGGACACTGGTAAGGTGGAGGCCGGTTTTGACGCAGTTTTTTGCAAAACTCTAAGACATCGAAGTCTAAACCCATTTTGAAAGAACTATGACCGACTTCATGAAATGTAGGCCATTATAAAGATAAAATAAAGCATAGGATCGATTGCAACAGCAATATAAACAGCTTTTTTAAGTAGGAATACAATTCAAATGCGCGATTTGTATTAGTGAAAGGCGCAAAGGCAAACAAACACGAAAGCAAGCGGCCTATGCCCTATTGCCAAATTGACAGTAGTTTAATAGTGTTGCCACTGCATTAGACCACGGATGTTATAGAAAGAAATGTGTAACTACTAGTAGTCACAACATATTATTTTCCTAAATAAAATAATAAATTTTAGTTTTTTATATGGCTATTGTGTTATATAAAAGAGAAGATATTTTGCATGACTTTAAAAATGTTCATATAAAAATCTGCTAAGATTATCTCACCAAGGGTACCCACAGCACAGATGTTCAAAGAAAGTTCAAGAAAATTCTACAATAAAACAGTCATCTATGGTTTCGAAACGAAATGTCAATTGTTTGTTATTGTCTGTTGTGGATACAAAGGTGTGAAATTCAGCTATTTCCGTGAAAAGAGGAAGTTTTATTGACTCTTGGTCTTGGTAGAAGAAAAAGTGGAATATTGGTTCATCGCAATGGATTATATTTCATTTTCAAACTTTTCGTACGTTGACAACGATGATTACGGTCATGAGGCGCATATAATGCCAGTGCCCTCCGGAGGTCCCTGGAACGTGCAGGGACTATCTTGGGGGTCGCACTCGCCCCCGTCGCTGGTACAGTTCAACGCACAAGTGCTACCGCAGCCCCGGCTCTCTACAGTAATGCACTGCAAACGGAAGAGCTTAGATCCTGAGCCGCCCATGTAAGTAGAACAGTCCTGGTATTTCTATGCATTGTTTGAGTAGTTAATAGTACATTACTTACCTAGGACGGTAAAACAAAGAATGTCTCAGATCGCAGGTATTTGACGCCCGAGCCGAAGGCAACGGCGATAAATATGCGGATCTGAGGCTTTCTTTATCCTGTGGTAAGTACAAAATTTTACGTCTCCCCCAGGCCATGAAGTGGGATTTTCCGCACGCGTAGCGTGCGTTTATTGCCACTTTATGACCAGGTGTGATGCAAAATTATACCTGGTCACCTGTTATAGCTTATTGATGTTTCTAATGACTGCATGATATTTCAGTCCAGCAAAAATATACATAACCGAAGACAAGATGGCGGATCACCTCAACGGCCTGCACCTGTCCTCAGACTACAGAACGCACCAGCTAGCCAGTAATGAGTACACAGGCATGGATATCAACATGGACGCACCAGCACAGGTTGATGTTAGAGACAAACTAAAAGGCCATACCATAGTTCTCTCAGAGGAGATTAAAAAACTGAAGGACGAGCCTTTGATACCCCCTGCACTTATTGAAAGGTATGTCAATGGCTGAAGTAACTACTGGAAAAGTTGCAACTACACTTTGTGAAACATTCAATACAATTTTTGATTTAAGTATTGAAATTTGCTCATCTTAATAGGCATCCATACTTAACTAACACAAACTTATCAAGTTTAAATAGAAACTTTGTTCTGGGTTTCAACATTAAAAAAACTAACAGTAAATTGTTTTTTAAACTATCTTAAATATCAAGCAAAATAAAACCATTTAACAGTACATTGCATGGTAAATTCAATTAAGCATTGTTAAGCCTACATATTCAATGTCTATAGAAGCTGCTTGCCTGAAAGTTGATAAAATATTTGATAATTATTTTCTTGCTAATAAATTACAACAGATAACAAATTTTCAAGAAAAAAGCTTTAAATTGCACCAAATTTAAATAAATTAAAGGTGACTTAACAGTATGTGCATTGCCTAAACTGCCATCTGAAGGCAGGCAGTAAGTACTAATATAAAAAACTTTTTTTCTTAGTATTTACTATGGATTCAAATCGTGGTGTACTTATTTTACTTTATCTTTGTCAATACAGGTTAGAGAAACCCTGCATGTCTTTAGTTGTCTGGCAACCCAAGGACAGTGTAGTGGACAAACTAAACGAAAGCAGCACTGACAATACTACCGAAGAAGAACAACCAAAAAAACGGAACGGAGTGCTTGTTCCAGATATGGGGATGGATGTAGAAATGTGAATAGTTTTAAGACTTTTAACACTTAACTAGGTTACTAATTTGTAAGGAAATGTTGCAGTGGCGGATTAAGCCAGCGAGGGGCCTGTAGCATTTCTTCAAAGAGGCATTCTGTTTGGTGTAAGATATGCTTAATATGGACTGATCGGTAATTTTATACGTGATAAAATGACATAATAGGCGGGGTGCTCTTTTGCGAGTGCTACACTTGGTATGTGGCTAATCCGGCACTGAAATGTCTTTGTAAGTACCTACAGTTGGATTAATTTATATTAAGCTTTAACAGTTTCACAACGAACAACCCGCCTAGTAGGCGCTCGCTCGAGCTCGTAACATTTGCTCAGATGCCGGGATTTTGCGTTGCACATTACGAGCCTTATTTATTGGCCTCACAAACCCACCTAGCGCGCTTTGTCGGTTTCTGGGGTATTGTTAATTTTTTGGTCTGTGAAAGTGTTAAGTTGTTGCAGCTTTGGAATTATAGTGGAATTATCAATTTAAGAATTTTGACTTCTATGAAAATTGATTTTACAATTTTATACAACACAGGGTTATGATCTTATGATTCTAAGAAGAATCTTAATTTCTAGACAAGTGACAAGTAATCACTCGGACAATTTGCAAATAAAGTTGCAGCCAGCTTCTGGTTTAGCCATAAAAAGATCTTGAGTGACAACCTTTATCGAACGTCAATAAAGCTGCGACCAAACCGCTGCTCAAAAGATGTTGACGCACTATAAAACATAAAAGTCGGAAATCGGACGCCATGACATAACAGTGTCAAAACCGAAATTGAACTTTATGCTGGTGCATGAAGGTTTATATCGCTCTGCGGTCTGTGACCAATATATGCGTCGTTGGCGTCCAAACTGCGGTGCCAATATATACGTCGTTGGCGTGGAAAAGGTTAATACATGCCATCCAGACAGCTATTCAAAATACGTTGGTGCACCGTAAACACAGTGACGTGACTCATGCGTCTCGTTTTTGACGCGTGCCTTCCAAACCGGTGCGTAAAATATATGGATGGGGCATGCAAAACCGGTTTTATTTGTATGGATAATACCGGTTTTTCTATACTGGTATTGCATGCCATGTGTACGAGCACACTCGACATTTTAACATTAAGCTTACGATGCACCCGCGCGTGCGTCATCATATCGTTTACTTAATACATTATGTTATTTTATTATTTTAGTGCAATAAAGCTACTCAACGGGGTCGGTCACATCTTTTACTTAACATTCCGTCCCCATCAACATAACAACCCAACATAACATACAACCTTCATACATGTAGGGTGTGGTATACTACTGTACCCTACACCCTGCACATGGATAGTAAATGTACGTATTTTACTGCTTTTATGGTGCGTCAACACATTTGAGCAGCGGTATGACCACACCTTAAACGTGTGTACATATTTTATTACAGATGCAGATAAGTCACTATAATTTCTAAAGCTGTGATGTGTTTGTATAGCTCTAGCTGGTTTAAATTAATCCTGCAGTATGGATTGTAGCTGGTTATAGATGAGTGATTGGTACACTCACCGGCAATGAATTCGGGTCATTTTCTATGAACAATTATATAGATAATGATCTGAATTCATTGTCTGTGAGTGTAGTTTGAAAGGTTTATGCTATTCTGTGTGCATTTGTTGCTGTTTGGTTTACTTACCCTGTAAGCTGAGTTGTATTAGGTTTTACTTATACTTGAAATTAAGCATTTTTTTCCACATTTCATTCAACTATCTAAAATATTTTTATTCAGGATATAGTAGGTACTAATCTAACTTTAAGGTTGAACGTTTCAGAGAATTTTCATACAAATTTCAGTCCCGTTTTTCTCCAGCCGTGATCATTTTCTGTATTTGAAACATTATTAGTTCGATAGTACTTTTCATTCTGATTCCGCCAATAAGAAAAAAATACCGAAAAAATGAGAAATATTCTAAATAAATCCATTTGAAAACTAATAAAATTTCGATCAAACCGTTGTTTGTGTGAGTGTAGAGTATCGTGTCGGTGTAAACAAAAGGGCGGCATTTATCAACAACAGCTGATTCTAGGTGTCAAAAGAATGCCTAGATTGTATAAAACCTACTCCTAAAACTTCTGGCCGCTAAGCTAATAAAAATTTAAAAATAAAGTGCTGTCAGTCGGTGTCGAAGTTTATCTCCATCAACAAATTTCATTTCCTAAACTGATTTCAAGATGAAGGTGGTAGTATTACATTGTAACCGTTTTTATCGTATAGATAAAATTTTTACAAATAATTGAGTTATTTTTTTTCTATGGATATAAATACGAGCTCTTATTCTTAGTAAAAAATATTGGATTTTTCAATGCAGTCCATTAGTTTTAAAAGCTAAAAGAGTTTGCTATCATTGACCATAAATGTATCGTTTGAAAAAAACCTTTTTCGTTACTGCACTCCCATGCTCGATTAAAAAAATATGTTGCCTACAACAGTCACATTTATATTTGAAGTTGTCAAAATTTTTCATACAATAGCAAAGATATTCCTTGTTATTAATTTTATTATTTGAATAGAAAACAATTAGTTAAATATTTCCTTGATCAACATTTTGCATACTACTTGAGTGGTAAGCCTGCCTGATGTGAAGTAGTCACCGGAGCGTACTGCCATTTTACTAAAAATAATGAAAACAAACGTACGCACACTCAAGACCAGATGGATTACCCAAGTAAATCCTAATTTGCGTCATCATCAGAAGTTCGTTGCCGTCACCCCTGCTATGAAAAGCTATAGCTCTGCATGGAGATGTTCGGCTGGAATCAGCCAGACTGGAGATCGCCTACCTAGCGCGTTCAAGAATTAAGAAGCAATATGAGGCAGCTGAAAGGCTTGGCTTTGTATTCTACCGAAGTCTATGAATAATATTCTATCGAACCCGTGAATCAAACTTTTTTTACAGCGCACTAATAACAGATCCTAAATGTATGACAGGGTAGCAAGATATTCACAAAAGTTGCTTGTAGTGGAATTTTAGCATTTTGGAGTAAGTAAGTTTGACGCGACAATTCTCAATGAAAATAAATAAATAAAATACGATATAAAATATGTTTTTTTCTTGGCTTGGCTAATAAGTAAGTATACTATAAAAGTATACTAACTTAGGTCAGTAAGTATACTAGTTACATGTAAGTTACATGCACAACTAACTATTCATATATGAGAGGTCAATTTACAAAGAAAGAAGTAACAAACATGTGCAGAAATATAAAAATATATTGGATACCTAACAATATAATATGTAGTATGAAACTAAAACTATATTTCAACATCACCTGAACGTCTAAATCTTTATCAAATAGATTAAAATGGCGCCAACATAAAATGTAAACATTCATGACCTGTCATACTGTCATAATAATAATTATTGACAGTCACTGACACTAATGCCTGTCAACGGGTACGCGTGTGTGCGAGAATGTGGAAAATTGCGATTATTTAAAAAAAATCTGTTTTATTGTCCACAAGAAGACTGTAGAGCTGAAATTGGTTGCGATTTAAGCTCATCATTTTTTACTGGTTCCGCCAAGACATAGAAATAGTAAATATTTGGTTGGGTTTAGCTAAAAATAATAAAAACACTACGCAAACGACGTACAACGCCATCTGAGCGGCTAAAATTGGTAACTTTCTCTAACGTTCCTCCTTAAGGCGAAGAACACACTGAAATCGCCCGTCGCCGCGATTTTTTCCGTGTAGCTGCGCATAGTAGTTGCGAGTCGCCGCGATTTACGCGCCAGTGTGCGCCACCCCGCGATTTTTCTATACAAATCGATGATTCTACATACAAAGTTGAAAATCGCTGAGTCGCGTGTCGCCGCGATTTTCGCTAACTCTCTTCCAAAATGTCCTGAAAAATATCGAAAGAATTACACCTTCAGAATGACGTTTCCATGAACAAAATGATGTTTATGTTGTGTCAACGTATATGAGCATCTTGTTCATCTTTTCCGTCACCTTCAATTGGGTTATAGGGCTCGAATGATATAGACCATACGCGCAGCGTGCGGAAAAAGCCACTTTATGGCCAGGTGTGGCATAAAACAATTTAAACGTAGTAAAGAAAGTCTACCCGCGACCACGAACGCTGTAAAGGGTTATGAAACATAGGGATGTAAAATTAAATAATAATGCACTATTTAGTCCGTTACAATACATTTATTACAATAATCAACTTTATTTTTGCAATGTTAGAGTTGCTTTTTGTCAACTTTTTGAATATAGGTATCGCTATTGAACTATTAAGTAACTGTAAACATTATGCAAAAGAGTTGTACTATTAAGTACTTGCATATATGTAACTGAATCATGCTATCATGCTGTAACCTATAAATTATAATTGTCGGATTTAATTTAATACGTTCACAGTCCGTGCTCCATATATGGGTCACGGTAAGCCTCTATTACAACGCCGTAAGGTTTACAATTTAGATACGGACTGTGATCGTGTTAAGGGCCTTATCACACTGGCGAGTTGCGAGCATGTTTTCATACAGATTTCGATAGCGGGTAACTCGCCGCGACAAGTTTTATATGAAGAAACGCTCGCAACTCGGTCGCGATAAGGCCCTAAGGTGATCCGAGTCGGTTGGTTTTCCATACAAACATAAAGAGGGTTATTGTTTGCATCCACGGTATCAATTATGATTTGACTAGCATTTTCCCGCGGCTTCGCCCGCGTTGTTTCCGTTACTCTCCCAAGGTAGGGGAGACCGGGTATGGTTGTCTCACGGGTTGGTTGTCACAGCAGCCATTAAATAATACGAAAAGAAGGAATAAGTGCATCGCTCGGTGAAGTAGGGAAGGAGGTGAAGCTCTTGCGATCTTTTAACACCGAGCGATGCAATTATTCCTTCGTTTCGTATTATTTAATGGCTGCTGTGACGACCAACCCGTGAGACAACCATACCTGGTCTCCCCTAACTCTTTATCGGGATAGGTATCGTAGAGTCCCGATACAAACTTTCAACCCCCATTTAAACCCTTTAGAGGAGCAATTTCGAAAAACGGTGAAACCACTGTTGATTTATTTTAATGAAGAGTCTAAACATGAAGTTTCCAACCTCTTACTTTAAAAATCGTAGACCCTCTATACAAATTTCGAACCCCTATTTGAACCCTTTAGTGAATTTTGAAAAATCCTTTCATAGTGTACCTTAGTCTACCATAGGTTCCTTAGAACCTTCGTGCCAAATTTGGAATTTCTAGGATCAGCGGTTTGGGCTGTGCATTGATATGTCAGTCAGTCAGTTTCTTCTTTTATACCTATATTTAGATTTCTAGCTTGATACATTTTGTGTGCGCGAAATGACATGAGAAGTCTCGAAAAACGAAGCAAACAATGACCCTACTTTGGTGTATATGGAAAGCCGACCGCCTCGAACCACCATGGATTAACTTGTCAGGCAAAGTTCTGTCAAAAATATCCACGAGGACAAGTTGTCAAAAATATGTGAACAAGTAAGGGTACTAGAGTCTGTGCGGAAAGAGATTAGGATTTAGATTGGGGGACGCTGTAATGCTTTTCTACCGTATGTGCCGTATTTTCTGTTCTGTGGCCATACTGGTTAGGTTAGTTCCGTTTTTTCGCCACGCCTATTCTCTTTCCGCACAGACTCTAAGATAGTTTTGTTCTTTTGGTACTGTTTAGATATTTATGATCGCGACTGTACTTGAGCGCACATTTTTTAAATCATTGATATTATATTCTAATTGTTATTTAATAGTATATTACATAACTAGGGTGGTAATACAAAGAAAGGCCGAGATCGCATAAGTTTGCGGCCCGAGCTGCAAGCGAGGGACGTAAATATGCGATCGAGGGCTTTCTTCAGTACCTCCCGTGTTGTGTACATCATTTTATGTGTACACTTGGCCAAAAAGCGGCTTTTTCCGTACGCGCAGCGTGCTGAAAAAGTCACTTTATGGCCAGGGTGGTATAAACTATTTAAAGTGGAGTTTAAAATCTGTCACGCACTGCCCGAAATAAATTCAATGTAACTTTTTGTCCCAAGGTTAGACAATATATTTGTCATAAGTGTGTTCATTGTAATATAAGTCTATTGGTATCTATTAACTGTAGTATTATTGACCTACCTGTATTAGTAAATGAACCTCAAAACCAGCAAATTAGAGTTTCCCTCATGATGGTTTCCTACGATCGCCCAACAGATCGAAAACATTTAATTCTGAAATAAAACTAAACGAGCTTTTATTAAAATGTCTTTTATTCTTCACAATATCATTTTGAGTTGTTTATCTTAATATAATTTAATACATCTTATCAAACATTGTAGAATACTGATCGAGATTGACAGTTCAACAATTAAAGACTAAATTAAAATTACTTACATCTAATGGGATTAAATTAGATTGCATAATTTTGTAATTTATCGTTCGTTCAGCAATCAGCATCTGCCTCTTACTAAACTACTAAGAGAAGACAAACACTTTGCATTGCATGAATAAATGAACATTAATGTCTTGTATTTTGTCTCTTTCTCACGTTTGAGACAAAAAGGGATAGGATAAATTATCAATAACATCACTTATTAAAATAGCTATAAAGTGGCACACCAGAAGATATTTTACGTATAGTTCCTTGTTTTAGAAGAGAGCTTATATACTTAACGTGCAACAAAGGCTTTGTATTAGAACAATAGCATTGTCCGTCCAAATGATACGCCGTTGTTGCGATTGCGACTGAGAATCGATTTCACCGCGAGCCCATTGGGCCATCGGATTTGAACAAAGCCTTTGTATGCGCTAAGCATGCGCTAAGTGTATAAAATCACTCCTTAAACGACAACTATAAAAGGCGGTTATACCTTAAGACACCACATTTGTATGGAGACACTAAAAATGGCATAGCGTTATTTTTTAATCTTTCTGAGTTGGCCACTTGCTGATACGTATGTACAGTCTGTCTCAAAAGTAGTTGGACACATGTACTGCGGTCTGGCACTAAATTCAGCTACTTTTCTAGTTGACTGTACCAACGAAGACACACAACACATTCAATCACAGAAGATATTATTACTATTATTTTTTATTTTTATTTCTAGATATGGTTGAGTACTGATTATATGTATATATACGCATTTATTTATTTATTTATTACGATATGTATATATGTAGTTGGATTATAATAATATTTAATATGTATATGTAATTGGTAATATATTATATTTGGTTTTTATGTGTATTCAAAAGTTGCCCTATTTTCTTCCTGTAAGTAAATGACTTAATTTTGTGAGTTTGTCTATCTTCTTTGATATTAGTTATTCTTTCTCATTTGCTCAAAGGTTAGCTGGAAGAGATCCCTTACAGGGATAAGTTCGCCTTTGTACATAACCATTGTTCTTTTTACTGTTTCTGTATGATTTTATGTGCAATAAAGTGTTTACATACATACATACATACATTCATTGCTAAGTAGCCGACTATGGGTTCATTTTGTATGAAAATTTGGGGCTATTGGCACTGAATGTGTTAACTGACCGTTTCTGAACCTTATTACTGTAGAATAAAGTCTACAATTGATCACTTGCCTGTGTCTTCGTTTTATAAGTAGGTATATATATTCAGTTGTTAGTCTTTCTCGTTTGTACGGTTATATAATGTGTATACTAATGGAAGACTGGCACCAGTATAGAATAAAAAATCACAGAAAAATTGCACTATACTCGTACATATCTGATATAAGTAAAACTGATTGATTACAAATCGATGATTTTAAATCATCGATTTGTAAAATTTCTATAAGTAATTAGTCTATTACATAACTAGGCCAGTAAAGTAAGAAATGTCTTCGGTTCGGCTTCGCCTCGGCCGACAATTACATGTGATCTAGGTAAGGCTTTATTATTTACTGGCCAAGGATTGTATACTATTTTTCTGTTCGACGGAGGCAGAAAGCGGCAACTTCGTTTAGCGCAGCGGCCCGGAAGGTGACGCTTTCCGGCCGGATGACAGAAAAATAATTGTATTAGCTACCAGCAGCACCAATTGTATAGGGAACGTGCACGAGCTATAGGTGACAGCACTAAACGACAAAAGAGACACGGGCGGACAATAAAGGAAACTATCGCTCCTGTCAAATAAAGCTGTCAATGTCAATGACAATATGTAAGTGTCAATGTCAAATATAGTAAGTCGTAGCTACACTGACGTTAATCGTCCTTCAACGCGATAAATTAACGTTATTAACGGCGTTTTCGCCAATGTTGCCCCAGCATGAGAGGGTATATAATTTAGATTGGCGGCACCAGTTGGCAGCACCTTCGTCGGGCACGTTTCCTATAAAAGCCGACAATACCATCAGTGGTTGGCTCAATGGCGTGCCATAGAAAAGACCCATGTTCAGCAGACAAGCATACTTTTATAGGCTGATGGTGATCATTTCCATCAATGTCTAGCTAGTTCTGTATTCAGGGCCTATAGGTACAATCAACTGCAGAAAAAAGGAACTCCCTTGTCAAACGTTCGTAGTATGGCAAGGGGTTTTTTCTTTTCTCTGCAGCTGACTGTACTCCGAATATCTTCGTACGAAGTTTGCGTCGTGCCGTGCATCTCGCTCTCTTGTAGGGAATGCAATACCCGGTCAAATATGAAACCCGGGTATTACTCGACTCTAAAGTTAGTTACCCGGGTTTTCGGGTACCCGGGTTGCATTACCTACAATGAACTTGCCGACATTGCCGACCGTGTTAAGTCAGATAAGCAAGCATGTGATGTTTTTTCGCGTTTGCTTTAAGGCGCCCGACGTTAGATTCTATTTATTATCTTTAAAATATAACGATACATGCATAATTTTTATTAATTGCTAGGTTTTTTAACCCGGGTTCTGAATCAAAATATCCGGGTTTTACCCGGTTCTAAATAAAGTCGGTTATAATACCCGGGTAACCGGGTTTTCGGGTACCCGGGTTGCATTCCCTACTCTCTTATAAAATATTGATTGAGCGGATTGGCAGGATAGGATACGAACTTCGAGTAGATACGTATAGGCCACTTACGAGTACTTTATCTTTCCTGTTTTAAATCACTTCTTGTCTATCTGTTTTACTGCCATCATAAAGAATTTCACATAAAAATCTCATCTTTGACAATTTTATTGCCAATTTAGATGCTGTACTTTATTCGTTGCGATAAAAATGGAATCGTTTATTAATTTGAGCCATTTTGAATAGGTAATATGCATGAATTTTTTTTAACAGATTTCTTAACAAAATTTGAAAATACCGTAAAAAAGATGATATGCAGTCAAAATAAAATTGAAATCGACCGAGAAATACGGAAGATATAAACACTTTAAAGCACTAATCAGACAGCGATTAGAGAGAGAGATGCGACATGGACTATGACGTCATAGTACACGGCCGCCATACAATCTCCATACTATATTCTGTTTTGCGAGAAAGAGATAGAGATAAATCTTTGTTGTGTTATATCTTGGTTAATTTTATAGTTATTCGAAAAATATTTTTTCCTACTGTTTTTTATACGAATGAGGTTTTATTAAAGTAAATAAAAAATATCATGCATATTCCCTATTGTATAAAATCCAAAGCTTTTTGGAAAAGTTTCGATCTCATTAAAGGTTCACTTAATTTTTGCTCGGCTAATTTTTTCTCAAATCTTTTCGTACTTCTGTGATCCATCTCATTTGTGCCTAAGGTCACCGCCGGTAAGTAAGCGAGGAAAGTTGGGCGAGTAGCATTACATTGCGGATCTGAAAAGCTCGATTGATCACACTGTGCCTGGTCAGCCCGCAACCATCCATCATCATGCTTACCATCAGGCGACCCGTCTGCTCGTTTGCCCCCTATTTCATAAAAAAAAACGAACTATTACTCGCCCAACTTTACTCGCTTACTCGCCGACGGTGGGACCAGTGCCTTAGGCTTAGCTCGAGTCTCAAAATTCTAGCATTTCTACAGACTCTAACAGAGTTTATCTATATTACCTACCTATATGTCTACCAGTGGCCTGGCGTCAAATATATTCTTAGTAAAGCTGGAGCAGATCTGATTTATTTTTTCTTTGGGAGTAGTAGATACACCGGTCATATGCTTTAAAATAGGCAAGCCGGTGGGAATAGGGTTCTATGGACGCCACGCCACTGATGTCTACCACGTACCACTCTTTCACACTGGAAAGCAAACGACTTCGTGCTACTGAGCTCGCTATGACGTCATCAGCGCTTTGCTCGGGTTAGGCTCATAAGGACCCTGAGGTTTCAGAACGACCATGCAAGTGAAAGGCCTAATTTGCATGAGGTCATACCTAGTTGTAAAATGCCAAAGCATGTAAAACGTCCTATTATTAAAACGACTCAGTTTAATACCTATGGACTTAGTTGCACTACGTCTTGTTTTCATAACGGCGAAATACGAGTATACAAAACGCCTTAATAGCAAATTGACAAAGTAGCAGAATTCATGGATAGTAAAATGACAGGGTCATTCAGTAATAACGAATATGTACAAAGTCTTAGTTGCAAAACGTCTATAATTATCGAATGACAAGGAAATGCTAAAAGGAATTTATTAACAGTTATACTTATAATATAACCTTGTCATTATGCAACTATGACGTTTTGCTGCCTAGATGTTTTAAATTCAAGACGTACCTAGTAACTATTCAGATAAAATGCATAATTTGTCATTTTACAACCAACTTCAACCAAGTCATAATCTCATAATAAAACCTGGTCTTAAATCAATTAGTCATTGTGCAACTGCGGCATTTTGTTATAATGACGTTCGTGCAACTAAGACATGTTGCTTACCCATCAGGTCATTCATCAGAACAGTTATTTTGTTTTATTGAGACATGATGGAATTAGAACGTTTTGTTTACTTAGTCTATCTATATGCAATCTCATCCTTGTGAGCCTAACCCAATGACGTCTCTCTATCAGAAGGGGCAGCAATGGATGTGACGTCATCAGCCTTGGAAACCACTGTTAGAACATGTTCACTTGCACAGTAGCAGTGTCGAGTTCTCTCCTCATGGTCTTGTATCTATGTACGACGTCTTTCTACCGGCGGTTGGCAGCAGTGTATATGACGTCATCAGCCCTGGAAGCTTCTGTTAGAACATGTTAAGTTCACTTTCACAGTAGCAGTGTCGAGTTCTCTCTTCATGTTCTTGTATGTAACTATGTAATGTACGACCTCTTTCTACCGGTGGTTGGCAGCAGTGTCTTTGTCTATGACGTCATCAGCCCTGGAAGCTTCTGTTAGAACATGTTCACTTTTACAGTCGTCGAGTTCGCTCTTCATGGTCTTGTATGTACCTAATTATGTACTACCTTTTTCTAGCGGCGGTTGGCAGCAGTGTATATGACGTCATCGGCCCTGGAAGCCACTGTTAGAACATGTTCACTTTCACAGTAGCCGTGTCGAGCTCTCTCTTCATGGTCTCCAGTTGCTCGATGTCTTGTACCGACGACTCGCATTTCTGTACCACCAGAGAGTGGTAGAAGTGGATCGCGAATGCGACGAATACTATGAGCACTGAAAAAGAGATTTGATACTTATTTTCATAGCCTTTATAGGTCGGTTAGTTGGAAGAACATTATTATATGGAACAAGTGCAGTCGGTCAGTCATCTATTGACTTATGTACCTGGATGAAATCATAGGTTAACTGATGATAACTACAGGTAATAAAAATATGAACTAAGGTACATTTTACCATACTAATTTATGCAACTGTATGTAAAGGTTTTTTCATCACACTTGCTCGAAAATGGTGTTGTTACATGTAGGTTTTCCGATCTGTAAATGACCTATTACGCGCTAGAGTGTAATGTTTTTTTTTAATTTGAATACGCTGTTTCTGATTTACTCTTATTTGTCATGTTCAAAGGAAATGCCAACTTACTTTTTTAATTTTTATCACTGAAATATTTATTTAAAGATAATTGTTATTGCAAATACATGTAAACACATTTTTCGGTAAAATTAATAATAATTGTTTAAATATAATATTCCAGTATCAATAATAATAGTGTATTTCAGTATTTTGCAAATATAAAATCAACTAACATGGCCGTTTTGGGTCTTTACCGCTATGGTTTCCGAACGTGACTTGACATTCGCATTGTCTATGGATATACATATGCCACTAATGTCACTTTCTGTTTTAAAATTTTCTTCTGATACTGGGTGGATTAGCAAAGTTATTTTTATTTAGATTTCCTCACAAGTGTGATGAAAAAAATAGTGTGTGCCACGGGTGGTAAAGGAATAACAAACTCGTGTTATTAAAGCCCTCGGCTTCGGCTCGTTTGTAATTCCTTACTTACCGCCCTTGATACACAATGTGGTATCCCCTTATTTGGTATAAAATCAATGCGTATAATCACTTCGTCGAAATTCATTTAGGATAATGATTCATTTCGTATAAATTCAGATGGCATAAAAATTAAAGTGTATAATTACATTTCGTATAAAATTCAAATGCTCTAAAGTCATTTTCTATAATTTCGTATGATATAACATTCATTTGCTCGAAATGTTATTTTGTTATAAGTATTATAAGGTATAACATTCATTTGGTCGAAACGTTATTTGTTATAAGTATTATAAGGTATAACATTCACGAGGTATAACTGTTAAAAGCTCTATTTTTTTGTAAACCCTTAATATTATTGAAATATGAGGCCCAGGTTTTAAAGTTTGAAGGAAGTCAGGACTTTTTTGACAAAATTTAATAATTCTTTTTATAGTTTTGCCGTAAAATATACGCTAAAATACGTTCAAATAATAATAATAATGCTTGAGATAATATTGTATTTTACATGCATTGGAGAATACATAGGTAAAACCCGAATCGGAGCACCCCACTATCCACGTGGTCTTGTCTGCCCTACCCCTAGAGTGTATATAGAAAGCCGGAGGCGCGGAGGGGGAGCAGCCCTCGCCCGCTGTAGCAAAGCACAGGCATTAATGCCTGTGCTTTGATACGCAAGGGCGAAGGGGCTGCTCTTCCCGCAGCGGCGGAGCAGTTGCCGAGTCCAACCGACTGTTTTGTATACATTGTGATGATTAGACATTTTGAATGTTCTACGTTTTAAATATGCGATTAAGTAATTGTTATACAAAATGAATATTATGCATAGTAATTTTATACATCTTAAATGTTATGCATAATAATTTTATACATTTTGAATGTTAGACATATTGAAGAATAGACATTTCGTATTTAGAGCTTTTAAATGTTATACAAAATGAATTTTAACTGAAATGAATGATTATACGAAGTGATTTTATACGTTTTGAATTTATACATTTTGAGTTTATACCATTTAATTTTATACGAAATAAGGTAGACCCACAATTTTTTGTGTTAACCAGGTCCCCCGCGAGACGATTTGTGTGCTTTTGTAGCTTCTGAATGAAAGATGATAAATAAAATGTGTATTTACCTGGTATCACTATCACAGTGGCCGCCGTGGCCGCGGCAAACGAGTAGTCCCAGAACTTGACCCAGCACAGAATGGCGATCTCCACGAGGAACAGGAATAGGCCTACGGACAAAAACATAATGTCATCCCGTACCGTAGGCACCTAGGTACCAGTGGCGTGGCGTAGAAGAAATCCTTAGGCAAGCCGGAGCAGCTTTGGCTTCAATTTTCTTTAAGAGCACTAGAATTAAGTGCTGAACTGCCTAATATTAGGCAAGCCGATGGGAATCGAGTTCTATGGATGCCACGTCACTGCTAGATACCTACGGTACGGGAGAGAAAAAACTCAATTCCTGGCTGATGGTACGGGGAGAGAAAAACTCAATTCGTGGCTGATGGTACGGGGAGAAAAAACTCAATTCCTGGCTGATGGTACGGGGAGAAAAAACTCAATTCCTGGCTGATGGTACGGTACGGGGAGAAAAAATCAATTCCTGACTGATGGTAGGGGAGAACCGGGTAATGGGAGTCAGCGGGCAATGGTAGTCACGCTCAATTAAACTCGTATATTTGCATAAGTTGATTATTGTTGTGATGATTAAGTAGATTTTGTTATGAGACGGTTGCAATTAAGATTTTGGTTCAATTATTGTCATTATTTTTATTCTCGCATAAGTGATCCCCATTACACCCCGTTACCCTAACAAAGAAAGTCCGGATCAGTTCGCATTTATGAGCCTCACCCACGGCTCGGCCCTCATATTTATATCCGTCTCAAACACCTGCGATCCTTAGGTATTTTACTTTGCAAGGTATTATTTAAAACTGGCAACTTTTTAACTAATACATATCTAGCAGGAAGAGAAAAGATAGATCATAAAGTCGATTTGTATGAGAATGCCAAGGCAGCCCAATAGTTTTTAAGCTTTCTGATTTTTAAAGTAGGATGCAAATTACTACCAGGAAGGTAACAGAGTGACGTCACTACACATCATTATTGAGACGTACAGTTGGAACTGTTTTTGTAACCATTAGGCAGTTGCGACTTCCGGTGTTTAGTTTAAAAACGACTCAAATTATCACGCTGTGACTGTTTTCGTATAATAACTTTAAAGTGTGAAGAGAAAATACGGGCAAAACATTAAAAACTTTTAAATGAAATTGTAGTATTTTTAATTTAACTTTTGTTGGTAATTTAACTTTTTTTAATTCTGGTGTGTACGAAGCTTGTGGCTGGATCATGTAGCCGCAACCCTAACAGTATACATACCTAAGATTGAACTGTTTCACATATTTCTTAGTAATAGAACCTTCTTCCTATATCTTTCACTTACTACATAATCTTAATCTATGATACGAACGCATGTCTTATTTTCTGTTAGGCCAGTTCTAAAAATGGATGATATGGATGAAGTCGGATTCTACTTCGCCAATACTCAGCTAATACGGTGCTAAACGCCCAAGCCACCTCAATTCAGCCTCTCATTCTTTCATGCGGTGACTCCCTCAGAGCCCTCGCTAAGCTCCTGCCGTCACCATTTTGCTCACGGCATCAATATGCCGTCTGCCGCATACGAGGTATGAGGATATCATCAGGGCGAAGATGCGAACCGTCAGCTGTCAACATTACGCGTACTCACAACATAGTACTGAAGGCCCAAGCCAGCTCAATGAAGCCCCTCATCCGCTCATGCGGCGACTCCGTCAGCCCTCGCAGGGGCTCCTGGCGTCTCCATTTTGCTCACAGCATCAATATGCGGCAGCAGGTACGAGGATATCATCAGGGCGAAGATGCGAACTGTCAACTGTAGTTCAATTAAACATTACGAGTATCCAGCGGACTCACCTAACACAGTACTGAAGGCCCAAGCCAGCTCAATGAAGCCCCGCATCCGCTCATGCGGCGACTCCCTCAGTGCCCTCGCAGGGGCTCCTGGCGTCTCCATTTTGCTCACGGCATCAATATGCGGCAGCAGGTACGTGGATATCATCAGGGCGAAGATGTGTACAGCTACAAGGACGGTCGTGCAGACGGCGAACATCACGAATAACCATTCGGGAACGTTCGTCGGTTCGTTGATTTGGAGTTCCACCATTGCTACCATTGCGAAGCCTGGAAAGTGAATGTTTGAGTTAGGGATGTAACGATACACAGTTTTGCCGATACGATACCGATACCGATATATAGTAGTTAATATCGGCGATACCGATACCGATATCTTAGCTTAATAATGAAGTATGAACTTCAGATATTTTTATGTCCTTATTATAACTAATGGCTAATGGATAACTAATTGACGACCGCTTTAGCTTAGTTGGTAGTGACCCTGCCTATGAAGCAAGAGGTCCTGGGTTCGAATCCCGGTAAGGGCATTTATTTGTGTGATGAGCACGAATATTTGTTCCTGAGTCATGGATGTTTTCTATGTATTTAAGTATTTGTATGTATGTATCTATTAAATATATCGTCGTCTAGTATCCATAACACAAGCCTTATTGAGCTTACTATGGGGCTAGTTCGATTTGTGTAAGATTGTCCCCTAATATTTATTTATTTTTATTTATTTATTTAATGGCAATGACTACTGGCTATATTTACCAGAGAGTCAACCTTGAAAGTGTAAAGTAAAAATAATAAATTGTCAACTCAAAATTCATTATTTTTTATTAAGAACCAAAGATTTAATAAACATAGTAATTATCATTGCACAAGGTAATAGAATAGACCAGTACATAAATTAAGTCAGAAATTGAAATTATTTTTTGCAGATTTTTTTTCATACAGCAAATTCTTCAAATATCGGTTGTATAATATCGGCGATACCGATATATCGGCGATACCGATATATCGGCCGATATATCGGTATCGGTATCGGTATCGTTACATCCCTAGTTTGAGTTAATTTACAAGTAAAAGTGGGAGAAAACGGACTTATAGTGCGATGAGGACCATTTTCCTGTCTCCATGGATGTAGATAAAAAGTCGATATGTGGTCGATATAAATTTGAATATTTACAACAGTCGACTCTATGTTTACAATTATTAGGGTTCATCCACTTTTTCGGATTCCTTAGTAAGAGTTCTTTTTTCCTGGTATGTAATGACAGGTAATAGGAAACACAGTAGGTACATCCCCTAAAAAGTTTTATAAGGTAAAATCTTAGTAAAGTATTGCATTGGATACAATTAGGTAAGACTGGGACAATTTGTCAGCCACTTTATTTAGCATATTGTTTCCTCAATATAAGGCACACCCAATGCATACCTACTTACTTACTTACTCGATAATAGGTAGCCTTCGTGACTCTATCGTTTAAACACGTTTAAATATAAAAGTAGAATGCCACAGACGAGGAAAATAAGTATGCTTTTCGTCCACGTAAAAAACGAGCATATCTGAATTCTGAAGTGATTTCGCGCGCCCGACAGGGCTATTAATGAAAGCAAATCAACAAACACATAACGCGTCTGACGATATATGTCACTACATTTAACTCATCTTTCGATGCTACCTGTGGCCCTATCCTATGCTATAAGTTTGTTTAGATTTGTCAAATTGCAACTTGTACTCGTAGCTTCGTGAAACAAGCTACTGGTCACTGTATGAAACAAGCTACCCTCTTATTGCAATTTGTAACATTCGGTATCAAAGTAACATTCCTCTATGTATGTAACTAGGGTTCGTCCCACCCGCGTCTTATCCCATGTCACCCGAGCCTTTTCCCGAGAAGAAGTCGCGTTAGGTTATACTTGTGTTTACTTAAATGCCGTCTAAACTTTCCACTTTATAACCAAATCTTTGCTGTTGACATTAACTGTTTTGTCACCGCCAGCCTTAAGAGCTGTAGAATAAGGTGCTCAAATGCCTGATATTAGAATATTAGACATTAGGCGGTTTTCCCGGAAGGCTACATTATGGAGTTCTTCAAGAGGGGAGTGAATAGGTTCTTAAAGTGTTGGCAACGCGCACGTAATGCCCCTGGTGTTGCAAGCGTCTACACGGTGACTGCTTACCATCAGGCAGGCCGTACGCTTGTTTGCCACCCTAGTTGTAGGTATAAAAAAATATATTAGACAAGCCGGTAGGAATCGAGTTATTTGGACGCCACGCTAGTGGTGCGTGCTTAGACTATGCTTTTGTAAGAGCATTTCAGATTAGATTACCTGACAGCAGTTCCGAAGTGGTAGCGGTGGCTTTCAGCTTCGCCCTGGACATGTGGAGTCTCCTCCACGAGAGACCGCCCGGCCATGCGTTCGCTGGTTCTTCGCCGTTCCAGCCAGGGGATCCTGGCATGGCGAGGGCTACTTCGCTTACGCTCTGCAAGAGAATACACGATTAGATCCGTGCTATCTAAATGTGCTAGTGACATCGGCGATTTGGAGAACTATAGATATTTTCATAATTAATTAACAACGAATTCACTAAGCTTATAGGGTATTCGAATGTTGCAGTTGGTAGGTACGAGTACTTAATGTATGAACGAATGAATGAAGGTAATTGAATAATGTTTGCTTGATCAGAGGTCTATAATGATATTGGATAATTGGCAATCTCCTCAATCCTCCGGTATTGGGCGTAAGACTTATTTATACTTACTTACTTGGGTTGCCTATTGGCTTATATCAACAGTTTCGACCTCAGATGTTCGTGTTATTTCCATAGCAAAAATACGTAGAAATCTATATATTTATTATATACTTAGTCACTTTGTGTGCATCTTTTACTCTTTAAAACAAAGGCTCATAGTTTTACAATGAAATATCTTGGTCCAAAAACTCCTACGCTACCTTTGGCTTCAACTGTACTCGTATACAATTAGGGAATGCAATTACCGGTAATTTGCCGGTAATTTGCCAGACTTTAGTATGAAAAGACGGTAAATTTTACCGGTAATTGCATTCCCTATATACAATCAAGATATTTATTTACAATCTTACCTACTCGTATTATACAAAGTCAGTATCTTTTATTCCAGATAACAAAAATCACTTGAAATTAATTTTTGTTTACGATTCTGAGGCCGGCGTCACATCTATGTGTTCACTTTAGCTAACTAGTACCTTCAAAACTTTTCAAACTCTCTTAGGCATCTATCTTTATTTTTATTATCAAAAACAACCAGCACACGTCCTTGGACAAATGCACTCATTCAAATGGTGGAAGTTAGGATGGGGCACTAAATTACTAACCCAACGTAAAATCATTAACGTGTCGTTACGTTTCCATTTAGATTTGCCTAGAATTTAGGACAAACTCGTTAAGGTATCAATTCTAGATGTGTATTTGTATGCAATTAGGCGAATAACTGACTGAGTAACGTAACTACGTAATATGAAAGCGATTATATCGTATTTTTATAATTTAAAGTTTTAGGTATGTTTGGGATATCTTTAAAGGAATGCAAACCAGCAAAATCACCGTTAAGACAGTTTCGGTGATTTTCATTAGACGCGCAGCAGGCTAGCTAGGCTTCTCAATAAGTTTGCACCTGATTTTTCGCTCAACTGCAGTTATTGTGTACCTAATGTGACTCACCTTCAAGGACTGGTTGGACTGGCAAGGCGGGGGATACCCAGGGTCAAACATGGTCGCCGGCGAACTGCTGGGGACCATGCCGTTGGGGGGTCGCTTTCTCGTTGCGATTAGCCCGACTCTTCACGCCAACATAGCTAACTGTGAGTGTACCTATACATAAGTATGAGACTCACCTGCATGGACTGGTTGCACTGGCAAGGCGAGAGATACCCAGGGTTGAGCAGCACGGTTGCCGGTGTCGCGCCGGAAAGCGACCCCCAATAGTATGCTATTGAGGGGTCGCTTTCCCGTTACGACTGAACATAGCCCCAACTGTGTGTGTGCCAGTGGCGTGGCGTCCATAGAACTCGATTCCCATCGGCTTGCCTAATATTAGGCAGATCAGCACTTAATTCAAGTGCTCTTAAAGAAAATTGAAGCCAAAGCTGCTCCGGCTTGCCCAAGGATATCTTCAACGCCACGCCGCTGGTGTGTACCTATACATAAGTATGAGACTCACCTTCATGGACTGGTTGCACTGGCAAGGCGAGAGGTACCCAGGGTTGAGCAGCACGGTAGCCGCCGACCGACTAGGGACCATGCCGTTGGGGGTCGCGCTCCCGTTGGGGCTGGCCCCACCCTTCGCGCACACGTAGTCCAGGCTGTGGGGCGGCGTGATCGAGATTGTAGGGCTGTCCGTGACCGTCACTTTGAATCTGGTGAAAACCGGTACAGTCAATGCCAAAAACATCTACATTTTAATATTTTTAATATTCATCGTTTAAGGCGATTTGGGTCGTCCGGTTCTCCATACAAATAAAATAGAGGGTTAACATGCCACTTTAACGACACAATTTTTTAGAAATGTGCTTTTCGTGTGATACATTTTGTCTTCGCAAAACAAAGAGTTTCAGAGACAAAAAATATATATTTTGAGTAGTTGTACAATTAATAATACCCATAGATGGCGCTGGCGGTTCAGTGGGCGTTTAGATGTTTTTATGCCACAGCCACACCTGGCCATAAAGAAAGTCCTCGATCGCATATTTACGTCCCTCGCTTGCAGCTCGGGCCGCAAACTTCTGCGATCTCGGTCTTTCTTTGTATTACCACCCTAGTTGAGAAGAATAGGCTACTTGACAGTGTGAAAAATAATGGAAGAATTATGGATATATGTATTAATTATAAGTATTAAAACCAATTTACGTCAATATTACTAAAAATAAATGGATAATTTATTTATAAAACTCGGATTAAAATTGATTATTTTTTATCTGTCGCCATTTTATCGAAAACGATTTGGATTGGCCGATGACGTCACACCATAGTAAACAGCATCGACAGCATCTGTCAATCCTATTTTTAAAGGTAGAACGTTATGCGATCCTCGTTGACATTTGTCGGTTTACTATCATGTGTCGTCATAGACGCCATATTGTCCGAGAAACCGTTTTGGCGGCTAATTTTAAAAGTGCATTTTTATTTGCTTTTTTCGGAAAAAATACACAAAAGAATTAAAAATTACCACTTTCTGAGTGATCAATAGACATCATTAAACAATTGGATTGACTTTTCAGAAACCTGTCAAGTAGCCTATTATTAAGAATTATCTTTATTTTCCTATGCAATAGCATATTTTGATGTTTTCTTGTTTTTTAAGTTCTAATTAAAAGCGACCTAAGGCAGGTGTTCTGTATGTCTGTGGCTGTAAACAACTTTTCCACGAAATAACTTTATAAAGGCTTTGCATGAACTAGCACATATATACTTGAATGATATTCTGGCGCGACCTAAAGCCATGAAACGTGACTTGTGGTTGACCACAAATCTTGTTCGGACAAAAGGAACATTTATGTATTCCATAACTCATAGGTACAAACTTATGGCATATTGTTGGTCTCAAGTCTTGATTCATTTCTTGTTAGCGATTTTAAAACCATAAACTCAAAGGACCTTAAAATAAATAGCTGGACGTAGCGTCGCGAACAGATAGGGAACTGAAGCACCTGTAGTAAGCCGGTATCGCTTCGTACTAGGGAATGCAATAACCGGCCAAATTTTATAACCGGTTATTAACCGAAGTGATCCCGAAATAACCGGTTAACCGGTTAAAAACCGGTTAATTTATTTTCGTCCATTCATGTCGTTTTTGTGAGTGTATGATAAAAAAACTTCTTTAAAATATTGCTTAGTCGATTATTAAACAAAATCAACTTAAAAAACAAACAATAATAATGGAAACATTACTGACAATAAATTGTAATAATTTGGCCAAACGTAAAATAAAAGCTAAGGCCTGTTTTGCAACGGATTCACTACCTAGATTTACTATATGAAATGAACAAGATGTTTCTTTATTAGTTTTTTAATGCGGGTAAATTACACTTTACGCCACATTTTTGTGTTACATAAAATCCAAGAAATCTATACATAGAAAAATTAAATGGCGCTCACCTATGGTCCAGACTTGACTTTTAATAACGTTTTTCTCGTTTAATAGGGTTTTTACCTATTTATTCTTCTTTATCGGTCGTCGGTATCTATTTTCGGTCGATCGTCAAAGCAGTAAAGTATTTGCATCGAGGTGAGTACACGTGTTCTCATAGATGGCGACTCCCTTGGCCACGGAACCCAATACCGTTAAATATGTCAATACTGTTAGACTTCGTTGGATCAAGTCTTTAAGTTCAATTTTCTCTCGCTCTTTATCATCGTGGTTCAACCCCAACTACGGTCAAAATAATACTGGAAAAGCGTGTTATTTAACTAAAACTGTGAGCCATTTTTTGTTAACTTTTACCCGCAGCTTCACCTGCGCTATTCCCGTTATTATATCAAGGAAAATCCTTACAAGTATAAAGTATCCTTAACCAGGACTTCAGTCAATCCATTCAGTTGATACTGCGTTATTAAGTAAGTAACATCTAAACCTCCAAACATTTTCACACACTTGCGCATCAATAATATTAGTGATAGGTAAAGTATTATTGACCTAATATGGCTTTACTCAGTTGCGAACATCACCTCGCCAAAGTACCTGCTACACCATATATATGCAGACACTTCTACATTCCCATCATTGTATAGAGAAAGTGAAGATTTTTTTTTTCAGCAATGGTATAAGTAATATTGGTTAAGAAAAACGTTGCGTTGGGAATCAGTTTTACGCAGGTTTCGCCACAAAGTATTAAGTTTTTGACATCAATTTGGCAGTGATTTTCGGCGTTAGCTTTAGTTGATTTATACGATTATCTGAAAATTTGTTGAAAAAAATTGTCTTTTGTACAACATATATAACTTTTGTGACTTTGGTGTTTCCTATGGTGGTGTTTATAAATAAAGTACGTTGGGAAATATAAAAAAAAATTGGCGAATCCGTTACGAATTAGATGTTAAGACCTAAAAGGGACACAAGGAGAAGATGTACACTGTTAGGTAACTATAATTGATTGAATCAGGCTGACTTGACTGTTGACTATAGAAAACTCATTAATAAAAAAAACTACAGGCAAGAAGAAAAAACATAAAGAAAGAAAGATGATGAGAGTTTGTTAATTAATAAAAGTACTTTTATTAGTGTGTAATGTTCAAATAGCTTCAATCTGCAGAAAAACTTGAAGGAACATAGTAAAAGTACCTACCAATGTGATTGATTTTTAAATTTATGATCTCGCAGAGTAAAACAAATGAGTAATCGGAAAGGAATAAGGTAAAATTACAGAATTTTAGTCAATTTACTATAGTTATTTTACGTTTCGGTTAAAAACCGGTTTCTAGGCTCGATAACCGGTTATTAACCGTTGCCAAATACAGGCGGTTAACCGGTTTTTCGGTTAACCGGTTAACCGGTTTGCATTCCCTACTTCGTACTTACAAGGACCATTAAAACAAGAGGACTGTCATTCTTCATACTTTGGATCGTACCCCGACCGCAAGGGGATATCCGGCAAAAGCTAGATGGCGCTAAAAAACTAAACATTTAACGATGTTATAATTGTACAAAGAAACATAGTAGGTACAGTGACAATTAGTTCGTAAACAGCTAATAATAAATAAATTCCAACATTGAAATACTGTGTCACGCTTGCAAAGTTGAATAATTGTAAATATTATAATTCTTATACCAAGCTTATACATAGATGGCGTTGTAAATATCGGGGAACAGGTTTTATATGGAGAATTACCGTCCTCTTGTTTTAATGGTCCTTGGTACTTACGAGCAACGCACACATCAACCAGCGTTAAGTGACCGGCTTTACTAGAGATAGGTCCTTCAGTTATCTGTTAAAGAGGCTACGTCCGGCTATATATTTTAAAGTCCTTGATAAACTTACAACTAATCCAGCGAGGGATGCGTTTGTCAGGGACCAATAGAAACAGCTCAGCGGAGTGAGGATAGGTAAATTATGTGTTTCTCTTGGTTCATGACAAACATGTCCCTCGCTATGCAGTAAGCATCCTCGCACATCCCTGGTGGAAACGCAGCCTAAGTCAGTCTGGCGCAGTAAGAATAGGAGGCACACAGCCTGCTTTTTTTATTTATTTCATTAATTCAGCAGATATAGGCATAGGGTGTTGCCTTTAACAGGAGCAAATAATTAAAACGTAGATTCTACTCATCAAACAATTAAACTTTTGTTCAATAACTTTTAAAACTTATGTAATCTTGAGATTATCTCTTTTTCATACAAATTAAATAGTATTTTTCAATGTATTAACATTAACATAAGTCTAATTGACGACGCTTGTCACCAGAGAGCGTACTTTTCCTGCCGATGACGTAAAATGACGTCAGGCTGCATACAGCATGATTCACTTTAGGTTTCAGATTGATTTATCGTTACCGGAAATTACCGGTATCGTGAAAGCTATAAATTAATTTTATCACTACTTTCATTGGTTGGTGTCAATAATAGGAGCCATTTTATAAATCAAGATGTGTCTGCCTGTGTTATCTTATTTATTTAAACGGAAAATTGGGAAATAAATCAGAAACGCATTTTGATATAGAGGGGACCGCATGAATATAATAACATTCGGATAAGTATGTCAAAACGCATATCCGATTAATATTTCCAACATTCCGTTAAAATAAATGAAAAAAGCAGACGTATACGTTTTTACTTACAAAATGGCTTCCACCATTGACACCAGACAATGAAAGTAAAAAAATAATTTATTCATAACTGAAAGGATACCGATAATTTACGGTAACGGTAAATCAATGTAAACCTTAACTAAATCAGCCTGTATGTAGGTTGACGTCATTTATTTGCCTGTCATCGGCACCATAAGTACGCTCCCTGCTTGTCACGCTACAAACATAAAAAAAAACATCGCAATACATTGCTGCTTCAAATAAACTTTAAACTGTATTAAAAACAAAAACATAAGTTATTTTTAAACGTCGCTGAACAAATCTTGTTCAGTCTGAGGAGTATACCTTACCCAGTTTGAAGCGAGCTCTTCTACTTGAGACTACAATACCATTGAGTGGTTAACCACAAATTATGATAATGAGCTTGTAGTAAAAGAAGACAATAAACGCCTTGGAAGGTTAGTATAATTTTTCTACTTTATTTTTTTGGACAACAGACTACAAAATACATTAACAGAATAATGGCGATCATAACATTTGTTGCATTTCATTTCCGTTTCAAACCTACTCGACAAGAAATAAGGTTGAAAATTCGATATACATACAGTCTACTTCTAACCTTTTTTTTTGTAAGTATTTGGTTGGCGGTTCGAGAACAAAAGTAGATAATAGCATTGTATAGATACAATGCTGGGTTCCCTCTATGTGGCATAACATTTATTGTCCGAAACTGTTTTAGCATAACAGATGTGGCATAATCGGTTTTCGCCGAATGGTAATGTGGCAGAAACCTTATTAAGCATAATTAGTTACATCCCGAATATGTAGTTGTCTGAAATTAAGTTCGCATACTATTATTATGACCGATTATTTTTACGCATAATTCTATTGTGCAGAATTTTATTCGGCATATTATCGATTGTCCGAGATTGATAGGGTAGGTTTAGGAGAGGTAAGTTATTATAATAATCAAGTGATATAATTCCATTGGACATCTTGTTCATTCAGTATAACGATGAACTAATAACATTTAACATCTAGCAATTCTAACCTAACTTAGTAGGTTAGGCTAGAACTTTGATCCCTCACAAATCTCATAATAAAGAACTGTTGCTAAAAACGTTAGGTTAGATTTAGAACTGTGTCCTTACAAAATAAACAATTGATAGAAAAGGGGCTTAGATTAGGTTAAAACATTTAAGCAATTAGAGTTTTGCACGAGTTCATAGCTATGGAAAGGCCAAAAAAGGGGGGACGGGGGGCGAAGCACCCTACAAGGGGGGCTCGGGGGCGAAGCCCCCCGCAAGAAAAAAAAGACTACACAGAAAAAGTAGGTTAGGTTAGGTTGGGGTGCAAGTCAGGTTCCTCCACGCGTGCTCGAGCTTTACCAATCCATCTTGATCACGGTTTGATCCGCATGGAAGGGTACTGCTTGGGCCGGTGCACCCTGGAAACAACAACAAGCAATGGCCATTGCTTGTTGGTGGCTAATACCTGACAAACCGCTTGCAGTTTTCCCGAGGATCCGGGGAGTCTGGGAGAGGGGCCTCGGGGGCCTACGGGCAGGGGGGGGAGGGCATGGATCTGGAACCCACGGAAAAGGGCAAGCACTAGGCCGTCGGCAATGGGTTGGAATCGTCCTGTGTAGACTTTTCCAACCCATCGCTACTTCTCGGCCAGCGAGGGTGGGTGGTTGAGTAACCTAGGTGTTGCCGATTGCTCCCGATGTCTTGTGTAATGGGTACCCCTCTCGTCTAGACCAAGACATTGGCTGCTAATGGGCAGCATCTGGGCTGGGCAAGGGTTAGAACTGTCGACGCGTTGCGTTGACTTTGCTAGCCCTTGGCCTTACTTTCGGTTGGCCAGGGATGCGGTAGGCAGAGGGCCTATGATCCGGTCCCGGAGGCTAACCCTTCCACCCTGACGGTCCCTCGGCGTGTCCTCTGCAATAGCAGAGTTCACTGCTGACAAGGGATGGGGGTGTAGTGGTGGTTTGGTTGAAGGGACGTTTTCCCGGATACCATCCCCACTACACGTGGTCACGGGGTAGGGGCGTATTGTCCTCCCGTGGCGGCGAGGGAGGGACCGGGACACCGTGTGTCTGGTGCCGGTCCCTGCTTCCCCGGGGGACGGCCATTCGGTCGGGGGGGAGCTGGTGAGGGAAGGCACACTGGCCATGCTACAGTGTGCCTTTTTCGGAGAGGGTCCGCCCTAGGGCGGAGGTGCTGGTGATGGCGTGGCGTTAGTAGATTCCCATGCCATCACCGTGAAGGCACAGGTCGGAAGCATCCCTGGGTTTTAGTGGGTAGGCCAATCCCTTCAGGAGCGGAGAGCCCCACATAACCAATACGTAACATCTGGCTGTCACCCCCGATGGCCTTAGGTTACGTAGTGGTATGCAGTTTTATGCATTTCCCGGGGTCAAAAAAAAAAAAAAGGTTAGGTTAGGTTTAGGTTAGGTTGGGTTAGGTTAAGTTAGGTATAGGTTAGGTTTGAACTGCATCCCCTAACAAAAACGAACTGCTGGCAGAAAAAGTAGGTTAGGTTAAGTTAGTTTTGCACGAGTTCATAGATATGGAAAGGCCAAAAAAGGGGGGACGGGGGCGAAGCTCCCCACAAGGGGGGCTCGGGGGGCAAAGCCCCCCGCAAGAAAAAAAAGATTAGACAGAAAAAGAAGGTTAGGTTAGGTTTGAACTGTGTCCCCCAACAAAAACGAACTGCTGGCAGAAAAAGTAGGTTAGGTTAAGTTAGGTATAGGTTAGGTTTGAACTGCATCACCAAACAAAAACGAACTGCTGGAAGAAAAAGTAGGTTAGGTTACAAAACCATATATTGTCGTCGACAATACAGTTAAAAGTTATATTATGACAAAACATCTTTCTGCCACGATAGCATTCGGTGTTATAATTTTATAATCATTTAATTTATGTATAAATATGATTCGGAACATGAAAAGTAGGACCAAATAATATTCGGACTAACGTAATTCTGCGTAATAAAATTATGCGAATATAGATTCTGCGATAACAGTTTATGCACAAAGGCTAATATGGCTATATACATTATGCCACAAAGAATTATTACTTACAAAATTATGCCACAACAGGGTGAACCTACAATGCTATTGTAAGTACAGGTAAGTGGATGAGCTCTCTTCAAACTGGGTAAGGTATACAACCTTAGTTTTAATTATTTGTTCCTAGTACAGGCAACACGTTGTATATAATCCGCAGTGTTCAGATTAGGTAGTTTACAGTTACCATTTCGGGTGAATGACCTTTAAACATTGAACATAACATGCATAAGACTTGGGATTCCGGGACTCGAACATTTTCACAGTAAATATTATTGACATAATATTTGTGACGTTCCACGGGAAAAGGTACCTTATGGTTGGTATTGAGTTAAGCACAGATCCTTAATCTGTGTTAAATAAGCTATCTAATACAAAAAGAATCACGACCCTAATTCCCATACTTTTTTTAAAAAAAAACATCAAACATGCACATGCTAAAATTGCACTTTTGAGAAATCGTCAAAAGAAGTTTAAAACTAATTTTAAGTATGTTCCCGTTGGAAGTTATGGAGATGATGATTGATTATGTATCTCAAGGTATTTTTCTTTGGAAATCAGTAATGGTTTTTTTAATGTGACTTCCAGGTCGTGAAAAATCAGCCTTTGATTAGAGCAAGTCGCTTATGAGAACGAAATTAAAAAAAAAAATATTCGGCCTGTTCTTTAACATATTGTAATCTGAACCATTGTATATAGTTAGAGATATTAGACTGCACATTTTGGGATAGAAATAAAATCACATTGTTAACGAAATATTTTTATTTTAATTAAAATGTCATTTTTATTATATGTTTCATCATTCCTATAATATTCACAATTTTCGTATAATGAGTTCTAAATTATATTTAATCAGTCTACACAAGTATCTCAAAAGTGTCATTATTATTCTACAAGTCGTATTTTTTTATTTATAAACGATTGAAGTTACGTAAAAATCACAAATTATTCCCATACATTTGAGAAAAGGTACCTTATGGCGGGCCATAAGCAAAAATTATTGATAATTACAGTATGGCACGATATTTACATTATGCATTGACAAATCTTGTATTAAGACAGAAAACTGAAGAAAAAAGGTTATTAGAAATTTACTTCAAATCTTGACCAATTAAGAGTAATTCTCAAATGTGACGTCTTACGTGAAAAGGTACCTTATGAGGGTTTCTAGTTACGGAGATATTCAATGCTGTGTAAAAATTGTGTTTTTTTTATTATGTATTTCCATTTAGTAAATTATATGTTACGACACGTCTTTGCCTATCTTTATTTTTGTTATAGGCGAATTAAAGGCTGAATAATATGCTTCTACAGTTTAGTACAAAAGGTACTTTATGGCGGTGTAATTTAAAAATGTTAGAAATACTTGTCGTAACTTGCTCAGTTTTTGTCCTTCATACCGCCGTGCCGTGGTATTATTTTGGCTACACCGCCAGTACCGCCACGCATCTGTCCTACTCTCACCAGCACTTTACGTATCGTTCTCTCTCGGTCTTGCTGGCCGCTCGGAGTCTCAGCCGGCCGGCATGAGCAGTATTTGCTTACCTTTTCGTTCGAATAGTTGTGAGAAGTGTTCGTCGTGGATTTAAGCGTGTTTTAAATTAAAAAGATTTTTTTTCTTAAGTGGTCAAAAATTATAGAAACCGCCAAAAAATGTCTTTTTTCGTAGGTAATTTATTCGAAAAAATGAATAAAAACCTCTTTCTAAAATGGTCAAATTGATAGGCATTCGCCAAAAACTGTTTTTTATTTTTGTAATTTTTTTGAAAAAAACAAGGTTTTTCTAAAATGGTCAAAAAGTTTCACGATTCGCCAAAAACACGTTTTTAAGACTTTTTCTAAAAAGGTTGAAAGGGAAACATGACAAAGTGGTAAAAAATTATAGAAACCGCAAAAAAAGTCTGTTTTTGTAAGTTTTTTAGAAAAAAAAATTAAAAAACTTTTTCTAAAATGGTCAAAAATGATGGGCATTCGCCAGTGTTTTTTTTATTTTTGTCATTTTTTTTAAAACAAACAAGGTCTTTCTAAAAATGGTCAAAAAGTTATACGATTCGTCAAAAACACTTTTTATCTGTTTAAAAAAATGTTTAATAATTAAAAATTTAAAAAAACGACATACAAATGTATTTATTTTTATTTTGATTTTTTTTTCAATTCCGAATCTGTGGCACCCAATGGCCCTTTCCTTCCAAATTTTCAGCTTTCTAGGATCATTCCGAAAATTTTAGCTTACCATTATGCAGGCCGCATGCTTGTTTGCCACCGTCGTGGTATAAAAAAGAAATTAGCAAAAGTTGCTAGTAAATTTTATTAATGAATTTTATCAACAGCTTTATCATTTTTGTATGTGATCCGCCATAAGGTACCTTTTCTACTAAACTTTGAACCCAATTTTTATATAGAAAAAATTAACGTACAGCAGTGAAACCAAGCTACAAATACACGTCTATTCCTATATTTTACAATTTTGCATAAAAGAAAAAAATGATGATTTTGAAGGATTTCACAAAACCGTTCATATCTCCGTAACTAGAAACCCTCATAAGGTACCTTTTCACGTAGGACGTCACATTTACTGTGCAGAATTTAAAGAAGACGCAAAAATGAACTTTAAGCTTTTCATATAAAATCCCGGGGTTAAACTGTACATCACCGAAGTTCCGTGAAATGGCACTACCTAACAGTGGCGTGGCGTCCATAGAATTCGATTCCCATCGGCTTGCCTAATATTAGGCAGTTCTGCGCTTAATACTAGAGCTCTGAAAGAAAATTGAAGTCAAAGCTGCTCCGGCTTGCCCAAGGATTTCTTCAACGCCACGCCACTGCTACCTAATCCGACCCCTGACCAGGGACAAGAGCAATCTCTTCGATGTAAATAAACAGAATATTTAAAAAAAAGGCCATGGCCGTTACATTTATTGATCAATGTTAATTGATTTGTTAATCGAATTATCATTGCAAATAAAACCGTTTAGTAAGCGGAAGAATTAGGATTATCCTAATTGCATTGATAGAATCGCTTACAATCTAGAATCGTTAATTAGCAATACTTCTGTAATATCAGAAGTCTGAAATGCCTTAAGTCATGCGATCTGTAGCCGTAAGTTGACTAGTTAATTGTTCGCTGATCTGAATTCAATCCATCCATAAATGTTGTTAATTTTTTTTCCTACCCTTCTGACAGTTTGTAACCATTGTGTCACCACAAGGTTGGCCTGATTGTTATCAGAGCAATCATAAAAATCACGATACGAGTAGTTACGATCACAGGATAAATATACGATCGAGGTCAGCTATACTATTTTACTTATGGTTTACCATAGGATCAAAAACTGGTCTAATTTTTTTTTTACCTTGATTACTCGATTGGCTGATTTCTTAGTCTGTAGTCACAACTTAATTTACTATTTTTTGCTTTTACATATATAAACAATCATTACTGTAATACTCTGTTATGTACTGTTATGTGTATACTCGTACTCGAACATACTGTTAATTCTACATTTGTCAACGAATATCAACTTTATTGCAACGTGTTAAAGTCTATTGGTGGTCACTTGGTCAGTTAACAATGGCTTCGTTTGTTCTTGTCAGCCACAGTTCTGTTTGTACTACGACATCATCTAAAGTACACCCCCACAAGCTATCTGCTACTTCTAACTGGTAGAGAATTCCCTGTGGCATTTAGTTCGCCTTTTGTACGATAAGTTTTCTTTGTGCAATATAGTTTAAATAAATAAACAAAGTACATGATACAATTATAACTTCATCACGAGAAGCTTTTGTACTATACAAACTTAGATACAAGTGAATGTATCGATTATTCGTGTATCGTAATAAGTATCGAGTATCGATCTATTTATTAGATCACATTTGTTAATAATAACATACTTACTCCATACATGAAATTAGTCACAAAACCTCTTTCAAGCCGTCTTACTTTGAATTGTATCCGCTATCATAGCTCGGGGGTCTCCCTATGAAGGGGTAGGAGTCGCTGAGCCCTAGGCTCTTTGGTCGGTATTCGTGCTTGAGTCGTGTTCGGTGAGGGGCTCGCTCGTAGAGGTGGTCAGAGGTGTGGTACCTTTGGAGAGTGCGAGGTCTCGCCTTCCCGCTAGGTGGCGTTTGCGTGCATTGGTCGATGCGATACGGCGCCTCTTCTAAGCTTGTCACGAAGCTGGCTTCTGATATCTGGAAAGGTAGAGAACATTTTGATGATCTACTTAATATCCTAAGGTAAGGGCAAATATTTGTGTGATGAGCGCGAGTATTTGTTCCTGAGTCATGGATGTTTTCTATCTATTTATGTATGTATGACGTCGTCTAGTACCCATAATACAAGCATTGCTTAATTTGGGACTAAATCGATTTGTGTAAAATTGTCCCGTAATATTTATTTATCTTTATATACTTATAGTAGTTATAATAGCCCTTGTCCTATTATCCCACTCTGATGTCTGTATTTGAATTTTGACTCCCAAACTCAAGGTTTTAGTTTGGACCGTATTTGTACCTACGCAATAAGACAGCCCTTGCCTCTAGTCATTAAAAAATAAAAATGTACGCGTAAGAACCAGCTTAGCCTTCCGTAGATGGGATTTGGTCTTAATGTTCATGTTAAGCAATTTAGCAAGCTACGAGGGAACCTATTGGATCGCATAAATTTAAAAGGCATAATGCATCATTCGGCATAATGCATTTTTTTCTTAAACTCTAAAATTTTCAGGACTCTTTAAGGCCTCATCCTGTTAAATAGGTTAGGTTAGGTTTGCGTTATAATAATCCTGAAAAGTTTACGGGATCAGAAAAAAAAGCATTATGCAAAGTGATGAATTATGCGAAATGAAGCATTATGCCTTTTAAATTTATGCTAACCAATAGTAAACCAAGCTACGATTAGCCGTGCGCTTGTTCTTAAATAAATAAATAATAAATATTGTGGGGACAATCTTACACAAATCGACCTAACCCCAAACTAAGCAATGCTTGTATTGTGGGTACTAGCTAGACGACGATATACATTCTTATATAGATAAATATACACTTAAAGTACATAGAAAACATCCAAGACTCAGGAACAAATACTCGTGCTCATCACACAAATATTTGTCCTTACCAGGATTTGAACCCGGACCCGGACCTCTAGATTCGTAGCCGGTGTCACTCCCACTAGGCCAGTGGTTCCTAACCTTTATTATCATATCACCCACATTCTCATGGAGATTTGTATTATTACCCCTCCAATAACCACATTTTTACTAAAAAAAACCCGACCGCGGTGCACTTTGAAACTGCATAAAATCCGCCATTTTGTTTATTTTAACGAACTTCATACCCAGTGACACTCGCACCATCAAGACGAATCTAATGATGTATCATTTATCAAAATCGGATGTGCCGTTGAGTAGTTACGAGCGGACACAGGAACGGACATACATACAGGTCAAACTCATAACCCTCCTTTGGGCTTCGCCGCAGTCGGGTAAAAAAATAGGTATTATAAGCTTATAAGAAACTGCTCAAAGTAAAACGGCTTCTTTTTACCCCTGGAGGGGTAATTACCCCCCAGGTTCGGAACCACTGCACTAGGCTAAATGTCGTCAACGTCTTATCAATTCATAGTTCTGAAAACAGGAACCAACACACATTTGTAGTTGAAACTACTTTAGGTTTAGCGAATAGAATCCTATTTCGTCTATGACTTTTGTGTGAGTTGATTTGTCTTTGCAGAAAATGTGTTCAATTGTTTATCAACCAACAATGGCCGCGCCTAAAATTTATGCGCCCCTAGGCGCAGTCCACTTGGCTTTAGGGAAAAATCCGCCTTTATTCAACCTCGGGGTAGCCTAAAATAATTGAAATAAGACTGTAGCTTGCGTATCTATCTACATAGTAACACGTGTAATTATATGACTTGTAACTCTAATAATGTGTCTCGTGTAGGCGGATAAGTATTTTAAGTAACTAAATGGTGGTGTGAAAAAGATGAGCGATGAGTTCACACCATAGTCATACATAGCACTTGACTTTGACATAAGAACTTACTTAAGCGTACCTAGTATGTTTGTTTAGTCTAGGTAACCTTTAGTTTAGTATCTTATCGCTTTAAGTGATAATGCAGTATGAGTTTAATCGACGCAAGACTAACTTAGGACGACGTATCTGTAATGCCATAATCACTTCTTTATCTTCCGCTAATAAGTGTTCGATTTACCCCCCATGACCTTGTTAACGTCCATTAAAAATTGTAATGGCATGATCGTATTAAATTAAAGACAACACAAATACAGTTAACTGAATGACGACAAACTGAACGTCACGTCATTAAACTATTAATCAGTGCGACATCAATCAAACTTGGTGGCGTCATAGATACGTATAAAAACAAATGTGTCGCGTCTAACGAGGCATGAAGCAGTGTGGGAACATGAACGTGAACTGTCATTTCAGTGATTGCAGGTTTAGCGGTGATTAGCGATGACATTGACTTTGGACGAAGCGCGAACGGTTGCGTGCCGTGAGCGGTTCGCGGACGACTCTCGTTAGACTAGTTTAAAGGGAAAAGTTCGCCTTTGTACAGTCGCGGAATGAAAAGGTTCGTCACTTTTCGACTCGATGTATGTAGGCATGTAGCCACCAGTGGCGTGGCGTAAAAGATATGCTTGGGCAAGCCAGTGCAGATTTTGTGTACATTTTCCTTAAGAGCTGTAGAAGCTGTGCTCAAATGCCTGATCTTAGGCAAGCCGGTTGGAATTGAGTTCTTTGGACGCCACGCCACTGGTAGCCATACAATGTATGTATGTATGTAAACACTTTATTGCACAAAATAAGACAAAGTACAGTACAGGGTTGCAAAATAAAGGCGAACAAAGTACAAAGGCGAACTTATATCCCTTTAAAGAATCTTTTACAGTTAACCTTTGAGCAGTTTTTTTTTTTTTCTTTTTTATGAAATAGTGGACAAACAAGCAGACGGGTCGCCTGATGGTAAGCAATCACCGTCGCCCATAGACACCTGCAACACCAAAAGAGTCACAGGTGCGTTGTCGGCCTTTCAGGTGGGAGTACGCTCTTTTCTTGAAGGTTTGAAGGTCGAATCGGTCCGGAAACACTGACAACTGACTGACTGACTGGAGTGATGAGACAAGAGAGTTGCTAGACAAACTGAGAATCATGTATAAGAGATTATAAAGGTACTTACTTATATGTAAATAGATACTACAAATACGTAGTTAATATATACATATAAATAAATTTACATAGATGGCGTTGTAAATATCGGGAACAGCTTTTTGTATGGAGAATGACAGTCCTCTTGTTTTAATGGTCCTTGGTAGCTAGTATTTTGGCTTAGAGCAGCCATGATTACTAGTACTTAATAGCCGCTCGTTGCGAAAGTTGAATAAAAAAGCACAGACAAGCCCCGATAGAAAAAAGACAGATAGAACACACGTGCAAAGTCATCCTTGTGTTGGAAAACTGATACGGTAGTGGGAATTGACATTGTAAATTTAATTTTTTAGGGTTCCGTACCTCTAAACTTAAAGGAAAAAAACGAATCTTTATAAGATCCCTTTGATGTCCAACTGTCTCTCTGTCTGTCAAGACCCTTTATCTTCGGAACGCGTGGAGGTATCGAGTTGAAGTTAAAACCATATCTAGATATTCAGGTAAAAATCAAACTCTAAGTCAACGTGAAAAAAACGGCCGTTTATGCCGCAAAAAACGTAAATTTCGACACACGCAAGGAAACCAAAATTCAAAGGGCACTTTTCGTTGACCTAGAACCAGTACTTATAAAATTTGACAACTATAGGGAAAAATCTAAAAACTATACATTTCTAATTAAATCGTAAAAAAGATAGACTTTACTAACTGAATCACAATTTATGGGGTACTTTAATATATGCACCTACAAATTTGTACGGAACCCTCGGTGGGCGAGTCCGACTCGCACTTGAGCGGTTTTTTTTATAGACATCTAATTTTGTATAAAATAAGATCTTGTCAGCAGACGCTGTCTACTTATATACTGATGTTGTTTTAATAGTTGTGGCCGTGGTCCATTGTTACACAAAATAGGTTTGCCGTTTGCTCTTCTACGTCTAAATCATGGCCATTGTCATCCAAATCTCTTTTGCCAATAATAACTTATTCAAAAATGTTTTTATTATTTTTGTGTGAATTTTAATTGCATCTAAAATGTAGACCTATGTTGTCTTAGATAAATGATTTAGGTCTTATTTTTCTAGTAATATTTAGTACGCTGTAGGTACAATCGAACACACTGTTCATTGTACATTTGTAAACGGATGTCAACTTCATTGTAAGGTGCTAAAGTCTATGGGTGGTCAGGTAACTGTGGTTTAGTTTGTACTTACACAGTACGTATCGAAAGGATCCCTTACATGTCTTTTGCCTTTTTACATGTCTGATTTCCATGGAATTTGATGTAGGTAGGTACAGGGTAGATTATATCCCCGGTTAAAACATTGGGTACGACTTTTATCCAACTACGGAGAACTACATTCCTGAAAAAGTTTGTACATTCATTAACGAATCCTTATTGATTCCTATTTTGTTACTGGGGCCCATTTTGGGGTCTATTTTGTTGTGTCTGGGGCAACTAGGTTTTGATACGAGGCCGAGAAATTTATTATTCTTTTTTAAATGTGACCAATGTGACGTTACAAATCTAATGGCGCACCATCCCTCTGGTCACACTTTGTGCCCCCCTCCTCCCCCTTAATGCACGATGTAATATATAGATGTCTCCCTATTACTTCAATTCTATCACGAAAAGCTGCAGAAATTTCAAATCGCTGTATAATTCTCCATTTCAATCTTCCTACTGATTATGAACGCTGAACAACAATGCACCTAATAGGAGACACGTGCTACCGCATGCGCGCCAGATTGGATTGTCATCATAAACCTTATGGCGATTATAGTCCACACAAGCACACCATGTCTTTACAGTGAATAGAGGCGTTTTATGGTGTTTGTCTTTCTCTGACTGCACTCACTGTTTTAATCCATTTTGACTGACTTCTAAAAGAAGGACGTTTCTCTCCGTACATAAATAAGCCTTAAAACAAAACACTCGTGTGATTTTATTATGAACTTCGTCTTCCTCTCGTTTCATAAAACCACACTCGTGTTGCCTCTCATTATGTATCGGTTGCATAAACCACTATTAATTTTTTTTATCTTGTTAGAAAAATATTCTGCTCCGGCTATTTCGAGCTTTAACTTAAGGCTCTGGCGAGCTCTTTGTTAGTGGTGTGGATTACAATCCTCACAACAGCATTTGACATCCGTGGCTACTTGTGTTGTGTGCGACTATCCGCTCAGCGTTTTACGCGGACGAGTGGGGTTGGTTAAAGCGGTTTAACCTATACTTATTGTGTGTGGTGACCGAGCTAATGACGAGTTTTGTGGTCAGTTCGCTAACCCTAGTCCAGTTATCTTAGATCATAGGTTCCCAAACTTTTTTGACTTGCCGCCCACTTAGGCATGATAAAAAACTTTCAGCGCGTCCCAGGCAAAAAACAGGCACATTGTTGTGAAAAAAAATTCGACTTGCAAGGGCTAACGCAGCTGGTCGATGTGATGATTTGGGTATAGTACCAACGCTAGGAAGTTTGTACTGGAGTTGATGATTTAAGGCGAGGTGGTACGAGAATCGGGCGCGGAAGCCTAGTTTCCAAATCATTTTTAGACCACTTATTTGACTCGTAGGTCACTGTAAAACATATATAATAATATTCAGAACTGTATCTAGGGCTTCCTCTCACCTAGAACACGATAGCGAACACTTCGCTCGATAGAAAAGTAGCGTGAAAACACTATAAAATAAAGTAGTTTTTTCATTTTGTTCTTTACCAGTTACCTTTTCTGACAAAATTAATACCTGACAATCATGATTTCACAGTCATGCAGGGCTTCCTCTCATGTTTGGGTTGATAATTTATACTATTATGTTAGAAATCGAAGATAATCTGCAATAATCTGCATTCCGCCAGACCCTAGTGGACCTACCGCGACGCCCGTCACCCCGCTAGTATTGATAAGGCTTCTGCCAACGTCGGACCTGTGTCGTGTTTTCTCCGCGCCTTTCTGGGCATAAAACATGTCAGTAATTGTTGTAAAATCGTTTATAAAATAAATAAAAAATAACAGTAAGCACAACATCAATCTAGAGAGAGAATAGGGTAAGAAAACATGCATAATTCGTTATACAAAATTGTACTTCCGAAAGTTATATAAGCAAATCGTACCAGATGGTTCACTTCGACCAAATATCAAAATCGGTAGTTTGTATTTCTATGACGCTTATGATTGATTACAATTTTCATATGATGACAATTATGTTATTGAAAAATTCGGTAATAAATTAATATTTTATAAGTTTAATGTCATTTTTTATATTACACGCATTTATTAACTTTACATTAATATACATACAGTGCAATTTGGGTAGTTTGAACTTATTTGATTTCTTTTGACGTGCAGTTTGCGATTATACAAAAAAGAATACAGTCGGTAATAAAAAACACTTTCTTGACAGGAACTTATTTTCCCGAGAATTATTGTTTTCTAGCGAATGAAGTATTTATCGAGGGTGCCTTTATTTATTTATTAAATAAATATTATATTAAGAAGGTACATCTTTAGGGAAGATACTTGTTTTCTACTTAGGACAAATTGGACTGTGCAAATGTTTCCTATGAAAAACCCATTTCTTTGTTGTTTTTGGCTCATTATTTCGCATTTTTTCTAACTGAATTAACATAAGTAATCTTTTGTGAATATAATTACGTTTATTTTAAATTAATAGACCCTATAGGTGTCAAAATTGCTTTGTTCCGAAAGTCCACTGCTTACGATAATTTTGGTTAAAAATTCATAAAAAAGTAAATACCTAATGATGTTAAATTTCTTTCATTACTTTTTGTCGATAAATTTGCGTCTAGTTCCATCCCTATTTATTTGTGCACTTTATCCAGGGATACACTGTACTGTACAGTACAAATATCTCCAAACTACTAGAGGATCCAACCCGTTGTGTTAATCTAAAGGTTATCCGATAGGTATCAGGCATCGACATAGCATGGTATTAGAAAACCAGATACGTTCTTCCCGAGACTGATAATGATGACCTAAGACATCATTCTGACGTCACATGCTAGATATTATGTTTTCTTTTCATCCAACTAAATAAATAAAACGTAAAAACAAATAATTTCACGAGCCGGTAAATTATTTCATAATTGATTATTGGAGTGGAAGTTTTTAATCAATGGTAACATTTCTGACTTCAGGAAGAACATGCTTACATAGTTTTCTTATACCATGCCGACATACTAGGTATGTGATGTTTGTAGGCAAACTCTCTTTTCGACTTGCTAATAAGGACAATTTTTAATGGCGTCTTCATAGCTACAGCCTATTGCTGCAACCTAATTAACAACTCTACTAGGTAAGTGGTGTTTGTCTAAGAACGACACATATTATTACGTCGCTTTACTACTAATGCTAGACTACCTACAGCCTAGCGTTCGAGATCTAGTCTAGCTAGAGTCTAGACTAGATATCCTTCATGAAAAGCCAAAGATTATGTAATTTTTTGACTTGCCTATGTGATCAAAAATCCATAACAGACCGAGGAAATAATTTATTACGTGTTCAAATCAGACATTGTTCCTTTATTTAATTTATACCTGTAACTCTTAGAATATTACTTTTCCTTAAATTTTCGAAATGTAGTGTTTGATTGAATATGAAATAAGTTCCTGACAAAAAAAGTTTTTTGAGACAAGCTTAAGTACTTCTTATTATAATTGCAAACTGCGTGGCACAACTAATCAAATGAACCCAAACACGATGAATTTAGGTATGTTATATAATAGGCTACTTGACAGGTTTCTGCAAAGTCAATCCGACTGTTTAATGATGTCTATTGAGCACTTAGAAAGTTGTAATTTTTAATTCTTTTGTGTATTTTTTACGAAAAAAGCAAATAAAAATGCACTTTTAAAATTAACCGCCAAAACGGTTTCTCGGACAATATGGCGTCTATGACGACACATGATAGTAAACCGACAAATGTCAACGAGGATCGCATAACGTTCTACCTTTAAAAATAGGATTGACAGATGCTGTCGATGCTGTTTACTATGGTGTGACGTCATCGGCCAAACCAAACCGTTTTCGATAAAATGGCGACAGATAAAAAATAATCAATTTTCATCCGAGTTTTATAAATAAATTATCCATTTATTTTTAGTAATATTGACGTAAATTGGTTTTAATACTCATAATTAATACATATATCCATAATTCTTCCATTATTTTTCACACTGTCAAGTAGCCTATTAAGTTGATCCTATGACTATTATCAGGCTACATGATCAGATCAGCTGTCATGTCACAATAATATTGCATTGTCATCTGATTATTACATATTGTTGCAAAATTTCAGCTCAATTGGTTGAAGATGCCTGCTTCAAAATTGAGTTACAAGATTCCACTCGAACAAACATAGTTACATTGCAAGTTCAATGAAAGGATGTAAAAAAATAAACGTGAGACAATACGCACGAACGATCTGTCAGTGAATTTATAAAGCTAAGCTATGGCGCGGAGTATTACGGCAAGCGGGCGCCCGCCGCCGCCCCGCGCGCTCGGGGCCCCGCGCACAGTGCCCCTGCTTCACCCCCTTAATATCGCGACGAGCCAGGTCCTACTGGGCCTTAAGTTTTGTTTTTCAAAAGCGACAGCGCCCCCCTGGATAGCATCAACGCTTCCCAATTTCTTCCAAGGCCCCCCTGGGACTCCTCAACGCCCACTGGGGGGCGGTAGGGAACACTTTGGGAGCCTATGTCTTACATGGACCCGACTGGGTGTCGGACTTCATCCTTCATGTATTGAATGCGATATGCTAGGATAAAATAAAAAAAACCGGTCAAGTGCGAGTCGGACTCGCGCACCGAGGGTTCCGTACAAACTCGTCAGTAGATACGTGAATAATTCAAGAAAAACTGTATGGTGGGACAAACTTAACTTTGCTCTTGTGAAACTGTTGTCCCCATACATCGACATATGCCGCGGTTAGTTTAGTAGGAGCAAATAAGGTTGTCTTACTATTTTTGCGAATTTCTAAAAAACGCTGCAAGTTAGGAAAACCGTTTTATTTTTCCTGTAATATTTAGGATAATATTAATAATCGGTAATTATTGCAGATTTTTCTGTTCAGTATCTTCGGAGATAATAGGGGGGGAATGGTATTTTTTTTAACGGTTTTTGTCTTCAATCAAAAACTACATGTCTAAGAAAAAAAATAAAAATTGTTTTGGAATCTACATATTAAGCCCTTTCATTTGATATCCCACTCGATATATTAGCTCAACTTTTGATTTACGACATCCCATTTCGGTCCCCTTTAAAAAAAAGTAAAATAGGTATAAGATTTTTTTTCTGTCCCATAGGCTCGGATTAGCGGTTTTTAACACTATTCCAAATTTCAAGTCGATAGCATCAGTAGGTCCTGAGATAACTTGCTGTGAAAGACGGACAGACAGACAGACAGACAGACAGACAGAGTCGCACCATAAGGGTTCCTTTTTTACCATTTTGGTACGGAACCCTAACTATAATGGGTAATATGGGTATTTTCCTGTGGTATCATAAAGGCCTTAGGGCTGATATTTTGCTCGAACTTTATAGGCATGTATATTGTACAAATTCTCTACTATGCATGTATTTTTATCATACGACGAGATGGGCTGAATATTTGGTATTTTTGTTACATTAAAATGAAATGAAATATGTCATTTATTTCTGCAAGGCTCTTTCACATGTCTGATTCTTTTGGCGCTTAGGCAAATGACATTCTGGTCAGAAGAAGCGCCGGAAGAAACTCACCAGTTTCTCTTTTCAAAAACATTGAGCAATTACAATAATTCTGAAAATAATTATTACTTAAGGGCGATTCCGCTAGAGACGAACCTTGACATCAATTTTCAAGTCCCAAAATTTATTACTTTTTTTGATACCATCGTGTAGGGTGAGGTCTTAAATTAATTGTTATGGACTTAACTTCATATTCAGGATGTTAAAGCGCTTGAAAACCTTAGCATTCTAAGATTTAGGACCAACTGCGAATCATACGATGTTGCACCCGCGATCGTTTTAACAGTGAATAATTTATTGATAGTTTCAGTTTTTAATACTTTTTTCATGTTTCTATAGTTGATTGTTTATTGTCGTTCAATATAAATAGACAAAACATTTTAAATATTTGACAATTAAAAGATATTTCTGTTTCTGTGATCGGGAGAGGTGGGCCGATTTGGTTGCACCCGCGATAGCACTTTAACCCTCTCTTGTGGCTATTTAAACATTTTATTTTAAATTCTTATACACAAATCTGTAGAAAAGAGGTGAAAATGTAATCCTTAAAACAATATTTTTATAATAAATGTTTTTCGTTTTCTTAGAAGAGGCCTTGAATGAGTCAAAATGTTGCACCCGCGATAATGGAATCGCCCTTAAGTACATGCAATTTCATTAATACAATGCATCAAATATACTTAACTAATATACATTTCAATAAACATAAAATTACTTTTTTTAGAGATGTAAAGGGTCTCTAGACGTCAAAACAAGATAAATGAAAAAGAAAAATAGAAAACAAAGAGACATACTAAACTTAATGGAGATGTAAGGGGTCTCCGTTGTCAAAACATGTTTTGGAGGTGTAAAGGATCTCCAAACGTCAAAATAAAAGATGAGAAACGAGAAATAGACTACTAAACTATCATTAAATTTACATACTTTACAAAAAACGAACTTGCAGAAATGTAAAAAAACCTGTGACTCACATAACACTTAATATTCTCAGAGATGTATATGGTCTCTAAGGTTCAAAGGTGTATGTATAAAAACGGACTCTATGCGGTCAAGCTATAAAATAAAACGTTAACTTCAATTGAGAACAAGATGTAGTCTCTCACGTCAGTTCTATTAAACAGTATATAATTATCTGACACTTCAACATAGCCCATGCAAGCGTGAACAGACCGGACTCCTCAAACGACACCCGTTCACGAGCATGACGCGTATCTCAGCCATCGCCTCCCTCAACCATATTTTAGGGAAGGTTGCGACCCGATCAACGACGCCACCGTAAGCAAGCATTTCTTAAAAAACTATTGTAATACCTCTTTGTGATATGTATTTAAGCCGTTAACTATTGACCTCGGGAAATTAAGTACGCTTGTTTTCTGAAATCTGCATTATCCTGTAATCGAATGTTTGGGGCTAATCTTGCCTTACAATGCGCAGCATCATACAGGCATATCGTTTTTTTTGTAGAGTAGGTAACGGTCATATAATCACATTTCTTTATTTCCGTAGAATAAGAGATTTGCCTAGACTATTGCACCTACTAATTTCACTTATTTCGGTAACTATGACATTCTAAAGATATGACGCATATTTTCCCGTTTCAAGATTGTCCTTGAAATTGCATGCGGCCATTCTCACGAAGCTAACGATTCTAATTACCGCGTCTCCATACATTTAGTATGAAAACAGCGTCGCGGTAATTAGGTGACCGCAGACATACTTCGTGAGAATGGCCGCATGACGGTAACGCACGATTTTTATAATATGAACAAAACGAAGTACCTATATCAATATCATTGACCTATACATATAGGGAGCATGCACGAACTATAGTGGCAGCACTAAATCGACAGTAGAAACACTATGCGGACAGTAAGGAAAACTTATCACGCTTGAAGAAATGTCACACTGGTTATAAATGTCAATGTCAAGTCTAGTAAGTCGTGGCCACACATCTCATGATAGACTACCTACAAGATTCAGATTGGAGGCACCGCAGGCAGCGCCTTCGTCATGCACGTTCCCTACTCTCTCGCTCCCAACGCTCTATACAGGACAGGGTAAGGTAAGTACCTACAATCGAACACACTGTTAAGACGACAATGACGTTTAGCAGACAAAAAAAGTAGGTGTTGCAGTGGCAATTAGTGGACGAGTAATTGCAGTACAATTGCTGCAGTGGCACTGCTGCGGCCTGTTGTTAAAGTGTTTGTTTGTGTATGTAGGACATACCTATGCACAACAATGTGTAGGAATCCGAGATATATATTATACTAGCTGATGCCCGCGACTTCGTCTGCGGTGTAAATTATAATTAGGCAATTAATCTTAATAGGCAATTAATAGTTTCTGATATTTGTTCATAAACTTTGTTGTAATTAAACAAAACCCTCAAATATTGGGCCCAAAACTGCACAATGCACATTTACCGTGAAAATCAATTCTTAAGTCCATTTAAGGATTATTACCAAAAAATTAAATGCACTTAATAAACCGCTTGTTACTTACACAAAAAAACAGTCTACTAATTGCTATATGCTATGCATGGAGTTAAAAACCTTTTACTTTAAAAATTGTACGGGTCCCTAAAAAAACTTTCAACCCCTACTTACTCAACCCGTCTTCGAGATAAATTTTAATGAACCGTGAAATCATTTGAGTTCTATTCAGTTTAATCAGTTTTAGATACCCTACTTTAAAAATCATTTGGTCCCTTTATAAAGTTTTGGTCCCCATTTATAACCCTTGGAGATGAATTTCAAAAAATGGTTTAACATTTTTTCTGTACCCTTATTGAAGGATCTATGTACGAAGTGTCACATTTCCTACTTCAAAAATCCTTTGGACCCTATACAGAGTTTCAACCCCCATTTAAACCCCTTTGGGGATAAATTTCAAAAAACTGCAATCACTTTTCTTTTCTTTTTTAGATGAGTTCAAGATCTACTACAAAAATCGTTTGGTCCCTTTACAAAGTTTCAACCCCCTTTTGATCCCTTTTTAGGGATGAAAAAACGGTAAAACCACATTTCTTTTTTCTTATTAAGGAGTCTATGTACGATGTCCCAGATCGCCAACTTCAAAAATCTTTTGGTCCGTATACAAAGTTTCGACCCTCATTTAAACCCCTTTGGGGATGAATTTCAAAAAAACAGCAATCACTTTTCTTTACTCTCATGGATGAGTTTATGTAAGAAGTTTAAGATCTACTATAAATACCGTTTGGTCTCCATACAAAGTTTTGACCCCCGTTTGACCCCTTCTTAGGGATGAATTTAGAAAAACGAAAAATCACTTTTTCTACTCTTATTGAGGAGTTTATATACGATGTCTTAGAGCTCCAACTTCAAAAATCGTTTGTACCCTACACAAAGTTTCAACCCCCATTTTAACCCCTTTGGGGATGAATTCCAAAAAACAGCAATCACTTTTCTTTACTCTTATGGATGAGTCTATGAACGAAGTTCAAGATTTACTACAAAAATCGTTTGGTCCCCATACAAAGTTTCAACCCCCGTTTGACCCCTTTTTAGGAATGAATTTCGAAAAATGGTAAAACTACTTTTCTTTATTCTTATTGAGGAGTTTATGTACGATTTCTCAGAGCTCTAACTTCAAAGTTCAAATTTTCAACCCCCATCTAACCCCTTTTGGGGATGAATTTCAAAAAACCGTGAAATGACTTTCCTGTACTCATATTGTGGAGACTATGTACGATATCTCAGAGCTCCAACTTCAAAAATCGTTTCAAGCCCCATTTAACCCCCGTTGGGGATGAATTTTGAAAAACGGTGAAATTACTTTTTGCAACTAATCTCCTAGTTTAAAAATCGTGTGGTCCCCATTTAAACTTTCAACCCCCGTTTTACCCCTTTTAGGGATGAATTTCGAAAAAGGGTGAAATTACTTTTCTCTACTTATATTGAAGGATCTATGTGCGAACTCTGAGATCTCCAACTTCAAAAATCGTTGGTGCCTATACAAAATTTCAACCCCCGTTTAACCCCTTTTGGGGATGAATTTCGAAAAACCGTGAAATTACTTTCCTGTACTCATATTGATGGGTCTATGTGCAAAGTCTCAGATCTCCGTCTTTAAAAATCGTTTGGTCCCCATTTAAACTTTCAACCCCCGTTTAAGCCCTTATAGGGATGAATTTCGAAAAACCGTGAAATTATTTTTCTGTACTCATATTGAGGAGACTATGTACGATGTCTCAGAGCTGCAACTTCAAAAATCGTTTCAACCCCCATTTAGGATGTTCCCCATTGGGGATGAATTTTGAAAAACGGTAAAATTACTTTCTTCGACCTTTATTGAGGAGTCTATATACGAATTCTCAGATCTGTAACTTCAAAATAATTTGGTCCCTATACAACATTTCAACCCCCGTTTAACCCCTTTTAGGGATGAATCTCAAAAAAGGGTGGAATTACTTTTCTCATGTCATATTGAAGGATCTATGTGCAAACTCTCAGATCTCTAACGTCAAAAACCGTTTGGTGCCTATACAAAGTTTCAACCCCCATTTAACCCCTTTTGGGGATGAATTTCAAAAAACCGTGAAATTACTTTCCTGTACTCATCTTGATGGGTCTATATGCGAAGTCTCAGATCTCCTACTTTAAAAATCGTGTGGTCTTCATATAAACTTTCAACCCCCATTTAACCCTCTTTGGGGATGAATTTCCAAAAACGGTGAAATTACTTTTTTTAAATTGTATTAAAGAGTCTATGTTCGAAGTCTCAGATCTCCTACTTTAAAAATCGTATGGTCCCCATATAAACTTTCAACCCCCATTTAACCCCCTTTGGGGATGAATTTCAAAAAATCCCTTCTTATCCCTTACTTACGTTATATAACCACCCTACTGTGAAAATTTCAAGTTCCTAACTTCAGTAGTTTCGGCTGTGCGTTGATCAGTAAGTCAGTCAGTCAGTCAGGACTTCTTCTTTTATATATTTAGATACGAGATAGACAGTGAACATATACAGGGTGGAACGGAACGAGGGACTTTCCTCCAAATGTGTCATTGTTTAGCCTTAGTACATTATTTCCTCCACATAAACTAAGTTAATATCGATCACCGTTTTCAAGTTACAGCTTGTTAAACTTTCATGCAAAAAACTGCCTATTTCAACCCTATTTAGATGCCATACGCGGACACGGGCAGCAGCGTGTAGCGGTAGCGGCGGCGAACTTACACAAACAATAAAAAGTACTATTCTGATCGTTATTTTTTTTTTATTATTACAAGCATTTAACTTGCAAATCGATTCTACACCAAATATATGGCACTATATTTTCAGGAAAGTCCCTCCTTACATTCCACCCGGTATAAACTTAAAAAGACACCTGTAAGCCGATTTATTGTAAAAAACGAAATTCACCCTTAACATTTAGTTTACGCGGGCCAGTTATTAGGCTTTTTTTGCTTGAACAGAACAGATGCTAGCTCTAGGAGCTGTCACAACTATCGGACTTCGTGGTGGTAGGCTGCCTCAGCAAAACCTCAGCACCACGGGTGTGTAAAACAGTGGTGTGTGCGGGCACAGGACCACAGTGAAAAGTTTACCTAACCTGTTAAGATTGCGGTGATTGATCTTGTAAGTTGATGTTATACTAACTGAGATGCAAGTGTAGTGGAGAGGAGACAATTTAATATTTGTGTGGGTTATTGCGGTGGCCAGTTAGTACGCAACTCGACGTCTGATAGGGAAGGGAATGGGAAGTTGCAGCACTAAATCGACAAAAGAGACACTATACCAATGGCGTGGCGTAAAAGATATCCCTGGGCAAGCCGGTGCAGATTTGGTGTACATTTTCCTTAAGGGCCGATACAGACGGACTGCATGCCAGCTGCGATTTGTATGGGAACTGTATCACAACCACATTTTTACTAAAAAAAACCCGACCGCGGTGCACTTTGTTTATTTTAACGAACTTCATACCCAGTGACACTCGCACCATCAAGACGAATCTAATGATGTATCATTTATCAAAATCGGATGTGCCGTTGAGTAGTTACGAGCGGACACAGGAACGGACATACATACATACAGGTCAAACACATAACCCTCCTTTGGGCTTCGCCGCAGTCGGGTAAATATATCGAGGTAGAAGGAAAAAGTGTATGTACCTACCTATGCAGTACCTCGCGTACTAAAAAGAAGTGACGATGACCTACTGTGGACACCGTCAACTTCAATTTCCGTCAATATTATTATCAGATTTGAAAATCTGATAATAATGGTATAATGCAGGGGTCTCCAAACTACGGCCCGCGGGAAGAAATCGGGAGGGCCTATGATCCGGTCTGCGAGGCATTCTAATCGGGCCCGCGGCACAGAATAAGAATAGTACTAAGTACAGAAGTCTCCTCAGACACAGAGCACCCCCCTCCCCCCAGGACGAAAACAGATTACCTATACGTACATAACTCCAAGTCGACCATGTCACGTGGCCCGCGCGACATTGTCAAAGGTGCTGTACGGCCCTCTGGGAAAAAAGTGGTCTCCAAACTTTTGGTATAATTCATTGATCAAATACCACCGAATGAAATGGAAAATGTTTGTTTTCCATCACTAAAGTACACTTTTGGCGTCAAACGAAAACGAAACGAAAACGAAAGCGAAAAACGTTATACGCTTGGGTCTCATACAAATCGACGAACTACATATTTCCTTGTATCTCGATATATGTCTGTGATGGCAATGCTGATTCGCTGAACGAAATACTGGCCAGCCCTCTGGTCACCAGTGGTTCACTAGGCGCGGCGATAGATTTTAAAATGATCAAATATAAGTACAGTATTAATCTAAGTAAAACCGTAAACAAAATCACCCACTATTGACTTGACACTGAATACGATTTGCATAAATGGAGATGAAGTTTTGCTTCCTTGCGTAAAATCGTTGTTATTTCTTTGCTGACAAGTGTTTCTTTGTTGATTTATTCGTTTATTAGGTGTCAGAACTGTACCAACGCAATAGTAACATGTCCGAGTTATTTGTTCTTAATAAAAATAACACAAATATTTTTATTGGCTTCCAATTTTAACGCGGTCGGTGCAAAACTAACAAGCGTAACGTGGTTTGATTTTTAAATAGGCGGGTGTATTTTCAAAAACGTAATTTCGCTGTCATGACATATTGGCGAATAATGAGAAGATTCTGCCTTATAGAATTGGCACTTTTGGTTACAATGTAGAATCAGTCAAGTTCTAACAAGTAACCAACGAATGGCAGTCTAGTGAGGAGGAATCTTTTAAATATTGGTGGCCAGAGAAAATACACCCAGGCAAATTATGTAACAAAGCCAGTTTCCGTAGCAATTCCAATGCGAAAGAGAATTTATTTGCGTTTTTTTACTAAATCGGATAGAAACAATCATTAAAATAACTCGTAAGCCTAAAAATACATGGGATTTAAAAATGAAATTGTTAGAAGTTTACAAATATTAAAGCCTTCATCTTTCCGAGCCCCCATCCTATCTTAATGTTACTATAAATTGTAAAGTTTGTGAAGATGTTTGGCGGTTAAAGATGGTTGTTACTAGATAGCGCGGTACTGACTGATTGGATTGGGATGAAATTTATCATGCAAGTAGATCAAGTCCTAGATTGAAACATAGGATACTTCAGGGCTCTTACACAAGCACGACACGATATCGTTTCACGATGCGACGTCGTATACCGTGGTATCGTGGAAAACTTTCAATCAAAAACCAACTTTAAATATGTCAGTGTTAAAAGATTAAATATTAGTTAAAATATAGTTTTCCACGACATGACGCCGCATTGTGAAACGATGTCGCGTTGGAGCACGACACGATGGCGTATCGTGTTTGTGTGCCCTTATCTGGGGGCACGGCAGTGCCCCCGCCAAGTCGAGCAAAACAAAGGCACGGCCGTACCATCCTTTTCTCGAAGTCATTCAGACCATTTTCAGCCTCCCGTAATTTTGTACTGACTAAAGCTAGAACCCTGAAATTTCAGGGATATATAGGGCACAATAAGACATATATATATTCTCAATATCATTCAATTTGAACGTGTAGTTTAAGAACTATTGCATGTCAAAGTTCCTTAGTTTTGTCACTGACTGACTGACTCACTCACTCACTGACTGATGATCATCATAATTCTAAGGTAGTTCTAGCAGACCTACAGCTCCAAATTTTAAACATAGTTTTAAGCCTATAAAGATCTTATAAACCTAAATATGTTGTAATTTCAGTCACAACTGCACACATAAATTTGTAATCCTATACAAATACATGCGATTACAAAGTTAGTTTTGCAATTCAAATTGAAAAGAATGGATTGGAATGTAATAATTAAAGGAAGACCACTTACAAAAAGAAATGAGATCCCATCAAAAACATTACTGACTTGGTTTAACTTTACATCTCAAAACTTTTTTGTTGTAGGAGAACTGCGTTGCGAGACTTGCATCTTTTTAAATGTAATGTTTTTGATGGGATACCTTTAACTGCTAATGCTGCTATACGACGTATGTTAAACAAATACAAGCAAAAAAATACTTAATGTGATTTATATGAGGGTAAAAAAGCAAAAAGTGATGACGGGCTTCCGAGTAAAATGATGGGGCAGATCATATGTTAGGTTTGATCGGTACTTCGTGACTTAATTGTTACAATAGAATATCGTGGCGTGAAAACCCGATCTAAAAGGTTTTTTGTTTATGGCCATAAACAAAAAACCTCTTAGATCTAGATAGATTTTTATTAAAATGTACGGTTAGGCAAAACTTAAGCTATGTTTATATACCATGACACTAAATAGTCAGTTTGTGAGGACCTGTTAACTTCTAATTAAGAGGACATTTTAAATGAAAATGCCCTTATTCGCAATATTTTCAGTTATAATAAACTAAAAATAGGTATTAATAATAATATACTCGCGAATAGAATGAGTACTATTTCATAACACATCAGTTTTGTACCACCTACTTTTCTGTTGTTTCTTGCGTTATCTTCGGTATACAAAAATATTGTCAGGAGGAGATCACTTAGCGATAAGATCGCCTTTCGACTAAGTAGGTAGGTACCATTAGTTTTTAATATTTTGTTTTAGGATCTCAAATAGCAGTTTTATTGTGCAATAAAGAGTACCTATTTAATATTGTCTTCGGTTTCTGCGATTATCACTCATAGTAATAAAACAACTTAAATGGATTAAATCGCGTATATTACTACATTTTAAGTCCCGACGTTTCGTAACCCTTTTCAGCGCTTGTGGTCGCGGGTAGACTGAGAAAATCATAAATTTCCTCTGTCAAAATTACTGTTGTGCTAACCTACCCACTTTAAAAAATACAAATTCAATATTAGTGTTGCCAGATGGGCCTAATGTGTAAAGATGTTCACACACATGCCAGAAGGGCTTACTATCCTAACCTTAGAAACTAGCGGCGCTTCCAAAAGGCATACTGGATAAGACAGAAGACGCCAAGAAAACTTATCAGCCTTGCCTTATGCAAAAAAGAACATATTTTAAACAAAAAGACTCTAGGTATGCTATGTTTAGAAGAAACAAACACCGTTCAGTGTTAAGGTTTTACAGTGCTGTGTCTCGCCCGTCCCTTGATGAGATGTAATACAGGATCCCAGGCAGATGGTACAGACAAACCATCTTCTCTATTGAAATTATAATACTTCTTGATTTCAATAGCCTCGCGAAGCATCCTTGGAAAATAGCGCTCAGTGTTGCCAACTCTGAATTTCATTCAATGCTAAAATTTTGTTGAAAATCTGCTAAAATTATGCTAAAAAATGTGCTAAATAAAAAAATAATGTATTGTGATTATTACAGCTTTACAATAATTCTTTTTGTGGTCCATGCTAAACTTTCAGGAAAAAAATTGCTAAAGATAAGTAAATTAAGAATGTCAATGTGTTAATCCACATTTTTTTTATATTAAACCAAATTAATTTTTTTACTACAGCATACAAACAATCATAGTAAAATATGTTAAAAATGAAAGTGGCAAAAAATTTACGCTTTTATTACGACTAACAAATCTTACAATACAACTTCATGGCACACCAAAAGATAAATAATAAACTTGATAGTTATATTATTATCAACCATGCAATCGAAGGTCATTTTACAAACTTATGTCATCACATCACCAACTTGTATGTTTCTAAATTTACCATTTATCTGTGTGTTTGTCACTAACAGGTAACATTTCTATTATTTACAAAATTATTCCAAAAATTATGCCAACTGCTAAATGTAAAAATTTTCTGCTAAACCAGTCAAAATTATGCTGAATCTGCTAAATTGGCAACGCTGATAGCGCTTCTCCTTAGCGAGGATCGAAGCATCATCAAACTTGATTGAGTGGCTAGGTTTGTTCATGACATTAGGCCCGTCTGGCAACACTAAACTTTTTTCTGATTTGTTTTACCAAAAATAGCATACCTAAAGTCTTTTGCTTAAATTATTTTCTTTTTTGCATAAGGCGTGGCTGATAAGTTTCCTTGGCCTTCTTTTTTATCAAGTATGCCTTTTGGAAGCGCCGCTAGTTTTTCTAAAGTTAGGTTTTTAAGCCCTTCTGGCATGTGTGTGAACATCTTTACACATTAGGCCCATCTCGCAACACTAATATTGAATTTGTATTTTTTAAAGTGGGTAGGTTTGCACAACAGTAATTTTGACAGAGGAAATTTATGATTTTCTCAGTCTACCCGCGACCACGAACGCTGAAAAGGGTTACGAAACGTCGGGACTTAAAATGTAGTAATTATACGCGATTTAATCCGTTTATAGTATTTTATGCAACAGTTGTATAAGAAGGTTCAAAAAATGCGAATTGCGTGAGTTGCGATACGAGCCGCGAATGCGGCGAGTATCGCAAATAGAGACGCAATGAGCGTTTTTTGACTTAATTATACAACGTTGCATACAATACTTTTTCTACGACTAGGCTAAAATATAAAATACATGGACGTCACGCGTGTCTCGTCCGGTCTCTCCGAGTGTGTACAGCCGGCATGACAGTTGTGTCTATGGTAAACTTTTTTTTGATATGGCTGGTGACACGATGTGACGATAATTAAAATACTTTTTTTTATGTTGGCATCAATTAATTTAATTCGGAAAGTTTTGTTTTTCTTATGAATCGTAGGAATTTAATTGTTTGTTAAGTTGGTAGTTGTGAATTTTTATCGTGAAGTTAGAATTGAGCGCTTAATCCTTGACCTAAGTTTAACCTAGATTTAGAAGTCTGTGGATGCTAGCAATAACGTAAAGTGACTATAACGACACTAGTGCTGTTATGGGGAATAGAGTATAGACTTATCTGAACTCATATTATGTATGTTCTTATATTAGTGTTCGTGACCAAGTAAAAGACAGATAACAGTACAGGAGTAGAAAAAGTTGTTTTATTACTATGAATAAAGAGTATTGTTATTTTAGGTCCAGGTTAGGTAAAAAGCCCATTGTAACCACCAGAAATAATTGCAAGTACGTACCTATTCACATAATAATATCTAGAATAATTTATTAGTACTTAAATGGAGTCACCTTGTGTTATTTTGTTCACTAAGAGCCTGTCAAATTCAGAAAGAGAACATGCAAATATGAATGACGTATATAATTTAAATATGGCTTATGTTATACTATGTCATACTATATTGACGACCGCTTTAGCTTAGTTGGTAGTGACCCTGCCTACGAAGCAGGAGGTCCTGGGTTCGAATCCCGGTAAGGTGTCCGTCAAGATAGCGTACACCGTAAAGATATTCAGAATCTGATGCAGCCAATAAATAGTACCCAAATAGTACCGACGAAATACCTAGGTGAAAAAAATAGTACCCTTAAACTTTTCGAAATATAAGGCCTGTTCACGGTGTACGCTACCGGCGTCAAGCTGGCGTACACCGTTTGTATCTCTGGAACGGCTTTGTTTTTGGAAACGCTTTATATCTCAAAAAATAGTACCCAAATAGTACCCTAGGGCCCTAAAATTTTATTTCTCTAGCTATCGTAGAAGCCGAGATATAGTGAGCTCTTTCTATAAGGAATTCCCGGGTACGCCAGAGCTTGACGGTGTGAAATTTTGTACACCGTTAAGTTATGCATTATCTCGGCTTCTATGATAGCTAGAGAAATAAAATTTTAGGGCCCTAGGGTACTATTTGGGTACTATTTTTTGAGATATAAATCGTTTCCAAAAACAAAGCCGTTCCAGAGATACAAACGGTGTACGCCAGCTTGACGCCCGGTAGCGTACACCGTGAACAGGCCTTATATTTCGAAAAGTTTAAGGGTACTATTTTTTTCACCTAGGTATTTCGTCGGTACTATTTGGGTACTATTTATTGGCTGCATCAGATTCTGAATATCTTTACGGTGTACGCTATCTTGACGGACACCCGGTAAGGGCATTTATTTGTGTGACTAGCTATTTCCCGCGGCTTCGCCCGCGTTGTTCCCGTTATTGTCCCAAAGAAACTCTTTACCTGGATATAAAGTATCCTTTGTTTCAATCCAGGACTTGGTCTACTTACATGCCAAATTTCTGCTTGATCCATCTAGTTGTTACCCCGTTATTTAGTAACAAACATCTTCACAAACTTTCACATTTAAGTATAATATTAGTGTGAAGATTTTCGAATTTTAAAAGTTTAAATAAGTATACAATTTAATATAACCAGAGATCGGAATAGGTAGAGTATATTTACCTAAACTTCGAAGAACATAGTCGAAAAGTGGAGAGTCCCTTACAACAAAATTTTTATCCGGGACTTAAGTCTCGGAATCTTACTAAAAAAATATATTATTGGTATTCTTTAGCACATTTCTCGAACATTCTCAGTATAGCTGTCTCTTTCTAATAGTGCTGTCTCTTTCACTCCTTCGAGAAATTTCGCCATATACTGAAGTGTAGGTAGTTCAAAGGCCCATAAGGGGTCCTGGACACAACAGCTATACTGAGAATGCTCGAGAAATGTGCGGAAGAATACCAATAATATATTTTTTTAGTAAAATTCCGGGACTTAAGTCCCGGAAAAAAATTTAGTTGTAAGGGAGTCTCCACTTTTCGACTTTGTTCTTCGAAGTTTAGGTAAATATACTCTACCTATTCCGATCTCTCTATATAAACTTTCAACCCCTATTTAAACCCCTTAGAGAATAAATTCCGAAAAACGGTGATACTTTTCTTGTAATCTAATAAAAAGTCTAAACATGACGTTTCAAACCTCTTACTTCTAAAATCTTAGACTCTCCATACAAATTTTGAACCCCTATTTGAACCCCTTAGGGGATGAATTTTGAAAAATCCTTTCTTAGTGCACATTTAGACCTTATAAGGATCCTACGTGCTAAATTTGGAATTCCTAGGACCAGCGGTTTGGGCTGTGCGTTGATATACAAACTTTCAACCCCTATTTAAACCCCTTAGGGGATGAATTTTGAAAAATCCTTTCTTAGTGCACCCTTAGACCTTATAAGGAACCTACGTGCTAAATTTGGAATTCCTAGGACCAGCGGTTTGGGCGGTACGTTGATATACAAACTTTCAACCCCCATTTAAACCCCTTAGTGGATGAATTTTGAAAAATCCTTTTTTAATACACCATTAGACTTTATAAGGAACCTACGTGCTAAATTTGGAATTCCTAAGACCAGCGGTTTGGGCGGTGCGTTGATATACAAACTTTCAACCCCCATTTAAACCCCTCAGAGGATGAATTTCGAAAAACGGTGAAATCATTTTTCCTGTAATCTAATAAAGAGTCTAAACATAAAGTTTCAAACCTCTTACTTCTAAAATCGTAGACTCTCCATACAAACTTTGAACCCCTATTTGGACCCTAGGAGATGAAGTTTGAAAAATCCTTTCTTAGTGCACCCCTAGACCTTATAAGGAACCTACATGCTAAATTTGGAATTCTTTGGACCAGTGGTTTGGGCTGTGTGTTGATAAACAAACTTTCAACCCCCATTTAAGCCCCTTAGGGGATGAATTTTGAAAAATCCTTTCTTAGTGCACCCTTAGACCTTATAAGAAACCTACGTGCTAAATTTGGAATTCCTAGGACCAGCGGTTTGGGCGGTACGTTGATATACACACTTTCAACCCCCATTTAAACCCCTTAGGGGATGAATTTTGAAAAAACTATTTTAGTACACCATTAGACTTTATAGGAAACCTACGTGCTAAATTTGGAATTCCTAGGACCAGCGGTTTGGGCGGTGCGTTGATATACAAACTTTCAAATCCCATTTAAACCCCTCAGAGGATGAATTTTGAAAAACGGTGAAATTATTTTTCTTGTAATCTAATAAAGAGTCTAAACATAAAGTTTCAAACCTCTTACTTCTAAAATCGTAGACTCTCCATACAAACTTTTAACCCCTATTTAAACCCCTTAGGGGATGAATTAGAGGTGTGCGCCGCGCCGGCGCGCCGCCGCCGCCGGCTTTTTTGGCCACGCCGCCGCCGCCGATTTCTGATCGGCGTGAAATCGGCGTGGATAAAAATTTATTGCAAAAGCAGATTTTCGTACCAAATATCAAATCTAACCTTATTTAACACTTTGTTCTAGCAGTTCATGGCATATACTCTGTTGAAATCAAGGTTCATCCCATTTTTGGATAATTTTTTCTTATTATCCTCTCGTAGGATTTCAAAAGACGGCAGAGGCTAGTTAAAATGGTCTAGATCATCATTAACATCTCAATCAGGAGACATTCATTGATGAACATAGGTCTGCCCTAAATAATTCCGAACGAACAGTCGCAACGCACACGTTTTCTCTTGATCGAATGCCGACGAACTTAAACATGTCCTCAGATCATTTTGTGGAGGCCAACCCACGCTCCATCTTCCTTCAGATTCGTGGTCTCCCTTTGGGAACCTTTCCATCCCATCGGTCATTGTTGCTCGAGCTATATGCCCAGTCCATTACCACCTCATCTTGCTAGAGTTATGTCACCTAAGTAGGTTCTTTGGAAACGGAACGAAACGGATTTACTAATTTGGTAACGTAAACTCCAAGCATAGCTCTCTCTATGGAACGTTGAGTGACTCGACCCTATTTATGAAGGTGAAAGACTATACGTCTACTGGATATCTCGTCACTAGTCAAAAACTATTCTTGAGACATTGAGACATGGTGAGAGAGAAGAACTGGAGTGTATGTTTCAGTTACATATGTGTATTCGTAGTTCTCGTCCTAGACAACTTCAAGGTTAACTGCCCCAAGAGCGACTGGGGTATCAGGGAGTTGGACATAACTTTCGTCTTATAAACACAGGGGTCGTTGAGCATATTTTTTATAATTTTTAGTTCGGCCCATTTCTAAGCATTTGGCAATATTTGAGTTCAGGAAGTGTGTCCATCAAAGTGAATGGCAAGTTATTTGTAGCTAGTAGTCCAGCCAGTTTGAGCTCTGCCCTTTTTAATCATTCTGTTCGCTGGTTTATTAACCTGGTTTACTATACTTTTGTTACAGCTACTGAGAGCTGTGGTTTGCTTATGTCTGCTGCTACTTATATGTTTTTCCAGTGCAGAACCGTATTAGAGATTCGGCCTCGAAGTACTTTGGTCACGCGCTCTTATGGAGAATATGGAATTACATGGAAGCTTTCGAAAGATGACAGTAAAGTCCCAAAAATCGAAAAAAACAAGCCTTTTTGTGGTACTTAATCTAATTTTGGTCTGTTTGGGTAACCTTGGAAAAACTTAAGTTCATCCTCGCGACGCTTTAGATCCTGTAACTATAGGCGTTTGGCCAGTGAACTTCTCTCATACAGGCAGTGATGACCTGTGTGAACCTAAGTTGCTCCGTAGAAATGAGGAAATCCGTATAAGCACTATTTAATTGATGTAGCTCCGAATAACCAAGTGGTAATGCCATACCATATAGCTCGAATAAATAATGTCTGATAAGGCCTAAAACCTCTCGAATAGGCCGAAGATGTGCCATGTAGAACTAAGATGAAGCATGGGTCACTTTCCCTCAGTAGATGGCTTTGGCATCGTAACGTTATGATCACTAGTGCCAAAAAGGCAAAAAACGCAAATTTTAACCATTTTATTTCAATTTTTTTTTTGTAAAAATATAGGTTTATAATATTAAATCAGAGTTTAAGGTGATGTACGGCGATATTTTAAATAACTGTGTCCCTGAATTACGGTTTTTCGCTGTGTGAAATCATGTTTCAATCACGCCGATTTTACGCCGAAAATACGCCGCCGCCGCCGATTTTTGGCCAAACGCCGCCGCCGACAATTTTTTGATCGGCGCACATATCTAGGATGAATTTTGAAAAATCCTTTTTTAGTGCACCCCTAGACCTTATAAGGAACCTACATGCTAAATTTGGAATTCTTAGGACCAGTGGTTTGGGCTGTGCGTTGATAAACAAACTTTTAACCCCCATTTAAACCCTTTAGGGGATGAATTTTGAAAAATCCTTTCTTAGTGTACCTCTAGACCTTATAAGGAACCTACGTGCTAAATTTGAAATTCCTAGGACCAGCGGTTTGGGCTGTGCGTTGATAAACAAACTTTCAACCCCCATTTAAACCCCTCAGAGGATGAATTTTGAAAAACGGTGAAATTATTTTTCTTGTAATCTAATAAAGAGTCTAAACATAAAGTTTCAAACCTCTTACTTCTAAAATCGTAGACTCTCCATACAAACTTTGAACCCCTATTTGGACCCCTTAGGAGATGAATTTTGAAAAATCCTTTCTTAGTGCACCTTTAGACCTTATAAGGAACCTACATGCTAAATTTGGAATTCCTAGGACCAGGGGTTTGGGCTGTGCGTTGATAAACAAACTTTCAACCCCCATTTAAACCCCTTAGAGGATGAATTTTGAAAAATCCTTTCATAGTGCACCCTTAGACCTTATAAGGAACCTACATGCTAAATTTGGAATTCTTAGGACCAGTGGTTTGGGCTGTGCATTGATAAACAAACTTTTAACCCCCATTTAAACCCTTTAGGGGATGAATTTTGAAAAATCCTTTCTTAGTGTACCTCTAGACCTTATAAGGAACCTACGTGCTAAATTTGAAATTCCTAGGACCAGCGGTTTGGGCTGTGCGTTGATAAACAAACTTTCAACCCCCATTTAAACCCCTCAGAGGATGAATTTTGAAAAACGGTGAAATTATTTTTCTTGTAATCTAATAAAGAGTCTAAACATGAAGTTTCAAAGGTCTTACTTATAAAATCGCAGACTCTCCATACAAACTTTGAACCCCTATTTGAACCCCTTAGGGGGTGAATTTTGAAAAATCGTTTCTTAGTGCTCCCCTAGACCTTATAAGGAACCTACGTGGTAAATTTGGAATTCCTAGGACCAGCGGTTTGGGCTGTGCGTTGATATGTCAGTCAGTCAGTCAGTCAGTTTCTTCTTTTATATATTTAGATGAGCACGCATATTTGTTCCTGAGTCATGGTTGTTTCCTATGTATTTAAGTATTTGTATCTATTAAATATATCGTCGTCTAGTATCCATAACACAAGCCTTATTGAGCTTACTATGGGGCTAGTTCGATTTGTGTAAGATTGTCCCCTAATATTTATATTTTATATTTATTTATCACATTCATATAATACCTATATGTACATTTTGCAAAGAATATTAGAGAAGTTAGGTATTGGGTGACCAGAAAGAGAACGCGCTCTTTCTGGTCGCTGGCTTCGCAGCTCCCCGGGGGCAAAATTTGGTACTAGTAGCCGCGCCGCGGCGAAATCGCGGAGTGAGTCACTCCTGGTCTGGGCAAAACAGGTCAGAGTAAGATGCTGGGCACTTCTCCGCTGATTTCAGTGGCACTGACTTCGGTGGCGTGATTAATGTCGAAGAACTGGGAGATTTGCGTGATATTTTCAAATATCTTGTAGACGTTGAGGTTGTCTACCAAATGACCAACCCAGAATGACGTCAAAAATGAGAAGACTGGTTGAAGAATTGGATGACTTGGGCATCGTTTCGGTGGCGCAATTGGTAGCGCGCCTGTGTTGGCTCGGCCGTAGGAGACGCACGTTCGAATCCTGTCCGAGACATATCATTTTTAAATTTTTCTCTTCGAATAAACTGTCTACCAAATACTCAAATATGTCGTGTAAATCTCCTAAGACTTCGGCATTAGTAATGCCACAGAAGTCAACGCCACTGAAATCACCGGAGAAATGCCTTTCATATTCATATTTATTTATTGCGATCATGTTCATTGTAATACATAGATCTTAAAAGTAGGTGTTAGGTATACAGTAGGTAGGTACATGATGATGATGGTTTGCTTGTAGTATTGCATGTCTACATCTCATCGGCGTAGTCTTCCCATGCCAATTCATAGAAGTGTATATACGATTACGATATTCTTACGATATTATATTACTGAATCAATGAGCTACATCTTTTGTCCCAGTGAGAAAACTGTTTATCAATGTTTATAATTAATGTAATGAGATTTTAAAACGTGAAGCTGATTGCAGATCCTAAGTACAGGATCTGAATGTTGCCGTTTGTAAATTAAATGGAACAAGTTTTTATAGTAGGTAAACGATTCAGTTATGGCCACCGAAAGGAATGAAACTGGTGACGAGGTAGGTAAGTATTTAATATAATATGTATTTTATTTTTTATTTATTTTGAACCGACTTTCAAAAGAAGGACGGTTCTCAAATCGTCTATATGTTTTTTTTTTATATTTGTTACGCGATTACTCGAAGACGGCTGAACCGATTTACATTTTTTTTTGAAAGGCTATTTTGGTCCCATTGCAACCAAATCAGCATTTGGTGAGTGGATCTTGGAGAAATCGAAGGAACTCTTCAAATATTATGGGCACACGTCACACATATAGCGATTTGGGTAGGTTCGATGGAAATCGGTAATTTTTTTTTAAATTTTGCGATTGTTATTCACAAATTATAACTGGTAGGTAGTTTGCAATTCGTAGCTGTTAACCTCATCAATGGAAGTACAATTTATTTAAATATACCTAGTATTCATTCAACTTCTCAAAATTCTAAACACAGAGTAATCTATGACTTGTAAAAAAATACAAACCAAATTCATTTCGGGAAAATAAATTCCTTGGTTTATGACGACGCACTATTTTTTTTTCACTTTTTAAATATACACGCCACACCGAAACACCGATCATCAGCATCACATTTTGCCGCGCTTTTTTCGCGGGAAATCTGACATTTCGCCAGACAAGCGCTTGCCGCGACCGGAAAATGGCGACTGCCGCAGCACCAGCAGTCTTACAGTAAACGTTATAAAAACAGTGCTTTGAAATACTGAGCACGGTTTTATTGATACGCCGTTGGGGAAACTCCGTGAAATTAAAGTCTTAAGTTCAGTTGAGTTAGAGAACTTTGGTCAAAGGTAATTTGAGTTCTAAAGTTCAAATGTACCAACAATAATCTGCAATTATTACACATTTTTCTGTTCAGTAACTTCGGAAATTATAGGGGAGAATGGTATATATTGTAATTTGTAACGTTTTTCGACTTCAAAGACTAAGAAAAAAAACGGTTTTAGAAACTACAAATTAAGACCTTTCACCTGATACTCCACTTGATATAATAGCCCTACTTTTAATTTTCGACGTCTCATTTCGGCCACCTTTAAAAAAAAGTAAAAAAGTTACCTATAGATTTGTTTTTTATGTCCAATAGGCTCGGGTTAACATTTTTTAACACTGTTCCAAAGGACATTGCCGACGCGTCTATGGGGCCTCGTACAGTCAGGGGCACCAATATGTCTACACCACAAAGTTTCAAAAATATGTATACAGCTCTTATTAGTATGGCAGTAAGGTTTATGTATACATATTTTGGAACTTTGTGTGGATGTTTATCTTTGCCCTTGACTGTACCTACCAAATCAAAAGTCATTGTGTCAACACGAAACCGTCTGTATCTTAAAGAACAAGAAACTGCCTTTCCTAATCACTAAATCCCATTAAAATTGTATTCGGGGATCCATTGGAAATTGAGATTGATTTCCAGATTTCGAAGTTTTTGCGTAGCAAACCGTCTAAATATTTGTCAACCGGCCAAATACAAAATCACCTAATAACTTTAATTCCTGACGCTTGTCGAGACTTCACTTAACTTAGTCGTATGACATGTCATTTCGGATACCTGTGTTAGGTTTTTTATTGTGCCTATTCAGATTGTTAAAATGTTATTATAAAAAAAGTTCTTTGAAACTATTTTGATACATCGTGAGATAAAAAAAATATTGTAACATTATATTTACGCTCAATGTCTCGTTTCGTTTAGTGAAGTATCAGCGAAATATCACGAGTTATTAGGGTATCATTTAATCGATCAGCAAAATATTCATATTTTGGTCAGCAGAAATGATATTTGGTCAGCCAATATAGCTAGTTGGTAAGCAACTTATGGTTAGCAAACATTTATAAATCAGGCTGCAATTAATGATATACTGAACTGCTCTAAATTATTTTGGTCAGCAAATTAAATATTTGAGCTGCATTAAGCGATCTACGGTTAATCAAATTTTGGTAAGCAATCAGTAGGTAAGCAAAATATTTCATTTTGTTCATCAAAGTGGCTTCGGCGACCAGCCTCAGCCGCTCGCCTCACTCGTTCCCGCGCTTCGTCATGGCGGGCGAGGGCTGCTCTCCCTCCGCGCCTCCGGCTCTATAAAAACACTCTAGGGCGCGCAGTGTCGGCACGCGTCCTAACCAGCGAGAGCCCTAGATTCGGACTTTCGCAGGCTTTTTAAGTAGTATCTTCAAAAATAGCAATACGGTAAAAATCACTGATAATTGATAAACACTACTACTTGATATACCCATACCATAATCACCGAATGACAAAACAAACACGCCCACGATTGGCTGCTCGCGTCACGTGGTCTGTTTCGCTCTGCCCACAGTACTGCTGATTTTTCAAACTAAACGCAATCCACGCATGTTTTCTCTGCTAACCAATTGTAAAATATTGCCGGCCAAGTCATTATTTTGCAGCTCGACTGTTTATTAGGGAGATAAATGATAAATAAAGCAGATTAAAATCAGATTAATGTTAACCATTTTTAAATTATTTGCTGAACAAGAGTTGCCGCCCGATTTTTATTTATTGCCAGCCAAATCTTTGTATGCTGCCCAAATGATTTAACTGCTTATTTTTTTTTGCGGATCAATTTTAATAACGGCTGACCAAAAAATTACTTTCCTTTCTCATGGTGGCGGCGGAAATCGTACAACACAATTCTTTTTTAATTGATCTCAGATTTCCCATTTTAAATTCAGTAATAAAATAACTGGCCAAGAGCATGTCGGACCATGCTCAGTGTAGGGTTCCATAGCCATAACTATAAGGTACAAAAATACGATGTAAAAAAAGTACAACAACAAAAGAGCGTATCTTCATAGCAATTACGTCCTTTTGTTGAGAAGCGCAGTTTATCGGCAATAACTCAAAAACGATTAATCCGATCTTGTTGAAAATAATTTTCGTTGAAAGTATTAATTGAGCGTTATCTTTGTAATTTTTTTATATTTTTCGGACATACGGTTTAGAAGATAGAGGGGGGGGGGGACACAATTTTCACAACTTTCGGAGCGATTATTTCCAAAGGTATTCACTTAATCAAAAACATTACTTAAGAACCTTAAAATGTTTTCAAAAGAGCTGTCGAACTATGTACCACACGTTGACATTTTGTGAAAAAATTTTTTTTAGCTTCTGTTACATGTATGGAGTGCCCCCCCTAGATTTTTTTATTTTTATTATTTAACTACCAAACTTAGTTGCGGCATCTACAAGACATCTATATTCCAAATTTCATCAGTATAGGTCTTGTAGTTTTTGAGTAAAATGCCTGTGACATACGGACGGACGGACGGACGGACGGACGGACGGACATGACGAAACTATAAGGGTTCCTTTTTAGCCATTTTGGCTACGGAACCCTAAAAATGCCTCTGGTTAAGAAAATAAAACTAAGGTTGTGACACAATTTAATGACGATATTGGTACCAAAAGTCAGTAATCTCCTTTCAAATCGATAGCAACAGTACTTCCTGAGATATCTGTCTGTGAGAGACGGACAGACAGACAGACAGAATCGCACCATAAATGTTCCTTTTTTACCATTTTGGTACGGAACCCTAAAAACCTAGCCTAGGGTGCCGCCGGTAGCGCAGCGGGGCCCAAGCTACCGGTGGTTAGGGCTGCAGAGAGAGCAACCTCCTGACTATGCGCGCCGTGTCCACAAGTAGGTACCGCCTAGATGGTGATTGGGACTTTGTTTTTTATTAGATTCTGACTACTTTTCCCCCTTTTGACGTTCTTATTTGATGTGAATCTGTTATTGATTGCATTGAAATCTTCTAACTTATGTGTTTATAAAACACAAAGAACTATAAAACCCTTTCCGTCTGCAATAATAATTGTGTGTTTCATAATCCCACCAAAAACATAAATTTAAAAAGGAGAGCCAAGTTCAATACAAAAATTATGCTTGGCTGTGGGCTTCGCCGCAAAAAGAATGGAGATCTAAATAAGTCCAAGTCCTATGCAAAATCCAAATATGTATTTATAGTAACAAAATTACACAATAAACAAGTATTAAACTCTATTTCTTTGCTTTATTGGATACCTATAACAATTGCTGTTATTTAAAAATGTGAGATCTTAAAGTTTTTGTACTTGGCTCTCCTTTTTACATTTATATTTTTGGTGGGATATCATTACTTTTTGTAAAGTAAATGCGCAGGTATTGAGATTTAATGTTTTTTCTTGGGTTTCCGCTGCATGGTTTTCTTTTTAATGCTGCTATTGTCTACATTCTCTTGAATGTTAGAGATAGTGTAAAATTATGTGGTGCCGCGCGCCGCCGACGACACACCGTTGGCTTGGCCGGTTGTTTAGCGCGTATTACAAGTTTTTTTGTATGGGGACACCACTTATTTTTTGACTTTATTTTTATATTTCTGTTATATAGCAAATATAATAATACATATATTGGGATAGTTTCAAATATCTGCTTGTAACGGATCCAACGATACAATTAAAAAAAAATTGTATGTGGGTCCCCATACAATTTTTTTTTTAATTTTATCGTTTTATTCGCTAACCCTCAATTTTTAACTTTTTTTTATTTTTAGATTTTTTCCTACGCTTACACATAATTACCGAGCTGGATTCCAAATTTTATCCTTCTAGGTCACCTGGAAGTAGGTTAGATTTAGGTACTACATGTCAGTCAGTCAGTCAGTGCTAAAGTTTACGACTTTTTGACCTTCATATCTTTATAGGAATAACCGCTTGAGCTAGCTTCATTAAATTTGGGCTTCTAGATGTCCTTATGGATATAATTAAACACACGTAGTTTTATGTGTTTACGTTAAACAGGTTTTGAGTTATAGAAGGGTCAAAAGTGGCACCAAGTGGTTCGTGTAATATTACACTTGGCGCTGGCTAGCCAGTTTTGCTTGAACTTGGCTTGACACGCTGCCGCGTGTCTAGATGAATACATAACCTGTAAAGGTCATAAATTTATTGGACAATACATCGTTCATAAATCGAAGTACGTAATAAATTATTATTAGTACCTACTTACCTAACAATACCGTGTATTTTCTGTTCAATTCTATTTGTTTCGTTCAAAAGCTTTTTGTTTTTTTTTCTATATCATAAGTTTTTTCAAATATTTAAAACGCCGTGCTATGGAAACCAATAAGTTAGATTAGGTTACCCTGAAAAGTAACCGGTATCAGAGAAAAAAGTCATTGTCACTTTCGACAGTTCAGAAAGAAAGCCCTCAATCGCATATCTACGTCCCACGCTTGCAGCTCGGGCCGCAAACATCTGCGATCTCGGCCTTTATATTACCACCCTAATTGTGTAATGAACTATTATGCCACACCTGGCCATAAAGTGGCTTTTACCGCACGCTACGCGTACGGACAAAGCCGCTTTCTGGCCAAGTGTAGACATAAAATAATCACTGGTCTACAGTGGTTTTGTTGCCTTAGATATGAAAGTCATTTTGGGTCTATTTATGCACACAATTCATGAAACTATCAATGATTTTGTAAGATTTGCTCTGATTTTTTTTAAGTCTTTATTTTCATTTTACATTACCGCCGACATAAGCCGATAATTGATCAAAATAAAAGAAATGCAGAAATCATGAAAATACAAGCACACTGAGAACTTTCATGAATATATTCGTAATCTGGCCACTTGAAAACGTAAACAATTGCAATGATATCCAGGGCAACAAAAAAAAGTTTTTTTTTTGTAGAACTGTGAAATGTACACAACTAGGGTTTCCAATACCGGGATTATTTGTATGGCCAATCCCGGGATCCCGGTATTGGCCATACAAATAATCCTGGTATTGGAAGCCCTATACACAACACGGGAGGAAAGCCCTCGATCGCATATTTACGTCCCTCGCTTGCAGCTCGGGCCGCAAACACAACTAACAAACTGCGATCTCAGCCTTTCTTTGTTTTACCACCCTAGTTGTGTACTATTTAAAGCTCGTGGAATTAATATAACGGGTATATATTGTCTTCCTTAACTTTTAAAAGGCCTATAATTTGATCCGTGAATAGGAGATAGGTACACAATATGACATTCACAAGTTCAATTCAGAGGTTCAAAATATGACGATGACTTGATAAGCCTCTTTTTCGTCCACTATTTGGTGGCTTTACCTAGATTACACAACCCTGCAATAAGATAGATACGTTTCAGGCGCCATCATAATAATAGGTAGCTAACTATAACTCTCAGAAGACGTGGTGACATTTTTCATGTGATAATTGCGTAATAGGACAATTGCACATCATCACATAATGAAGATTAAAAGTGGTGGCTTATGTAATAAAAAACCGGTCAGTACGAGTCGGACTCGCGCACCGAGGGTTCCGTATAAACTCATAAGTAGATACATGAATAGTTCAAGAAAAACTATATGGCCATTAGTTTAGTAGGAGCAAATAATAATCTTAACACATAAGTTAAGATTTTCGCAAATTTCTCAAAAACGGTGAAAGTTAGGAAAACCGTTATATTTTTCCTGTAATATATAGGACGACATTAATAATTGGTAATTATTACAGATTTTTCTGTTCAATAACTTCGAAGATAATAGGGGGGAATGGTATTTTTTTAACGTTATTCGCCATAAATCAACTTATTTAAAAAAAATACAAAAATAGTGTTTTAATCTACAAATTCATTTGATACTCCACTCGATATAATAGCCCTACTTTCAATTTTCAAAGTCTCATTTCATAGTAAAAAAGTTACAAGATTTTTTTTTACATCCCATAAGCTCGGGTTAGCGGTTCTTAACACTATTCCAAATTTCAAGTCGATAGCATCAGTAGATCCTGAGATATCTTGCTGTGACAGACGGACAGACAGGGTCGCACCATAAGGGTTCCTTTTTTACCATTTTGGTACGGAACCCTAAAAAGGCGAAGCGTGAATTTACTAACAGTCCCATCCTTTGATCTTAAACTAAACGCAGGTGTTTTGTGACTGTCATCAGGACTGACTCACTCCGCGATTCGGTTGCGCTGCGCTGAGGTTGGAATTTGGAAGCGGAAAAAAGAGCACGCGTTGTGTAGGTACGCGCTATGCGATAGAGAGATGGTCGGATGCTGGTCAACTCCGTCCGTTCATCCGACGCGAACGGCAGTTTTTAGTGAGAGTGAGTGTTCTTATTCTGTGCTCTTGTCCAAATGCTTATCGCATATCGGTTATATTGATGGGCATGAGTACCCATAGGTACAACAAGCGCCGGTTTGTGTGTGTGAGTGCATTCTGTGGGCTTCGGAGCTGCATGCTTGTTAGTAGTCGTTTATAATAGTTTTATATCCATCAAATAAAAAATAATAATATTCCGATAAGTATCAATGTGCACACGAGAGGCAGTACCACAGAAAAGTCAGACAAAACTTTTGTCACAAAAAATATCCTTTACCCAAAATATTATGTATTTCAGTTAGTTAATAGTTAAGCACTTATTATTAGTTTGTTCTTTGTACTGTTCCATCAACGTAATTCCGCGTAGTACACCTACGTTATTAAACATCTCCATTGGCAATTAGAATCGAGTTGCTAAGTGCAAGATGAGGCGTTAGTTATGTTTTGTTGTTAATTTGTTTTCGGAGAACAGTTTTTTTGTTATCTTTAGGGAAAATATCAGAAGTAAGATGTTTAGATAAAAGACTCATCTACATAAAAGACGTAATAGATTGTTTAAGAAGTTATTACTATGAATTATAACACGATTTATACGTATGTCCCACTTCAACACAACACATTATACCTACTTATTTTATTATCTACAGCAGCGATCGGCAACCTGCGGCCCGCGGGCCGCATGTGTCGCGTGAACCGCTCACTTGCCGACCTATATTCCAGTTTGTATTGCGGTTAATATATTCCGAATAGTCTAAAGCCACAAATTATTAACAAAGTGCGGCCCGTGTCACGTTCCTTAGCTATGTGGCCCTTGGGTGCTAAGCGGTTGCCGACCGCTGATCTACAGGGACGCCTCAATGTAAGTAAATAATAAGAAAAGTGCTGGATTCAGCACTTGTTCTATTGTTGTGTCTACATTAACCTTGAGAAAAAGCGATAATTTATACACTAAGTACCTATAAGAAACAACAACAGAAGGCATTTTGTGAGTGACATATAGGACTGTAGGCACAGTAGAACGCAGTTAGTCCGGAAAATATCAATGCATTTTGAAACAAAATTGATTTTTGCTATAATTCTGGCCCTCCTGTACCTTATACATATTCCCTATAATACCTTAAATTCCCCTGAAGAAAGTTGGCCCACCACTGGTTAAGTTAGGTGAATTATGCAAGTACCTACTGTTAGTTACTGTTAGTTTTAAATGTACTGGCGGAAGATCAGCGCTGCGTACCCCGCAGCATCATGCTGAGTCAGCGCCTATTCTATACCACGACACATGACTCTCGGTGGGTATTCTAAAATTGTGTAGACCTGTCTATATCTGTATAAGTTTTATACTTATCTTATAGTGATCTCTAGAATACTCTGTCTAGTGTATCTGTATCTGTGCTTTCTATGTCACGCCTCCGCTATTTTGTATTTCATACCTCCGGCTCCGATTCCGACTCCTGTACATTTTAACCGGAGTCATACCAGAGTTCTGCCGTGCTAGTGTAAAAGGCGACCTTTTGCTATGAGATTCCATACAAAAAGGTCGCCTTTTACACTAGCACGGCAGAGTTAGAGAAATGCATTGACCGCGTCAATGACGCTGACGCGACACGCAACTTTTGGCTTGTCACCGGGATTCTACTTACCTATCTCTCATGATCGTTAAATTTTTGTTTGTCTTATAAATTGGTTAGTTCCGTCCTTTACTTCCGTAGTGGTGTTACTCGTGATGCGCTATATTTATACGTGATTTTGAATAAGTTTAAAAATGAAGCCATTTACTTACGGTTGCAGGTAGTAGATACGATGCGAATTGTATCTACATGCGTGTTTGTAAAATATTACAAGTAAAGCGATTTACTGAAATATTCAATCATCGACTCCTTTTGATCAAATTAGCTCGTTATGGATTTATGAGTAACGCCCATAATTTAATTTTGTCGTTTCTTACTGACCGTAAGCAAGTTGTTAAGTTGTGTGCGAACGGTAAAAGGTACTCCTCCGATGTTGGCTCCGTTGACATTGGCATCCCCCAAGGATCAGCCCTTGGAAATACACTATTTTTAGTGTTTGTCAACGATCTTCCATCGGCTATCACCACTGGTCTGCCTGTACTGTTCGCAGATGACACGACAGTCGTAGTCAGTGCTCGGTCATATGAGGAGCTGAGCGTGAAAATTCATGAGGGATGTCAACAACTCCAAAAATGGTTCACGGCAAATGGACTCCTCTTGAATATATCAAAATCAAATATTATGTTGTTTTCTGGTCGTAGTATCGCAATACCTCCTGCTTTAGCCAACACACCTATGGCATTATGCAGTGAGTGTAGGTTTCTCGGCTTTACGTTAGACTCGACTCTAAACTGGAAGACTCATGTGGACATACTCTGTGGTAGACTGAGCAGTGCGGTTTTCGCGCTTCGAAAACTGAAACCCCTGATATCGGATGACGCATTAAGATCTGTCTACTTTGCCCATTTCCACTCGTTGCTGTCGTATGGAATAGTAATCTGGGGAAATTCAACTGACGCAAAACGGGTGTTTATTATACAAAAGCGCGCACTCCGCACTCTGGTTGGAGTGAAACCAAGGCACTCTTGCAGAGATCTCTTCGGAAAGCAAAACATTCTGACGCACTATTCCCAGTACCTCTATGAAGTGATAATGTATGTCAGAGACAATCTTGCAACTTTTAAACGCGTTCATGTCCCTGGCATACATATACGTTCATCAGGGCGACTATGTAATGTTCCGCGTCGAATGGCCTTAGCAACAAAAAACCCGCGAGTTATTGGGCCTACGTACTATGAACGTCTTCCTGCTGATATCCGAAACGAAACATCAGATCAGACCTTCAAACGTCGACTGAGAAACTTTTTGTTAGATAAGGCATTATACTCTGTTAGTGAATTTATGGACATGTAACCTGTATTTATTATTTAATTAGCTGTTGTATCTTAATAACATAGACTGACGATCCACTATTGGGGACAATCTAGTAATTTTTGAACTGTATTTTGTTTAATTATTTGTAGACATTGTATTGTATTTCAATTGTAGGATAGACTGACGATCCATTATTGGGGACAATATAGTACTTAATTCATTCTATTTTGCTTAATTTATTTTGTGGACATTGTATTTAATTTGATTGTTATTAATTTGAATTATAATTATTTTTGCTTGTGACGATCATAATACGCATTCATATAAATTGTCATGTATAATTTATCATGTAATTTTGTATTATGAAATAAATAAATCTAATCTAATCTAATCTATTTATCTATTTTCGTACATTTTCCTATCGACCGAATTCATCAGTGGCGTAACTACAATGAATGACATCCGGGGATATGTATGTTCCACCCTATAAGCCGTTATTTTGTTATTTTGCGACCGTGGGGTGGGGAGGAGGGTGCATTTGTCCCGGAAATTAAATGCCAGAATCTGGCAACCCTACATTTACCAGTGTAATATGGGACTACTATACTAATATAGACGTAAATTTGGCAAAGTGTCAATTGTGTGCGACAGTTTATTCTAGGAAAGGGGCTTCTTCAAAAGGCCACGTTAGTCGCATTGAATCGATGTACTCAGTATTACATTATGTACCCCGTTTGCCCAAAAATTAAACAAAAACAAAACCTTTTTTTAAATGCTTAAAGTGGTTCACTTATCTTGCAATTCTAATAGATTGAGGCGTACTAGATCTGAACTGAATAATTTTATTGAATTTTATTTTTCATCACACTTGCTCGAGAATGGTGTCATTACACGTAGGTTCTGCGGGCTGTAAATGACCTATTACGCCCTAGGGCGTAATTATTTTTAATTTGAAACGCTGGTTCTATTTTACTCTTATTTGTCATGTTCAAAGGAAACGCCAACTTACTTTTTTAACTTTTATCACTGAAATATTTAAAGAGAACTGTTATTGCAAATACATGTGAACACATATTTCGGTAACATTAATTAAATGTTTAAATATGTCAGTATTTTGCAAATTGAAAGTCAACTAAATTAGGTCTTTACCGCTATGGTTTCCGAACGTGACTTGTCATTCGCATTATCTATGGATATATTATATGTCACTTTCTGTTTTAATATGTTCTTGTTATACTGGGTGGATTAGTAAGGTTAAGTATTTTATTTAGATTTCCTCACGAGTGTGATGACAAACATTGTGTGTGCCACAGGCGGTAAAGGAATAACAAACTCGTGTTATTAAAGCCCTCGGCTTCATCTCGAGCTTGTAACAAAGACTCGTTTGTAAGACCTTTCTTACCGCCCTAGATACACAATGTATTAACATAACTAAATACCTATCTATGTACGCATTTCACTTATGTTTTGCTTTCATTTTGCATCTAAAAAACCAGTTTCTTACAGGTTATCTCAAAATAGACGTTTATTTCGAATTAAGATATTTTTCTTATTTAGACTGCATTGTGTTGTTTTATTAGACTTTCTTTTAACACATCTGGATTTTAGTAGAAAAGCTTCTACTCTACTCTGACTCCGCCTCCGGTACTAACTCCGAATCCGGTTCCTATTTCGCCTCCGACTCCGGATCCGGCTCCGGTAAAACAAAATTTTAAAACTCCGGCTCCGGATCCGGCTCCGGTAAATCAAATTTTAAAACTACAGCTCCGGATCCGGCTCCGTTAAACTCACCTCCGTAACATCCCTACTACAGAGCAACCCTTACTAACGAGCCATATTTTGCCATAAAGCTGCGCTCCTCTTAGCGCGCACGCACACATTAATGTCGCGCAAATCGCAATGTATCTTTCTTTGAAGTTAAGCTACTGGGTCATATTGTATAATGGGAGCTTGTAAACTGAGTAAACTACATACTGTAAAGTGAGAAATTTTAGCAAATATTTAGGGTACCTGTCTGAAAGAGCCATAGGTTTAATTGTCTAAAGTGGAGTTATTACCAATAAATAGTGGGCATTGTCGAGCTAGGGGATAGATAAACTGAGAGAAAGGATTCAACAACCCCTAAAACCTGTAAGTGATTAGAGTACCTACCTTAAAGTATATAATTTTTCCCGTGTTAAACCCACTAGGTAATAAGTTAAATACTAAAATAAAAGTAGCACAGTAGGTACTTTTATTTTACGATAAAACCCGCATAACATAGCGTAAAATGTGCTGTAAAATATGTAAGAGAAATTGTACGTTATTCGGCGTAAAAAATACAATATTTTGAATAAATCTCTCTCTGGGGTCGGTCCCTCATGTCAATAACTATGTGCATAATATTCAAATATCTTCGCGTTGTGGCAAAGATATTTGAATATCTATTGTAGCTAAAATTGTTCTGTAACTATTTTTCTGAGTTTCTTTAGATACATATTATTTAGTTATATGGAATCCTTATTTTCCCTAATGTTCGCCTACACATTGAAACCTTCGTTTTGCTCATGGTTCAATGTACGCCCTCCACGTAAATATATTGTGATTCCCTCGTTTTTTAACTGGCCTCCATAACAAGGATATATCTCAATTTGTCTCTTTTTTTAATAGGCTGTTTGCCTACTTTAGCTATCGTTGATTACACTAAACTTACCTATTCACGGAACTGGCACAGCCGTTCAAAACGCAATAACACTAGACACCAAATAAACGTCTACCAGAAGTCCATGCAAACACGTTATCACTATTCACACATACGGCAACCGTTCGCATATGAACGGTTGAGAACTTCTGTTTACTGTACTTGCTCCAGTTCAACTGAGGTAGGTAATACGGTAAGATTGGTAAGCGTGGTATCGGTATTAAGGAGAAGGTAGACTAAAAATATTCCCGACACAGCTAGTGTTGCCAGATGTCCCAAGTTTATCGGGACGTCCAGATTTTCAGAGACATGTGGTCACGTCCCGATTTTCCCTTACAGGGACGTTGATTGTGTAGTGTAGATCTTCAGACACCTATAGGTAGATATAGTGTTCTCCGGATATCCCAAAATCCTAAATGGACACGGAGCAGATAATTTTCTATCAGGTTTTGATTTTTTTTTAATTTTTATACAAAGAAATGGATCGCGTTTTGTATGCTGTCCCGATTGTACACCGATGTTGCGAGTTTTAATAAGTGCAGTTCAGAGTTTTAGTAAACTAGACCTAGCAACTCTATTCGCAGCTCGAGTCAGGAACAAGATTGGATTGTTTTTTGTTTTTATTGATACTTATGTATTACCTATTGTATCGATTTCATACAAGGACGCAGCTATACGTTAGACTGAGATAGTCAGTCAGCTATCTCAGTCTAACGTATAGCTGCGTCCTTACTTACGTAAGTAAAACTTACAGGTGTAAAGCCGGCCCTTTGTAAGTGTTGGTAAGTATTAATATAAATAAAAAAGATACATTTACAATTTTTTCATTCTAAATTCCTGACAAACGTCTTAAATTCGTGGCTTATCAAATAAAATCCCTCCCTACCTCCTCCTCTCCATCCTCTACTCCCATTGGCATTAAAATGCTGGTGCGGGGAGTAAACGAACGAATATGTAGGTAAGCAAAGTAATTAGGAAAAGTTAAGTAAGTACCGATACCGGTGTAAATTATATTTTGAACTAATCTGGAACTAATTACCTATAAGCAACGAGAAGCAAAGTCACGTTTATGGAACAAGTGAAATTATAAAATATTTGTGTGAAAAAGGTCTACACTTAACATTTCATTTTCCATTTCACCATTACTTAAGTAACTATTTAATAAAATATGGTCGTAGTTCTCTTCAGCGTTAAACAGTAGACGTAGGTAGGGTTGTTGTTTTCTAGAACAAGAACGTGACTTCTAAAATATGGGAGTGTAGGAGTGCGACTACGCTAAGTTTGCAGAGGTCGAAAAAAGGCTTTATTCAAAGATATAAATATGGCAACATGTGGAAACCACGACAAGAAGATTAATTAATCTTGATACTTGGCAATATTTTTTCCGGTTATTATAATATGTGTCTACAGTCTACACTTACAAGCATTGCTTAGTTTGGTTGGAACTAGATCGATTGTGCTAGACTGTCCCAAGTATTTATTTCTGTAGATAGGTAGACACCAGTAGCGTGGCATCCCTAGAACTCGATTCCTTACCGGCATGCCTAATATCAGACATTTGAGCACCTTAATTTTACAGCTCTTAAGGAAAATATACAAAGCACCGGCTTGCCCAAGGATATCTTTTACGCCACGCCACTGGTAGACACATTATATACTTATTAAACAGAAAGATATTTGCCAAGTATCAAGACTAATTAATCATCTTGCTTGTGATGTTGCCATGTGTGTTTCTTGAAATAAAACGTTTTTTCGACCACTGCAGACTTAGCGTAGTCCGACATAAGTAGGTGGATTTGTGAAGGATTGACCCCTGTTAGGTATTTATGTGTTACAAACAATTGCTCGAGGAATGGTCGTATGGGTTGCGTTGCGGTTGCAACTTGCGAGACTGCAGAACGTGTCTCTCCCAAATGAAGTCATGGGCATGACGCGACACGATGGGGAGGCCGGTCCGCATAAGTTAGCGCAGATCACGCAGATGGCAGACACTGTGGAGTTTTAGTATCTAGAAATACCATAAGCTCGAGGAGTATTAAACTACAATGCCTCAAGTGCTCAAGCTCAAGCGCCGATGTTCCTATATAGTCGCTTAACATCAGGCGCTCCTGTTGATTGGTCGTAGTTTAGGAAAAAGGATACAAACCATAAAAAGACACCAGTGAAATGTCAACCTTTTGTTTAAGTATTTAAATTCTATAATTCTAAAATTGGTTCGTGTGGGTTGGATCCTTCTCCCTAAACTACGTCCAATTTCAGGTCAGTTACAGAATAAAAAACAAAATATATGTGTTCCTTCTGTACCTAATGTGTATTTCTGGTGCGCAGTTATACAGTGTATTTGTATTGTATTGTCCACATTACACTGTTTCCTTAATCTTCAAACTGGAACACCACAATACGTTACATTTGCTATTGGCGGCAGAAAGGGTCATACATTTTGGGTGTTTAAAAAAAGTTTGTTTTTTGTCTTAGAATGTTGACTTTTGTGTTTTTCTTACTGAGAATCGTTTGTACTTACTTTCGAATTTGAAACTAACACAAGAAAAATTATGTACCAAAATTTCCATTCCAGTAGGCGTATGATATGATGCTACGCTGTATCACGCGATAAATACATGATAAATTGATAAAGCACCCGTCACGTTCTGGTAAATAGTGTGTGAGAGTGACGGATGCATTATCATTTATTTATCGCGCGACAAAGCGTAGCATCATAAGCCTACGAACGTCACATTTTTGTATGGAAGTGATTTCTTAGGGGCCCCTAATTGATCACCTGCCGATGCTGCGAATGAGCCTGTCAGGGGGGGTTGGGGGGTCCCGCACCAGGTTTCCTCTGTTAGAGGAGGCACGCGAGGGCGGAGCGTCGGGCACGGGCAGCATCCCTCCGACGTCTCCTTTTGGGGGGCACTGCGGGCAGTCACCAGACGGGTGACCTGTGCCGCTGCGTTGTGGCGGTGGACTAGTCCTCTGCGTCCCGTTAGCGGGACATAGAGGACTGGTCCATCGCGGTCCGTAAACCTGACTGTCCCCAGAAACGAGGGCTGGCGACGGTCAGGAACGGACGGGCGAGTGTCTGCGGGGTAGGGGCGTGTGTCCTCCCGTCGACGGCTGCGGGGCAGGGGCGTTTGTCCTCCCGTGGCGGTGAGGGTGGGACTGGCGCCGGATACACGATTGGACCCCGTGTGTTCGGTGCCGGTTCCTGGTTTCCCCGGGGGACGGCCGTTGGTCGGGGCGAAGCAGGTGAGGGAAGGCACACTGGCCATGCTACAGTGTGCCTTTTTCGGAGAGGGTTCGCCCTAGGGCGAAGGTACCGGTGATGTCGTGGTGGCTTGCTAGCGATCCCACGGCATCACCATGAAGGCACAGGGTGGAAGCATCCCTGAGTTTTAGTGGGTAGGCCAATCCCTTCTGGAGCGGAGATCCCCACATAACCAATGCGTAACATCTGGCTGTCATCCCCGATGGCCTTAGGTTACGTAGTGGTATGCAGTTAAAAAAATGCGGTTAAAAAAAAAAGGCCATGTGGGGTAAGACAAACACCTGTAGGTATGGAATTTTCGTACTGTCCGTTACCCCGGGCAAAATAAACTATGTTCGCCTTACCTCACCTGTCCTTAGCCCTTAAGTAACCGTTTAGCCTCAAATACTCTTTAGTGCTATGAGTGTTCAAATTAGTTCACTAACCTTGCACATCAAACGTCGTCGACTAATCTTCTTCTTAGCATTCGACATCACTACAATTTAAATCAAATATTCAAATGAAAACATCACATTCGTCTCACGCGAAAGACTAGACAATGGTAACTGCCTTCACAATTCTGATAAGCAATGTGTTTGTTTTCTGTAAGTTAAACAATGTTATTTGGATATTTTGATTACAGAAGCAAACAGTCTAGACTTGGCTGTTATCCAACTGAAGCTACGAGCTTTGCAGCAAGGCCTATGACAAGTGCAATGAAATTATAAGATTGTGAGTCACCACTCGTAAATATTGGCAGAAGATGAGCAACGATTTAATTATAACTAAAGGGGAATTAATTGTGTAACATGTTTTCCGTAATCCTAGGCCGTAAGCGGCATTTTCCACCCGCTGCATGACGAGCAAATTGGCTTCCCGGCTGCAGAAGAAGTAAAATAGAGAATATACCGCGGGTGGTAATAAAGAAAGCCCAGTTCGCATATTTATGGCCCTCACATACAGTTTGGCTTCGAACACTTGCCGAAGTGCCTATTGAAAAAATGTAAAAAATAACCACAAGTGTACAGCGAAGTCCATGTTTTATGTTTTAAGTGCGTGTTTTGCCAGACAGACATACATACAAGTTTTGCCAAGTGCAAGTCGTTTAAATTCGTCATGTTTATCTGACCCATACGTTAGGTACAGCCGTTTTACTCGGTGACATTGTCTCATTTTTTATCAAATCGCGCAAGGCCCTATTTTCACCCAAAAAATAAAAATTCGCAACCATCGTAACACTTACTTATTTGCTGCTACTAAACTAACCGCGACCTATGACTATGTATGGGGACAACAGTTTTTCAATAGCAAAGTTAAGTTTGTCTCACCATATGAATAATTGAAGAAAAACTTTCTTGACCTATTCACGTCAGTATCTACAAGTATCTACTTACGAGAGTTACGAGTTTGTACGGAACTCTCAGTGCGCGAGTCCGACTTACATTTGACCGGTTTTTATTTATTGGGTGTGGAGCCTGATGCAGCTTAAAATTTGTTTCTGAGGCAATGCATTGTACATAGTCCGGCTAAGTTCGCAGAGGTTGAAAAAGGGTTTTATTAAAATATGCAACATAGGAAACCACAGTAAGAGGATTATTTGATCTTGGTACTTGGTGATCATTTTTTCTAGATACCTACTAAAATAAATATCTGGGTCAGTCTTGCATAAATCGATCCAGATCCTACCAAACTAAGCGATTTGTTCCAGGGCCTTGGATAATTTCTATGTACCTATGCAAGTATTATATTTATGTATGAACATGTATACATATACAAGCATTGCTTAGTTTAGTTGGAACTAGATCGACTTGTGCAAGACTGTCCTGAATATTTATTTCAGTAGGTATATGTAAATACATTTCGACCCCTGCAAACTTAGCGTAGTCGGACTCTACCTACTTAGATCCGATGATTTTGATACCTATTAAACTTATCATCATAGCAAATAAATTATTTTATGCCACACCTGGCCATAAAGTGGCTTTTTCCACATGCTGCGCGTACGGAAAAAGCCGTTTTCTGGCCAAGTGTAGACATAAAATGAGGTACACAACACGGGAGGTAATAAAGAAAGCCCTCGATCGCATATTTACGTTACGTCCCTCGGCGGCCGTAAACTTCTGCGATCTCGGCCTTTCTTTGTATTACCACCCTATTTGTGTAATGTACTATTTCTTTTCAAGTGTTTTATACTTACAGTGTCTGATACGTCCAGCATTTTGAATGTGTTGCCGAAACGTTACCGCAGCATTATCGCACCAATTCCGTTAGACTGTATCTGAAAGAAGAAAGATGATTTTATCAATACTGGCTGGGGCTGGGGACTGCAAATGTTAAATCGGTTGTGCACGGACATTGTAGGTTCACGATTTGAGTGACCCTTCAATTAAATATGTTGCATACAAATAAGTTAATGATGGTTAATTTGATACTCTTTAAGAAAAAGTTCTTATTAAAGTTATTTTGATACATAACCTTATTTTGCGTGAAATGGACTAAATATCTGTTCAAAAACGTGTAAAATTTTACGTAATCCTAAGAAATAATCGCCCAAGGATATAACGAAAATAACTGACTCATATCTGTTTGTGAAAAATATTGTAAGAAATCTGAATCACGAACAACTAATTTAGGTACTCTAATAGTTACGAAATAATTTGTTTGTTAATTTATTTAACAGCAGTTTGGCACTAATATATCTCTTACCGAAATTTACCATTTTAGAACGCTCGTCCTCCGACATTAAACGTCATTTCATTTGTCAATTGTCATGCATGTGTACAAAACAATAACAAACCGAATAACGTCGATTTATCTTCTATACCTACAATTACAATACGTTTTTTTTTCTACGTGAGTATAAAAGTGTAATAAGTGTATATAAATAATTATACTTCAGATAAGTCGTAAAATCCATGAATAAAGCAACGCGTGGAACAGCAATAACCGGTAAGTTCATACTTTTTTATTTAAGATGATGTTAACAGCAATAGCGTTTTACTTCTACTTTCCTTATTAAGACCGCTAAGCAGAGGAACTCTCTTCCAACAAACCTTTTCCTAGAAGAATATTACTTACATGCTCCAGCATCGTCACTTACCAACACAGGTAAACTGCCGTCCTAATACAAAAGGACGTATCTCAGATTCAATAGTTTTGAGAAACGAGCAATTTTAGTTTTGGAAATGGCATGATTTTGGTGATATGATAAACTTTCTTAACGAAATTTTATAACTTTTTGGAGATGTCATATGATTCATTAATATATTTTCTATGTAAAAATGTAAAAAAGTGAAATTTGTTTTTTTTTTGGGATGCGTCCTTTTGAATTAGGATGGCAGGAAGCCAAATTGCTATTCTAACATCATGAGTAAAAAAAAAAGTTATCATATTTACATTGGTGTCTTAATACTCTTAATGGATACCGGTATATATTACCTAATAATATATGTGTTGTGTTTCTTCTGGTCAATCTGGATTTTCCAAAGCACTAGAATACACTGAAACCCCTCTAACACTTAGGTGATATTAGGAGTGGCTCACTCTGCGATTTCGCGACACGGCTACTAGTACCAATTTTTTCCCCTCTGGAGGGGCTTAGCCAGAGAACAGGAATTATGCATAGAGAGAGATGGTTGGATGCAGTGCATTCCGTCCAGTGGTCGGACCCGAATGCTAATTTTGTTAGAAAGTACATAGTACTACTTATTTTGTGGTGATATCTACATTACAGTAATAAGTACCTGGCAGTGGCGTGGCGTCCAAACAACTCGATTCCTACCGGCTTGCCTAATATCAGGCGTTTGACCACCTTATTCTAGAGCTCTTAAGGAAAATGTACACCAAATCTGCACCGGCTTGCCCTAGGATATCTTTTACACCACGCCACTGGTACCTAGTACCTACTATGCAATATATATAAATTACTCACACCTAAATTTGCATTTGTTAATGGAAAACAAACAGTAAATTTTATGTTGTGGCTCTTAATAGTGACCAACAATGAACTTTTAAATGCTATTTTTTATTCACATCTTTAAAGTGCTTGTATAATAATAAAGCAATTGAAGTCTGTCAATACTTGGAAAGAACCAAGTGTACTTTGTATTTCTAAACAACCCTAGATAAAAAATTCTGAAGTTTTGTTGAAGCTCACTAAGTAACTTTTTACAGCAATTTAGAAAATATTGTCCCGTTACTACGGAATAAGTAATAGTACTACATACATACAGAAGTTTCTCTTTCTAGGGTCGATTTCAGAGCATTTCTTTTCATATGTGTAGGGCAAATATAGCAGCAAGCGGCGGTGATCACAGTTAACTTTTACTATAAACGATAGACGGTATCGAGGCTACACATGATTTAATCAAAAGTTGTCGTCACTCGATAGGTCTTCACGGTAAAACTCCAGTGACACTAATGAAGTTACAAAAAACGCCGGAAAAACGCCTGAACCTTTGTTAGAACAAAACTGATGTTCAGTGGCATTCTTATGTAATACTAGCATTTTCGATTGCATTGTCCCAAAAGAACTCTTTACCGGGATGTAAAGTATCCTATGTTTCAATCCAAGACTTGGTCTACTTCATGCCACAGCTTGATCCGTCCAGTTGTTACCCCGTTATTAGGTAACAAACATCCAAACATCTTCACAAACTTTCTCATTTATAATATTAGTGGGATTCTATAAAAATATGCAATTGGAAATGTAAGTAAAGTACCTGTGTTTCAATATACAATTGTCTTTATATACTTATAGATTATAGACATTTTTATTCTAATTTTTTTATGCGAAATCGAATATGTTCTTACATGGGGGTAGGGGGGCTCAAAACTGGCCAAAATCGTCCTTACGTAATTAATGAATGATCCTTTTGTTTGGTACAATGTAGGTATCATGTATTGTATGTGATGCCTACTGGTCCTTAGACTGTGCTAATAGCATCTATACAGAGTGAAACAATGCTGCTAACACAAACAGCTAGGCGCAGCGCATATATGTCGAATCTCAGTTTTTTTTCTATAGGTAGGTATATTTAGCAAAAAAAACTAAAATGAAAAAGAAAAAGGTTATTGGGAAAAGGAGCAGTATAATTCGTATAAATCTGTGGCGACACTGCTACCTAGCGACACTCGTTAGAAGAAGGCAGTTGACAGCAATTCCACGACAGATGGCGCTTACGTCAACGCCCATACAAAGACTGTCATCTCCATACAGTTCTACAACCCGCTATCGAAGTTTCTAAACCCAATTGCACAGCCCAATTCCAATATATAACACTTCCAACCATCTTCCTTCGGACCTCCGGTCCCCAGGCACAACACCCGCCTGGAGAGAGATCTCTCTATTGTCCTCTCTTCCACAAATCTAACTCGAGTCTACTCCGTATTAAAAGAAAAAACCGACCAAGTGCGAGTCGGATGCGCACACGAAGGGTTCCGTACCACCGTCGAGCAAAAAGACGCCAAAATAATAACGTTTCTTGTATGGGGAACCCCTTTTATTTTTAAGTTTATTTTGATTTCATTATTTGTTGTTATAGTGGCAAAAGGAATACACATTCTGTGCGAAATATCAAGTCTCTGCCTATTACGGTTCAAAATATAGAGCCCTGTGACAGACGGACAGCGGAGGCTTAGTAATAGGGTTCCGTTGACACCATTTGGGTACGGAACCCTGAAAAAAGATATAAGAATCCTTTACGGGCATAAGTTCGCCTTTGTGCACATTGATTGTTTGTTAATACGTAAATAAAAGAATAAAATGAGATAATTGTTTTTATTCTTTTAAGCCACACCTGGCCATAAAGTGGCTTTTTCTGCACGCTGTGCGTCCGGAAAAAGCCGCTTTCTGGCCAAGTGTAGACATAAAATGATGTACACAACACGGGAGGTAATAAAGAAAGCCCTCGATCGCGTATTTACGTCCCTCGCTTGCAGCTCGGGCCGCAAACTTCTGCGATCTTGGCCTTTCTTTATATTACCACCCTAGTTGTGTAATGTACTATTACGTGTAATAAACTGTTTGTTTACATACATACTAGAGTACAGACAATGGTAGGCAACTAGGCGTGTTGCAATACCTTTAACGTGATTGGTTCACGTGTTGCGACTTTGTTGGTAATCATAATCAATAGGACTTTTTCATCCTCTTTTTATGTTTTAATAGGCGTTCATTTGACCTTGATCCAACTTAACCCAAGTGATGATGCAGTCTGTAATGAGTTGAAAGGGCATGCTTACCTACGTATACCTAGCCTATTCATCATCGACTTTAATATATGTACGGGAAAAAGACATGCTGAAAGCTACTCTTTCGCTATCATGTTCTTCTTGTTTTTTAATTATGGCATAATTTTATTAGTCCGAATACCTACTCTTTCCGCATATCAGTTATAATTAAAGATGCAATTCTGTGGGTCCATTGAAAAGGGGTAGAAGTCACATTTATACCAGGTACAAAAGATCACAACTCTATTGTATGACTTTTGCACCTAGGTTATCATTAGACCCACAGAATTGACTTTTCAAAAGTACATAGAATTTTATTATCTTCAAAGTTACAAAGTAATAGCACAGCAGCAGCAATTGACTTTTCAAAATAATTATAAAAAAAACCCTAACCTATTCTAAATCACTTAAAGAATTACCGAAATGTTTTTCGTTCAAGCTAAAGACAAATTATGCGAATTATAAATTGGGACAAACTACTTTTTATTTGGACAAATTAAATTATGCCAAATAGAGGGAATCCTTGGTTATCATCATGTCTATATGTCCCTTGTTTTGGTAGGTTTTCTAAAACATCCACTTGTAAAGAGCATATTCCCAAGCTTTTTAGTTGCACTTTATCCCCCACCCCTTCGGCTCGCGTGGCAAATGCCTGTGACCTGAGAGAGGCATCCCATTGCCACTAGGAGAAACTATTTCTTATAACGTGTGTGTAATCTTAACAGAACGAAATGCGGTGTAAAAGCGCACACGGACCTTGTATGCGGTGTAGTCCAATATGGACTTTGGAGCTTAAGTTTAAGGTTTAAAGTTGATTGCACGTGAATCCTGACCATGTGGTGTGAAAACGGTTCCCATAGGAAGCCGCGCAGACGTCCGCATTTCACTAACTAGATGGTGCGACACGACCGCTGCCGATCTGTCGAGGCCGTCTAGCATGCTTCTATTGATTTGATGACACACAGCATGATTCTATTGTTTCTGATCATGATTCCATTGTGTGTTGCGTTTTTTTGTTCTTCGATTGTGTATTGTGTTAGCTCTGCAAAGCTCAGTTATTTATCGAGCGATCGAGTTTATAAATCGACTAGGGGATCGGCGTTAAATATGTTTGTAATTTGTATGCAAATTTTTTGACGATAACTTGAATACGTATCGTGTTTCTCTCTCCACCTGAGTCCCTTCTGGACTCCCTCTGCCCTCTTCTGCGTTTTATAACATCCTTCTCATCCTGATAGCTAGGCTGAGTGCTCGTGTGCGCCCCTCGCCGCGGAACCCATAGATCCGGCCAGGGCCTATTAAGTGATCCACATCATAAGTGTTGTTGTACATCTCTGAACGACTATAATAGTCCTTCCAATACCAATAATTGGTAAATGGTATCGTAGCTCCTGCAGCGCCTGTGTGCGAAATCTATAAAGGGCCTCTTTTTGTCGTCGTGTTTCGAATTTCGGTGCCTCTACTGCCTTGGCGCCTTGTGTGCGCACACTTTGCACACAGGGGCGATGCGGCCCTGCATATATCGGTGACTGTGTGCCTGAGTCAGAGATGGGCATTAATCGATTAATTTTTTAGTCAACTAATCAATCGATTAAAAAAATCAATCGTACAAAATTAGTCGCGATTGATTTAATCGCGTAATCGCGATTAAATCAATCGACGGAGTATGCGATTAACGATTGATCAATTTTAATTTCAATCGACTAATTTCACGATTAACTCTCGATTAAAAATTGGAACACGCACGTTACAAAAAAATAATGTGTTTACATTTTGAAAAATCATTCTAGCAGGTATGGTATACTGTGTGATATAAACTTGTTCTAGTAACACAAGATGGTTTTTACAGTGCAGTACCTTATTAGTACATTGTGTATCAAGGGCGGTAAGTAACTTTACCGTTCCGCTCCGTTGTGAGGAAATCTAATTAAAATTAACCTTACTTAACCTAAATAAAATTATAAAACAGACAGTGACATTAGTGACATATATCCATAGACATTGCGAATGTCAATTCACGTTCGGAAACCATAGCGGTAAAGACCTAAAACGGTTGATTTTATAATTGCAAAATACTGAAATACACTATTTGTGACGTTCCGCAGGAAAAGGTACCTTATGGAGGGTCGGCACTTACGTCGTGTAGCATCAAATTAATATAGGAGTGCCGTTAATAACAGCGTAAGCGCCTACCCGCCATAAGGTACCTTTACCTGCGGAACGTCACATTTAAACATTTAATTATTGTTACAGAAATATGTGTTTACATGTATTTGCAATAACAGTTCTCTTTAAATAAATATTTCAGTGATAAAAGTTAAAAAAGTAAGTTGGCGTTTCCTTTGAAGATGACAAATAAGAGTAAAACAGAAACAACGTATTCAAATTAAAACGGCCCGCAAAACCTACGTGTAACAACACCATTTTCGAGCAAGTGTGATGAAAAGACCTTTATAGTCTAGGATCTCCTACATAAGGTAAGGGTTTATGGCTTAGATGAAGCACAGGTAGATTATTAGAAAGAGAAAGATGTATAAAAGAGTGAAAAAACCTCTTTACTTACCCGTCCTATGTGATGTTTACTAGTTTGTTTCTATTCGCAAATACAGTAATTAGTCACTTCACTTTCATTGAACGTTGTAAATTACTAGATAAAGCATGGGGACGTCCCTTTGACACATCTGGTAAAAACTGACGAGTACGTTGGCGTGTTATTTATCAAGCTAGAAGCACGAACATAATATGCTTTATGCCACACCTGGCCATAAAGTGACTTTTTCTGGCCAAGTGTAGACATAAAATGATGTACACAACACGGGAGGTAATAAAGAAAGCCCTCGATCGTATATTTACGTCCCTCGCTTGCAGCTCGGGCCGCAAACATCTGCGATCACGGCCTTTCTTTGTATTACCACCCTAGTTATGTACTACTCTTTCGTCCAGCCCCAGGCATTGTTAGAGAAATCTGTCAACACTCAACGTAACTCGAAACTTAGACTTGCATAAAAAAAAACATTCCTTATATGAATCGAGAGAAAATTAGTCTGATTAATTAATCGATTAAAAATTTAGTCGCTGGTTATTAATCGACGATTGATTTAATCGACGATTGATTTAATCGTGACTAAATTAGTCGAAACTCTTACGATTAAGATTGATCAATCGTCATTTTTAATCGTTAGTCGCGATTGAATAGGTTAATCTCAATCGCTAATCGTTAGTCGATTAAATTTTGCCCATCACTGGCCTGAGTAAACCACCTCAACTCCGTGTGCAAGCGAGTGTTGCTACTGTTTCAGGCCCTCCACGACCAATTGTAGCCTTTAAGGTCCTAACGTCCTCCATGAGTTAGCTTCTGCGTATCAGAAGTAGAGTATTGATTATCCTTACTGATATCTTCGTCAAATCTCTTTTAGCCGCAACCGTTTTTCTACCAAATTTTGGAAAGAAGAAGGGACGAAATCGCGGGATCACTGTTCGGGGGGAACTACTAGTATTAAATTAACTACTAAATCGTGGGAATACCCAATAAGTGTAAAATCATTTTAAGTTGAAACTATACAGGGTGGGAGGGACTATACCGACATACTTTAGCCATGAATTCCTGGTGGTGTGACGAGTAAAAAATGTTATATCAACATGGGTCGAATATTGTCATTTTACATTAATAGTCTTATGGAACAAAATAAATCAGTAAATTAAGCCCCTCGTTATAAACATGTCCTTACTGGCTGAAAAGTTATCAAAAAGAAAAAAAAAAGCTAAAATGGAAACGAAAGGTCAATTTTTTGGCCTCGTAGTCGCTTACCATCAAATACTGCGAAGGTTAATTCCTGTTTAGTTAAAGGATTTTAAAAAAATAGTAAAGGTATCTTAGTCACATTTATTAGGGCTTGTTACACACTTGGGAATTTTCATTTACAAAATAATGAATATCTCGGAAAGTAAGCGTTTTTCGACTATACATCACATAACATTTTTTACTCCTAATAGTTGTTAGAATCTATAGTTACAGTTTGTCGGTATAGTCCCTCCCACGCTGTATATAGATGTAGCAAGATGAAAAAAAAACTCACAGCCCTAGATTTAAAAATCGACGCTTTATTAAGAAATAATTTCACGCTACAGAGTACAGACTCGGAAACCCTAGCATGCTAGTACGACTGCACGAGGTCTGCATTGCAATTGCAAGCCATGTCATTGAACTCATGTTTACATTGTTATTTTTAAAATGACGCTCTCAATTACATTGGTAACCATGTGTCTTTCCTTTAACATTAGTTCTTAGCATTAGCTGGATCCGGCTATACTTCGATGCGTTTCGTTCCAAGTTCGCATCCGTTCCTCTCACTCTCCTGTTAAACAATATTTGAGTAAGCGGAACGGCGCGAAATTAATTTGGTACAAAGAGCTTCGCAGTATTGCTCTGTACTCCATGCATTAATATCTAACAGGATAAAACGCATCAGATATTATTACAGGTGAACGTACGGTCCTCTAATTTCAATCCTAGTCCTCGGCCGCTGTGGAAGTAGGTATAGCATACTAAGACGTAAACGCAACGTTTCCTAAGTCAAAAGGCTCCAATTCCTTGATTTTACAGCCTGCGTTATATTCATTCTTGTTTCGTCTAATTTTTCTAAGAACCTTCTGACGGATAACGCACGTTTGTTCTCTATACTGAAAAAATGCAACCAAACCTAGGTTTGGTTTGGGTTAGGGCTTCCAAAGCAAATCCGGGTTTTGTTGGGTTCACGGTATTGGCCATACAAAAAATCCTGGGATTAGAAGCCCTACTTTGGATCAAGTATTTTATATACCAGGTGTTGCCTGTACTAGAAGCAAATAATTAAAACATAGATTGTACTCCTCAAACTGAACAACATTTGTTCAGCGACATTTAAAAATAACTTACGTTTTAATTTTTAGTACCCTTTAATGTTTTTTGGAAACCGCAATGTAAAGCGATGTTTTTTTATGTGTGTAGTGTGACAAAGGACGTCAATTAGACTGATTTTAACGTACATTGAAAATACCATTTAATTTGTATGAAAAAGATAAAATCTAAAGTTTACATAATTTTTAAAAGTTGTTGAACGAAAGTTTTATTGTTTGATGAGTAGAATCTGCGTTTTAATTATTTGCTCCTGTTACAGGCAACACCGGTATAGAAATGATATAATTATTATTTGTCAAGTAGGTCAATAAAAATCTCAAGTATATTACATTGATTACAGACTTCAAACAGAATACAGTAAGCTTATGATGCTACACTTTGTCACGCGATAAATAATTGATAAAGCATCCCTCACGTTCTGACAATATGTGTGTGAGAGTGACGGATGCTTTATCATTTATTTATCACGTGACAAAGCATAGCGTCATAATTAAGCCTACAGGAACAGCTAAATGGGTCGTTTTCAAAAAAAGATGTCCGTAGTTAGGCCTTAAAGGCCAACGCACACCGGCTGCGTGTGCGTTGCGTGCACGCAGCAGCTCCTTGACTTTGTGCGTAACGCGTTCAAAATGGCGGCTCAAAGTCAAGGAGCTGCAACGCGTACGCGACGCGCACGCATCCGGTGTGACCCGGCCTTAATTAAACAATATCTTCATTGTGATAATCTTTGACGTGCTTAACTGCAGAACTATGCATGCTATACATTAATTTAACATATTTAGGTTAAGTAATACTATTGCATTTAAGTATAATTTTTGATTGAATTTGACTGACCCTCAGCAGTGGTCTCCTCTTTTAAAAGGAGCCAGTAAACTTGCCCTTGCGACCTACTTGCAGAATAAAGTTCATTATTTCATTATTATTATTAAATGTTGATCTTGTTCCTTAAACGACCCAAATTGAATCAAAAATATCAATAGTATTGTGAGATGACACGATTCTATGTAGGTATTTGGCAGACTACATAAAATGTTTGTACAGTTAATTATCAGTTAGTTATATTGACATCTTACATTTTATTGTTCTAACAATAGAACTGACCACACACCATTCATTACGCCATCGGCACAGTTCTCAAGAAATCCTGAATCCGTTTTCTTTAACATCTAGCCGATAATTAAAACCTGCTTCCTTGTATTACCGCACTCCATTATCGGTATGCGAACAATACAACCCATTAGGTACATTTGGTGGGACGATGTATGAAAATATAGCCGATATACGACTAATCTGTTCTGAGCTACTTTGATTGTCATTATTCACAATCTGTGGTGCCATAATAATGGTATAGATCGGCCATTCTCACAAGTACTCGTATGTCTGCGGTCACCTAATTACCGCCACGCTGTTTTCTTACTAAATGTATGGAGACGCGGTAATTAGACGAAGTCATACTTCGTGAGAATGGCCGAGATGTAGAAAACGGTCTTAAACTTGAACTGACGTCGTGAATTATACATCAGTAAATCAGTGGTCGGAAAAATTGTCATATCATAACTAAAGCTTTTTTAATCGACTTCAAGAAATGGTGGAGGTTCTCAGTTGGTTGGATTTTTCTTTAGTGTATTTTCCTCGATTACTCGAGGACTGCTGGACCAATTCGGAAAATTCTATTTTTCTCTGAATTCCCATTGAAACCAAATCAGGATCTGATGTTGAAATCTTGGAGGAATCTGGGGAACTCTTCAAATATACGTATATAGCGGAAAGAAAATTCAAATCGACCTTTTTTAAAGTCGAAGAAAAACCATATCCGTTCGATCATTTTGATGCTGTAACGTTATTTTTGGATTCAGAGTTGAACAAATAGATTATTTCTACAACTATTTTCCTTGAAGTATCAGTGTTATAGTCACACCTTTGATAATAAGGTTCTACTCGTATATATTATAAACTAGCATTTTCCCGCGGCTTCGCCCGCGTTGTTCCCGTTATTGTCCCTAAGGAACTCTTTACCGGGATATAATGTATCCTATGTTTCAATCCAGGACTTGGTCTACTTGCATGCCAAATTTCAGCTTGATCCATCCAGTTGTTACCCCTTTATAAGGTAACAAACATCCAAATATCCAAACATCTTCACAAACTTTCGCATTTATAATATTAGTGGGATTTATAACGCATAACTAAAGGGTTTCTATCACGACACGATATAACGACATCCTACCTACGTATAAATATTTAACAGGAATGCAAGTCTCGTGTCCATATTGCATGTATCGCACGTGTATACTTAATGCCATGTTAATTGTATGTGAGAAACATTTATTATGAAGTCCATTTATTATGTATGAAACATACAGACACAATCTCTTTGTTTTAAATTGGTCTGCAGGTAGTTGTCACCCTCTTAACACAGCTCTTACTTAATAGGCTTGACGACTAAAAAAACTGTTTAGTTACACAATTTTTTTTTTGTTTGACAAACAAAAAACGATGAGGATACAGTGCAAGCTTAGAAGTTTCGAGTGACGTCACTCGTTGGTACAATTTTTTCACCTAGGAGTGACGTCACAAAGCCCCCACTCCGGAAGTTTGATGATTTATACCAGCGGTCGGCAACCTTTTAGCAGCCAAGGGCCACATAGTAGCTAACGAAATTGACGCGGACCGCACTTTGTTAATATTTGTAACTTTATAGAATTCTGAATATAACAACCTTTAGGAAGGATATATCACTCGGGTAAAAATTAAAAGGCTGTAAAGAAGGAGACTTGAAATGTTGGAGCTATTATTTTATGGACGTTTTAGGTAAACTATAATTGGCACAATGTGATATTCTAGGACAGAGTCAAGTATAGTAAGTGCGTAAGAGAGAGAGAGAGAGAGTCTCCTAAAGCTAGTTACATCTATTTAACATGTAATATTAGCAAACAATTACCTACCCGATTCCGTGCCTCAAAAAGTTGTAGGTATACAGTAACGTAGAGTTACTGTTAATCCTCACATTACAAGTCATTAATTACTTATTATTCGCTAGGATCCGTATTTTTTTACCCTACCCGTAGCTTAACTCGTAACAGACTCATGACATATAGTCGGATTACGCTAAATTTGCGGAGGTCGAAAACTGGTTTTATTAAAAATATATATATGGCAACATGGAGAAACTACAGCAAAAGGATGATTTAATCTTGGTACTGGGCAATAATTCTTCCCTTTATTACCAGTGGCGTGGCGTATAATATATTCTTGGGCAAGCCGGTGCAGATTTGGGTTACACCGGTGCAGGTTTGAGCACGTTATTCTACGTGCTCAAATGCCTGATATTAGGCAAGCCGGTAGGAATCGAGTTCTTTGGACGCCACGCTACTGGTGTCTACATACCTACCAGTAGCGTGGCGTCCAAAGAACTCCATTCCTACCGGCTTGCCTAATATCAGGCATTTGAGCACCTTATTCTACAGCTCTTAAGGAAAATGAACACTAAACCTGCATCGGCTTGCCCTAGGATATATTTTACGCCACGCCACTGATACCTACTGAAATAAATATCTGCGTCACTTTGCAGACATCGATCTAGATTGCGATGTGTTCAATTCAAATCAAAGGTCTTGGATAATTTCTATGTATTGAAATATTATATTTAAATATGTAAATGTATAAAGCATTGCTTAGGTATAAATATAGTCTTAAGTATATTTACGGCTGTTATCCTAAATACCAATAAAATAAAAAAAAATAAAAAAAAGCATTGGTGGGGTGGGGACTAGATCGAATTGTGCAAGACTGTCCTGAAGAATTATTTCAGTAGCTACGTAGTACGTATACACAAACGGAAAGATATTTGCCAAGTATCAAGACTAATTAATCATCATTATTATGATATTGCCATGTGCATTTTTTTAATAAAACCTTTTTTTGACCTCTTCAAACATAGCGTAGTCGCACTCTAGCAGACATACGTAACAGACCTATACATTTAGTTAATAATATTCCAGTCAGCTGTTACCAGGCGGGAACCGGTCGAACGGTCGTTACTTATTGTGGAGCCAACAGTCTGATGATCACGAAAACGTTTGCCAACTCGAAATATACGGGCTATATATACTCATACATAACACATACTTATTTGCTCCTACTATACTAATCGCCATACAGTTTTTCTTGAACTATTCACGTATCTACTTACAAGTTTGTACGGAACCCTCGGTGCGCGAGTCCGACTCGCACTTGACCGGTTTTTTTTAAAATGTGGCCGTTTTGATACTTTTGATACATTTCATACATTCAACCTCAATAGTAGCTGAGCCGCGGTCCTGTGCTCAAATTGTAGGTACCGGACCGCGGTACTAAAGTGTCCAGCTACTTTTGAGGTCGACTGTACGATCTATTTTAAATATAAAACTAACGATGTGTTGATCCTCCTAATGACTCACTCTTCTATAAACCACGCGTCTTCTAAAATGAGATAACAATTGACTGTATACCTAATGGATATACAATTTAATTAAACGATGTTCCTTCCTATCATTACGGTGCGAATCGATTTTCTGATGTGATTTAACATCTAAACAAGTGAATAACTTAAAAATATTTTAGATTAAGGTCACAGTATAATAGCAGTAAATTTTCTTCTTACAATCCAAAATAATTTATAATTTTAGCAAAAAAAAACCGTTAAGTTTCAAATTATGCTAATAGATGGCGCTAACCTCAAAGGCCCAATTGCACATCAATTCTGCTTTTTAGGGTTACGTACCTCAAAAGGAAAAATGGAACCCTCATAGGATCGCTCGTGGTGTGTCTGTCTGTTTGTCTGTCTGTCTGTCACAGCCAATTTGCTTCGAAGGTACTGGACCGATTGAATTAAAATTTGGTACAGTATATATTAAAGTCAATAACCCAACCACGGACGTGTAACGGTAGATTTTAAACATGGGGCCACTTTTGGGGGGTCTGCTAGAAAATTGAAAAAAAAAAGTTAGCAAACTACAATATCAAATAAAAGACTCACTGTGAGAATCTCAAATATATATTTTTTATAATTTTTATATAAATAGTTTTGAAGTTATTTAAGAAAAGAGGCAAAAATTTGCCATCCCCCCGATAAGGGGGATCTCTTATCTCCGAAACTATTGGACCTAAAACTTTGAAAATATACGAAAAATAGTCCTACACCTATTGATAACAGGAACATTTATAAGAAGTCTGTGCAATAAAGTATAATTGTGTTGTATTGTTTTGATTTGAACGTACGGAACCCTCTCCACGCGAGTCTAACTCGCACTTGTCCGGTTTTTTAGACTTCTCATGTCATTTCGCGCAGTGATCAAAGGTATCAAGCTATAGTATACACACTGTAAATATAATTGATGCCGTAGAAGCAACCGATGACCCTCTTTATGTTTGTATGGAAAACCGACCGACTCGAATCACCTTATGGCCGGTTCACATTATTCCAGTAGTATTCCAGTCCAGCAATCCAATCCAGTGCTGGAATGCTACTGGAATAATGTGAACCGACACTGGAATGCACTGGAATGTACCCATTCCAGTGAGCATTCCAGTCCAGTGACTGGAGAGACCGTCAAATTTCATTCCAGCTCACCCAATCCAGCGCCACTAGAATAGTGTAAACCAGCGGTCGGCAACCCGCGACCCGCGGGCCGCATGCGGCCCGTGAACCGCTCACTTGCGGCCCGCGAGCCTCTCTGGCTACTTTATATGTAAAGATTGATACATTCAGAATTGTATAAAATCACCAATTATTAACATAGTGCGGCCCGCGTCAATTTCGTTAGTTACTATGTGGCCCTTGGCTGCTAAAAGGTTGCCGACCGCTGGTGTAAACCGTCAATCCAGTGCTGGATTGAACGTGATATAGTGAATACGCGTGGTTGTTTTTGGTAACAGTCTTTAACAACTCTTAAAATACTGGAATAATGTAAACGATATGCTCCAGTCCACAACTGGACTGGATTAGCCCGCCGGATCACTGGACTGGAATAATGTGAACTGGCCATTAAACTAAAATATTTTTGGCTCTAGTAACAGTTTAGTCTAGTAGAGTCTAGTAGAGTTTTTTTTTGTATGTCATGGGAAAGGCAAACGAGCACACAGGTGACCTGATGGTAGGTCGATTCACAACTCACAAGAGCTGGCGCGGATTTTGTATGCAGCCAGTGCTTATTTCTAGGGATGTAACGATACATGATTCTGCCGATACGATACCGATACCGATATTTGTAGTAAATTATCGGCGATACCGATACCGATATCTTAGCTAACTAATGAAGTATGAACTTCAGATTTATTATTTCTATGTCCTTATTATACCTAAAATTTGGCTATATTTAACAGAGAGTCAACCTTGAAGGTGTAAAGTAAAAATAAATAAAATGTCAACACAATTTTTTATTTATTTATTATGAACGAAATATATAATTAACATAGTAATTATTATTGCACAAGGTAATAGACCAATATATAAATTAAATCAGTAATTGAAATTACTTTTTGCAGATTTTTTTCATACAACGAATTCTTTTCGCGCTGTTCAAATATCGGTTTTATATAATCGGCGATACCGATATATCGGCGATACCGATATATCGGTATCGTTACATCCCTACTTATTTCATATTAAATCCGCGCCAGCTCCTGTAAGTAACTTCTGAGGCCCATGGACATTTGCAATCTACTAAACTATTGCCTATTGACACATAAGAGTAAAAGGCAGCCTCAAGATTTTCAATTGACTACAAATTGCTTCATTATTGAGCATTATGCAGTGTCGTGAATAGAAACTAATATAAATAAAAGTAAATAAGGAAATAGCTTTAACCTTAAAGGTGTGTTTAAATCACGTCACGTTCATGTTATTAAGCTAAGGGCAAACAGCTTAGTTAGATACTGACGCTTTGTGATTTAATAGATTAGGACTTAGGAGGGCGTCACATATTTGGCAACGTTCGCCGAAAAGGTAAACAAACTCATTGGCATATTGGACCATCCTTTAATTACGTAATAGAGCATGCAATTCCGGAATTCTGGAATCTCGAAAAACCGGAAACCGGTATTCCGCCTTATTTTCCGGTACTACAATACCGGTATTAAAAAGGACCAATACCGAAATACCGGAATTCCGGTTTTACTCTTTGTTATACTCATTATGTAATTAAAATCTGGGGGCACGGCAGTGCCCCCGCCAAGTCGAGCAAAACAAAGGCACGGCCGTACCGTCCTTTTCTCGAAGCCATTCAGGCCATTTTCAGGCTCCCGTATCATTCAATTTGAACGTGTAGTTTAAGAACTATTGCATCAAAGTTCCTTAGTTTTGTCACTGACTCACCGACTGACTGACTGACTGATGATCATCATAATTCTAAGGTACTTCTAGCAGACCTACAAACTCCAAATTTTTTCGAGTTTGTATGGAACTTCGCTTCTAACTCGCACGCAAATCGCAAGTGTGATAAGGCTAAGGCCCCCCGCGCACTAGGCAGCCTGGCAGCGGCAGCCAGTAAAACATATGACGTTGTATTGTATGGGAGCCCGCGCACTAGGCAGCCAAACATTTTCATATTTATATTCGACTGGCTGCCGCAGCCTGGATGCGCAGCCAGGCAGCCTAGTGCGCGGAGGGCCTAAGGCTCTAAATTACTTGGTAAATTATTGTTTTTTAACTACCTCCATGTAGTCTTCATCTCATTAGAGTTAACATCTACTTTTTCGAGGAGACAAATGGGAAAAATCTAAGCCCAAACTGGGATAATGGTAATGTTTATAATTTACTTGCATATTTATTTACTGTATGGAAATCATGGGCAAATGTAAACGGTTTTCATACCTATAAGCCAAATTACGCTTGTTGTATACAATACAAGTAAGCAAAACTAGCTTTGGGGTTTTACCTACTGTGATAAGTAAAAATATCATCGGTGTGCAAATCACGGGTTTTGCCATTGGCAGGTCACCAGTTTTTTGTCACGACATTGACAATAGTCACTGAGGCTTGATGATTAGAGACCGGATTTGAAGTAGCGATCTCAATATTGATATGGATATGACTAGTGCAATTTGTTAAATACATGTCATGTTGGTTATATGTGAGCGTTTTCAAAAAAAAAATACCGGGGTAGCTAATTTCTCAAAATATGGACTTTTGAGGTTTTTCTGGCTCAGAATCGTTAGTACATTCGAACCTTATACGTAAAAAAAAGTGTCCCAAAATTTGTATGGGATTTTTGTCTTTCCCCTACGTCACGTTCATACAAACACTATGCAAAATGGTGACGTAATGGAAAAAAAATTGGGACACTTTTTTTACGTATAAGGTTCGAAAGTACTAACGATTCTGAGCCAAAAAAACCTCACAAGTCCATATTTTGAGAAAGTAGCTACCCCGGTATTTTTTTTTGGCAAACCCCCATATGTGGTCTTAATTTTTACTGTGCATTGTGCAGAAAAAATATTAAAGAAGAAGAACTTAGAAAAATAAACTACTTATTTCAAAAATTAACAAACAATGTTTTTATTTATTATCACCATATTTTTTGCCCAATATTTACAAAAGCTTCCAAAAAGGTTTTTACTTTTTTGTTCCGATAAAAAATAATAAATTATACCAGTCATATTCATATCCATATTAATATTGAAATCGCTACTTCAAATCCGGGCTCTATTGATGATACAATAAATACAATACAATCATACTTTATTGCACACCAAAAGATAAATTACAATGCAAACTTATACAAGAACAGTGGTAAACAATAGGCGGTCTCATCGCTAAAGAGCGATCTCTTCCAGACAAGCTTTGGGTAGCGGAGTTGATATAAAATAACAAAAATAAATGAGTAGGTGAGGAATAAACGATTACGATGATTATACATATTTATAAAAATACATAGAATATACCTACCCAAGTATAACCTTCCTTGTCATAACATAATAAGCCATATCTCATTAAGGTTTCAGAAAATAAGCCTCTTTCTGTGACTGGAATATATTGACCTGGGTACATAACATATCACTTAACTATGTTTTAGCCTATGCCTAGAATGGTCGATAAAGAAAAATAGCCTTTTAAAGCCCTTAACTTTGGTGACGTTTGACGTCCACAGGTAAGACGCGAAAACACAACTCACATTTAAGGAAATCGTAGGTAACGAAACTTGCTAAACATTATAATATGTTTAGCAAGTTTCTACACCTATAATTACAGATATTACAATAATTGTAATATCTGAATTAGACATACAATGAATATGACGCGATTGACGTCGTCATGCATAGTTTTGTTATATTATGTTGCCATGAATTTGCGATGTCCGTTCCATGAAATTACCGCATAGACAGTCACATACGACATTTTGCTTCCAAGCTTTAAATATTAGTTTTAGTACAGAAATTTCTAGAGAATTTATATTTGGACGTAAATTATTGTATAGTCTGTTGTTTCATTTCCGGATATTTCAAGTACATAGATGGTTGCTATGTAACGTGACGTAACTACGTAAGTCATCGTGCTGGTAGGTTTAAGTATACCTATTATACTAAGTACTGTATCGAATTAAGAAAATCGGTCATGTGCGAGTCGGATTGCAACACGAAGGGTTCCGTACCGCCGTCGAGCAAGAAACGCCAAAAACACTTCTTGTATGGGGCCCCTTTTAATTTAATTTTGTTTTTATTATTTTTCGTTATAGCGGCAACAGAAATACACATTTTGTGAAAATTCGAAGTCTCTACCTATTACGGCACGAAAGATACAGTCCTGTGACAGATGGATAGATGTCGGCCATTCTCCAGAAATATATCGGCGGTCACCTAATTACCGCGTCGCTGTTTTCATACTAAATGTATGGAGACGCGTGAATTAGACGCAGACATATTTCTGGAGAATGGCCGATGTACAGAGGGGCAGACGGCCAGCGGAGGCTAGTAGTATAGTAGAAATTATTACGCAGCGAATTTTCTAATGTCTAGTCTACGCGCACTTTTTACGACCGGAAAAATATTTATTAACTTTCAGTTATCAAAAAAAAAGACTTTATATTTTTAGAGTTCCGTACCCAAAAGGATGCCAACGGAACCCTATAACCAGAGTAGGTACACAGAGTAAGTTCACTCCGAAGAAAAGGTACATCGGCGCGCCGGTCATCACGCTCTGCAGCCCGCGCACACTCATTCATAGTAAATAAAGACTAGAGATTAGAAAATTCACTGCGTAATAGATAACTTCAAATATTTAGTAAATTGAATTCTTAAAGTTAATTCAGAGTCTCATCGTCAACCTCGACTTTGATATATTAATTTGATCCGTAAACAACAACAGGTCGTAAGCAAAAAGCTGTATTTTTATCAATAGCAAAATAACATTTAAGTAGTTACTAACATAGTATGCGGAAAGTAACGCCTGAATTCATTATTTTCATTCAATACGTCATAAAGTATGCAACAAAAAACATAATCAATGAATGATGCAAAAACGACAGTAGACTTGTAAATCTGCATCATTTGCTAACAGTACAATCATCAGACGTGATTAACGTTGAATTGATCAATTTGCCATTAGCATACATGACGCCGACCTAGGTTAACTAACGCGACATTATGATTAACATATCTACAAGGCGGAACTGAGAATGTCATTTTGTAATATTGCAGCACGGTTAGCACAATACGGCTGCGACACGTCTCGCGCGCGATGTAACACGTAACAGCCAATGAGAGCGCGCGTATAGGTAGTTTCACGAGAGTTGAGGTGAATGATTACACACAGCCACATGAAGTACTTATTGCAAAAAAGTGAATGAATGAGTGAGTAAATAAACACAAGGCTATAGTTTAAACAAACTTTTTGGTCTATCTTGCAATTCACTGATGAACCTGCTATCGGTATAAGAAAAGAACAGTTATTTCAAAATCCCGCTGTCATTACATGACAGTGTTGTTGTGTGCGTGGCCTCAACTCCCGTGAAATTACCTATACCAGTGTGCTAAGTATAATAGCAATAATTTTCCTTCCTACAATAGGTACATCGTGCGCTTGAATGTGTGCGCGCCGTGTACGAACGCACTACAAGCAAAGAAATAAGAATGCGTAAAAATGCTCCGGTATGGATCGCACTCACACAGACGTGCTATCGGGCGTGTGTGAATACGTGTCGCGCGCTCCTAAACGACCGAAGCTAGACTACTTGTTCGTCTTTATACTTTGATTGTGTTGCCGAGTGCTGCATATGGCCAGTTCACATTATTCCAGTAGCATTCTAGTTCAGCAATCCAATCCAGTGCTGGAATGCTACTGGAATAATGTGAACCGACACTGGAATGCACTGGAATGTACCCATTCCAGTCCAGTGACTGGAGAGACCGTCAACTTTTCATTCCAGCTCACCCAATCCAGCGCCACTGGAATAGTGTAGACAGCAGTGGCGTGGCGTTGAAGAAATCCTTGGGCAAGCCGGAGCAGCTTTGGCTTCGATTTTCTTTAAAAGCAGTAGAATTGAGCTTTGGCTTCGATTTTCTTTAAAAGCAGTAGAATTGAGTGCTGAGCTGCCTAATATTTGGCAAGCCGATGGGAATCGAGTTCTATGGACGCCACGCCACTGGTAGACAGCCATTCCAGTTGCAATCCAGTGCTAGATTGAACGTTTAACAGTGAATATTTTGAATTTCTAATACAGCTACTCTTAAAAGACTGGAATAATGTAAACGATATGCTCCAGTCCACAACTGGACTGGATTAGCCCGCTGGATCACTGGACTGGAATAATGTGAACTGGCCATACAGATGCGCCTTCCGGGTTATTCCCACCTGTTACCATACCACCAAATTGATTTAGTGGTAACAGCTAGGAATGTTTTCCCATCTGTTACCTCTAAAACCATACATTTGGTGGTAACAGGTGGGAATAACCCCGCTTTCCCTTGTGTCGCGTCGCAGCGCGGGACATTTCGTAGCCACCTTGTGCTACAAACAAATGCAGGTCGTTGTAGTCCTCCCTCTCCTCCCTGACCACTCCATAGGATAGTGTTAAAATAATAGTAACACAAATTGTGGCAGGTAATTATGATCGAATATCATGGTAGCAAAATTATAAACCTACTTTTTTTAGGTATGTACACCAAAACATTACAATAAGATAACTAAAACCAACAATCATATAGACAGCGTTTCTGCGTTGAATTGCTAGGTATAGCATAGCGAGTCTGTGCGTCGTGCCGCGTGCGTCTGTGTAAATCTGTAAATACGTGTCGCGCTCTCCTAAACGGCCGAAATCGTACTCCTTGGTTGTCTTTATACATTGATAAAGTATAGTCAAGTCAATAACGGTATCTCAAAAAGTTTCCATAACTTATCATACTTCAAAAGAGCCCTTGAAACGGTAAAAGATGATTCGATATAAGTCTGCGTGGGTCGTTGACTTGCAAAAACTTGCTTTCAGAATTATAAGCAAATGTAGGCCTTATGGAAATTCTATAAGGTTCATCATATCATGTTGTAATTATTTACTTGCCTTAATAATAAATCCCAGTCTTAAAATGATGATCATCATTCGTCATGCAAAAAATTATGGATGTCAGCATACAAATGGAGCTTTAGTGTGGTATAAATTGAGTTTCTAAAGAGGTCGTTGACTCCAGCCTATGGCTGAGTGTTGAATTAAGCTGACATATGTCCATTAACTATCTTTGATCTGATGCTTACCGTAGTCATAATTAGTTTGGTAAACATTAATTGTATTCGGTAAACATAACAAGCAAAATAAGATCCGCGCAAGCAGCAACATTTACCGATTCGGGGTAAGAAAAGTGGTGAAAAAATGTAATCACGATAATACAGAGAAAGTAACTATACAATTCACATAAGGTCAAAAAATTACAATATATTCCTAAGGCGGAGACGAGCGGAGGAGAATTATTTATTATTTATTTATATCTCATTAAGGTTTCAGAAAATAAGCCTCTTTCTGTGACTGGAATATATTGACCTGGGTACATAACATATCACTTAACTATGTTTTAGCCTATGCCTAGAATGGTCGATAAAGAAAAATAGCCTTTTAAAGCCCTTAACTTTGGTGACGTTTGACGTCCACAGGTAAGACGCGAAAACACAACTCACATTTAAGGAAATCGTAGGTAACGAAACTTGCTAAACATTATAATATGTTTAGCAAGTTTCTACACCTATAATTACAGATATTACAATAATTGTAATATCTGAATTAGACATACAATGAATATGACGCGATTGACGTCGTCATGCATAGTTTTGTTATATTATGTTGCCATGAATTTGCGATGTCCGTTCCATGAAATTACCGCATAGACAGTCACATACGACATTTTGCTTCCAAGCTTTAAATATTAGTTTTAGTACAGAAATTTCTAGAGAATTTATATTTGGACGTAAATTATTGTATAGTCTGTTGTTTCATTTCCGGATATTTCAAGTACATAGATGGTTGCTATGTAACGTGACGTAACTACGTAAGTCATCGTGCTGGTAGGTTTAAGTATACCTATTATACTAAGTACTGTATCGAATTAAGAAAATCGGTCATGTGCGAGTCGGATTGCAACACGAAGGGTTCCGTACCGCCGTCGAGCAAGAAACGCCAAAAACACTTCTTGTATGGGGCCCCTTTTAATTTAATTTTGTTTTTATTATTTTTCGTTATAGCGGCAACAGAAATACACATTTTGTGAAAATTCGAAGTCTCTACCTATTACGGCACGAAAGATACAGTCCTGTGACAGATGGATAGATGTCGGCCATTCTCCAGAAATATATCGGCGGTCACCTAATTACCGCGTCGCTGTTTTCATACTAAATGTATGGAGACGCGTGAATTAGACGCAGACATATTTCTGGAGAATGGCCGATGTACAGAGGGGCAGACGGCCTGCGGAGGCTAGTAGTATAGTAGAAATTATTACGCAGCGAATTTTCTAATGTCTAGTCTACGCGCACTTTTTACGACCGGAAAAATATTTATTAACTTTCAGTTATCAAAAAAAAAGACTTTATATTTTTAGAGTTCCGTACCCAAAAGGATGCCAACGGAACCCTATAACCAGAGTAGGTACACAGAGTAAGTTCACTCCGAAGAAAAGGTACATCGGCGCGCCGGTCATCACGCTCTGCAGCCCGCGCACACTCATTCATAGTAAATAAAGACTAGAGATTAGAAAATTCACTGCGTAATAGATAACTTCAAATATTTAGTAAATTGAATTCTTAAAGTTAATTCAGAGTCTCATCGTCAACCTCGACTTTGATATATTAATTTGATCCGTAAACAACAACAGGTCGTAAGCAAAAAGCTGTATTTTTATCAATAGCAAAATAACATTTAAGTAGTTACTAACATAGTATGCGGAAAGTAACGCCTGAATTCATTATTTTCATTCAATACGTCATAAAGTATGCAACAAAAAACATAATCAATGAATGATGCAAAAACGACAGTAGACTTGTAAATCTGCATCATTTGCTAACAGTACAATCATCAGACGTGATTAACGTTGAATTGATCAATTTGCCATTAGCATACATGACGCCGACCTAGGTTAACTAACGCGACATTATGATTAACATATCTACAAGGCGGAACTGAGAATGTCATTTTGTAATATTGCAGCACGGTTAGCACAATACGGCTGCGACACGTCTCGCGCGCGATGTAACACGTAACAGCCAATGAGAGCGCGCGTATAGGTAGTTTCACGAGAGTTGAGGTGAATGATTACACACAGCCACATGAAGTACTTATTGCAAAAAAGTGAATGAATGAGTGAGTAAATAAACACAAGGCTATAGTTTAAACAAACTTTTTGGTCTATCTTGCAATTCACTGATGAACCTGCTATCGGTATAAGAAAAGAACAGTTATTTCAAAATCCCGCTGTCATTACATGACAGTGTTGTTGTGTGCGTGGCCTCAACTCCCGTGAAATTACCTATACCAGTGTGCTAAGTATAATAGCAATAATTTTCCTTCCTACAATAGGTACATCGTGCGCTTGAATGTGTGCGCGCCGTGTACGAACGCACTACAAGCAAAGAAATAAGAATGCGTAAAAATGCTCCGGTATGGATCGCACTCACACAGACGTGCTATCGGGCGTGTGTGAATACGTGTCGCGCGCTCCTAAACGACCGAAGCTAGACTACTTGTTCGTCTTTATACTTTGATTGTGTTGCCGAGTGCTGCATATGGCCAGTTCACATTATTCCAGTAGCATTCTAGTTCAGCAATCCAATCCAGTGCTGGAATGCTACTGGAATAATGTGAACCGACACTGGAATGCACTGGAATGTACCCATTCCAGTCCAGTGACTGGAGAGACCGTCAACTTTTCATTCCAGCTCACCCAATCCAGCGCCACTGGAATAGTGTAGACAGCAGTGGCGTGGCGTTGAAGAAATCCTTGGGCAAGCCGGAGCAGCTTTGGCTTCGATTTTCTTTAAAAGCAGTAGAATTGAGCTTTGGCTTCGATTTTCTTTAAAAGCAGTAGAATTGAGTGCTGAGCTGCCTAATATTTGGCAAGCCGATGGGAATCGAGTTCTATGGACGCCACGCCACTGGTAGACAGCCATTCCAGTTGCAATCCAGTGCTAGATTGAACGTTTAACAGTGAATATTTTGAATTTCTAATACAGCTACTCTTAAAAGACTGGAATAATGTAAACGATATGCTCCAGTCCACAACTGGACTGGATTAGCCCGCTGGATCACTGGACTGGAATAATGTGAACTGGCCATACAGATGCGCCTTCCGGGTTATTCCCACCTGTTACCATACCACCAAATTGATTTAGTGGTAACAGCTAGGAATGTTTTCCCATCTGTTACCTCTAAAACCATACATTTGGTGGTAACAGGTGGGAATAACCCCGCTTTCCCTTGTGTCGCGTCGCAGCGCGGGACATTTCGTAGCCACCTTGTGCTACAAACAAATGCAGGTCGTTGTAGTCCTCCCTCTCCTCCCTGACCACTCCATAGGATAGTGTTAAAATAATAGTAACACAAATTGTGGCAGGTAATTATGATCGAATATCATGGTAGCAAAATTATAAACCTACTTTTTTTTTTTTTTTTTTTTTAAAACGCGATACTTTATTTACATCAATAAATAGTGAGTTTTTTTAGGTATGTACACCAAAACATTACAATAAGATAACTAAAACCAACAATCATATAGACAGCGTTTCTGCGTTGAATTGCTAGGTATAGCATAGCGAGTCTGTGCGTCGTGCCGCGTGCGTCTGTGTAAATCTGTAAATACGTGTCGCGCTCTCCTAAACGGCCGAAATCGTACTCCTTGGTTGTCTTTATACATTGATAAAGTATAGTCAAGTCAATAACGGTATCTCAAAAAGTTTCCATAACTTATCATACTTCAAAAGAGCCCTTGAAACGGTAAAAGATGATTCGATATAAGTCTGCGTGGGTCGTTGACTTGCAAAAACTTGCTTTCAGAATTATAAGCAAATGTAGGCCTTATGGAAATTCTATAAGGTTCATCATATCATGTTGTAATTATTTACTTGCCTTAATAATAAATCCCAGTCTTAAAATGATGATCATCATTCGTCATGCAAAAAATTATGGATGTCAGCATACAAATGGAGCTTTAGTGTGGTATAAATTGAGTTTCTAAAGAGGTCGTTGACTCCAGCCTATGGCTGAGTGTTGAATTAAGCTGACATATGTCCATTAACTATCTTTGATCTGATGCTTACCGTAGTCATAATTAGTTTGGTAAACATTAATTGTATTCGGTAAACATAACAAGCAAAATAAGATCCGCGCAAGCAGCAACATTTACCGATTCGGGGTAAGAAAAGTGGTGAAAAAATGTAATCACGATAATACAGAGAAAGTAACTATACAATTCACATAAGGTCAAAAAATTACAATATATTCCTAAGGCGGAGACGAGCGGAGGAGAATTATTTATTATTTATTTATATCTCATTAAGGTTTCAGAAAATAAGCCTCTTTCTGTGACTGGAATATATTGACCTGGGTACATAACATATCACTTAACTATGTTTTAGCCTATGCCTAGAATGGTCGATAAAGAAAAATAGCCTTTTAAAGCCCTTAACTTTGGTGACGTTTGACGTCCACAGGTAAGACGCGAAAACACAACTCACATTTAAGGAAATCGTAGGTAACGAAACTTGCTAAACATTATAATATGTTTAGCAAGTTTCTACACCTATAATTACAGATATTACAATAATTGTAATATCTGAATTAGACATACAATGAATATGACGCGATTGACGTCGTCATGCATAGTTTTGTTATATTATGTTGCCATGAATTTGCGATGTCCGTTCCATGAAATTACCGCATAGACAGTCACATACGACATTTTGCTTCCAAGCTTTAAATATTAGTTTTAGTACAGAAATTTCTAGAGAATTTATATTTGGACGTAAATTATTGTATAGTCTGTTGTTTCATTTCCGGATATTTCAAGTACATAGATGGTTGCTATGTAACGTGACGTAACTACGTAAGTCATCGTGCTGGTAGGTTTAAGTATACCTATTATACTAAGTACTGTATCGAATTAAGAAAATCGGTCATGTGCGAGTCGGATTGCAACACGAAGGGTTCCGTACCGCCGTCGAGCAAGAAACGCCAAAAACACTTCTTGTATGGGGCCCCTTTTAATTTAATTTTGTTTTTATTATTTTTCGTTATAGCGGCAACAGAAATACACATTTTGTGAAAATTCGAAGTCTCTACCTATTACGGCACGAAAGATACAGTCCTGTGACAGATGGATAGATGTCGGCCATTCTCCAGAAATATATCGGCGGTCACCTAATTACCGCGTCGCTGTTTTCATACTAAATGTATGGAGACGCGTGAATTAGACGCAGACATATTTCTGGAGAATGGCCGATGTACAGAGGGGCAGACGGCCAGCGGAGGCTAGTAGTATAGTAGAAATTATTACGCAGCGAATTTTCTAATGTCTAGTCTACGCGCACTTTTTACGACCGGAAAAATATTTATTAACTTTCAGTTATCAAAAAAAAAGACTTTATATTTTTAGAGTTCCGTACCCAAAAGGATGCCAACGGAACCCTATAACCAGAGTAGGTACACAGAGTAAGTTCACTCCGAAGAAAAGGTACATCGGCGCGCCGGTCATCACGCTCTGCAGCCCGCGCACACTCATTCATAGTAAATAAAGACTAGAGATTAGAAAATTCACTGCGTAATAGATAACTTCAAATATTTAGTAAGGTGTACTGCCGTTTCGACGAAATATGTTTCGTCAAATTTCACTTGGCAACCAACTTTTCGCCGAAGTTTTATTTGGCAAATCAATTCTTGGCATAACTTTACTTCGCATTTTTTTTATTTCGCCACATTTTTATATTGCAAAGTTTTATTACATCAATGTTTTATGTGGTAAATAATTGTATAGCAAATGATTTGCTTAAGCAAATAACATATCGTCAAATAACATTTAACCAAGTTTTACATTGAAAAGTTTCACTTCAACACACTTTTATGTGACAAACAATTATGAAGGTTAGCACTGCGTCCCCCTACCAAAACGAATGGCTATCAAAAAGTAGGTTAGGTTTGAACTGCGTCCCCCAACAAAAACGAACTGCTATCAAAAAGTAGGTTAGGTTAGTAAATTATAAGTGCACAGAAGAAAAAGGGGGGACGGGGGGGCGAAGCCCCCCACAAGGGGGGCTCGGGGGGCGAAGCCCCCCGCATTAAAAAAAACTCAAACCATAAGTTCAATTAGGTTAGGTTAGGTTAGGTTAGGGTTCGAACTGCGTCCCCCAACAAAAACGAACTGCTATCAAAAAGTACGTTAGGTTAGGTTTGAACTTCGTCCCCCTACCAAAACGAACTGCTATCAAAAAGTAGGTTAGGTTAGGTTAGAACTGCGTCCCCCTACCAAACCGAATGGCTATCAAAAAGTAAGTTAGGTTAGAACTGCGTCCCCCAACTAAAACGAACCGCTCCCAGAACAGTAGGTTAGGTTCAAGGGAGTCCCACATAACCATCAGGGTCCGTCCCCGCACCCTGTTGGTATGCGTAACGCAGATTTTATTTGCCATTCAATATTTTACTAAATTACGATATGCCAATCAATACATTTGACGAAATGAGAAATGACGTCTTAAAAAAAAACCAGGTAATAATTTGCGTAACAATAATTTATCAAATCATATATTGGTAAATGATATCAGTGCGAAACGTTGAGTTGGGAAATAACATTTTGACCAAATAAAAATATGGGATAAAAGGTTTGGGAACTAAAAATTTGCGAAATAATTTTTGCCGAAACATTAGTAAACCATTTAGTAAATTGAATTCTTAAAGTTAATTCAGAGTCTCATCGTCAACCTCGACTTTGATATATTAATTTGATCCGTAAACAACAACAGGTCGTAAGCAAAAAGCTGTATTTTTATCAATAGCAAAATAACATTTAAGTAGTTACTAACATAGTATGCGGAAAGTAACGCCTGAATTCATTATTTTCATTCAATACGTCATAAAGTATGCAACAAAAAACATAATCAATGAATGATGCAAAAACGACAGTAGACTTGTAAATCTGCATCATTTGCTAACAGTACAATCATCAGACGTGATTAACGTTGAATTGATCAATTTGCCATTAGCATACATGACGCCGACCTAGGTTAACTAACGCGACATTATGATTAACATATCTACAAGGCGGAACTGAGAATGTCATTTTGTAATATTGCAGCACGGTTAGCACAATACGGCTGCGACACGTCTCGCGCGCGATGTAACACGTAACAGCCAATGAGAGCGCGCGTATAGGTAGTTTCACGAGAGTTGAGGTGAATGATTACACACAGCCACATGAAGTACTTATTGCAAAAAAGTGAATGAATGAGTGAGTAAATAAACACAAGGCTATAGTTTAAACAAACTTTTTGGTCTATCTTGCAATTCACTGATGAACCTGCTATCGGTATAAGAAAAGAACAGTTATTTCAAAATCCCGCTGTCATTACATGACAGTGTTGTTGTGTGCGTGGCCTCAACTCCCGTGAAATTACCTATACCAGTGTGCTAAGTATAATAGCAATAATTTTCCTTCCTACAATAGGTACATCGTGCGCTTGAATGTGTGCGCGCCGTGTACGAACGCACTACAAGCAAAGAAATAAGAATGCGTAAAAATGCTCCGGTATGGATCGCACTCACACAGACGTGCTATCGGGCGTGTGTGAATACGTGTCGCGCGCTCCTAAACGACCGAAGCTAGACTACTTGTTCGTCTTTATACTTTGATTGTGTTGCCGAGTGCTGCATATGGCCAGTTCACATTATTCCAGTAGCATTCTAGTTCAGCAATCCAATCCAGTGCTGGAATGCTACTGGAATAATGTGAACCGACACTGGAATGCACTGGAATGTACCCATTCCAGTCCAGTGACTGGAGAGACCGTCAACTTTTCATTCCAGCTCACCCAATCCAGCGCCACTGGAATAGTGTAGACAGCAGTGGCGTGGCGTTGAAGAAATCCTTGGGCAAGCCGGAGCAGCTTTGGCTTCGATTTTCTTTAAAAGCAGTAGAATTGAGCTTTGGCTTCGATTTTCTTTAAAAGCAGTAGAATTGAGTGCTGAGCTGCCTAATATTTGGCAAGCCGATGGGAATCGAGTTCTATGGACGCCACGCCACTGGTAGACAGCCATTCCAGTTGCAATCCAGTGCTAGATTGAACGTTTAACAGTGAATATTTTGAATTTCTAATACAGCTACTCTTAAAAGACTGGAATAATGTAAACGATATGCTCCAGTCCACAACTGGACTGGATTAGCCCGCTGGATCACTGGACTGGAATAATGTGAACTGGCCATACAGATGCGCCTTCCGGGTTATTCCCACCTGTTACCATACCACCAAATTGATTTAGTGGTAACAGCTAGGAATGTTTTCCCATCTGTTACCTCTAAAACCATACATTTGGTGGTAACAGGTGGGAATAACCCCGCTTTCCCTTGTGTCGCGTCGCAGCGCGGGACATTTCGTAGCCACCTTGTGCTACAAACAAATGCAGGTCGTTGTAGTCCTCCCTCTCCTCCCTGACCACTCCATAGGATAGTGTTAAAATAATAGTAACACAAATTGTGGCAGGTAATTATGATCGAATATCATGGTAGCAAAATTATAAACCTACTTTTTTTAGGTATGTACACCAAAACATTACAATAAGATAACTAAAACCAACAATCATATAGACAGCGTTTCTGCGTTGAATTGCTAGGTATAGCATAGCGAGTCTGTGCGTCGTGCCGCGTGCGTCTGTGTAAATCTGTAAATACGTGTCGCGCTCTCCTAAACGGCCGAAATCGTACTCCTTGGTTGTCTTTATACATTGATAAAGTATAGTCAAGTCAATAACGGTATCTCAAAAAGTTTCCATAACTTATCATACTTCAAAAGAGCCCTTGAAACGGTAAAAGATGATTCGATATAAGTCTGCGTGGGTCGTTGACTTGCAAAAACTTGCTTTCAGAATTATAAGCAAATGTAGGCCTTATGGAAATTCTATAAGGTTCATCATATCATGTTGTAATTATTTACTTGCCTTAATAATAAATCCCAGTCTTAAAATGATGATCATCATTCGTCATGCAAAAAATTATGGATGTCAGCATACAAATGGAGCTTTAGTGTGGTATAAATTGAGTTTCTAAAGAGGTCGTTGACTCCAGCCTATGGCTGAGTGTTGAATTAAGCTGACATATGTCCATTAACTATCTTTGATCTGATGCTTACCGTAGTCATAATTAGTTTGGTAAACATTAATTGTATTCGGTAAACATAACAAGCAAAATAAGATCCGCGCAAGCAGCAACATTTACCGATTCGGGGTAAGAAAAGTGGTGAAAAAATGTAATCACGATAATACAGAGAAAGTAACTATACAATTCACATAAGGTCAAAAAATTACAATATATTCCTAAGGCGGAGACGAGCGGAGCGGAGAGGAGTCGTGTAGGGATCGATCAATTACATTAGGAGTGGAGACGAGATGTGGATTTCAACTAATGTGATTGGTCGAGCTCTACACGTCTCCTCTCCGACTTAGGAATATATTGTAATTTTTTGACCTTATGTGAATTGTATAGTTACTTTTCTTTGTATTATCGTGATTACATTTTTTAACCACTTTTTTAGCCACAGCCTAAAACTGAAATGTACTGTCACTCCCCTACGATTCGGGGCCACAAAAACCTGCAATCTGGGATATTCTTTATTTCACTGCCCTCGGTGTGTCTGTGTACTACGAGAAAATTAAGTATTACTGCGTTTTATCGATAAACTTGAAGTCTTCTGCCATTCGTTCTACTAAACGGTACGCCTTATCAGTGTGTCGTAGTGTTACATTGGAATTTAATACGAGATTGTGCGCATGATACATTCCTCATTTGCTCTTTTGTTGTTCCTTACCCGTATAATACTCATAATACCTATCAAATTTACTTTTTACGGGTAACTCCAACTCTTAAATGTTATAGTAACAAAAAATAGTACCCTGTAAAAACTTAAATAATAAGTATCACTTCCATCCATAGATCTGTCAATTCATCGTAATTGTGTGACTGTGAGAAGTCACATTTTTTCATTACTTAGTAACAAAACAACCTCTAATTATGAATGAGGATTCAACTATACCTACCTATAATTAGAGGCACGGCTGACATTTTTCGCGGTAGACCTACGGCCAATGAAATTACATTTGAGAAAATTGTATATAATTCCCTACGGCGAGGATAATGGCACAAAATAAGCTGATTGTCAGATAACGATGTTATCTCCTATTCAGGGGCTTCTGCATTAAATTACTTCCTTTTTTTTAAATTATCTTGTTGTGTGACGTTGACGAATATTTATTGATGAAATGTAAAAATAGGCAAGTCCAGTTATGATTATGACTAGAATTTTCTGGCAGTTCATGGATGTAAAAAAGTTGTGTTTTTTTGCTTTACTATACCCATTTTCCATAGGTCTTGATCGTCGTGTTTTAGTAGTTTTGTTAGTCGTGTTTGATTTGGCTCTGACTTCCTGAGTTTCGCTTTGTTTAATACCATTACCATGAGTCTGTTTAGTGCCACTTTCCTTGAGCGGTCGGCAATTCGGCATGCTCAAGGAAAGTGGTACTTTAGTATTGGTATTAAAAAGACGCATTCTTTATCGTATCTTTATTCGTAATCTGATTCTATGGACGCTATGATTTAGTCTGACTTCCAATGTTACGCCATTTAGATGGGTATAAGTAGGTAAGCCACTTTCTGTCTTTCTATTGTGGATCGGTCTTTAGTTTCGCGCTTCATTTTGCTTCAAGATATCCGATCTTTGGATCGTCTAATCAAGGCAAAGACTCTGTGGTCTATCAATTCTATCAAGTCAGTTTCGTTCTGCCGTTCTTGGTTTTTACTTTCTTGCAGTAGGATTAGCACGAGACTCGTTGCAATATTTTTTTAGAAGCCCTTAGTTTGCTCTAAGATGGTATCTAATAACGACTAACCCAGTCTTAATGTTTTTCAGTCACGGACCACTTACACGCTTTCAAAAATCTTACGGACCCTTTCCGAATATAATCAGAGAAAAAATCAAGGATGCTTGAAAGTTTGTGTAGCTATTGACCTCCAGGTCTCGTGTCACGGATTCCTAAGAGTCCAGATCAAAAGACCACAGTTTAAGAAACCCTGGACTAACTACGAACCCTGGATAATTTCATTCACACGATACAACGCAACGAGTTGCTCTTTTGCGAGTGGCTGTTCCGTTGGAAAATTTCAATCCGCTTTCCTGACAATCAGGTTACGTGGACTGTTTATGCCTCATATCATAGCTAGCATACACATGCATCAAACACTAACAACGGAAGTCACATGCCAAACAACGTATGAGAATAATTGTGGCGCAACATAACTGGAATATTAATGCGAGCTGCACAAAGCGGGCAGACTTTTGGTATCGTCGAGGTTGATACCGTATTAAACCTTTGTCGGGGCGTAGCTACCGCCGTGTCAGCTGTATCAAAGATTCATACCCCCGGCACAGTATAATAGTAAAGTAGTTCACGATTCACATATCCTAGAACACAGTCATATTATACTTTACCAAAGAAATCGTAACTTTATGATTTGGGCTGTAATTTACCTCTACTAATTAAATTACATCTTTTCTCGTGATTGGATCGATTGTGCTCTAAGTGTACCGATATTGATAATGTCACAAAAGAGCACAGAACCCTTGGTGCGCGAGACGAACTTCCTCTGGTAATTTACAAATACAAAGCTATATTCATTCACTTTCCCATTAAGTTAAGTACACGTAATGTAACCGAACCTACATTAAATAAAGTTCGCATTTTGCATGCATATGCGAGGTAGATTGAACTGCAAATATCGGAGACTTAAATACGACTTTATACGTAAGACGCAAAGGTTCATTTCCGAGTGGTATTATAGCCATATTGGGTACGGAAGTGTGAAAGCAATAAAATGTCAGATATTGATTTAAAAGCAACCGCTTTGCCGTTACGTTAGGTTCTGTAGTATGGGTTCAGTTAGTGATTAAGGCGTGTACACGTCAGCTAGGCACAGACCTGACCATGGAGATTTAAGTGAAAATAGTGGTTCTATAGTACGGGAGCAGTTAGGAATAAGATAAGGGTACACAATACACATGAGCTGTAGAGTCTGGACCATAGACAATAAAATCAAAATACTAGACTAGAATATGTAGAGTCCTCTCATTCTTATCACTTCTCAAAATTTGGATTTAGACAGAATGTTTTTGGAAATATCGGAGAACTATGTATCTTAAGAACACAATGAAATAGTACATTGTGCACCGAGGGTAGTAAGAAGGGGATTACTAACGAGAGTCTATTAGAAGCCCGACGCCGTAGGCGGAGGGCTTTTAATGACTCGAGTTTGTAATCTTCTTACTGCCCGTGATACACACAATGTTTTTCATCACATTTGCGAGGAAAAAAAAATAAAACATAAAAATGAAATAAACTAAACGCACCCGCTAAGAGACAACTTCAACTGTCAACTTTTTCAATATAGTCTTCCACAGATAATGCTAAGAACTGCGTTTAGTTTTCAAACTTGACAGGCAATGTCGCCAGATTGTACCTATTTTCAAAATAAAATTTTTTATTCAAATTAATTTAATTGCATTAAAATAATCGCAAAAACTACGGAAATAATAGTAAAATATACCATATAAGTTTTATTTACACTAAAATTGGTTTTGTAGCCAATTTTGAAGATGTGAAATAGCCTTGGCTGATTCGAAACCTCCTAAGTCTGAAATGACGTACGACTTTTAAAACTAAACTCATAACTCCCGAGGGAGTTATAGATTTTCATACAGTTTTTCCTCCCGTGGGAGTTATAGATATTTGTAACCCACGGGGGGTAAATCGGCTCGAGTTGGTCTATAAGCGCGCGTGTTATAACACCCTTTACGAGCAAGTGTGATGAAAACAAATTTCCTATACATAAATAAGTTTTTTTTATTTATCAAAAATTACCGATAATTTCTCACTTCAAAACGCAAAACATTCGCAAGTTAAAATGTTAGAGTTAGTAAAGATTAACGCCATCCGAACACAAAATACGCGATTAGGAATTTTATTTATTGTAGAAAAGGTTCACGTGGTCCTGCCTCGTGATAACCGATGAAATAGCAATAGCGAATCGGATAAACCCACTAAAATGATCAACTTGAAAAGTAGCGAGCCTTTTACAACCTTGTCTCTATACTAATTTATTATATCTCAAATGACGCAGTATGTTACGATACTGTGACATGGTACTATAGTTTTGAGATAACAGAGCGGCTAAATTCCTCGAAACTTGGCTGTTAAAAGAAATAAGTGAATAATTTGATGAGATGATCCTAATTTTAGCATCAAACTTCAGGTTTGGCAAAACAGACAAGGTGTCCGGTTGGTAACTAGGTACAGTCAAAGGCATCAATATGTATACATCGCAAAGTTTCAAAAAATCTTATTATTATGACAGTAAGGTTTATGGTATGATTGTTATTAAAATCTAGCAAATTTCGATTAAGATATACAGGGTGTTTGGTTCATCGTTTGCCAAATTAAAATGGTAGATAGGTGGGGTTATTTTCTATCCCTCTACGCTCTTTAAAAAATTTTTTAACCCACGTGTATTTTTTTTTGCTTTCTTTTGTTGTTTTTGAAGAATTTACAGGGCCGACGCGTTTAAATTTGAATTAAAAAAAAAGTAAGTGGAAAAGAGATGAAATGTTTGTTGCATCGTGATGTGTAACGTGTCACGGTTGTATCAGAGTCAAAATTACTGACATTTTACTGCTAGTTTTTTTTTATTGACCCTGAAATGTTTTACAACATGTAAAAATTTAGTCAAAGATCAATTTTGATTTGCAATTAAAAAAAAAACTAAATGAGACCACGTTCTTAAAATTGTTTTACAAAATTCTGTGGTCTATCTTCTTTCTAATGATGTACAATAATCCCAAAGAACCTTTCAGGAACTTCATTTTTTCCCGATTTTTGTAACGGACGCAACAGGTAAATTAACGATGCCCAAACATTTACGCTGTATCTTCTTTGGAATTTCCTTTGTCTTTTCGCGGGTTTTCATTTTTCGGCGACCAGGTTTGCAGGTTGTGAAGATTTAAAACTTATCTTTTGTAAATTTGGACTTGGAGTTGAAGGTCAACTTTCACAAACTTGAGCGAAATCGATTATGCATGACAAGAAAATGTTCTTGAAAACAACACGTGCGAAGAGGTAAAGACTGCTATCTGCTGCATTTATTGTCCTGTGTAAGAGCAGGACAATAAGTGCAGCTATCTCTCTCTTTCATGGGTTATGGGTTAAATGTCAACCCAGGCGAGCTGTGGGGCCGGTGCTGGGATCAGATTCATTCAGTCATTTGACTGTCTCTGGTGGCTAACGTATTTGTAATTCTGATACTGTTGTCTTTTGTTAAGTTTGTTTTAGTGTTTCCATCCAATGTCTCATATTGGAAAACTAAACTAATAAATTCCGGAACCAGTTCCGGAATTGAAGGTAAAAATCGAACCCAATTCCGGAATTGGAAAATCGACCGATTTTGCAAGCCCTAAGCCTAATACACTCCATAACAGGGCCTACAAAACCAATTAAATCTATACATATAATAAAATATTGGCAAGACTATGTTTGTGCGTGCATCATGCAAAAGCTACCTCACAGATTTCCATTAAATTTGGTGTACAGGCAGGGGTCCGACACTCGTTTTTCGCCGAGCGCGACCTTGAGTGACGTCACTTACCGCCGGCGGTACAAAACTCAGTTGGTTGTCACGCACGCGCTCGCATGCGTGCAACCTACCGCTACGATGTAAGTCCGATAGTTTTGACAGCTCCTTGAGCCTGTTCACAAACAAAAGCGCTCGCATGGACCGCGTCGCACCGCACTTCGATCGCGTATTTATAATTTAATATTATTATTTTGTTGATGATGGGGCGTGCGCGTTGTAGTGTAGACGGCTGCAACAATATTCAGTTAAACAAACATTTATCGTTTTTTGCACTACCCAAGGACGAGGAGAGGTAAATACCTGTTATAATTATTACTTATATTTTATATCTTGCACTTAAACATTTACAACCGAATATCTAAATTTCTAAGTATTTTATTAATTGTAACATACTCACACTGATTTTTTCGTTTGTTATGTCCATATAAACAGGCGGCAAAGTGGTATCTTTTGTCTAAAAACGTTTACTTTATAACCCAGTTAAAAAACATTAAGTTATCGACGCGTATATATGTACCTACTTAATATTGTCAGAATTGAAAAGTTTTTAACCGAGTTAAAAAAACGAGGTTATCGTTTCGTCCCGTATGTATGTCATATTGTTAGAATCACAGAGTTTTATATAGGTATGTTAGCCAGCTTCTAAACGTGTGTGCCAAATTTCGAAAGTGTATGTCTAGTAAAAATTATCCAATTACATAATTACGTTAAAGTGCAACATCTGTAAATAAAAAAATATATAAAATAACTGGCCAAGAGCATGTCGGACCATGCTCAGTGTAGGGTTCCATAGCCGTAACTATAAGGTAAAAAATACGATGTTAAAAAAGTACAACAACAAAAGAGCGTATCTTCATAGCAATTACGTCATTTTGTTGAGAAGCGCAGTTTATCGGCAATAACTCAAAAACGGTACATTCGATCTTGTTGAAAATAATTTTCGTTGAAAGTATTAATTAAGCGTTACCTTCGTGATTTTTTTCATATTTTTTGGACGCACGGTTTAGAAAATAGAGGGGGGGGGGACACAATTTACACAACTTTCGGAGCGATTATTTCCAAATACATTCACTTAATCAAAAACATTACTTAGGAACCTTATAGTGTTTTTTAAAGAGCTGTCGAACTATGTACCACACGTTGATATTTGCAGAAAAAAAATTTTTTACTGTCTTTAACATGTATGGAGTGCCCCCCTAAAAATATTTATTTTAATTATTTATATACCAAACTAAGTAGCGGCTCATAAAACACACCTATATTCCAAATTTCATCAATATCCATCATGTAGTTTCTGAGTAAAATGCCTGTGACATACGGACAGACAGACAGACGGACGGACATGACGAAACTATAAGGGTTCCGTTTTTGCCATTTTGGCTACGGAACCCTAAAAACCAAACGTTTTTTAATTTTTAATCTGTTTGTGAAATAATTTATTTGGGTATCGGTCGACAGCCCTAGCACGAATTTTACGCCGCGCGGGGTCGACGACCGCACTTCAGACGTTATGATTCCAGAATGTTTTTTCTATTGTATTGCGGGAGAGTGTCGTATCTGTTCGAAGAACTATTATATAATCTGTGGTACAGGTAGATTATGGCCCGGTTATAACATTAGGGTACTTTATACCCGATTAAGCCGAAGCCAAAAATAGTAATTGACGCCCGAGCCGAAGGCAAGGGCGATAAATATGCGATCTGAGGCTTCCTTTTTTACCGCCCGTGTTAAGTACATATTAAATTTTACGTCTCCCCTTAGGCCATGAAGTGGGATTTTCCGCACGCGTAGCGGGCGGGTATTGCCACTTTATGGCCAGGTGTGACGTAACACATATAATAAAATCGTGGTAAGACTTACCGGACAGATTTCCATGAAATTTAGTGTATCTTCAGGTAGAATATGTTTATACCTGATTAAGCGGAAGCCAAAAAAGAGTTTAACTTAGGTATTTCACCTCCGCGAATGAAGTCGCAGCGGGTAAAACTAGTAGTATACAGGGTGTCCCATAATCGACACGTGACAGTGACACTGGAGGTAGACCAGGTCAAGATGTACCAAACCAACTTAACATGACCCCAGTAAAAGTGGCACGGTTTTTGAGTTATTGTCGAATTAAAGTTTTTCATGAGTTTTGACCGTTTTTAACATTATTAGTGCCAGTGTGCACTCGGAAAGGTGTCAAGGTTAGTTTTTTTTTATGTGTACGGTACCATGAATTGTTAATTAAGGTTACAGAAATGGTATTTTATCCAAAAACTAAGTAAAATTAAAAAAATACTAGTTTGATCTTGAATTAATTCACAGCGAAACATTAATTTCGACTTTAACCACCAGTAGTGAAAAAAAAACGGTCGGTGGGTCATGTTAAGTTGGTTTGGTACCTCTTGACCGGTCTAAAGTAGAATATTGAATTCGAGATCAAAAATGTAAACAAATGGGTTGCCACCATTAAAAAATGAACGCTAGTGGTGGTAAGTCTAAAATCATTGAAATAATTATAAAAAATAAAATATTCACAGGTAAGCACTGTTGTATGGATATTTAAAAATATGTTACTTATTTATATATTTTTATAACGTATTTGTGGTGTTTAAGTAAATTATATAGAGTTTAAGTTTATACTACCTACTGGTAATGGTAAGAAGTTTTAAAGATTTGGTATGTAATTAAAACAACAGTTTATTTTTAATATTATTATCAAATATTCGCGAGTCGTTGATACATTTTTAAATTTCTTTCTATGTATAATTGTATTTCGTTGCATTTTGCTTTTTGTTTCTTGTTAAGTTTTCTATTTGTGCGTTTTGTTAAATAAGTATTATCGTTTTTTAGACTAAACTTTTTTACTTCACAATATACTGGCTAGTTGTAAAACGGTCGAATAAAAAGCTCGTGAAAAAAAAATAAATGAGGGTGGTTGAAAATTTGTAGCAGATGCATGTGAGTTTTGATCTATCTAGAGTCTAGACATTTATAGTCTAGATTCTAGACTATAAATGTCCTAGTCTTCCACCTAATATCTGTTACTGAAAAGCATACGTGGTAAATAAAATTCATATATAAAACATGCATTAGATAGAAAAGATTTTATACCCCTGGAAGGTCACTTTGACATTGACAGTTGTTTGTTTACATTTTTGATCTCGAATTTGATATTCGACTTTACCTCCAGTGTCACTGTGACGTGTCGATTATGGGACACCCTGTATATAGATAGGTCGATTCATAAGAGCTGGCGAGGATTTAGTATTCAGTATTCAGTATTCATTTATTGCATAAACCAATACATTAGGACTTAAACCTAGGTATAGGTACCCTGGTAGGGTGTAGCAATTTACATGTTTATAATTACTTATTATTGTACCAAAATTAAAATTAAATCTATGTAATGCAAGTTTTATACAGACTTAGTGACTTGACTAGTAATTAATATAATTATAATTACAGAGATCGGAGATCGATAATATGAATATGAAATAAGCACTTGGCTGCTCACAAAATCCGCGCCAGCTCTTGTGAATCGACCTGGACATTCGGATGCATGCACTTATTTAATTCACGATCACGACTAATCCCCACTTTAAGTAGTTTGAGTTAGGTGCTCACTTGCGATTGAGCCCACCATACAGATGTAGTGATAAATGCGGGACACAGAGTGCCAAAGACAGTGGCGGATTTGCCTAGGGCCTAGGGCGGTTACATATCAGGTGGCGGTAGTCTATCTATCTATATGATGGGCGCTGAGAAAGGGGCGGCTCGTACTTTCTACATGGCAAGACTGCAAATCCATCACTGGCCAATCACGTTTATTTACGTATATATGTAGTATTATATATTATATACTATTGCAAGCTGCAAGTCACGCCACGAAAAAATACAGCATTCTGTATAAATATTTTTACTAAAAAAAACCCGACCGCGGTGCACTTTAAAAGTGCATAAAATCCGCCATTTTGTTTATTTTATCGAACTTCATACCCAGTGACACTCGCGCCATCAAGACGAATCCAAATGATGTATCATTTATCAAAATCGGTTGTGCCGTTGAGTAGTTACGAGCGGACACAGGAACGGACATACATACATACAGGTCAAACACATTACCCTCCTTTGGGCTTCGCCGCAGTCGGGTAAAAATGTTTAATTTGCAAATAAATAAATAGCTAGGTCACTGACACCAGTAACATTTTGTAATATTGTAACGTCTGCGTATCTAACAGACGACATATTTGCATAATATATCATTAATATTAAACATGTGGGCGGAACGCATCTTAAAAGGCACCTTATCTAATCGGTATGGAAAATGTTTTCTAAATCTTGCAGTCACTTTACAAAAGCAATTGGATTTTTCTCGGGGTTTCGAATTGAAGAATGGAAGCTATTAGAAACACCTGATTGGGCTGAAATTTGATATACTTGCGTATCTTCGGTAAGAATGCAATAGTGTAATCGGCCATTCTCACGAAGTATGACTGCGTCTAATTCCCGCGTCTCCATACATTTAGTATGAAAACAGCGTCGCGGTAATTAGGTGACCGCAGACATACTTCGTGAGAATGGCCGTAATGTGGGCTCATTTGGTTGGTTTTAATAAGCAGATTGCGCTTAAATAATAAAATATACACTTTATATGAAAGAAACATGTTGTTTCTTCATTGGTTTTTAATGCGGGTAAATTACACCACATTTCTATGTTACATATATAGATACAAGAAATCAAAGTACATAGAAAAATTAAATGGCGCTCACCTGTGAACAGACCGGGAATCGAACCCGGTATACCTCTGGATTTCCGGCCCAGCGACTCAACCATTCGTCCACCGTAACACCCAGAAAACACCCTCAATTTTGCCACCTACTTTGACTTCCGTATCATCTATTTTAATAGGACTTTAACCTAAACGCCATCTATGAGAACCCATATTACACAGGTGCCTCACCCCAATGCGAACCTATTACAGATGCGACGATCGAGCGAGAGATGGCGCTGTTTTTATAATACTTTGGTTTGGTTTTTAATGCGTTATTGGTTTAAATTAAAAACCAATGAAGAAACAACATGTTTCTTTCATATAAAGTATTATAAAAACAGCGCCATCTCTCGCTCGATCGTCGCATCTGTAATAGGTTCGCATTGGGGTGAGGCACCTGTGTAATATGGGTTCTCATAGATGGCGTTTAGGTTAAAGTCCTATTAAAATAGATGATACGAAAGTCAAAGTAGGTGGCAAAATTGAGGGTGTTTTCTGGGTGTTACGGTGGACGAATGGTTGAGTCGCTGGGCCGGAAATCCAGAGGTACCGGGTTCGATTCCCGGTCTGTTCACAGGTGAGCGCCATTTAATTTTTCTATGTACTTTGATTTCTTGTATCTATATATGTAATAAAATATACAGTCAATAAAAAGCTTGTCTTCAAAAAATATATTTTTACAGAAATTTATTTGGGAGTAGCATCTCTTTGTTCTATTTGATGATAAGTACATTTTTAAAATTCAATGCCAGTATATTGTTTAAGCGAGTCTCGGTCAAAATCATCATCTTTATAATTATTAAGATGCTGTTAATTTTAACTGTCACGAATCAAAACAAAACGTGCCGCCGTAAGTGTTGTGACAACTTAATTGACATTGGACACATATGTGTGATACTTGTAAGAAATGTAACCTACTCACCCAGTCCTTGCTTACCGGGTAAATAGTCTGCTACCACTGTGTCTCGTTTAACAACATGGTGTTTGTTTACCGATAAGTGTTGTGATTTTACGGTGCTGGTTGATTATCGTTTCGACGGAGACAAGGGCAACATTACCTGCTGACGTGATACGAAACTTTGTCTATTACAAGTATGTGTTGAATAAATATCATCCCAAAGGTTGTCTGGAAGTAGGGTTGCCAGAAGTCCGGGAAATCCGGGATTTTCCCGGAATTACCGTTCTTGTCCCGTATCCAGGAATCACACTTGTCCCGGATTTCGAATACCTACTTCTAGTTTATTTTCAGTATTTTACTAGTAGGTACGATTGTGTATCGTACCCACGTGCGTGTTTGTAAAATACTACAAGTAAAGCGATTCTCTGAAATATTTATCTATATTTTCGTATATTTTCCTGTCGACCGAATTCGACAGTGACGTAGCTACAATGAATGACACCCGAGGATAGGTATCTATGTTGCCACTCCATGAGCCGGTTTTTTGTTATGTTGCGAGGGGGGGGGGGGGGGGTATTTGACCCGGAAATTCAATGCCTTAATCTAGCAACGCTATCGGGAAGACATCGCTTCTTTAGTGATAAGACTGCCTGTCTACCATACGTTTGTAATAACTTGTTTATTTAGGATCTCGGTCATTTTATTTTTTATTTTATATTACATATTAGGCCAGGTAACAAAATGTAAACTAATAATTACAAATACATGAAATGCGTTCTAAGACTATGACTAAATTTACACTTCTATAACTACCTAGCACACCATTCATCAGAAAGTAGGTACTGCCCGCTACTGGACATAGGTCTCTCTAAAGCTGGGTTTAAACTTGTCTGATGTGAGGTGTCGGGAATCGGTTTCATACAATTTAGTATGGTAACGTCCACACTAGTGTAATAGCAGTAATTTTTCTTACTACAAAATGTACATCGCGAGCTTGAATGAGTGCGCGCCGTGTACGAACGCACTACAATCAATGTTTTAAGAATGCGTAAGAATGCTCCACTATGGATCGCACTCGCATAGACGTACTAGCGTGCGTCTGTGTGAATACGTGTTGCGCGCTCCTAAATACCGAAATTGGATTACTTGTTCGTCTTTATACTTTGCTAGTGTTGTGATGTGACAACACACTAGTACAAACGATGCGTCACAACACCTCACGTCAAACAAATATAAACCGGCTTAAGAGTGCGTAACTTAGGACGATCTTCAGCCACTCTCTTCCAGCTGCCGCCACCCATCCTGCGAATTACATCGCATATTGCCTGAGGACGATCTAAGCTTCTCTGGTCAAGAACACGTCTATCCCAATCAGCGTTGCCAGACGTCCCGATTTTTAAATCAAAATTAAATGTCCCGCGCGGGACAGGCCCTGTCGCGTGCGGGCAGCGTGCCGAGGAAGGGCACCAGTGGCGTGGCGTAAAAGATATCCTAGAGCAAGCCGGTGTTGATTTGGCGTAAATTTTCCTTTAGAGCTCTAGAATAAGGTGGTCAAAAGCCTGATATTAGGCAAGCCGGTAGGAATCGACTTGTTTGAACGCCACGCCACTGAAGGGCACAGAATAGTACATTGTGTATCTAGGGCGGTAAATAAGGAATTACAAACTCGTGTTATTAAAGCCCTCGGTATAACCTTACTTTTCGACCCAGTATGACAAGAAAATATTAAAACAGAAAGTGACATATGTCCATAGAACTCGATTCCTATCGGCTTGCCTAATATTAGGCAGTTCAGCACTTAATTCTAAGTGCTCTTAAAGAAAATTAAAGCCAAAGCTGCTCCGGCTTGCCCAAGGATTTCTTCAGCGCCACGCCACTGGTCCATGGACAATGAAAATGTCAAGTCACGTTCGGAAACCATAACGGTAAAGACCTAAAATGGCCATTTTAGTTGAATATATAGTTTATATTTGCAAAATACTGAAAAACGCTATTTAAATATTTAATTAATGTTACCGAAATATGTGTTTACATGTATTTGCAATTACAGTTCTCTTTAAATAGATATTTCAGTAATAAAAGTTGAAAGAGTAAGTTGGCGTTTCCTTTGAACATGACAAATAAGAGTAAAACAGAACCAGCGTTTGAAATTTAAAAAGAAAACTATTACGCCCTAGGGCGTAATAGGTCATTTACGGCCCGCAGAACCTACGTGTAATGACACCATTTTCGAGCAAGTCTGATGAAAAAGTAATTTAAAACTCAAATATTTACAAACTTCTGATTATATACGTTTTTTACTATGTCCCTATGTGAACAAACATCCAAATCTCCAGATATCTCACTAACTTTCACATTTTAAACTATGTATGTATTGTCTTCGGTTTCCGCGATTATCACTCATAGTAATAAAACAAACGGATTAAATCGCGTATAAGTATTACTACATTTTAAGTCCCGACGTTTCGTAACCCTTTTCAGCGTTCGTGGTCGGCGGGGAAACGTCGGGACTTAAAATGTAGTAATATACGCGATTTAATCCGTTTAAGTTGTTTTATTACTATGTATGTATATTAAATGTACGGCGAATACGTTTTTATGAGGTTTTAATTAAGCGGTATACATCAATCATCGAATGTAGACGAGCAGGGTGCTACTCTCACAAATCACGACATTACTTAAGTTTTATTAAGTATAGTTAATTTTTGCCAAAACTTCGTAGGAACGAGTTTGTGTCCTTGGGTTTAACAGCCGCGCGATCGGTCACCCATAAGTTAGTCGACCTTAGCGCAGGGTTCCCAGATACAAATTTTGAAATACCTGATAATATTCTTCATTTGTGAATAAAATTCCTGACGCTTGGATCGGGGGGAGTTAATAGTTAGTAATTTACAGAAGTAACTGTTCCAAATACATACAGAAACAAGGGGTTTGATTTGTTTGTATTAATGTAAATAAAAAAAATCCTTACATTTGCGTATTCTGGCCGCATTCCTGACAAATGGCTACAATTCCTGAATACAGCCTTTCCTGGCATGTCTGGAAAATCGCTAACGTCTCGTCACGTAACCCTACCTTAGCGACTTGCCCTCGAGTCCGTCACGCGTTTCGCAACGTTTTGGTCACCCATGAAACGAAGTGCCATCTGTAGATTTGCATGTACGGAACGGACACCATGAGGGCAATGAATGAGGATGGTTATGAAATTGCTTGTATTACGTATGACGCGGGGTGAAAAACTGTGAAAGTAGAAGTCTGCATGACGAATGCATTGACGGTTCTTGCAGAGTGGGACAACCTTTGAACTATACAAATATAATATGTATGACTATAGTAAAATTCTACTTCGCAGTCAGTAGGTACGAACAACCCATAACCGCGACCACTACAAGATTTGTTGTGGTTGCGTTTATGGGTTGTTCGCTGCGACCTTAGTTGTTGCTTTTCCGTGGTTTTCCAGTTGTTTCTGTTAGTCGCATTCTGGGACAGTTAAATGTAAAAATACAAATGCAAAATACAATGCATACAAATGGTCAAAGGTTTATCCGAATACGTCTTCTGCAGTGGCAATAAGAACTTCCTACGGTCACGGACTTTCATTGTTGAGCCGATCAGGGTTCAGTCTAATTTTGTCGTGTAGGGCATCGGCCTATCGAACAGCGAATACGCGATTATCGCGCGAACACGCGATTGCGACCATGGTACCTCTATGGTCGCAATCGCGTGTTCGCGCGATAATCGCGTATTCGCGTTCTACTAGGACGATGCCTTATACACAATCTATAACACGACTATTGTAAGGTGAACCCTAAATGGCTCAACAATTAAACTCCGTGAGTGTACCATATTTTATGAAACGATAGGTACATGTTTTTGCACTTGTCTGGACAATCCTTTACAAGACATTGCGTGACGTCTATCAAAAGGTTTTATTAAGATGCATTTTACAGGTCGATTCATAAGAGCTGGCGCGGATTTAATATGAAATAAGCACTGGCTGCATACAAAATCCGTATCTAGATACGCCAATGGATTTAACGGTTATTTTTAGGGGTCTGGCTCCTGAGATGCCATTATTTAGGTGTCCATCGTGGAATTCCGAATGCGCCTATGGTTAAATCGTTTCAGATTTCGAATTCTAAGGCATCGGTTGTCTTGATTTGAAGCGGAATGTACGTATTGTTTGCTGTTATTGATTGTGTCGAGGCTGCCAACTGCATAGCATTGGACGTCCCCTAGTGTATGCAGCGGAAAAGGATCCTGCGGCATGCATACTGGTTTATTAAATCATCAATTGATTTATTAGCGTACGTAACGATAAACTGTAGGAAGCTCTGGTAGGTATGACTTTATTATTAGGTACGTCCAGCACAATACTGCCGTCGTAGTCTAAAAGGCGACCTTTTGCTATGGAAGTTCATAGTAAAAAGTCGCCTTTTAGACTAAGACGGCAGAATAGTGATACTGCCACGTGAGCGCAAGTAATATGCTTCCCTTTCCCCCTTTTTATTCCGTGCAGCATAGTATAATAGCAGTAATTTTTCTTCCCACAAAAGATACATCGCGCGCTTGAATGTGTGCGCGCCGTGTACGAACTAGGGTTGCCAGATGGTCGGGAATTGGCGGGATTCTCCCGATTTTTTGTATGTCCTCCCAACTCCCGACAAAGAAGAAAATCTCCCGACAAACGACTTCACTTTAAAACTTAGTCCAATCCACTCAAGGTGGTCCGGCCAGCGAAAATTTCTGCTCTTTTTTGCGCGCGCGCGGAGCATCTCCCGACCAGTCTCAAAATCCCGACATATTGTTTCCTGCTCCCGATAATAGGGTAATTCAATCTGGCAACCCTAGTACGAACGCACTACAAGCAAAAAAATAAGAATGCGTAAGAATGCTCCAGTATGCATCGCACTCACACAGACGTGCTATCACGCATTTATGTGATTGTGAGTACCTACGTGTCGCGCGCTCCTAAACGGCCGAAGTTGGACTACTTGTTGATTTACTGTCATTAAGTACAAAAAGAAATTCGTCCACTTGAATTGACCATTTGGAATTTTGACCAAAGTGTAAATCTGATAAAAAGTAATTATGACCAAATTTATTTTCGTTAAAAATTAATTAAGTCTGAATTGAATTATGGCCATTATAAAAAATGTGCAAAATTTAATCCGCACAAAGTGAATAATGTCTAATTTTATTTCAGACCGTAATGTAAATTTAAGCTCAAAACGAATTATGTCCAAAGAGAATATTGTCAACATATAATTCTGTCTAGGATGAATATAGTATAAAATGAATAAGGGCCAAGTGGAAAAATGTCCTATTGATGAGCTTGTACCTTTAAAATCTTCAATAACGATAGGATGTTGATGTCTATAATAAAAAGTATGGACGTAAATACAAATGGACGTATTTCCATTTGTACATATTTCAAGTATACTAATACTTCCGAGTGAACGTAAATACAAATGGACATATTTCCAATTGTACATTTCAAATGGTAATACTTCCAAGTGGACATAAATACAAATGGTTATTATTCCTGTCGGCCTATATTAATTTTGGACAATTTTACCAGAGGACATGATTCTATTTTGGACAATATTCTGGATGGAAAACTTTCCTAATAGGTATATTTCAAATTGGCATTTTTTCCGATTTGACGACTAATTCTCTGTGGACGAATTTCTTTTTGTACTTAATGACAGTAAATCTACTTTTTCGTCTTTATACTTTGCATGCAGTGACCGAAAACCGGTGATTAAGTGTCACACGACAAGCGAAGTGTCTAGTTTTGTTCTCTTCTTCATCGTTCCCTCATTACTGAGGATCGCGACCACACATTGTTGATCTCCAAAGAGTGCGGTCATAGGCCGTATGGACCGCGTTCTGCATGCTGCCGCCAGCCAACTTCTTAATGGAGTCATACCATCTTGCTGGTGCTCTTCCTTGAGCTGGCCTCCCATTTATTTGGCCTATGTTAGCCCGCTGGAATACTTTGTTCATGTTCCTATTGACGACTTGGCAAAGTTGATCACGAAAATCGAAGGCAAAGTGAATAAGAACCCGTGGCCCGACTCGGAGAGATGAGTTTCACAGGGCTCTCGACAGCAGGGCTCGGAACCGGTATTTTGCGAAAACCCCGAAATAGCCTAATATTTTGAATTATTTTATGTTTTTTTATGTAGGTCTCAATCATGTATTTAAGTAATGATTTCGTTTTATTAGATTGTCCAATTAAAAAATTAAATAACAAACCAAAGAACGGAAAAAATACCGGTATTTTTGTATGGAGAAAACACCGGTATCCGAGCCTTGCTCGACAGTCCACGATATACATGGTGCTCTACACTCGGTGGCGCATCATCTGTAATACCTATATTGTTCCAACGAAATGACCACGACCCTCACTCAGCAATGAGGAAACCGGCGTAAAGAGAAGCAACGTTATATCCATGGGCGATGATGGCTACCCGGGACAGAGGGACAGAGGGACGGACGGAGGGACAACAAAGTGATCTTATAAGGGCTCCGTTTTTTCTTTAAAAAGAAAAAGAAGCGCTAAGTAGCCCGGCAAGTTGAGTGCATCCGTAAAGAATACACTAGAGTTGTGACTTGTCTAGAATGAATCATAAAACGTAAACTTTGTCTACTTCATTTTTAGGGTTCCGTACCAAAATGGTAAAAAAGGAACCCTTATGGTGCGACTCTGTCTGTTTGTTTGTTTCCTCTTGGGTAGTGCATTGTGCTATTCTAATAGTGTTTGTTTTTGCAACTCAACTATTTCCGTCCGAGAAGCGAATCAAAACACCTGCATTTTTGCACCTATTCGCAGAATTATCAACTGTTTACTTAAGAATATATTTAAATTGAAACATTTTTCTGATATTTTGGTATACCTATATTTAAACAGTCGGTCATACCAATTGCACCTTTACTGTGTTACTACATGAAATTAGTAACTGTATGATAAGCATATCAGCGTATTTCAATCAATTGCAAAAGCGGTTACATATTCGTTAGTAAATTTAATAACAATATTTATCTGTTTATCTATCAGGTATTTGATGAATTAATTAGAAGTAATCTATATAGTTTCCATGCAGACGCTCATAATTACCAATTAGTAAGTATAATAATACCTATAAAATTAAACCTACCTCTTGCGTGAAGGCTTAGGCGCTAAGCATCCGCTAGTCGATTGATAACATCCATAATTGTTTTGGTGTGTAGGTATAGCACTCTAGTCTCGACCTTCCTGAGCACAGGTTCAATCAATGTACTCACTTCCGCACCAAATCACACTTGACCGTAAGAACCGATAAAACCGCACTTCACAATCACTAGAAACAATTTCCAACACCGATTCGTCAAACAACCGAGCAATCGATAGCCATGTGAACCGTTGGGAGTTTCCAAACAGTGTTCTTTATTCAAAACTTGCGTGGAAATTCGACGTTATCGATGTTTGTTTTGTTTTTCGATTTTCGTTCGATGGCGCGGAGCGTCGCGGGCGACTGCGCGATGCAACAACTCGCTACCAACTAAGTTTCTGAAGTTAAAGAAAAAGCCTGATCGGAATTCCGGTATTTGTGACTTTATATGTATGTATTAATTTATTCTGATAGCGATAGTTAATCTCTTTGTAAGAATTGAATAATATGGGAGATGCTTTGGCTTAATTTGCGATCTTCAAAAACGACGGGTAGCTTCACACATTTTTGCATATTTGTACTGATTAATTAATATAACACACTCAAGGCTCCATTGCTGGTAGGACCAATTTCGGAACGTCCCTAAATTGTGTCATATTCCGATTTTGACAAGAGAGGAGTCCTTGTACAAGACATTTTAAGTATACTCGTAGTCTGACTACGCTAAGTTTGCAGAGATCGAAAAAAGGTATTATTAAAAAATATATATATGGCAACATGCGGAAACTACAGCAAGAGGATTATTTAATCTTGGTCCTTGGCAATAATTCTTCCGTTTATTACAAAATGTGTCTACATATCTACTAAAATAAATATATGGGTAAATCTTGCACACATTTATCTAGTTTCAACCAAACTAAGCGATTTGTTCTAGGGTCTTAGATAATTGACAACATTTCATATTTTCAAAAGATCTTAATTCGAAAACCATTTGGGTAAAACTGTATTTTATGCTCAAAAAAAATATTTTTGGGTTTTTTTTCCCATTCATTTTGGAAAAAATCGTCAATTAGTGTGAACCGGAAGTGTGACGTCATTTTCCCTGCATTATCGAGAGAGACCTTAGTGCTGAAACGATTAAAAAGTGTATGGTATCCGGTTGTCATTTTCTGACATACTTGCCGTCTGACGTTTATTTGTTTTGAAAATTGTTACAACTGCTTAGCGGCTTTAGAAGTTTAATTTTCTTACCGTTGGTTCATTTACACGTTTTCGAAGACCTTAAAAGACTTGGCACTTTCCCACCGGACTCCGATAACGCATTCAAACATTATTAACTTGGCATTCTTTTACCGGACACCGATTTTTTTCATATAATGAAGACATCAGAAGGTTTTTCTCAGGCTGATAGCACGAATCTGCCGCGTGTTGAAATTATGATGATGGAGTACACATCGGCAATTGATAAATATAATCCAGCCCAAATAAGAGGAGCAAAAGCATCGTTGTCTTCCCGAACTTCCTATGTTGACAACGCTGTAACGCCTGACAGTTATTTTTTTAATCGTAATTGTCGCTCTGGATTCTAGTTTTTTTAAATCGTAATTGTCGCTCTGGATTCTAGTTGGGAAAGTGACGTCATTTTCTACATACGCCCTTTTAGAATGAGCTACTTTTCAAACTGCTATTTTTAATTGAAAAATTGAGTTAAAACGAAAAAGAAAAAATACGGGTAGCTTAAAATTCCACCTATTTTCTATCCAGCTCATAAAATGAAGGAGTAGAAAATTTGAAATATTGTCAATTTCAATGTATTTAAATATGTACATGTATACAAGCATTGCTTAGTTTGGTTGGAATTAGATCAATTTGTGCAAGACTATCCCGAATATTTATCTCAGTAGGTAGGTATGTACACATTATATACTTATTAAACGGAAAGATATTTGCGAAGTATCAAGACTCATCATCAAGAACAAGAATCATCTTGCTTGTGATGTTGCTGTGGCGTTCAGCACTAAGGATATCAGGAATAAAGGAATGAAACACAGTTTGTATCCGTACCCGGGCCGGTTGATTGACAGCGACCATCTTGCTCTACGTGTAGTTTGACACTGACACTCGGAAGCTTCCCACCAACCGTCCTTATACATTTATTTATATATAATATATACATTACCAATCTGTCAATACACATTACGTAGACACTACATCTCTCCCTTTTTTCCAAGTGTTTATTTTACAGGCAGGTATTTATAATTAGGTTTATTATCACATTAACAGATTTTGTTTTATTTTGTTATTTACTGTACATATTGATGAATACGATACCGATTCTTACTAAGATAATTTATGTCGAGCTAATGGGAGTTTTAGTTGTCGGTTCGCTACCCCTAGCCCAGCTAAGAAGACTCCGACAAGAAACTTAGCTGAGCCCGACCATGGTCGGAGTGAATTTAATCCAGGATATTCGGATCCTGGGGCAAATCGGGTCGCGGGCCCTTATGTTATGGTGTCGCGAGGAGGTCGCCCTCGTCGGCGGGGTCTTGTATACTGTAGACTTGCATGTTGTTACGTCACTTGTAATCTGGCTCTGATCCATGCGTATTGTAAGTTTTATATGTGGTGAATGTTCACTTACTAATCTTTTAATTCCATCTGATACTATGTATTTTCTAATTTATATCCATGTATTTCAGACGGAATAAAATATTTATTGAAATTTATTTAGTTTTCTTAAATTACTTCCTGATTACTCTCAATATGATTCTCGTGCTTTCCTTCCTTCTTTTTCCTCAATTTTACTTTTCCAATTTGTGTGTCTTCATCTGGGACATGTAGTCCATGTTCACTAATTTAGGTGATTTTACTTGCATGTAATTTTCCCCAGTGGGACAATCCATTTTGAACCGTCAATTAATACTTTGGAAAAGTTTCCTGCTAAATTAATCACAATAACAACAAAAATATTGAAAATCTTTTGACCCAAAACATTATAGTGCTATAACTATATCATTAGACTATCTCACAAGGTATCAGACAGTGTCAGCATCGCGTTACGACAAGAAAATGCTTCCAGCATCTATGGCACCATGCCACTAGGGCCCTTATTACATAGATATAATTTATTATCATTATTCTTTAAACTTAATTTCCGAATACAAGAAAGTACGCATTCTCCCCTAATCTACCCTTGCACAGTATGAAATTTGACCTCAAAAGCGGTCATCCTTATTTTATGTCTTCATTTGGTGGAATTATTCAATATAAACACAAGACGAGAACTCCCGAAAGGCAATTATGCATACAATTCAAAATAAAAATTAAAGTCGTGAAAAATATGAAAATCAAAAAAATTGTTTTTCTCATTTATTTGTCAATAATTAATATCGCTCTTTGCAAAATCAAATAGAGGTAACAAAGAGCTTCAAATCTAAGAAAGCAGCATAGCCCTGGGTATTAAAGAAATCTAATTAAATATATTTTCTTACATTTATGTATTTATTTATTTTTAACGTAACTTATGAGTATTAGGATTCACTTTTAGCACCAAATTATTGTTTTGATTATACTCTTGCGTAGAAAAAAAAATCAAGGTAAAAGCTCTGAAGACCTTCGAGAAAATGGCGTTCTAAGTTTTTTCAGATTATTTTGATTTTAGGGTTGCCACTAGCAAGAATATTCATTTTCAATTATTTACATAATATTTTTATAGGAGGGTTATGTGTTTGACCCGTATGTATGTATTTTTGTATGTATGTATCAGTGATCGGAATAGGTAGAGTATATTTACCTAAACTTCGAAGAACAGTCGAAAAGTGGAGACTCCCTTACGACTACATTTTTTTCCGGGACTTAAGTCCTTAAGTCAAGTCGCACATTTCTCGAAAATTCTGAGTATAGCTGTCTCTTTTTAATAGCGCTGTCTCTTTCACCCTTCGAGAAATTTCGCCATAACTATACTGAAGTGTAGTTCAAAGGCCCACAAGGGGTCCTGTAAATGCCTGAAAACGGGTTTTCAGGTTATTGCACCACCTCATAGAGGGTGTCTTGAAACGGACTGAAAACATGTTTCAGGCGCCTGAAAACAACGGCAACTTAGGTGAATTTTCAATCTTCTACTATGTGAAAGAGCCACCTCTGAAACGGCCTGAAATCACCTTTCAGCCTCCTGAAAATGCTTCTAAAGCACGGAAAATCACGTTTGAAATTTTGACCTATACCACTGGCGCAACAGTAATGTGTGTATGTGTGTTGCGCGGGTGGTATAAGTTTAAACTTCAGACGTGATTTTCTGTGCTTTAGAAGCGTTTTCAGCAGGCTGAAAGGTGATTTCAGGCCGTTTCAGAGGTGGTTCTTTCACATAGTAGAAGATTGAAAATTCACCCAAGTTGCCGATGTTTTCAGGCACCTGAAACATGTTTTCAGTCCGTTTCAGGACACCCTCTATCAGATGGTGCAATAACCTGAAAACCCGTTTTCAGGCGTTTTCAGGACCCCTTATGGGCCTTTGAACTACACTTCAATATAAAGTGAAATTTCTCGAAGGAGTGAAAGAGACAGCACTATTAGAAAGATAGCTATACTGAGAATGATCGAGAAATGTGCGAAATAATGCCAATAATTTATTTTTTTAGTAAGATTCCGGGACTTAAGTCCCGGAAAAAATGTAGTTGTAATAGTCTCCACTTTTCGACTATGGTCTTCGAAGTTTAGGTAAATATACTGTACCTATTCCGATCACTGGTAAGTATGTATGTTACCCGACTGCGGCGAAGCCCAAAGGAGGGTTATGTGTTTGACCTGTATGTATGTATGTAAGTATGTATGACGACATGTATCAAAACAGTTATATAACGTCACGCTAATTTTTTTTTAACTACCTCTAATTCACTAGGAAATTCAAGCTATAATAATAATTTTATTTTTGTCGACAACCCTAGCGGTGAGCGTGGCGACCAGAAAGAGCGCGCGTTATGAGTTAGAGCGAGAACGTATGAGTTAGGCGCATTATCGTGACTCGAACGTAGGGTTTGTTAGACAGTGCGACTTCTGTGCAAAGTACTATTACTTATTCTGTGGCTGAAGTCCCAACCGCTCCCTATACAGTAACTAGATTTATGTTTAGGTCGATTTACTAGTTTTGGTGTTGCGACGGAACAGACGAACGTACATACATACACCAATACACACACACACACACATATATATATCAGTGGCGTGGCGTTGAAGAAATCCTTGGGCAAGCCCGAGCAGCTTTAGCTTCAATTTTCTTTAAGAGAACTAGAATTAAGTGCTGATCCGAATATTAGGCAAGCCGATGGGAATTGACTTCTATAGACACGACGACACTGATAAATATATATACATATACATTTGTACATACGCTGCAAAATAACCTGATTTGTTAATTAATATTTAGTACTTCATAGCAAGTGACAACCCTAACTTGTAATTTTGAAAGTTAAAAATCTTGAAGGTCCTTTGGAATATGCGTTCCATTTTTTTGGGAGAGGTTAACAGTAACATAATTAAATATAAAATCGTGAAATTGAATCCTAATACATAACTATGTGACCATAGAAAAATAAAAACCAAAATAGACAAAATCAACCAGAACTCGGCTGTTATTTACAACAAAATTCCGTTTTTTTTTCTAAAATATCCTGGATAATAGTTTTATTTGAAGCCATGTCAATTATTATGCGAAACTGATTTATTTTCAAGTTAAAATAATTTCTATGATATTTCTGGAAATCCATAGAAATTATGAAAAAGAAAATATAACTCCAGTATTGTTCAAAATTGCCACTCGGGAGTTCTAGTATTGTGTTTATATTGAATAATTCCACCAAATGAAGACATAAAATAAGGATGACCGCTTTTGAGGTCAAATTTCATACTGTGCCTTGGGGTAAACAGAGATATTGTAAGTGCGACATTTAAATTTACCGCTTGTTCAAAATAATTAATCACTAATAAGTAATATAGCTTAATGTATTCTTAGCTTTATTGTTATTTATTCTTATTTTGTTATTGAATAGAAGTAACACAATATCGCAAGGTGCAATTATTGTTAACGAGTAACATAAATATCTAGGATAATATAACTAGATAGATAGTTCCAAGCTATGTGGCGCCATTTGGGCCGCTTTCTATATTACCAATTTAAGCTGATTTCCACTATGTCCTGGTAGGTGTAGACTGTTTGTATGGGAACAGTAGCGACCCCTATCGGAGCTTTTCCAAACTATCTACCTGGTTCATTAGCTTTACTGGTTAAGTCTGAAGATTGTTATGGTAGATCTTAATAGATGTCGCTCACACAGGGTCTATATAAACCTAAGCTGGTATATGACCAGCCTCTTCTACTATAAATCTGTTAGCACGTACGGTCATCAATAATAATTGTAAGCTCCTTCATTAAAATTAGTATATTGTCAAGTTTGCTTTTACTTTACTCGCCCAGCGGTCTCCATCCCAACAATTTTACATATCGTTCAGAAAACACTCTTTTTGTATATCGTTTACTCATTAATAATATGTTTATTTCCTGAGATTTCATGAAACAAAACATTTTCATGGTTTTCTGATATTAAAAGTGTCTGAGACCTTAGACCACTTATTGAACTAACTTTGGTTCAAGGTCACCTAGCGTATATTAAATTATTCCCTATTATCATTTATCGTAACGTAACTGAAACTGAACAACCTCATATTGAATTATTTACTCTAGTTTTAGTATATATGTATATATATATTTTTTTTTTATTACTGATTATTTATGCTATCTTAAATAGTAGGTACATAAATAGCATTAGTAACAAGTGTATAGGTAAGTACTGTTTAGGTTGTCATTTCTTATCATAAAATTGCCTTTGAGCCAGGGACTGTTTTCGTTACGTTATAAGCGGTACGGTACCGCTATAGAATATCGGTACCGTAATGAAATAAAGGTAGACTATATCGGTTGAAATAGTTTGTTCCTGTACCGCTTTATGCCGCTACGTACCGCTAATGTTGAAAGCGGTACTTATACCTTTATTATTACGGTACCCAACCTATATTATTTCATGACATTCACACGACATTTTTCGCTCTCATATTTTACGATGTAGGTAGGTAGATACTTGCTTTGCTCGATCTTGATCCAAGCTCACGCTCTTGATAGCAAGCGGCGCGCGCGCGCGGCGATAAAATAAAGCCGTCAAATAAACAGTGAATAAGTAAAAAATGTGCCGAACTGAACAATATCTAACTAAGCGCTGATTGGTTGACGACGCTCGGCAGCACACACATAAATCTCAAACGGTACCTTTTTAAAACGGTTAAGGTACCGAAAGAAAATTACCGTACCGTTATTTCGATACCATATCATTTCGGCTGCGCTACCGAAATCATACCGAAACAAACGGTATGACGTCATACCGCTTTCAAACGCTACCTTCATTTTTCGGTTATGCAGTCCCTGCTTTGAGCTCTCGTTATTTCGGGGTAGGTTAAGAAGACTAATTTTCCCTGTCTAGAATGCATCACTGCAAGTTGAATTACCCACAGGTCAGACTTTGTGCCTTGCCTTTTATAAACCTCTTAACTCTTGAAACAACGAGTACGGACTTGTATCGCGTCGCGCCTAGCGCTTTCACTCATTGTGATATCAAGCTGTTACAGAAACAGATATGTTTTCTAGTTGTTTATGTAGGTATATTGCACTAATAATGCATCTTAAATTGAAGGCTAATAAAGTTATAATGACTGGTATTTTAGCAATAATAATTATATCAATAAGCTACTGAACATTTCCAGTCAATTCTTTTAAGTTATTATATTTATAAGAACTGACTTATATGCTTTACTGATGAGCGCGGCCTGCCTGAGTAATGATTTAGTATTATTACATTTAAATTGATTTAAGCAGACTTTGACTAAATATAATAATCATAATACTATGTAGACAACGCGTCATCGTAATATATGTCGTTTTTTTTTTTTTTAACTCACTTTTTAGGCAAATCTGGTTCATTTACGTTAATGTTTGAAATACTGCCATTAATTAGATTCCAGTGATTTTGTAAATCTTACAATAAATTCATCAATAAATCATAAATAATAATCGTGATCATCATCATCATCATCATCATCATCATCATCATCATCATCATCATCATCATCATCGTCATCATCGTCATCATCGTCATCATCGTCATCATCGTCATCTTCGTCATCATCATCATCGTCATCATAGCCCTCATCATCATCATCATCTTCATCGTCATCATCATCATCATCGTCATCATCATCATCATCATCGTCATCATCGTCATCATCATCATCAACGTCATCCACCTCATCCACGTCATCCACGTCATCAACGTCATCCACGTCATCAACGTCATCAACGTCATCCACGTCATCCACGTCATCCACGTCATCCACGTCATCCACGTCATCAACGTCATCCACGTCATCAACGTCATCCACGTCATCCACGTCATCAACGTCAAGGGCATAACCCTTTGTGGAGCCTCGCTCCTTTGTGGAGTCAAGCTCCTTTGTGGATTCACAACTTAATGTAGGGACACAAACCCTTTGTGGAGTCACGCTCCTTTGTGGAGTCAAGCTCCTTTGTGGATTCACAATTTAATGTAGGGACACAAACCCTTTGTGGAGCCTCGCTCCTTTGTGGAGTCAAGCTCCTTTGTGGATTCACAACTTAATGTAGGGACACAAACCCTTTGTGGAGTCACGCTCCTTTGTGGAGTCAAGCTCCTTTGTGGATTCACAACTTAATGTAGGGACACAAACCCTCTGTGGAGCCTCGCTCCTTTGTGGAGTCAAGCTCCTTTGTGGATTTACAACTTAATGTAGGGACACAACCACTTCGTGGAGCCACGCTCCCCTTTTTTCTTTTTTTTTTCATTGTTAATCTCAAATGTAAACCTTTAAAGTTTTTCTGACAATTCAAAACTATTATTTGTGACTATATTTCACGGTGTTGACCGTCTCGCAGTGCAAGTGCCTCTCTTATGTTCGGAGATCACAATTAATCTAAGACTTATGTACCAATACAGCAATGATTAGTTAAGTAAGAGACTGGCAACTTGTTCGTGGCCTATGGCAATTAAGCCTACACAGCAAGTCACATGCTTGCTATTACGCGCATCCAACAAATGGATCGCCGCGCATCCCCCTGGCCTACACTCCGGTCTGCGGTAGACCCGACCTCCACTAGGGCTAGCCGCGCACTGCGCGCTCACGGACTACTCAAGAGCAGACACCGACTTCTACCAAGCTACAGCTACGATCTAGCCTCTAGTATAGTCGACCAACCGAACCAAGCACCATCTCTAACTCAGCAACTGATAAAAATCATAAAACAATATTATTGTTTCAATTATCATCCCGATTTTCCTTTTCTACAGTAATGTCAATAGGTATTTGGCTTTCAGGCATTTCCCGCAGCCTATCGTGTGCGTAATTATAGGTGTATCTAGAGTTTAGTACTTTCAAAACAAAACACCACTTTGTGACATCAAATGGACCTTTGAATTTGGGGTGAACTTTATCTAAACGTTCCTTTCTCATTTTCTATATCAAAATAAAATTCACTAACTAGAGTTCAAGTACCCATTACAACCAAACATTTTTCAAAACTAAAATATCAAGGTAAGTACCTCTTTCGTCCGGCTATCACCGTAGTACTCGACCTAAATCCAACCCGGTGATTCTATGCGATATACCCGATCACCACTGAGATCATAATGACTCCAAAGGACACTTTCTTGATTACCAAATTAAAAAATCAAACAAATTGTACTATACGGAAACTTCCGAATTACTAAAGTTAACGGATATTTGTCTCAAGACAATTTTTTAGCACATCGCGATATTTTCAATCACTAGAATTTATTAACAACCTCCAAATACCCAAACATCCAACCATCTTCACACACTGTACTTCTTCTATGTGAAAATAGAACGTCAAAATGTAACAGAGTCACGTATCTGTAAGAATAGGATAATTTGATCTAATAAAAATAAATCATTCTAAAGTCGGGTTTTTCTCCCAAGGTTGCTAGTAAATAAATCTATATATTTATTTCCATGTCTTTAAATATCTTAAAATGTCAAAATCAATCATAATCTTTATTTGTTTAAAATAAGGAAATATGTTAGCACTTATTGTTTTGACACCATAAAACTAGTTAGATTATCATTTACCCTCCATTTTTTTTCAACGCTTGCTTGTGATTTTATTACAAAGACTTAATCTAACAATAAGTTAGCGCATAACCTTACGCGTCGAGGTTTGTCGAGTCTTTTACTTACTAAATACGAATGCATCAATCTCCTCTATGTAGGTACTTATCTTGAACAAAGCATTTAAATGTTTGTCGTTGGCATACGATGGTCTCATTTACTATTATAACCTATTGATCACTGATTTGTTTGCTATCATTTTTCTGCACGTAATTTACTCACAAATTCATCCTCGTCGCCATTGTGGCGTTCAGCACTAAGGATATCAGGAATAAAGGAATGAAACACAGTTTGTATCCGTACCCGGGCCGGTTGATTGACAGCGACCATCTTGCTCTACGTGTAGTTTGACACTGACACTCGGAAGCTTCCCACCAACCGTCCTTATTCATTTATTTATATATAATATATACATTACCAATCTGTCAATACACATTACGTAGACACTACAGTTGCTATGTGTGTTTTTTGCAATAAAACCTTTTTTCGACCTCTGCAGACTTAGCGTAATCTGACTTAGTTAATAAATTGTTGCATTCATAAATTACCGACTCTATCGAACTATTCGCGGGCCACCCACAAGTGAAGAGAGACGTCAGTGAATATTGGATTAACCCAAAAGGCATATGTCGCGAAGAACGCGAGCCTCCAGTAAAACCGGTAAGTGCGTGGCTCGAACAGTCCTGGCTTAGCTGACAACACTGAATAGAATTTTAAACTGAGAACGATAAATGGTGTTGACAGTTATGGAGGTGTTTTTACGCGCGAAGCTTACCACGTGCAAGGAGGGCGCGAGGAGGAAAGTGGTGAGTAATAGAACCTCGGCAGAACTACTGTAATTTGGTGAGTATATTACACCAGTATTTTTGTTAATGGATCATGGTAGAGAGATGTAAGAATAGAAAGAATTAGAATGAGAATTACCCAGAACAGCCAAGAAAGAATGACATGGTTGCGTGTGGTCAGGGCGGGTTATAAGGGGAGTTGTGGAGACCCGTACCGGAGAAAGAATCTCCGACTAGAAATATGAATAGATGTCCAGAATGTGAATATAGAAGTTACTTGATCTCTCTTCTATTATCCTTTATATATGTGTACCTAACACGTGTGTATAGGTAAGAACTGTCTTGTCGTCGTGTCTTTGTTAGCACTCAGGCAAGAATCTCTGTTTATGCTATCTTAGACAACCTAGAAAGAATAAGACGCGGCCACAAATTGGTGGAGATGCTGTGTAAAAGAAGTATCATAGAATAGGGAAAGTAAGGCTAAGCGTGTGAAATTAACTCAGCGAAAGCAGTCCTGCGCTCTGTGCCCCGTAAGACGCCTCTTTTCGCTTGCCTCGGGAGGCTCCGAGATAGATTGCGGAAAGAAACTCATGTGTGGTGGAGACCTAGAAACTCATGCGCAGTCGAGACCCAGAAGCTCAGGCGCGGTCGAGACACAGAACTTGTGCGCGGTGGAGACCTAGAAACTCATGTGTGGTGGAGACCTAGAAACTCATGCACAGTCGAGACCCAGAAGCTCAGGCACGGTCGAGACACAGAACTTGTGCGCGGTGGAGACCTAGAAACTCATGTGTGGTGGAGACCTAGAAACTCATGCACAGTCGAGACCCAGAAGCTCAGGCGCGGTCGAGACACAGAACTTGTGCGCGGTGGAGACCTAGAAACTCATGTGTGGTGGAGACCTAGAAACTCATGCACAGTCGAGACCCAGAAGCTCAGGCGCGGTCGAGACACAGAACTTGTGCGCGGTGAAGACCTAGAAACTCATGTGTGGTGGAGACCTAGAAGCTCATGCACAGTCGAGACCCAGAAGCTCAGGCACGGTCGAGACACAGAAACTCACTTTACGCCAGAGACAGCAATGACTTAATTAGAAAATAAGAAATAGTTATTTGTCTTTGTCAATAACGTGACCCCATAGCCTAGGAATCCTAGTCTGGGATCGCAGTTACAGAACATATAGAAAAAAGAAAATTAAACAATATACAGATGCTTTTATTTATCCTAGAACCCATATTTATTTTATTACGCAGCAATTATTGGAATAAGTTTATTTCCAGGTTAAATTAGTGGCGCTAGTATCGCATTACAACAATTGAGTGAATGTGATAATGCTTAAAACACCGTAAAGGTTGTCGATCGAAAAACGCCTTATGGTTGTTATGGTGGCAACATTGCAAATTTGTTTTCGTTGACACAATTTGTCAATACAATAACGGAATGAACTCTTATTGGTCGATTTACGGTTTGGAATTTTTCTTATTGGTTAAGAATTTTGGCAAATGTTGAGAATGAATATTTTGTAAACGAAAACACACTGGTTAGGATTATTTTTGGTCACTTATGCGGAGTTAACTTCGGATCATTCCATGGTTTGAGTTAGGTCGATCTGAAGTTAGTGAACGGAACGAACGCGAAATATCAACGGAAACGGAATACTTTTTCAAAGAAGCTGAAACTGATCTGATCTAAAGATTCTACAAAGTACCTTGCTAACGCCATTGCTGGATTACTTTGAAAGTTTCGTGTTTGTATGAATAAAAATGTTATTTGTGCTAAAATAAGTGTGCTGAGGAAGGATTACAGTGTATATTTGATGAGCGATAGCTATCATAAGGAACGGACGTAAGTTTTTTGCAAATTCTTGTTAGATTCTTGTTAGCACGCCATTTGTATGAAAACTTACGGATTTTGTTGTTCACTTATTTTGAATACAATTGAGTAAAATCACAAGACTTATTAAATTACAATCATAGAAAACAACGGTATTTAGTTTAAATGTTATTTATGCATAGAAACATGCCGATATAAAAGTTATTTAATCTTGTGAGTAGGTACCTGCAGGATATACTCGATATCCATTTCAAGCATTAAAATAGTTTAATTATGATCAGAATTTAGTGAATACCAAATTTTAACGTTGCAAATATAGTAAGTTTCTGTTGCATCTAGGGTTTTGACTAGAATTAGGAAATATAGAAATTTTAGGAAACTATTTTTTCAGCGGCGTCTTGCGGCAAGATGGCGGACCCAATGTTAACGCGGGTGGAACTCATCCACGAACGGCTTAAAAGTTTACTTGAAGGAGCAACAAGGTTGACAACAATTACAGAAGATGAATTGCAGAAGAATATAATGCTTGTAGAAGATTGCAGTAATGAATTAACATCTGAAATACATTTCTATCTGGAAAAGGGTCAACAAACGTCACTTGAAAATTTAAAACTTTTTACACAAACTCAGTTTAAAGTTCAAGAATGGAAAGTGGACATGAAGCTACTATTAAAAAATAGTAATCAGGAAAAGGCAGCTGAAAGCGTGACGCACCAAACGAGTGCTGCTAAACTCCCTAAACTTTCTCTACCCAAGTTTAAGGGTGAAGTTCTGCGCTGGTCAGAATTTTGGGACAGATTCAAAAATAATATAGATGGAAGATCTCTACCAGAGGCGGAAAAGATGGCATACTTGGTAGGGTGCCTAGAAGGGGAAGCACTCCAGTCAGTGGAAGGATTAAGCATAACCGACTTAAACTATAAAGTAGCGGTAGAAGTCTTAAAGAACCGCTATGGAAAGGAATATAAAGTTATAGACGCCCATTATAAAGCCATCCATAGTCTTGAGCGTGCTGGAAATGCAGCAGAATGTCGGTCCAATTTGAATCTTATTGACCGACACCTCAGAGTGTTACAGACATTGGGAGAGGAAATAAATGGAAATACTCTAAGATCCTGTATATTATCCAAATTTCCTGAACGAGTGGTTTATGAGCTACACTTGGTATCTAAAGAAGATATGGACATTCCCACTATAAGGACAGGCCTTCAGAAAATCATTAGTGCTATGGAAATATCTAACGGAGTACCTGCTTCTAGCTCATCTGCTAGTACCCAAGAAATATCAACTGGTGTTTTACAAATAAGCTCCAAACCACAAGTAAGAAAAGGCAAACAACGCCTAAGTTTAAAGACGGGGTTGCGCGTACCTAAAAGGAAAAGGACGGAAAGTATTGATACGAGGCCAAACATGAACAAGAAACCAAAGAAGTCTTGCATATTTTGTGAAGGAGATCACTATAACGCATCGTGTACTGAGGTGAAAAGTATAGAAGAAAGGAAGAAGAAGCTGGGCAGGAGGTGTTACTTGTGCTTCCGAGAAGGGCACAAGACCACTACATGCAGCTACAAAAAACTGTGTTACGTCTGTAAGGGGAAACACAATCAAGCTCTGTGCCCCCAAAGTAAATCAGGTAGTACTCCAATAATAAGACTCGCTGCACTTCCTTCAAATGACAGAAATACTATTGACTGTTCTCAATCTTACCTACAGACGGCGGTGGTGTCGGCGAGTCATCAGGACTCCAGCAAAAATAAGCAATGCCGGATCCTTTTAGACAGTGGAAGCCAAAGAAGCTACATAACAGCAAAATTTGCCAAAGAACTCAAGTTACCAGTGATCCGTGAAGACCTACTGATGATTTTTGTATTCGGTGCCGACTCTCCAGTGGAAGTCACAAGTCCATTAGCCGAAGTTGAGATAACTACCAGAAGAGGTACTGTGAGAAATATTCAGGTGAATGTCGTACCGCATATAACCGATAAAATATCTCCTCCCATACCGATAGAAGACGTAGATATCACAGCGGACGATGGTTCGGCTGGTGATAACATACAAGTATTGATAGGAAGCGACTATTATTTTTCATTTTTCAAGAATGAAATGAAACAGTTGAAAGATAACTTGTATCTTGTCAATACTGACTTCGGCTGGATGGTCACAGGGAAGATCATGGAAGAAGAAAAGGCAAATGCACTATCAGTGGTAACATATTGCCAATGCCAAGAACCAGAACACCCATACCTTGTGACACCTGACCTTCCTCTTCGGGAACCGGACATCAAATTTCTCTGGGCTTTAGAAAGTATCGGCATCACAGATTCTCCTAAGGTCACTCGAGAAGAAGAGACTGTCAAACACTTCAACGATACGGTCAAATATGAAGATAACAGATATCAAGTGAAATGGCCTTGGATAGTGTATCCACCGGACTTACCTACAAACTACGGACTTGCTTATGGCAGATTGTCTAGTTTAGTCAGAAGGATGCGGCCAGACACTTTGCAAGAATATGACAGCATCCTAAGAGAACAACTAGCCGCAGGGATTATAGAAGTGATTGAGCCTAACGAGAACAACTCAGTTACTCATCCAGTGCACTACTTGCCACACCACATAGTCATCCAAAAGGGGAAAAAGAGTCGTATTGTCTATGATGCCTCGGCCAAACTCAGAAATAATAGGAGCCTCAATGAGTGCTTGTATAGAGGACCATCAATGCTCGAAGATCTGACTGCACTTCTGCTGAATTTCAGAATACATAGAATAGGAATAACAGCCGATGTAGAAAAGGCTTTCCTTCAAGTGGGACTCCAACCTGAAGATCGAGATGTGACTCGGTTTCTGTGGCTGAAGGACACAAAGCAGGGGGTGACTGAGGAAAATGTCCTCCACATGCGTTTTTGTCGGGTACCTTTTGGGATTATTTCTAGTCCCTTCTTGCTGACGGCAACAATCCGGCATCATCTGTCAAGAGGTGACCATACTCTGATGTCAGAAATAGCAGACAGGACTTATGTAGATAACTTAGTCAGTGGAACAGACACCTTAGAAAAGGCACGCGACCTCATTACTAAAACAAGGGCTGTATTCACAGAACTGTCCATGAATATCAGAGAGTGGACATCCAATAACAGGCAATTGATGAAGAGCATCCCAAAAAGGTACCAAGCTAAGGACACGGAGTCATCAAAGGTATTAGGGCTTACCTGGCACTTAGAAAAGGACACTTTAAAACTCAGGCTCAATGAGACACTCTCCGATGCCCAGAAGAATGATGTGATCCCATCAAAGAGAAGAATATTACAAACTCTCGCGTCGCTATATGACCCCTGCGGATTCGCAGCTCCTTTAATCTTGCCAGCAAAGCTGCTTCTACAAGAGTTGTGGAAGAGGAAATTAAAATGGGACGCTCCATTACCAGAAGAACTGGATGAAGAATGGCAAAGTGCTTTGAAGGCCCTGAAATCTGCGGCAGAAATAGAAGTTCCACGGTACTTAGGAGACACTTCAGAAGAAGAGACAGAGTGTCAGTTACACTGCTTTACAGATGCTTCGAAGAAAGGTTTTTCAGCAGTAACATATCTACGAATAGTAGATAAAAAAGGAAATAATACTAAGGTAGTATTCATCATGGCCAAATCCAGAGTCACTCCAATCAACCATAAGGAAGACTTGAAAATACCCAAACTAGAATTGCTTGGATTTGTCATTGGAAAACGTCTTTTAACCTATGTGAAAGATAGTCTTGGGTTAAAAATTAAACGACTCTGCCTATGGTCCGACAGTGAAATAGTTCTGTATTGGATGAAATCTGAAAAGCTTCTGCCTCCATTTGTCTCCCGACGAATAAATGAAGTCAAACAAAGCAAGGATATAGAACCAAGGTATGTCAACTCAGAATTCAACCCAGCGGACTTAGCTACACGACCAGAACTGTGGCACATGAAGAAGGAATTGTGGACCAATGGACCGCAGTTTCTTTTGCTTGGTGAGGAGGACTGGCCAAGGTTACAAGAACATGGCCAGGCAGCTCTTTTCACAAGCCTAGAACCAGAAAGTCACAGGGATGAAGTTATGTTGACTCAAAATGAGGATGTACCAGAAATATCAAGTGAAACCGAGATCACAGAAGAAGGAACTATGGAGGTAGAAGAGACAGAATCAGTTGGACAGGATATCAATGACAACAACAATCTTATAAGGATGTTACAAAAGGCACACTTCCCTCAAGAGATAGCAGGAAAGAAAACCAGCCTATCAAGAAACCTAGGACTGTTCATGGATATGGAAGGAATATTAAGATGCAAGGGTCGACTTATGAACACAATGTGTTCATATGACACAAAACATCCAATCCTGATTCCAAAGAACTCCGAGTTTACAGATAAACTTATTCAAGAGACTCATGAACAATACTACCACGTGGGCACGCCGCACACCTTAAGTATCATTAGACAGAAATATTGGATACCTCAAGGTAGAGCTAAGGTTCAGCGAATATTAAGAAAATGTCAGCAATGTATTAAGCACGGCGGGGGCCCTTATAAGCTTCCGCCTACACCGGCACTTCCAACAGAACGTGCTAATTACAGCGCACCGTTTACCTACACGGGAATTGACTATTTTGGCCCAATTCTCATAAAAGAGAATGGAGAAGTGAAAAAGAGATGGATATGTTTGTACACCTGTCTGGCGGTACGCGCCGTTCACATGGAATGTGTTCGTGATCTCACAGCCGAAGAATGCTTACTTGCCATGAGACGATTTATAGCAACACGAGGACGTCCAGAACTTATAGTTTCCGACAATGCTCTACAATTCAAACTTACAGCAGAATTGCTGTCGGATGCTTATTTCGTGGATAACAAAATAAGATGGAAATTCATTCCGCAGCTCAGTCCGTGGCACGGCGCGTTTTACGAACGGTTGGTGGCCATAATGAAGAATTGTCTGAAAAGAACGCTAGAAAAGCAGATGTTGAATGATGCACAATTAAACACAGTTATTAAAGAAATAGAAGCTGTGGCAAACACGCGCCCATTGACCTGCGTAGGATCTGAAGTAGAATATGTGTTGAGGCCAGCCGATTTCCTGACCTTTGGAAGATGCATAGAAATCGTACCTTCAGTACAGCGACAAGGTCAAGGTCATCATCCAGGAGGAACAGTGACAAAGGAAAACCTCATCGAAGGATGGAAGAAAGGACAAAGTATACTCGAAGAATTCAAAAGGATGTTTATGGGACAGTACCTGTGCAGCCTCCGGGAGAGGTATCACCATTCCCATAAAGAACCTCGAGTAAGAGCCCACCGAAGTCCTCTTGTAGGTGACATAGTCCAGGTCAAAGGAGAATCAAAGAATCGAGAAAATTGGAGAGTGGGAAAAATAACGAACTTAGAAAGAGGAGCTGATGGAGAATGTAGGGTAGCAAGAGTAAATGTGGAAGGGAAGGAATTTATACGTTCCATAGGCCACTTGTACCCACTAGAAGTTCAAGAAACCTTACCTTTAGATACAGGTGTGAGAGAAATAGAAGTAACACCTGCAGGTGAAGAATCTGACTCTGTTGGTACTGATCCAATTAATCGAACCGAGAAGTTTACGGTTCAATCAGAAAAGGAAATCACCGTTCAGAATGATGTTGCTTCAGAAAGTAACGAAGTGGACGAATCTAGATCGCCTATTCCAATGGAAGTGGTGGATGACAATGGAGAAGACGAAGATGACTTCTTGGTAGATGATGGCAGAGAAAGGGGAGAGGGAGGAGATGTAAATAATGGTGGCAATGAAGAAAGAATCAAGAGAACAGCGGCTGTAAGGGCCAGAAAGAAGATAGCCCTGTGGACCAGCCAATTGTCTGCACTCTTATAACTCTGCTTGGCCGTCGGGAGTGTCGCGAAGAACGCGAGCCTCCAGTAAAACCGGTAAGTGCGTGGCTCGAACAGTCCTGGCTTAGCTGACAACACTGAATAGAATTTTAAACTGAGAACGATAAATGGTGTTGACAGTTATGGAGGTGTTTTTACGCGCGAAGCTTACCACGTGCAAGGAGGGCGCGAGGAGGAAAGTGGTGAGTAATAGAACCTCGGCAGAACTACTGTAATTTGGTGAGTATATTACACCAGTATTTTTGTTAATGGATCATGGTAGAGAGATGTAAGAATAGAAAGAATTAGAATGAGAATTACCCAGAACAGCCAAGAAAGAATGACATGGTTGCGTGTGGTCAGGGCGGGTTATAAGGGGAGTTGTGGAGACCCGTACCGGAGAAAGAATCTCCGACTAGAAATATGAATAGATGTCCAGAATGTGAATATAGAAGTTACTTGATCTCTCTTCTATTATCCTTTATATATGTGTACCTAACACGTGTGTATAGGTAAGAACTGTCTTGTCGTCGTGTCTTTGTTAGCACTCAGGCAAGAATCTCTGTTTATGCTATCTTAGACAACCTAGAAAGAATAAGACGCGGCCACAGCATATTCACAACTTGCTTATTAATTTCGTGCCTAATATAAGTTGAACCGTGAAGTAGTAATAACAGTTCGTAATCAGAGGTCACGCTGCTGTGGTCCGTTAAAATAAAATCGAAGCGTAGAGTTGACCGACACACTTTGACACCCAATTTTGTATTCTTATTTCATTTTTAGTTCATGAGTCAAATACAATTAAACAAGATAAATTTAAAACACCTAAAACTAAATAGACCTAAAAACTAAATTAAACTACCTAAAATATTATAAAAAGAATACCCCCTCTAGCAGCTCCGCCTGTGGCATGGTACCCATTACGCTGGCTCATAAGAGTCATATTATATTATGGTTAAAGAAATTTTATTTCTCAAAAGAAATTTTACATTTCACTTAATTGAGAACTTACATATTACAAAAAACAAAGTTTACTTTGGTGTGCACCGTGAGGCGCAAATATGAATTTAAAACTTAAGTAATTGTAAACATAATAATGACAGTCATCTAGCCTGTGCCGTAACAACTAATACGCAAGTACGTATCTTTATAATTATGTATTTACAAACAACACTGCACTTGCTTATTCCAAAGCTATGTACTTGTTTAACAAAAAAAAATACATTAATAAATTAACAAAAAACTCTGGTGGGTAAGGAGAGAATCGCCTAAGCAACAAAGTTGTCAATAGATGGACAAATTTATTTCTTAGTTAACTATAAATAAGGTCTACAATAGTTATAGTTATTTATATTAGGGACTGAATTACCCTACTGAAATTGCAATGTTAGATTAATCAAATCATGCTGATGCGGTCTAGTTTTCCTAGTATGCAAGTACTTAAATACCTAATCCTTCTTACTGGTAGAATCATTATTTATTATGTTGGTTTCCCCTTGTTTCTAAGTGCAGATTTTGCCAATGAATATTCGCAACTTGCACGATACAAGTACTCATGTTATATGGAATAATGAACAGCATATGTCTGAAAAAAATATAATTAGTAATTGGATAGGAATAAGGATCTTAACGATATTGGCGGTTAAGCCATTTTACCGTTAAATTCATATTGAAGCATCATTGATAATGTCTCAACTGCCTTTAGATATAAGCCCCTCATTTTGATGATACGTGCAAATGATGGTAGAAAGGTATTGACGCATACCTTAAGTATTTAAATTAACTTGTGCATGAAAATGGCTCTATGAGAGTTGTTAGCTCAGTTGTTCACATTTTAACTATGTTTATGTGTCGCATTTGGACGGTGCTTACCGAATGACAAGCGGTGACAAACTGACATTTTGTCTTAATTCTGTCTAGTTTTGATTTGAGACGTCTGCGCGAACCGGTTCTTGGATATTTATAAATAGGGGCAATAAACTGACGTATTAATCAAAAAATATCTTCGTATGTTGTACTGAATTTCAGAAAAGTCGTACATTCGTAGGGGGTTACTTGTTTCTGCAGCTGGTTGGCTGTACTCTCATATTTTAGTAGTTGAAGTTTATGTATAGTAGTTGAAGGTAGGTTTTATACAAAATTTGTAAATCTACAGTACAGTCACATGCAATAATAAGTTACGGCTCTAGGCATACAGTTGTATCAGATATTTTGCCATACATTGTGAAGAAATTCAATTATTTATTTATATAATAAGTTGCCCAGACCTAAGTCTTATATTCACTTGCTTGTGCAGAAATACTTTAAGTTGGTCTTTTTTATTTATTTTTTCGTTTAATTTATATTTTTATCAGGTGGCGTGGGGTCCATAGAACCATATTCCAATGGGCTTGCCTAGTTTAAGGCATTTGAGCACCTTATTTCCTCCACTTTACTTTATCCTTACATAGTTGTCATATGATTTCATTACTTTATTTATTTGCACTAGCTAAGTATGCATGCTCATTTTTGATGTCATGACTGATAGTCTAAGTAAAGAAAAACATTAATGTTATTTGAATTCAGCTTAACTGTGTGTATATTTAGTTACCTTTGTCTTGAACCTCAAAGAGAGACATTCTGTGTAAAAGTGTTCTATTGTCACGTTTTCATCTCAGAAGCTAACTGGAAGGGATCCTTTACTTATATATTTTTTCCTCTGCAACACCAGCGTAGATATAATGAAATACATTATTTCCTTGTATGATTAACATATAGAATTATATGTATAATTCTAGTTTCTCCTCGCAATTTTGTCTGCTTAGAATTAGTATTTTATATCTCTTACTTGAGAAATGTTTGATTCCCCGTACAAAGTTCCACCCCCCTTTCACCCCCTTATTTCCGGAATAAAAAAGATTTTATTATATCCTTCCCAGGGTCTTAAACTTACAATACCAAATTTCGTCTAATTTTAGTCGGTTCAGCGGTTTTACGCGTGAAAACTTGAAAAGGTAACAGGCATACATAATTACTTTCGCATTTATAATATTGTTGCACAGGTGGTAGAGGCAAAAACTTAAATCAAACGTGATTTTCCATGCTTTAGAAGCGTTTTCAGCAGGCTGAAAAGTGATTTCAGGCCGTTTCTGAGGTGGCTCTTTCACATACTAGAAGATCAAAAATTCACCCTAGTTGCCGTTGTTTTCAGGCGCCTGAAACATGTTTTCAGTCCGTTTTAGGACACCCTCTATCAGATGGAGCAAAAACCTGAAAACCCGTTTTCAGGCGTTTTCAGGACCTCTTATGGGCCTTTGAAGTACACTTCAGTATATGGCAAAATTTCTCGAAGGAGTGAAAGAGACAGCACATTCCTAGAAAGGGACAGCAATAGTCGGGAATGTTCCAGTCGGGTCGAGCATCGAACAATCTAGATTGTCTAGAACACTCGCCATCCCACCAGCCAACCAAGTCCTAGATTGAAACATAGGATACTTTATATCCATAAATTCAATCTAGGACTTGGTCTACTTGCATGCCAAATTTTAGCTCAATCCATTCAGGTGTTACCCCGTTATTTAGTAACAAACATCCAAACATCTTCACAAACTTTCGCGTTCATAATATTAGGTAAGGAGGATTAAGTCTGAATAAAAGTGGTCTGGTAGAAGGCGGTTCACAGTTGGACACATATCGTCACTATGAACAGATAGAGGTGTATCTCAAAGGACCCATATAAGTTTTACGAAAAAAATCCACCATCGAAGTGGTGAAAATAAGGGATGAAAATTACCTATGAATGTTATGAAACTTATGAAAGTGTATACCACTATTTCCGCGTTTCACTGTTTAATTAGCTGCTTAAAACCTGTCAATCAAGAAATCACTTGAACTTTTAGGTTCCCCGTGTGACCCAATACTTATCAGAATCTAATCGATCGTTAATTTCAACATCTTGCTTAATTACGCCCCATTTGACAAGTTCACATTTCTACAGTATTGCAAACACTAGTATTAATTATCGTGTCGTTATAGTTACTTGCTTATTTGCGTAACATTTTACTGTTACCAAGCCTAATTCATCGAATCAGATTTTAAGCTGCGATCACACCGCTGCTCAAAAAACTGACGCACCGCAAACGCACTGACGCGCCTCTACTACGTTTACGTTACTACCTACGTTAACTTTATTTACTAGAAAGTACCTACAGTGCACTCAATGATCAACTGGGTCATTCCACGGTAAGAGGTAACGTGAGTCACAATCTTCATTAAGTTTTAAATCATCATGATGCAAATTAAAGTGTTAGTATATCTCTAAAGAAGTGTTACTTATCAACTTATCATCCCTAGGTATATTAACACTTGTACTTGTATCTTTAATGAAAAAACCACGCAATGAAATCGTGACTCGCGTTACATTTACGCGGAATGACCCAACTGGTCTTGCAAAAAAAGGAATTTAAAAAAATTAAACCAACCTATAAAACGTTTTTTGGGGTTGGTGCCAGCCTCGGACCGCATACGTCACCATCAGATATATCTGAGCTGTCAGTGTACTCATAAATATCTGAACACGGCTCTAATGCTATGAAAATAGAGCCGTGTTCAGATATTTATGAGTACACTGACAGCTCAGATATATCTGATGGCGACTGTATCTACTAGCCTTACTACCAAATGACTAATTTTATTTCAAATATTGAGGCTGGCATCTACCTCAAAAAATGAAAATATGTTTATGTGTAAATTATTAAGAGAATCTTGGTCTAACTTTGAATTTTTTGATAATGAAATAGTACATTGTGCACCGAGGGTAGTAAGAAGGGAATTACTAACGAGAGTCTGTTAGAAGCCCGACGCCGTAGGCGGAGGGCTTTTAATGACTCGAGTTGGTAATCCCCTTACTGCCCGTGATACACACAATGTTTTTCATCACATTTGCGAGGAAAAAAAAATAAAACATAAATAAACTAAACGCACCCGCTAAGAGACAACTTCAACTGTCAACATTTTCGTGACTTTTTCAATATAGTCTTCCACAGATAATGCTAAGAACTGCGTTTAGTTTTTAAACTTGACAGGCAATACCGCCAGATTGTATCGATTTTCATAATAAAATTTTAAAGTAAATTAAATTAATTGCATTAAAATAATTGCAAAAATTACTGAAATAATAGTAAAATATACCATATAAGTTTTATATACACTAAAATTGGTTTTGAAGCCAAGTTTTGAAGATGTGAAATAAGCCTTGGCTGATTTGAAACCTCCTTAGTCTGAAATGACGTACAAGTAGGTCCTATATTTTAAAACTAAACTCATAACTCCCACGGGAGTTATAGATTTTCATACAGTTTTTCCTCCCGTGGGAGTTATAGATTTTTATAACCCACGGGAGGTAAATCGGCTCGAGCTGGTCTATAAGCCCGCGTGTTAAACACCCTTTACGAGCAAGTGTGATGAAAACAATTAAAACACATTCTTTCAAATAAGTAGTAACAAACAACAACTGACGACATCCTCATTTTTTTATTCTATTTAAAAGAAAATACCTAATGAACAAAGCAGAATAACTTATCATATTGTGACTTATTGTCAGACACCATAAACATACACGTGTGTCCCATGACACACGTGTTATTCGCATTCTTTTTTATACGGGCTTTTTTGTTTCGGTTTTAAATGTCCTGCAAATTATGAGTAGTATTCATGAATAAGTAATGCCAAGGTTCGATGACCTTTGGACCTCTGGGCAGGCGTTTTATAATGTTGCAACTTGGACTTGACATTAACTCTCATGGCAGTGAATTCACTGCAGTTTGGTAAAAGGCCGTTAGGATAAAATTTACATAAAGCTCATATAACTTGACCAACAAAATTAAGGCATTTAACCATACCGATATAATGTAATTATAATCAATCACGGTACAAGAATACGATGTATGTTCTACCCGAGCCTGACAATGATGATTGATGACCTCAGACATGCTGATGTTACAAGCTTAATATGTAACCACTTTGTGCAAATAAATAATCCGTGCAAAATGCATTTCTTCAATTGACAACCTTTCATTTTTTTGAGCCTTTAATTTTATTGGTTCTCTGTATTCGGTTTGAAAAGACGAATACGCTGATAGTTTACTTGTTTCACCAGGGTTTGTATTTAATTTATAATTAATATATTAATATTTACTTATTCTAAAAGGACGTAACTACAGTTCTACGGTAGAATAGACCATTACTTTAGTCTTATCGCGATCGAAAAAAAGTAAGCGATCTGACATTTGACGTTGTCATAATGTCATCATTGTCTTAAACTGGTCTGTGGAGTATTTTGTTCGTTAATATAATATAATTCCTATATTTGTGCAAAAAGATAAGACTTTTACGACGATTTTGGCTGTGATAAGGGATACCGATATTGCATTGTATATAAATACGACACCTGGCTTTCATACGGATTCAACGGACGATAATAAACAATAATAAACATTGACTATTTAGGATAGAGTACATGCGTGACAACGAAGCATTCAATGCTGCTGAAATTCGAGGTGCTAAAATTTTGCATTCAACTAGAGACGCATACGTTGATAATGCTATCGGATACGTGGCTATCAAAGAAAAAAACAGGTTGCTCAACCCGTCCCACTATTTACTAAAGACGATTTTATAAACGAGTGCAAGAGAAGGAAAATCAGTGATGTATTGATTACCGTTTTTAATTTAGCAATAAAATGCAGTATAGAAAATGGTAGTGATTTTACCTATTATCAATTCAAAACATTCTGTGAAGAAAAAATTACTGAGGAGAAGATCAATGATATACAAAATAACACACTGGGTCAAAGAAGCACCAAACTCTGGCACAATTTATATTTCTTAAAGTTATGGCGTGTGCACTAAATAAATAAATTATTGTTATTAGTAAAAGAACATGGTTTCTTTTCCATTTTTTAATTTTGTTCTCTTATTAAAATAAAACACACTATAGCTTGGCAACTTCATTGGTGATATGATATAATGTGCTTTTTGTGATGTTACCGACGGAGGCAGCCTCCGGAGGCCCCCGGAGGCGGTTACTTGTGTAAGTAGTTACGGCTGCAGACATAACAAAAACCACACATGGGAGTGTCACCAACGAAGTTACCAAGCAAAGAAAGGCCGAGACCGCAGAAGTTTGCGGCCTGAGCTGCAAGCGAGGGACGTAAATATGCGATCGAGGGCTTTCTTTATTACCTCCCGTATTGTGTACATCATTTTATGTCTTCACTTGGCCAGAAAACGGCTTTTTCCGTACGCACAGCGTGCAGAAAATGCCACTTTATAGCCAGGTGTGGCATAAAAAAAATTCCGACCGATGAAGTGGAGATGGTGGGAGGTATCCCGTGTTGTGTACATCATTTTATGTCTACGCTTGGCCAGAAAGCGGCTTTTTCCGTATGCGCAGCGTGCGGAAAAAGTCACTTTATAGCAGGTGTGGCATAAATGAATTTATGCAACACCTGGCCATAAAGTGGCTTTTATCGTACGCTATGCGTACGGAAAAAGCCCCTTTCTAGCCAAGTTTAAACATAAAATTATATACATAACACGGGTGGTAATAAAGAAAGCCCTCGATCGCATATTTATGTCCATCGCTTTCAGTTCAGGCCGCAAACTTCTGCGATTTCGACTTTTCTTTGTATTACCACCCTAGTTGTTATTTATTATGAGACTACAGTCAAATGTATATTCGGCAAATAAAAACAGCAAGACAGGTATAATACATTCATTTATTTACCCCTTTTTATTATTATTGGAGACTAAACATTTATTGCATCAATGATTGCTTGGATATTTGCTAGATATTTGGTTTTACTTGAGTAGATTTTGTGGCAGTTTTTGGAGTGCAAATTACAGACTTGTCTCCAAAAACAGGTCCTACACATTTCGCTTTTGACACTCTTGATGGCCCTGGTTCATCTTCGTTATAGTTTCAGTTGTGGGTTTGGATATTTTTTTTAAAATGGCACACCGAATCTCAGTTTGGCGTTACCTTTAGATATCTTCCACGATTCATGGGTTTCAAGGTCATATTCCAACTGTAAAATTTAAAAAATACACATTTTTTTTGTATTGTACTGATGAAATGTATAATAGTACATTACACAACTAGGGTGGTAATACAAAGAAAGGCCGAGATCTCAGATGTTTGCGGCCCGAGCTGCAAGCGAGGGACGTAAATATGCGATCGAGGACTTTGTTTATTACCTCCCGTGTCGTGTACATCAATTTATGTCTACACTTCGCTTTTTCCGTACGCGCAGCGTGCGGAAAAAGCCACTTTTTGGCCAGGTGTGGCATAAACAGGTAAAAGCGATGTCTTATGCCAATGGGCCAATATTCAGCGTTTTAACGGCGTTTTATTTTCGTCATTCTTGTCTCAGTATATATTGTTCAAATAAACGATGCCTAGAGTTAACTTTTTATGAAACCGAAAAACAATCCCTAGTTTAAGTCTGGTTTTATCAAAATTGTCACGATTTGTCCTTTCGTTATAGTAAATAATCGTCGGAGAACAATGATTGTCAAACCGCGCGGTCAAAACGCTCGGAGAATCGCCCCAATACAAAAACTTACATCAAGATAGGGTCCTTCACAGATGACTAGTGGTTTCTTTGGACTCGCTACTTTCCCTACTGCTCGATACCACTCCGCTTTATTTTTATGCGCCCATATACCTTGTCGATCCATACGGGTTTATCTATAGTAGGACTACTTACTAACTAAAATAAAATGTAAATAATCTTTTAATTTTACTTCGGCACGTTACGCATTAAAGATCTGACAATGTCAAATTCAAAATGATGACAGCTTATTTTTTCTGTGGCAAAAGGCACTGGAATTTCATCTATTGTGCCGTAGAACTGGTAAAATGAGAACATATTTTTTATTTATTTGTATTTTTTATATTAAGCGATATAAAAAAATTATAAAAATAGTGTAGTGTTCAGCAGGCAAAATGCTTTCGAATCGCATATACATTTTGAAGTGTTCTTAAAATGAAATGTTGTCAATTATTTGCTCGCGAAAAAATGGAATGTTGACCTAGTATTATTAGCAGTGTTCGGATCTTGGGTGCTATTTGGGGTATATGAATTCAAACGTTATACAGAAACATGGATATATCTCGGAATTCTGGGGATCAATATTATTGTAGATGCATTTTTTGTTTGTTATATGCGTCTATAGTGATAACTAGAGATGCAGCGAATAGTGATTTGGCCGAATACCGAATATTCGGCGGAGTCGACGGCCGAATAGCCGAATATTCGGCCAACGGTTTTACCTAAAATGAAGTAAATTCGAACGCCCGAGTGAGCGGCGCCGTGAATCTCTGTACAGGACAGGACAGTAGGTACAGACAGGGTGCAACTTGTTACTCGTCGTAGGCAGCCTATGATAAAAAAATGCGCCAATGAAACATTTTATTTCATTTGTAGTTTAATTTCTAATCCGTTGTTTATGCTACTATTCTATATATGTTTGAAATTAATGTGAAAGATGATTAACCTAATATTTAATATAGATTACTGTTTATAATTTGTTATTAAAATATTTATTCATCCTTCTTTTCTTTCTTACTTTGTGTTAATTTACTATTCGGTATTCGGCCGAATACTATGCCATTATTCGGCTTCGGCCGAATAGTCAAAATGTGGCCGAATAGGCCGAATACCGAATAGTGGCCGAATATTCGTTGCATCTCTAGTGATAACCCATTCCCGGAATCCTGATGAATATCCATGTTTCTGTATAACGTTTGAAGTCATATACCCCAAATAGCACCCAAGATCCGAATACTGATTATAATTTATTATTCTTTTAGAAAATAAACAAATAACACGTAAAAAGAAAACAAAATCGCGGGCCGGTAACTTGTTTCATGACTGAGAGTAAAAAAAACTGTACCTAGGTACATGTACCTACTTTATATGAAAGAAACATTTTTGTCTCTTCATTGGTCTTTTTAATGCGGGTAAATTACACCACATTTTTATGTTACATTATATAGATACAAGAAATCAAAGTACATGGAAAAATTAAATGGCACTCACCTGTGTCCAGACCGGGAATTGATATACATATATATTTAAATTGATATACATATATATTATATATTTAATAATATTAGTCAAATATTAGTAGGATAGAGTTAGGATGTATGCCTGTATTTTTTTTTAAAGAAAGGCGTCAATATACTAGACGTTATTAACTTATTACCTCATGCCTCTTTTTGTAAACCCCCATTGTAATGGCGTAGGTATGTTGTTTTAATTGTAGCATAAAAAGCCCTCCGACAAAACCCACATATATAAGCACACATGGATAATCATTATATTTTCGCCTGTGATGTAATCACTTTTGCACCGTCATCGTGGTACCTATATCTTCATCCGGGTACAAGCCAAATTCAATGACTGTTTTGGTTGGAGGTTATTTACCTATTCATGATCGTTTACTTATTTTTTGTGCAACTGAATTAGACATACATAAAAAAAGAGGTATAAGATGTCGGTGGAAATCGAGTTCTGTTGACACCGGGCCCCGGTAATGACTTGGTTTAACATTACATCTCAAAACTTTTTTGTTGTAGGAGAACTGCGTTGCGAGACTTGCATCTTTTTACATGTAGGTAATGTTTTTGATGGGATTGTGGCGACACTGCCACCTAGCGACACTCGTTGGAAGAAGCGGACAGTTACAGCAATTCCACGACAGATGGCGCTTACATCGACGTCCATACAATCGCCACAATTACCATACTGTTCTGCATCGCACTATCGAAGTGTTTATAACGCTAACACTACATATACCACTTCCAACCAATTTCCTTCGGACTTCGGTCCCCAGGCACAACACCCGCCTGGAGAGAGATCTCTCTATTGTTCTGTCTTCCACATATGTTTCCTATCACTAAATTATACTTTTGGCGTCAAACGCCAAGCGAAAAACGTTACACGCTTGATTCCCATACAAATCGATGAACCATTTCCTTCTCTCTCGATATATGTGGCATTCCATCAGAAAAGGGTCCTTATGGCGTTGACGTAAGGTCCCTTTTCTGATGGACAGCCACATATTTCTGTGCTCTTATAGGTATAGTTACATTTTACTTCGCACGCCAATTTATTCTGGAAAATAAATACGTATAGCTTTCAAATTATAGATAAAAGTTATTACATCAGCGGTATCAACAATGACGATAGCTAATACATTAATTTTACTTTAAGGGCATTCGAGTCGGGCGGTTTTCTATATAAACATTATGTGTAAAATAAGTTTTATTTGATAGCTTGATACAATTTTCTTTGTGCAAAATGATTTAGCGCCATCTATCAGCATCATTTGAAACTAAACGTTTTTGCGAAAATTATATATTATTTGGTTTTTTAAGAGCTCTCGTGTCATTTCGCGCAAATAAAATGTAACTAGCTATAAAATAAAAACATTTCAAACATAATTGATGCCGTAGACGCAAACAGGTTAGCTGGAAGAGATCCCTTACAGGGATAAGTTCGCTTTTGTACATAACCATTGTTCTTTGCACTGTTTCTGTCATGATTTTCTGTGCAATAAAGTGTTTACATACATACAAACAATGACTTCTTTTGGATTGTATGGAAAACCGACCGGCTCGAATCACCCTGGCCAGAGGGCCAGGGGAGGGAGAACCAAGGTGACCGACATAGCTCTGAAAGTTAGTAGGTTGAAGTGTCAATGGACCGGTCACTTATGTCGCAGAACCGATAACCGCTGGAGTAAGCGTGTTCTGGAGTGGAGACCGCGTCTAGGCAAACGTAGCGTAAGGCGGCCTCTGGGTACCTGATACTAGGTCTTATTGACAACTGGTATGTGGTGCCATTTGCCTGAAAAGGCCACATAGGAAAAGACATATGTTGTACTTGATTCTCGGTTTGTCTACCACCTCTCTTGTCTCATTTATTTATATATTTTATTTAAAAACTCAAAGATCACTCAACTGTTCAAACGTTAACTGACAGAGATCCCTTGAAGGGATAAGGTCGCCTTTTTAAATATGTATAACATTCTATGACCTTGTTGTTCTATTGCATGTATTATTTTGTGCAATAAAGTGTTTACATACATAATAGAAACGCTGGAAGCTCAAGCCACCATACTTGAAAGTACTAAGTAAATGATCGGCAGTAAATGTGTTTAATATATCTGTTTCAGGTACTCCAACATGACAGCACCAGAGCATTGCGTCAGCAGGTTCTTCCAAGAAGACTCGCGGTTACCAGCAAAAAGTCCCAACAGAGTCCTCACATCAGCAAACCTAGACTCTTCGCAAGATTCGAGTCAATGCTCCATAGACGATGCCGACCTACTCAGCCTCTCACAACTAACCATTCAAGAACAGGAACCAATAAAAATAGAACCTTTTTATAACATTACACCAAGAGAAATGCCACAGTCGCCCCACTACATCTTCGAAGAGGAGTTTTCGAACAACCCCTGGGCAATGTTAATAGCAACGATTTTCCTAACGAAGACTTCAGGTAAAACCGCCAGGCCCCATATGAAAAAATTCTTCGAAGAATATCCGACCCCGTACCACGTTCTGAACGACGACCCGATGTCCTTGGAAAGGTTTTTCGATACTTTAGGTTTGAGGAAAAGAGGTCATATGATTTGGAAGCTGAGTTATCAGTTCGTTTCGTCAAAGTGGAGGCGGGCGAGCGATTTATTCGGCATAGGGAAGTACGGGGAAGATGCGTACAGGATATTTTGCTTGGGGCACACGGATTTGGACCCTGGGGATAGGTATTTAAAGCTCTATTTGGATTGGCTGCGTCGCACGGAATTTTTAGAGGATAACGGAGCGGTCGACAGTGAGTGCGTTATCGAGGAGCCCATGCTGAAGTATTATAGAATTACTTTACGGAACGCCGATTAAAAAGGAATATTTTTATGAATAGTATACACTGTATAACCTTTGGAAAGTAAATTTTTGGTCAGCCGTTATTAAAATTGATCCGCAAAAAAAAATAAGCAGTTAAATCATTTGGGCAGCATACAAAGATTTGGCTGGCAATAAATAAAATTGGGCGGCAACTCTTGTTCAGCAAACAGTTTAAAAACGGTTAGCATTTTAACCAATATTAATCTGCTTTTTTTATCATTTGGCTGCCTAATAAACAGTCGAGCTGCAAAATAATTACTTGGGTAGCAAGATTTTACAATTGGTCAGCAGAGAGTTTAATTGAGATATACAGGGTGTCACTGTGATATATACTGGGTGTCACTGTGATATATACAGGGTGTCACTGTGTTATATACAGGGTGTCGCTGTGATAGATACAGGATGTCACTGTGATATATACAGGGTGTCACTGTGTTATATACAGGGTGTCACTGTAGTGTATACAGGGTGTCACTGTGATAGATACAGGATGTCACTGTGATATATACAGGGTGTCACTGTGTTATATGTATACAGGGTGTCACTGTAATGTATACAGGATGTTACTGTGATATATACAGAATGTCATTGTGATATATACAGGGTGCCATTGTGTTATATACAGTGTTATATGTATACAGGGTGTCACTGTAATGTATACAGGATGTTACTGTGATATATACAGAATGTCATTGTGATATATACAGGGTGCCATTGTGTTATATACAGGGTGTCACTGTGATAGATACAGGATGTCACTGTCAGCAGAGAAAACATGTCTGTAAGCAGTTTAATTAAAATATACAGGGTGTCACTGTGATATATACTGGGTGTCACTGTGATATATACAGGGTGTCACTATGTTATATACAGGGTGTCACTGTGATAGATACAGGATGTCACTGTGATATATACAGGGTGTCACTGTGTTATATACAGGGTGTCACTGTAATGTATACAGGGTGTCACTCTAAAAACGAAACAGCTCCCAAAAATAGGTAGGTTAGGGTTATTTTTTTTTTGATGACCCTAAAACGAAACGGCTCCCAAAAATAGGTAGGTTAGGGTTATTTTTTTGATGACCCTAAAAACGAAACGGCTCCCAAAAATAGGTAGGTTAGGGTTATTTTCTTTTTGATGACCCTAAAAACGAAACGGCTCTCAAAAATAGGTAGGTTAGGGTTATTTTTTTTTGCTGACCCTAAAAACGAAACGATACACGTTGTGAATAAATAATATAACTTCTAAACATTATGAGATGTATAAAAAATCGAAATACCAATTTTATATGAGCCCATCACAGTGACACCCTGTATACATTACAGTGACACCCTGTATATAACACAGTGACACTATGTATATATCACAGTGACATCCTGTCCTGTATCTATCACAGTGACACCCTGTATATATCACAGTATCACTCTGTATCTATCACAGTGACACCCTGTATATATCACAGTTACATCCAGTATCTATCACAGTTACACCCTGTATATAACACAGTGACACCCTGTATATATCACAGTGACACCCTGTATATATCACAGTATCACTCTGTATCTATCACAGTGACACCCTGTATATATCACAGTATCACTCTGTATCTATCACAGTGACACCCTGTATATATCACAGTATCACTCTGTATCTATCACAGTGACACCCTGTATATATCACAGTTACATCCTGTATCTATCACAGTTACACCCTGTATATAACACAGTGACACCCTGTATATATCACAGTGACACCCTGTATATATCACAGTGACACCTGCTACTTGACAGCTGACAATTACCGAATGACAAAATGCGCACACGATTGGCGGCAGAATAGTTGCGCCCAGTTAGGTTTTATTGCCCCCTTTTTTTTGATGAACAAAATGAAATATTTTGCTTACCTACTGATTGCTTACCAAAATTTGATTTACCGTAGATCGCTTAATGCAGCTCAAATATTTAATTTGCTGACCAAAATAATTTAGAGCAGATCAGTATATCATTAATTGCAGCCTGATTTATAAATGTTTGCTTACCATAAGTTGCTTACCAACTAGCTATTTTGGCTGACCAAATACATATTTCTGCTGACCAAAATATGAATATTTTGCTGATCGATTAAATGATACCCATAACCTTTGTCAAACAATTAAGTATATAATATTAATAGGAAAACATTTTAACAATTCAAAATAAAAACGATGTAAACGCTAAATTGATTTAACCTATCCAGGCACTGAATTGTTCGCGTAAAAATATGGTGTCTCTTTCCATAATTTCCATGAGGCACTTTGAGATTACGGACGTTATGACTTACCCGTAACGTTGAAAAAACAAATCATATCTTTCGCAATTATATTTCATTTGTTTCAGTAAAATACACCTGAATGCATCGGATACGGGTATTTGCTCCATACAAAAATACCGGTATTCTTTCCGTTACTTTAGTTCTTTGGTTTATTATTTTATTTTTTAATTGGACAATCTAATAATACGAAGTCCTTACTTAAATACATTATTGAGCCCTACATTAAAAGCATAAAAAAATTCAAAATATTGCATCATAATATAACATCATATTCAAAATATTTTCGGGATTTTTGCAAAATACCGGTTCCGAGCCCTGCCTGAATATCGTTGTCATGTCATCATTAAGCGATATAACAGCGATATAATAGCAATAAACAATAGAAATGTTTATGCCACACCTGGCCATATTTAATTAAAGTGACCGACAGGGCCGCGCCGCCCCTGTGTGCGAAGTGTGCAACGCACACAGGCGCCAAGGCAATAGGGGCGCCGCAATTCGAAACACGACGACAATAAAGAGGTGGCTTCATAGGTTTGCACACAGGCGCTGCCGGGGGTTGGCGCGGGCCTGGTGACCGAGACCGCAGAAGTTTGCGGCCCGAGCTGCAACCGAGCCTCGCTTGCAGCTTGGGCCGCAAACATCTGCGATCTCGGCCTTTCTTTGTTTTCACACCTGGCCATAAAGTGGCTTTTTCCGCACGCTGCGCGTACGGAAAAAGCCGCTTTCTGGCCAAGTGTAGACATAAAATGATGTGCACAACACGGGAGGTAATAAAGATTTGTTTTACCTCCCTAGTTGTGTAATGTACTATTTACAAATTAGCTAACAATTTACGCCCTGTTTTGTATTTCAGATTATGTATAATTTGGAATATACAGGGTGTCCCATAACTCACACGTCACAGTGACACCGGGGCTAGGTCAGCTCAAGAGGCGCCAAACTAGCCTAATATGACCTTAGTAAAAGTTGCACGGTTTTCGAGATAATGGCAAATTAAAGCTTTTTAGAAATTTTCACGTTTTTTAACATGTTTAGTACCTACCAGCGTGTGCTCTAGTAGCTCTTAAATCATTTTATTTTTATGTTTACGCTGTCATGAATAGTAAATTGAGAAGACAAAAGTGTTATTTGGTCGATGACTAGTGTGTGCGAAAAAATACTGCATTTATCTTGAAACGTGAACATTTCTAAAAAGCTTTAATTTGCCATTGTCTCGAAAACCGTGCAACTTTTACAAAGGTCATATTAGGGTGGTCTGGTGCCTCTTAAGCTGACCTAGCCCCGATGTCACTGTGACGTGTGAGTCATGGGACACCCTGTATAGGTATATATTTTTATAATCTCTGTCAGTTTGTAATAAAATTATAAATTAAACTGATAAAAGGTTGCTTTTATTAGAAACTCACTCTACATGTTGTGTTACCGACATGATCTAAATACATAAATTGATTGTTATGTTTTGTACCTCTAAGATAAGGGAACGTGCACGACGAAGGTGCTGCCAACTGGTGCCGCCAATCTAAATCATACCCTCTCATGCTGGGGCCACATTGACGAAAACGCCGTTAATAACGTTAATTTATAAATTGCGTTGAAGGACGATTAACGTCAGTGTAGCTACGACTTACTATATTTGACATTGACACTTACATATTATCATTGACATTGACAACTTGATTTGACAGGGGCGATAGTTTCCTTTATTGTCCGCCCGTGTCTCTTTTGTCGTTCAGTGCTGCCACCTATACTTCGTGCACGTTCCCTATAGGGAACGCGCAGTAACTATAGGTGGCAGCACTAAATCGTCAAAAGAAACATGCGGACAGTAAAGAAAACTTATCAGGCCTGAAAAAATGTCATACTGGTTATAAATGTAAATGTCAAGTATAGTAAGTCGTGGCTACACTAACGTTAATCGTCCTTCCTTCAGCGCCGTAATAATAATAACGGCGTTTCCCATTAATGTGGTCCCATCATGATACAATACAAGATTCGGATTGTCGGCACCAGTTGGTAGCATCTTTGTTGTGCACGTTCGCTATTCACCGTACCTCTCATAACCCAACCTAAATACCTCTAGCACAACACAACTGTGCCGCGACTCTTTGTCGCTCGACAAATACTACCCATCCCTTTCCAATCAATATAGAGTGAAAGTGAAAGATCATGCTCGTCGCGTGACAAGCCAAGTCGCAGCGAGTTAAATGCCAGCTGGGATGGGATAAAATAGAGAAGAGAAAAATATATAAGCAGAAAAGGGAGCCTAAATACCTGCTGGGTAATACAACCCTTACTGGGGTTATATTTTGCATTTATTTACGTATAAACCAAATTATAATATTTAGATGGTCACACGATTTGTAAACAAACATAACATGCACCACAGACACAATGAACAACGCCATCTCTCGGAAAATTTGCAGACTAAGTCACGGGCATCTTCTAGTAAATAATAAAAAACAAAAATATTGAGTTCATGTAAAGTTCTGATTTGTTATTCCGCAATTATTACAGTGTAAACAATCAAACTATAAAATATTATCGCATCAAAAATGGTTCAGTATTTTTCAAGTTTACCCTGCCCAGTACCTCTAGCACAACCGTGACACGCGACTCTTTGTCGCGCGACAAATGCTACCTATCTCTTTCCACTCAATATAGTGTGACAGTGACAGGTGATGCTCTGTCGCGCGAGAAACGAAGTCGCGGCCAGTTATGCTAGACGTACTGGATCGGACAAAAGCGTTTATCTCTCATTTTCTCATTTATAATAAGTAGGTACCAATAAGCAGGTGGTGGCACCAGTAATGGACAAGAACCAATTATGGACATTTTTTTTCCCCTAAAACCCAAATTTCAAGTTGGTAGGAAACGGGTATACTTTTAAACTAACAACATTACAACACTATGTTCAGATAACTGGTGGTCATAACTGGAAAGTCATTGACAATCATGAAATTGTTGCCATTGTAAAACCAATGTAATTCCGCAATATATAGGTCGAAGTTTTTGGTCACCTTTAGTTATCTCTCTTTAATCATATGGCACTTACCATATGATTTCGCTCATTTTATCTTTCTGGGATTGCTTTTATCACGGCGAGTTTTAGAAAAATAAACCAGATCTGGCCCTAAAAGTAAAAAAAAACCAGTAACCAAGGGGGCTATATTGACCGTTTACTTTGTAAAATCGTGTAGGACGCAAAACTTTGGTGGAAATAATAATATGTATAAAATTAATTTTACTTGGAACCAGGAGTGGCTCACTCCGCGATTTTGTTAGAAAGAGAAACTTCTGTACTCCTAGTACTTATTCTGTGTCGGAACACAGACCACGAACTACAGTGGTTCTACAAATTTTATACGCTTGTGTCGGATACAGGTTTAATAAACTAAACAATCGATTAGGTGATTTGCGCGCAAAGGATTTTATCAATTTATTATACTTAGTATCTAAGGATGACGGCACTAATCATTGACATGTTAAGCACAGTAGTACCCAGTAATGGACAGCTATGATTCAATGGCTTATAGAGCACCATTTCACGGACTTTACCAGTTATCTGAACATAGTGCTGTAATGTTGTTAGTTTAAAAGTATACCCGTTACCTACGTACCAACTTGAAAGGGTGTAGCAGGATAGCCTAGGAAAAACTGCCCCCAGCGATTTTGGGCCGAAACTGTAATCAAACGATGCCTTTTAGGAAGGTTATACTCTGCACAAAGTTTCATCCCTCTGGTACCCCCTGGGGGTGAAAAGCACCCGATTAACCCCAAAACTGTTTTAATTATTTTTTCCTAAACTATGAAAGTGACGAATTTAAAATTTTGTACAAATATTAATAAGACTAAAAGCTATGTGCTAAAAAAATATTAACCCCCTAACCATTTAAATTCTTGTAAAAAAAACAAAAATAAAAAAAGAATCCCCCTGTATAACAAGTTCCGCTCTTGGTACCAACGCCATTATTTTTTCAAAAATGAACCAATTTATATTCTATATTATACAAAAGTTTCATGGACCTACCTCAGAAGGAACATTGCGAAATTAATATGTATTGGCTCTTTGGTGCGTACTATTCATTGAACTCTTACTAAGAGCCTTGCATTATTAATAAACAATGGCTTGCGATCGGACCGCTGCTCGTGCCCGATTTGAAAAATGCGGGGATAAAGAAGTATGAATCAAACTCATTTGTATTTATAAAAACATTTTTTTCTTTCCTATTATTAACATATTAACATAACTTTGTGTATTTATACGTTACAAGTAAGTTTATAAGTAGAAAACAATTATTAATTAATCGTCATCACTGTCTTCGTTAATAATTGTTAAATTGTCTAAGTAATTATCAAATATTTTATATGAAAGAAACATGTTGTCTCTTCATTGGTTTTTAACGCTAGGCATTTTTGTTTTTAGGTTAATTCCTATTAAAATAGAATGATACGGAAGTCAAAGTAAATGGCAAGATTGAGGGTGTTTACTGGGTGTTACGGTGGACGAGTGGTTAAGTCGCTGGGCCGGAAAACCAGAGGTACCGGGTTCGATTCCCAGTCTGTTCACAGGTGAGCGCCATTTAGTTTTTCTATGTATGGGACGTATGTGTAGTATACTAGTCAACATCGACGCGGCGTAGGCACTGAGCCCAACGTTTAGGTCCCGACTTTCCGAACCCTGGTAATTATCCAATATGTTAGTCAGAATTTCGGCTGGTTTTATAATTTTTGATTTATATCTCGCATTGGATAAGTTTTGAAAATAAGAAACAAAACCATCTTTAAACATATATCAAGTAATGACTTATTGGACTTTCCTGAGCTGACAGAGAATGATTTACAAATATTCTTTGGAGGTTCGTATCAATTAAAGCAGTCAATATGCTACTTAACAGAGTTGCAAAATGCAGATGGGTCGATTAATATTGAATTTTCAAAAGAACACGATATTCTAAGAATACACATAAAGTCGCGACATATGAATAAAAAAACATATCATATTTTCATACGTTATGTGCCCAATAAAAACGACTGTGAAGGTAAAAGCGATCACTTCTGTACTTGCTCCAACGGAAACCGAACTGCAGGTTGCTGCTCGCATATAGCTTCAGTAATATATTACTTATCCAATGCGAGATATAAATCAAAAATTATAAAACCAGCCGAAATTCTGACCAACATATTTGATAATTACTTAGACAATTTGACAATTGTTAACGAAGACAGTGATGACGATTAATTAATAATTGTTTTCTACTTAAAAACTTACTTGTAACGTATAAATACCCAAAGTTATGTTAATATGTTAATAATAGGAAAGAAAAAAATGTTTTTATAAATACAAATGAATTTGATTCATACTTCTTTATCCCCGCCTTTTTCAAATCGGGCACGAGCAGCGGTCCGATCGCAAGCCATTGTTTATTAATAATGCAAGGCTCTTAGTAGGAGTTCAATGAATAGTACGCACCAAAGAGCCAATACATATTAATTTCGAAATGTTTCTTCTGGGGTAGGTCCATGAAACTTTTGTATAATGTAGAATATAAATTGGTTCATTTTTGAAAAAAAAATGGTGTTGGTACCAAGAGCGGAACTTGTTATACAGGGTGATTCTTTTTTATTTTTGTTTTTTTTACAAGAATTTAAATGGTTAGGGGGTTAATATTTTTTTAGCACATAGCTTTTAGTCTTATTAATATTTGTACAAAATTTTAAATTCGTCACTTTCATAGTTTAGGAAAAAATAATTAAAACAGTTTTGGGGTTAATCGGGTGCTTTTCACCCCCAGGGGGTACCAGAGGGATGAAACTTTGTGCAGAGTATAACCTTCCTAAAAGGCATCGTTTGATTACAGTTTCGGCCCAAAATCGCTGGGGGCAGTTTTTCCTAGGCTAGCCTGCTACACCCTTTGGGTTTTAGGGAAAAAAAAATGTCCATAATTGGTTCTTGTCCATTACTGGTGCCACCATCTGCTTATTGGTACCTACTTATTATAAATGAGAAAATGGAGATAAACGTTTTTGTCCGATCCAGGGCAGGGTAAACTTGAAAAATATATACTGAACCATTTTTGATGCGATAATATTTTATAGTTTGTGTAGTTTTGACGACCGCTTTAGCTTAGTTGGTAGTAAACCTGCCTACGAAGCACGAGGTCCTGGGTTCGAATCCCGGTAAGGGCATTTATTTGTGTGTTGACCACGAATATTTGTTCCTGAGTCATGGGTGTTTTCTATGTATTTAAGTATTTGTATTTATTAAATATATCGTCGTCTAGAATCCATAACACAAGCCTTATTGAGCTTACTATGGCACTAGTTCGATTTGTGTAAGATTGTCCCCTAATATTTATTTATTTATTTTATTTATTTATGAATTATCATAGCACTTTTTCTAATTCATAAAATTCATGACAGTTGATAACATTGATGTTTTTAACCACCGACGTCAAAAGGGGGGTGTTATAAGTTTATATGTGTGTTTCTGACTGTGACACCTTAGTTCTTAAATGGGTAAACCGATTTGGACCATTTGTATGCGATTTTATTTGAAAGCAGGTTTTCTAGCGATGGTTCTTACGTTCTTAGACATGTTTCATCAATATCGGTTCAACCGTTCATGCGATATTCTAATTTGAAATGAAAAGGTCGGAGATTTGTAAGTCGGGGTTTTTTTAAGCTCCATTTAAGTTTTCCATGTTAATTTCTAGCAGAGCGCCTTCTTGGCAAGACGTGGCAAGACTCATACATTTCTGGTCAGGCTTTACTTAATTTTCGTATGTACCTGGCAACTAGGGTTGCAGATGGTCGGAAATTGGCGGGATTCTCCCGATTTTTTGTATGTCCTCCCGACTCCCGACAAAGAAGAAAATCTCCCGACAAACCAGTGGCGGATTAGCCATATAGCAAGAGTAACAAATGCTACGGGCCCCGCGCATTGGGGGGCCCCGCGCCCATTCGCAAAAGGGGACCCCCCCCTCGTTAAGTCATTTCGTCACGTATAAAATTACCGGTTAGTCGGTATTTAAGCATATCTAAGACCAACCAAGGGCCTCTTTGAAGAAATGCTACAGGCCCCGCACTGGCTTAATCCGGCACTGCGACAAACGACTTCATTTTAAAACTTAGTCCGATCCACTCAAGGTGGCCCGGCCGGCGAAAACTTCTACTCTTTCAGGCTAAAAATAACTGGCCAAGAGCATGTCAGACCATGCTCAGTGTAGGGTTCCATAGCCGTAACTATAAGGTAAAAAATACGATGTAAAAAAAGTACAACAACAAAAGAGCGTATCTTCATAGCAATTACGTCCTTTTGTTGAGAAGCGCAGTTTATCGGCAATAACTCAAAAACGGTTAATCCGATCTTGTTGAAAATAATTTTCGTTGAAAGTATTAATTAAGCGTTATCTTTGTAATTTTTTTTATATTTTTCGGACACACGGTTTAGAAGATAGAGTGGGGGGGGGGGGGGGACACAATTTTCACAACTTTCGGAGCGATTATTTCCAAAGGTGTTCACTTAATCAAAAACATTACTTAAGAACCTTAAAATGTTTTCAAAAGAGCTGTCGAACTATGTACCACACGTTGACATTTTGTGAAAAATTTTTTTTTTAGCTTCTGTTACATGTATGGATGGAGTGCCCCCTCTAGATTTTTTTTAATTTATTATTTAACTACCAAACTTAGTTGCGGCATCTACAAGACATCTATATTCCAAATTTCAGGTCTTGTAGTTTTTGAGTAAAATGCCTGTGACATACGGACGGACGGACGGACATGACGAAACTATAAGCAGGGGTCCGACACTCGTTTTTCGCCGAGCGCGACCTTGAGTGACGTCACTTACCGCCGGCGGTACAAAACTCAGTTGGTTGTCACGCGTTCGCATGCGTGCAGCCTACCGCTACGAAGTAAGTCCGATAGTTTTGACAGCTCCTTGAGCCTGTTCACGAACAAAAAAAACAAAAGCGCTCGTATGGACCGCGTCGCACCGCACTTCGATCGCGTATTTATAATTTAATATTATTATTTTGTTGATAATGGGGCGTGCGCGTTGCAGTGTAGTGTAGACGGCTGCAACAATATCCAGTTAAACAAGCATTTATCGTTTTTTGCACTATCCAAAACAAATTATAAGAAAACACTGTTTTTTAATTGAATCTATTTGTGAAATAATTTATTTGTGTATCGGTTGACAGCCCTAGCACTGATTTTACGCCGCGCGGGGTCGACGACCGCACTTCGGACGTTATGATTCCAGAATGTTCTTTTCTATTGTATTGCGGGAGAGTGTCGTATCTGTTCGAAGAACTATTATATAATCTGTGCTATAAGGGTTCCTTTTTAGCCATTTTGGCTACGGAACCCTAAAAAAGGTCGCGCGTCGAGCCCGCGGGGCATCTCCCGACCAAAGTATCAAAATCCCGACATATTGTTTCCTGCTCCCGCTAATAAGGTAATTCAATCTGGCAACCCTACTGGCAACACTGAATCTTGTCCGAGTTTAAATCAGGTTTAAATACCTAGTTTGGTCCGAATCGGACACTTCTTGTTGCGATTTGCGAAATCATCCTGGTAAAATTTAACTGGAAAATATTGTTGGCGATTAGTAAATAACCCAATAAGATTCAAAACTGTCAGGTCTGCAATTTATGCTAATATCTTGTTGGTAATAACTACCATAGCTGTCTTCTAGAAAATGTTGTGTTGTTCATTCATGTCTATGTGATGATGATGTATTGTGTGACGTGCGATACATCAGATTTTCCTTTTGATATAACTACATCAAGGCATTATTGTTTCATGATTATAATCTGACATTAATTATTTTATTTTACGCCGATATCCGTATCATGGGATACAATAACATTATTTGTCCCCCTCGATAATTTGCTATAACGAAAATAAGATCGACGTTCCGCGATGTTTCAAATAATCCCGCCATATTCTTATCCATAAATAAACCAATAGAACGCCACGCGAGATACCAACCTAAAGAAAAACGCCGGAGTGATTACTCGCTGCGATGTTGGCAGTAGTGTCGACTGTGGCAAATGGTGGATTGCGTTGCTTTTTCTCGTGCTCTGTGTAAAATATTTACGTAAAATAGTGTTAATTTCGTGGTGCAGTGTTTCTGACTAATAGAAACATGTCGGAAACACTGCCGAACAACAAAAAACAAGTTCCGAGGCAACTGGTGAGTGTTTATTGTTAAATTTTTACGTATTTAGTCCCGGGTGACGCCATGGTGGCTTTATCTGGGATCACGTAAACACGAAATGGTGCATCGCTGCATCGTGTATCGATTAATGAAAGTTACAGGAATGTGTTAGAAATAGTGTCTGGGAATATCCTATCAATGATCATGATCGTCAGCGAGGGTCATCGGACTCAGTTTTTTTGCGATCACGCCGCGACCGAGTTTAAAACGCGGCGGCCGTATGCATTCGCGCATGCGAGAAGGCGTCAAAATCTATAATAGTTCCGTAGGCCGCAGCATTGCGAAGTAGCGGCATTTATGTCGACGAGGTGCGTGCAGCGACTCCGACGTTTTCTGAGCATCTGGTAGGGCCTGACGAAGGCGTTTCCTGCGGGTTGGCGGAGAGGGCAGCCAGCCAGGGGCGTGCGCTCTGTGGCTGCGAGCGAGCCGAACTCCGACCACACTACACGGTTATTCGTCGCTCGGCGACTCGCCCGTGAGACCGCTCCATTCGCAATTTCATGATTGTTTTACACTGCTCTATAAACAATACTCGTCGAACGTATGCCCTCCATTTAAAACAAATAATTGCAATGACTAGCATTTGATTTATATTTAGACCTATTCGACAGTCTCGTGTCACTACGCTCTTTGTTTCGGTCCGCGAAGGTAAACAGCCCTCGCATCAAAGTTTTATTGTTATGCCAGCATAATTTTACGTGCCTACTTAGGTACTGTTCAGATTCTCTCTTCGGTTGTAGGATTTCATTGACCTTGGAGAACGTAAAAAAATAACCTAGTTCTTACCTGCTGCTACCTTTTAATAAATATAACTTGCAATAAATGATTGGTATTGCTGTAAGCTGCGGCAAAACATAGGAATGAAAACATGATAACAAACATTTTCATTCACTTAAAAAGTATTAAAAGAGAAAGTGTCTGGTCAGAAAGTAACAGTTATGTCCCAAGTGTTGGTCCAACTTTTACAGGCAACATTTCAGCTACAGTAGACTGTCCTAATTGCCATTTTCTGTTAGAGGCAATCAATTTTAAACACCACTCATAGATTAGATAACACAAAATTCATGTTTGAGCTAGATTGCAAGTAAATTTAAGTAATATTTATATCTCATACTCAGTATATAGCAACAAATCTATTAAATATATCATTTTATGTACTATAACATTTATGAGATGTTTGCAATTTTTTCTTTCTAATAAAAGAGCACATATGTCTCACCTTGATCTAAGTTTGTTGAACTACTGAACCTACTATTGTTCCTACGAATATAAGCAATGGTTAACAATTTTTAATTTACATGATTAGTCTTACAAATGTTCAGGTATAAAAAGATAAAACCTTGAATTATATTCAAGTAAGAGACTGAGGTCACATTTTCATTTTTAATACATGACTGATTAGAGGTTTCTTGTCTCCTTTATTATTTAAAGGAAGGTAAAACAAATAATATTTCATACTGAGATAGGTACTTAATCATGTCTCTATAATCTTGCATTAACTGATTGAATACAAGAGGCCTTTAATGAAGTCAACCTGTAACAATATTTACTGAAACAAAATAATATATTTAATATTTAAATGTATGTTTTTACTGACAGTACTTTATTATTGAATTTATCAGATATTTGCAGGCAGTGCCGCTATAAAATTTGACTAAATGACATGACCAAGCCAGTCATAGGTCCGTCAGATTAATTAGATTTGTATTGCATTGGCAGCATTTGTGAAACAATTGGATTAATGAAACTCTACATAATAATTATTCTATTCCATACAGCGTGAACGCAAACAGCGCAAGCTCTACTCTGACGAGTGGGCCCTCGGAGACGATGATGTGGAAGGAGGCCGGGGGTTCTCCCTCGCTGACAAGCTTGAGAGTGCCCGGTTTGAGCATTCAGGCTCTATACTTGAGATGTTTGGCACTGAGCTCACGGTGTCATATCTGCAGAAGAACGGGTTCACAACTCCGCTGCTGTTTAAAGAGAAAACCGGATTGGGATTGAGGTAAGTGCTAAATTAGTCATAATTATTTCAGTATGTTACCAATACCAGAGTACACTTAATACTAAGACATGCCATCTACAGCAGATCTATGCAGATTTCAAGGTATTTTTACTGATTTATAACATTATAATACAGATAATAGTGATAATATGACTAAAATACGTATGCATACTAAAGAACATGACGAGTGGATGTCACGTCTTTTGTATAACGTGAGCGATCCGTTTTTATTTCAATATGCATACTAAATAATCTAACATTTAATATATTTTCTATGAATATGGATAGAGTGATTTAAAAGAATGTGTTCCCAAAGGTACTTTCAATTGGAATTAAATATGGACTCGTAAAGTCCAAGCATAGCTGTAGTTAAGTGCCTGTGACTAATCATGTTAAAAAAAACTTTACCCACTTGAACCAGTGTATGAGTATAGTTGTACTCAACTCACTAAGCATACAGTCATCTGTAATATTACAAAGTAGCAAAAATTGCCTACATTGAAAATAATATGATGGATATAATCATTAAGATTGATTATGTGGTATTTTTCGATCGATTTTATTGTTTTAATATGGTTATATTCAAGTAGGTCTGCTTGTAGCCATATCATGTCAAAACGGTTGAACCAATTTTTCAACCATTTGGGATAGCGGAAAATTGATAGGCTAGTTATTTGACTATGGTGAACAGGAGTGTGGTGCCTTTTTCATCGTTGCGGGCATTTTCTAGTCATCAATAAATTAATCTCGATCTGCTTACGAAAAACAAAGGAGTTAATTCCACAAGGAACTAAAGCGTGCAGAACTTCACGTCGCAGGCTGTACTAACACTAACCTTTGGGTTTTAAGTTATGTTTTGTTTTAGTTGTTAACATAACAAAACGCCCCTCTTAACGGTTCTTTGTGTTTAAATTTGTCGATAACGAGTAACACACATACAAACATAGACTATGGCGAAATATATGAGGACTCTGACGACATAAGTTTATTAGCTATTCAGTTGTAGGACGCTAAGTCACGTGATAATCGAAGCACACGTATGCTTTTTCAGCAGAATTATGTTTTGTGACGTGCAATACGTGCATCTTAGAATGTGGTTACGTTTGGGCCATTCCACGTCGTTTCAACAAATGGGTGTGCGGCATGATTTTTGATTTGAATAAAAAAAATTGAGGATATACTTTATGGTGGCAGAAGTGCTAAACCACCGCTATTTATTTTTTTCATCTTTTAATTTTCGAGCTTTGTCCATTTGAAATAAATAGTGGGGTCTAATTCCTGCTTGTATATAATATGCTCTAACTTTTTTTTTAGAAAAGATAACGAAATAATTGTTGCTGTGTTTGATCAGGTAAGAACTGTGAATATCATACTGTATAACAAAAGTTATCTGAATCAACCACGAACAAAATGGTGTCCATTTGAAATATACACTTAACTGGTAAATTTTTACAATGTTTTTATTTTTTCTGTGTCAACCCTGATGCATATTAAGGATAACTTTTTTCTGATTTAGAAAGTACTTGTTTTGCTTATTCTACAAAATAAATATTATCGTGTTAGGGTAATAACTTCTAAGAGAAAAATAGTAGTGAAAATTGAGAATTTCGAAAAATGGTTATGTTTGATCCCCAAAAAACGCATGTGGAAGAAAACATAAAAATCTGAATTTATTCAGAAGATATAGTCCATGTCTTCGATAATCAGATTCAGTTTAAAAAGTTTTGTTATTTTGCCTATTTTTGGAAATGTGATTTTTTCAACTGCTTATTTTCTCTCTCATTGTATTTATGTATGTATGTATGTATGTAAACTCTTTATTGCACAAAATAATACAAAGCACAGGGTTACAAAATAAAGTTATATGTACAAAGTCGAACTTATCCCTTTAAGAGAGCTCTTCCAGTCAACCTTTGAGCAGTTGAGTGATGAGACAAGAGAGGTGGTAGACAAACAGGATCATGTACAAGAGATTATATAGATATTTATGTGTAAATAGATAATATGACTACATATACCCCAGGTAGTGATAACATTTTATCCCCTTAAGTTAAGTACGAGTTTTGTGTAAACCAAATTCTTGGAATCAAGTTCTTTTTCGTCTCAGAATCAGATGTCGATGTAGCTGAGTTGTACCTATCAGAGCGATTTAAAAATATAAGAACCATAAAAAATATATGTTCTTATCATAGTTTCGTTCCCAGTTCTCAAAATTAATTAAAAGTGCGACGTGATTCTACTTCAGAAAATTTCGAAGTAGTAAAGGTTTGCATGTAATGTTTTTAGTTTCTTTTTATATAAATATTATTAAATATATGTAGTAAACTTGAACCGTCTGGCTTTATTTATTGATTTTCATCAATTGCCATACATTTAAAATTTATAGTCGTAAATATTTTAATCTGCATATATAAATACAATGAGAGAGAAAATGCACGAGATAAGCAGTTTAAAAAAATCACATTTCCAAAAATAGGCAAAATAACAAAACTTTTTAAACTGAATCTGATTATCGAAGACATGGACTATATCTTCTGAATAAATTCAGATTTTTATGTTTTCTTCCACATGCGTTTTTTGGGGGTCAAACATAACCATTTTTCGAAATTCTCAATTTTCACTACTATTTTTCTCTTAGAAGTTATTACCCTAACTCGATAATATTTATTTTGTAGAATAAGCAAAACAAGTACTTTCTAAATCAGAAAAAAAGTTATCCTTAATATGCATCAGGGTTGACACAGAAAAAATAAAAACACTGTAAAAATTTACCAATTAAGTGTATATTTCAAATGGACACCATTTTGTTCGTGGTTAATTCAGATAACTTTTGTTATACAGTATGATATCCACAGTTCTTACCTAATCAAACACAGCAACAATTATTTCGTTATATTTTCTAAAAAAAAAGTTAGAGCATACTATATACAAGCAGGAATTAGACCCCACTATTTATTTCAAATGGACAAAGCTCGAAAATTAAAAGATGAAAAAAATAAATAGCGGTGGTTTAGCACTTCTGCCACCATAAAGTATATCCTCAATTTTTTTTATTCAAATCAAAAATCATGCCGCACACCCATTTGTTGAAACGACGTGGAATGGCCCGTTTACGAAATAGGTTTACTTACTATATTTTCGAGGTGAGGTTCTCTCATAACATAAATAAGGTATCTACATACCAGTGGCGTGGCGTAAAAGATATCCTTGGGCAATCCGGTGCAGATTTGGTGTACCTACATTTTTCTTAAGAGCTATAGAATAAGGTGCTCAAATGCCCAATATTAGGCAAGCCGGTAGGAATCGAGTTCTTTGGACACCACGCTACTGCTACATAGGTACATACCTTATTTATGTACTTTAAGCTAAGAAAGCTAAGCTTAAAACTTATCGTACAAAAGAAGAACCTAATGCCATAACGAATTCTTTTTTTTATTATTACTGTAGTTAGGGTGTGATTACGTGTGTGTGTTTTCAGCAAAATTGTGACGTGATAGGTGTTATAGCAATGTTTTTAATTGTATGATTTAATCTTGAACGTAATGTTGTCAGAATAGTCGTTTCAGAATATTTATGATAATCATGACCATAAGGGTTTTTATAAATATTAAATCCACAATCCAACCCAAAAAAACATGGGTGTTTTTCAAACAAAATCCCAAGGAAGTACTTTCTTAGAATATGTACTTTTGAAGTTTTTTTTGGCTCAAAATCGTTTACTACTTTCGAATCTTATACGTGAAAATATGTGTCTCAAATTTAGTATTCCGTTACGTCAGCTTTTTGTACCTATGTTAGTAGGTATAAGGGTAAATTGCAGAAAAAATGTACCTTTTACTTTTTTGTCTGATCATGGTGTGTCTTATACGATTTTACTCAGAATCGACGAGCACTTTTCATTTAGGTAGGATGAAATAAAAAAAAGTAGTGCAAAATGTCCCAACTTTGCCGTACAAATTTTGAATTTCTCAGTTTCGTTACGCCCAAACTAAATATAGGGGAAAATCGTAACGACCCTGAGAAAAAATAAAATTTCAGTTTCGTTACGATTTTCGCTCCTATGTTTCAATCCAGGACTTTGTCTACTTGTATGCCAAATTTCAGCTCAATTCATCCAGTCGTTACCCCGTTATTTAGTATCAAACGTCCAAACATCTTCACAAACTTTCGGCATTTATAATATTAGTAGGATCACCGCATATAGTAGCTAATATCCGTAACTATCTAAGCTTTCTGATTACTATTTTTAATTAAAAATACGAGTTTACACATTCTTACAAGACCTTACCTAGTTTTTTCAGTAGTGTTTTATCAACTGTTGTGACGTAACAATCAACCATTAAAGTTATATGAATACTTACGCATCCTTATACCTACGTAGGGTAGGCGTGAATGTGTAACTGTAACTTGTGGTTTTCAGCATTATCATTTAAATCAGCGGTCGGCAACCTTTTAGCAGCCAAGGGCCACATAGTAGCTAACGATATTGACGCGGGCCGCACTATGTTAATAATTGGTGATTTTATACAATTCTGAATATATCGACCTTTACATACAAAATAGCCAGGGAAGCTCGCGGGCCGCAAGTGAGCGGTTCACGGGCCGCTGGTTGCCGACCGCTGATTTAAATTATGACGTCACAATCAATCTAATAACCCATAATAATATTCACTCTTATAAATAAGATAAGAGTGATATTATATCGTCGACCGCAGGTTGAATTGAAGTAAGGAACAGGCAAAGCAATGTCCCTTACCCCAATTATTTTAGCAACATTCAGGTAGAACTGGTGGAAGGCACCATCAGTCGTTACTATAATCGATACTTACTTTACGAGTATGAGTAGGATTTATTAACCAAAGTGTTTTTAAGTATATTTTAAGTAACATTTGTTTATACTCTTATCAAAATTAAGGTTTTATTCACAGATATTTTATTATAACCAATGGTCAAAATCCCTGTTCATAAGTATTAGTTCATAAGCACTCCTATAAGAGTATTAGGTACGACTAGGTCAGCGGTCGGCAACCTTTTAGCAGCCAAGGGCCACATAGTAGCTAACGAAATTGACGCGGGCCGCACTTTGTTAATAATTTGTGACTTATTACGATTCTGAATATAACGACCTTTACATACAAAATAGCAAGGGAGGCTCGCGGGCCGCAAATGAGCTGTTCGCGGGCCGCATGCGGCCCGCGGGCCGCGGGTTGCCGACCGCTGGACTAGGTAATGAACTTAAAGTTTAACACGTGTTTTATCGATAGCCTCGCAATGATATTTTATAAGTAGATAGGTTACAAGCACTCCAAAAGTGAAGCACTGAAACCACGATAATTGTATTGGTGCCCTTTTTGTAGTGGGTAGTCACTCGCGGGTCGGTCAACGAAACGCACGACGATGTCAAGGGTGAATATTTACAAGATTCACAAAAAAAATGCCGTCGTATGTGATCAGAAAGTGCACCAATCATAGCAAAAAGTGCAACAAAGCGCAAGGGATCACATATCACCTGTAAGTACGCTGAAATAATTTAATTTTATCATTTTTATTATTTTATTTTTCAAATACGACGCCATCTTACTACCATAGAGGTCATTTGAATGAAAGAGACAAACTTACTGTTATATATGTGGCAACACTGTACTGCAATGCCAGTTGCAAATTAAAGATACGCTGCGCATCTACGTGCTTACGCTGTTTTATTATAAAACACTCCATTGGCGACGACGGAAAATAGTAATCGGCTATTTTAAAAGAGTATCGCGTGTGAAATAATATATAAAATGTCTATCGGCAAAATCAGGGAGTTCGACGTCGGAAGTGGCAGTTGGGACTCATATTGCGAGCGGCTCGAGATGTATTTTCAAGCTAACGCCGTGGCTGATGATAAAAAATTAGCGACTCTAATTTCAGTGGTCGGAGATCAGTGTTACGAGCTCATGTCAAACCTCGCGAGCCCAAAAAAACCATCGGCGTTAAGTTATGCGGATTTGGTTAAGCTAGTACAAAACCATTTGAATCCTAGACCATCCATCATGGCGGAACGTTATCGTTTTCGACTTAGAAGGCAGGCCGTTGGTGAGTCAACATCGCAATATGTTGCGGAGTTAAAGAAACTGGCTCGAACTAGGGCTTGCAAAATCGGTCGAGTTTCCAATTCCGGAATTGGGTTCGATTTTTACCTTCAATTCCGGAATTCCGGAACTGGTTCCGGAATTTATTAGTTTAGTTTTCCAATATGAGAAATTGGATTAAAATACAATTTAAATAAGAATCGGCGCTCAGAATACAATCAACAAATACGTATTTAGTATTCCAAGTTCAACAGTTGAATCATAATTGTTTAAAACATTTCGAAAATAGCAATTAATTTATCACCGTTTACCGTATTATTAACTATCACAAATCCTGTAATTCGACATCAAGTAATTAGGGTGGCCCTCATTTCGTCGTTTTTAGGGTTACGTGACTCAAAAGGAAAAAACGGAACCCTTATAGGATCACTTTGTTGTCCGTCTGTCTGTCAAGACCCTTTATCTCAGGAACGCGTGAAGGTATCGAGTTGACAATAAAACCATATACTCAGGTCTATAGTCCTTTAAATATGTGAAAAATAAGTTAACGCAAAAAAAATATAAGGCCGTTTATGCCACAAACGACACACTCAAGGGAATTAAAATTTATGGGTTCTTTCCGTTGATCTAGAACTATGAAATATAGCAAGTATTGGAAAAAAATTGCAAACTACACTTGCAATGAAATCATTAACAAAATATAATCTTTCATAAAATATTTGTACGGAACCCTCGGTGGGCGAGTCCGACTCGGACTTATCCGGTTGTAGTTCATCCTTTCATTTTGTACTACTAAATCATAAAATATTCCTGTTTTTATTTAAGTTTTAGAGAGTTCTTAAGGAAAGTTTGGAAAAAGCCCTCTTAAGGTTTTATCAGGCCGGCGTTGCAGGAAATGTTATTGGGACCTTCTCCAGTGCCAAGAATTTTTTTATAAATATTAAGGCATTATTCAATACTTAAAACAATACTTTATTGTGTCGGACGCATATGATACGAAGACTGGGCAAGAAGATAATTAGCGTTCGTCTATTTTATAACGACGTAATTTTGTAAAATAACCGTCTTAATTGTCTCTATTACACTGGTTTCAATTCCGGAATTTTAAGTACATGAATTCCGGAACTGTAACATCGGAAAAATCGGCCGGAATTCCGGAATTCCCGAATTCCGGAATTCCGGAATGCAAGCCCTAGCTCGAACGTGCGATTTTAAGGAAAACCTAGCTGATAACCTTCGAGATCAGTTCGTTTGTGGCGTAAGTGGAGACGTTATACGACAGCGACTTTTTGCGGAGGAGCAACTCACCTACGCTAAAGCGGTCACTTTGGCATGTTCGCTAGAGGCGGCGGAGCGTAATGCAGCTGTCATTGCGGGGAACGACGGGTCGTCGTGGGGTACTCGGACGGCCGGGAAACCTGAGGAAGAGGTACATCGGGTAGCGAGCAGCGGGGAGGGCGCGGGACGCGCGGCAGGCCGCCGGCCGCCGGCGCAGCGCGGAGAAGCCGGTTTTAGTGCGCGGGGAACATCTGGAGGTGCCGGCAATGCCGCGGCATGCACTGCCTGTGGAGCGACAAATCACGATGTGCAAACGTGCAAATTCCGAGAATATGTGTGCAGTCTATGCCAGGCGAAGGGGCACCTACGACGAGTCTGTCCCAGGTGGTCGTCCGGCGGTCGACAGGCGGGGCGTGGCGGCAGTAGGGGCCGACCGCGGGCCTATTTTGTCACCGGAGAAGAAGAGAGTGAATCGGAGGAAGAGGAGGCATTCTACAGAATGGCGCTAAGTCAGTACCAGCCGGTGAGTCTGCCTGTGTGTATTAACGGTCGACAGTTAGTTATGGAAGTGGACACGGGTGCGGCTAGTTCGTTTATAAGTAAGAAAACGTTTGAGTTATACTTTAAGGACGAAGAATTAAAGAACACTAATACTGTTTTCAAGTTTTACGATGGCACTAAGATAAGACCGTACGGATTAATCACTCCTTCTGTGACCTATGGCTCAACAACAAAGTGTTTAGATTTGTACATTGTAGAACGGGGCGAAACTAATTTGATGGGTAGACAGTGGTTAGCCGAACTGTCGATTAAAATACCAGTGCTAAGGTGTAGCCCCATAGGCAGTATCAACTCCGTTAGCAGCGTTAATAGTGATTTAAATGTAATTCTTGACAGATATAAAGAGGTGTTCGATGGAACCCTGGGGTGCTACAACGGTGGGACTGCTACGCTGCGCGTGCGCTCGGACGCGTCGCCGGTGTTCCGGCGCGCGCGGCCGCTGCCCTTCGCACTGCGGGCGCGCGTGGATGCCGAGCTAGACACTATGCTGCGGAGCGGCATCATTGAGCCCGTTGACTGCGCGGTCTGGGCGACGCCCCTGGTTCCGGTGACTAAAAAGGATGGAGGTTTGAGAGTGTGTGCTGACTTTAAAGTGACGCTAAATCCAGCTCTAGTAGTAGATAGATATCCGCTGCCTAAAGTGGAGGAGTTATTCGCCAATTTGTCGGGCGGAGAAATGTTTACGAAAATAGACTTGTCACAGGCGTATAATCAGATTTGTTTATCAGAGGATTCGAAAATGTTAACAGTCATTAACACCCACCGGGGTCTTTTTAGGTACAACAGGTTACCGTACGGCGTATCGTCCAGCTCAGGTATATTTTGTAGGATTAGCGAATCAATAGTTAAAGATATACCGAATGCACAAAGCTTCTGTGACGATATTTTAATATTTGGTAAGACCCGGGAAGCTCATTTAGCTACATTAGAAGCCGTATTGAGTAAATTAAAGAATTTAGGTTTAAAATTGAACAAAACAAAGTGCACCTTCCTCGCCGACGAGGTATGTTACTTGGGGTTTGTGGTGAGCAAGGACGGTATCAAAGCTGACCCCGGCAAGGTCGCCGCCGTGGCCAAAATGCCGCCCCCAGCATGTGTGTCAGAGGTGCGATCATTCTTAGGTATGATTAATTTTTATTCTAAGTTTATCCCACATGCGAGTGATATATTACATCCTTTACACAACCTGTTAAAGAAGGGCGCGCGGTTTAATTGGACTCCGGAGTGCGATGCATCATTTAACAGGGTTAAATCTATGTTAATGGGTAGGCACGTACTAGCGCACTATGACCCTAACAATAGTTTGACGCTAACGTGTGATGCTAGTCCGTGCGGGGTGGCGGGGGTACTCAGTCAGCCGGACCGGCAGGGGCGAGACCGCCCGGTAGCATATATATCACGGAAACTTAACGCGGCCGAAAAGAATTATTCCCAAATTCATAGAGAAGCATTGGCAATTGTATATTGTACCCAAAAATTTCACCAGTATTTATATGGTAGGCGTTTCATTTTGAAAACTGATCATCGTCCCCTCACGAGCATTTTTGGGCCGCAAACCGGAGTACCAAGTATGACTTCCAGTCGTATGCAGAGATGGGCATTATTGTTAATGGCCTATGATTTCGATATACAATATGTAAAATCTGCGGACAACTGTGCCGACGCGTTATCGCGGTTACCGATAGGGCGGAGTAAAGATTTCGATCTACCGGAACAATCGTACTTACATTTTGCGTCGGATGCGCTCTTTATAGATTGTAACGAAATACGCTCGAGGACGTCCACGGATGTCATGCTGGGTAGGGTTAAAAACTATATAAAAAATGGTTGGCCGGATAATGCGGAAATTAAGGAAATGCAACCTTATTTCAACCGACAAAAGGAGTTATATTTAGAACTCGATTGCGTCATGTGGGGCCATCGCGTAGTAGTTCCGGAGGCGTGCCGCGAGATGGTGTTACGCGAGTTACATGAGCCTCACATGGGGGTCGTGAAGACTAAAGCCATGGCCCGGAGTTATGTATGGTGGCCCGGAGTGGATGAGGCCATCGAGGCGCGGTGCCGCTCGTGCGACGCGTGCGCGGCTGTGGCGCCGGCCCCGCCAGCGAGCTCTCCGGTGCCGTGGCATTGGCCATCACGAGCCTATGAGAGGGTCCATGTCGATTTCTTGGGGCCGGTAGACGGTAACACATATATGGTTTCGATTGACGCGAGAACTAAATGGATCGAGGTGTCTAGGATGGCGCGTACGACAGCAGAATGTGTTATAGATAGGTTATTACAAGCGTGGTCAAGGTGGGGAACTCCTAAGCTGCTGGTCTCTGACAATGGGCCCCCCTTTTCTAGCAAGGAATTTAACGACTTTTTAGAAAAGAATAGCGTGCGTCATATTTACTCGGCACCGTACCATCCGGCCTCAAATGGAGCAGCCGAAGGGGCCGTCAAGCTAATAAAAAACGTTATCAAGAAAGCTAAATACGAGGCGGTCAACGTGGACCGGGCCATCCTTAAATTTCTATTATACTATCACAATACGCCGCATAGTACCACCGGTGAGTCACCCGCTCGACTCCTGCAGGGCCGCGACTTGCGTATCCGATTAGATGCTATAAAACCGGATAGAAGCGTTAAGGTAGTTAACCAACAATCCAAAATGGTAGAACGATCGCGTAAGCCATTCAGAGACTTCGACATAGGCGACTCTGTTCAATACAGGACTTTCCGGCCAGGTACAAAATGGTCCGATGGTTTAATAACAGATAAACTAGGGAAATCTGACTATACGGTTGTGACAAGTGACGGATCTAATCATCATCGCCATGTAGATCAAATGAAGCGGCGACACTTGAGAAACTCGAACGTTTGTCCTCCGGACTATACTGAACCGGAATCCGGGGGCGCCGCGCAGAACGAGCGGCCAATCGCGTCTAGCACAGCTGTGCCTGACTTATCAAAGGCGGCGAGCGACCTCAACGGGGCAACCGCCTCAAGCACCGGGCCCGGAACGATGACGCCATCGCCACCGCTCGCGGCGACACCAGCCGAGTCGATCCCAGCATCGACGCACCTGCCGGCCCCGGTCTCAGCAACGGAAACGCTCAGGAAAGCGCCGTCGCATGAAGAGGGCAAACCAGAGCGCGTCAGGTGTGCAGAACCACCGTTGCCAGCATTAGAAAAACGAATTCCTAAAAAAGTCAAGCGCTACGGATTTGAAATTGACTAATATTTCAACCATTATAGTATGTAGTCGCCGACAAATCCAGATTAAGTTTATATATATATATATTTGTAATTGCGAACTTTAAAATAGTTATCTACCTTGCAGTAAGGTTAACTGGTAGAAAATGCCTGATTACGATAAGTTTTCCTCGTGTAATAAAATAAATAATAATTAACTGTAACTGTAGTAAAATTAGAATTAAGTAGTTACTTTTCATATGTTACCTATTATTTATACTTCATGTATTACTAACGATGGTCCATTATAGATCTAAGTCGCGTCATATAGGTAGTCCCACAGTCAGTGTACATAACCGATACCTACGAGACCACGTGTGTTAGAATTACATAACTATTTAAGTACATAGTTATAGCGTAATTAGAATAAGTGCGAGGGTGTTATATATGTGGCAACACTGTACTGCAATGCCAGTTGCAAATTAAAGATACGCTGCGCATCTACGTGCTTACGCTGTTTTATTATAAAACACTCCACTTACGTCTTTGACAATGAGAGTGACAAGGATAACCAACCTTCTGCGTGCTTAATCTGCGAGCGCCGAGCAGGCTCCGAGTCAATCCGAAACTAGCCGAAGGGTTCACTCGGTTACGTTTAAAAATTAATCGCGCAAGTAACAAAAAGCTAGCTGTCTCTTTTTTTTGCATTATTGTAACTATGCCATCTCTTTTATGCAATCTGTTAATATGTGTGAGTATGTACACCGTACAGTGAGGTACCAATGTGTGCTGCTGCTTTCTTGGAAGCATATTTCTCAGCTGGCGAGTATGCGTATAACGTATCTTCTTATAAAATATCATTGTAGCCTCGTGATTAAATGTGACGTCACATGGTGTAAACGGGTAACAACTTTTGTGTTTGTACTTATACCCCACGTAGAGCAATAAAATGGTTATTAATGTTTCGTCAGTAAACTCTATACTATCTATAGTAAAATGTAAACACGCTATGATTAGCTCATTTTTAAAAAGATTTTGGTGCTAACAGTAGGCCAGCTCTTCATTTTCTAAATGGGCAAAATCGAAAATAAATAGCGGGAGCCTCGCCAACAGATAACTGAAGCATTTGGAGTGGGCCGGTTGCTTTGTATTCACGAGCTGCACGCACACATCAACAAGTTTTTTCTTACTACCCGCAGCACGAACCCATTGATCTGATCATCCAGCGTTAAAAAAACCGGCGCACTACAAGGTGTCTCAGTTCTTTGTTAGCGAGGCTACGTCCGGCTATTTATTTTAAGGTCCATGGTCATGGTCATGGTCCAAGGCAAAATAGTGTCTGGTTAAATCTACAGCAGTCAGGCAGCAATCTACAGCACAGAAATCTAGGTAAGGCAGAACACAAGAAATGTTCCGAAAGACTCGACTGTAGAGATACCTCCTTAACAATTTTTTTTTTCGAGTTTCTAGTTAATTGTATTCATGATAATAAATAATAGAGCCTAAACATTTTTTTATACCATGCGAGCTTAGTAGGTACAATAGTTAGCAATAATGTAAACGTAATTAACCTTATTTGCCGACTTTTTCACATGCTAAATAGGTACGGTTTGCCAGGCTCTACCTGTTCATTATCAAACCCATCAATACCTGCTACATATCTGTCAAGTTGGTCCCCAAATTATGAATTCTAGATTAGTAGGTAAGTATTACTTAAGTAGAGTAAATCTAACGAGCACTTTAACTATTAACCTCATTTTAGGCTATCCTGGTGATAAGCTGGTCTCTTCACACCAAATAGCAATATATCTAAGTCTATATATAGTTAAATTAAATTGGCAGTGAAAATTACCTGCGTTTAGGAGCATTCAAAAATTCCCAAGGGTCATAATTTTTTCACTAGATGGTACCTATAATAGAAAATATAATTAGGTTATTTTAGTGTGCAATTTTTTTTCAGCACGCATGGGTTCCGAAAAAATGAAATTCTGAATAATGATTCATTCGGAATTATGACTCTTTGGAATGTTGCGGTGTAACCTCTACGTTTTGCCTATTAAGTATTTTTCTTGTCAATTTATCATAAAAATCTTTAAGGTTATTTCCACGTAAGGAAAGTGCAGCAGTAATAGTACATTGTGCACCGAGGGTAGTAAGAAGGGAATTACTAATAGGCGGAAGGCTTTTAATGCCTCCAGTTTGTAATCCCCTTACTGCCCGTGATACACACAATGTTTTTCATCACATTTTCGTCGCGAGGAAAAGAAAAAACGATAAACATCCAATTATTTACTGTCAACTTTTTCAATATAGTCTTCCGCAGATAATGCTAAGAACTGCGTTTAGTTTTCAAACTTGATAGGCAATACTGCCAGTTTATAGCGATTTTCAAAATAAAATTTTAACTAAATTAATTTAATTGCATAAAATTAATTGCAAAAATCACTGAAATAATAGTAAAATATGCCATATAAATTTTGTATAGGTACATAGTAAAATTGCTTTTGTAGCCAAGTTATGAAGATGGGAAATAAGAATTGGCTGATTTGAAACCTCCTTAGTTTGAAATGACGTACGAGTAGGTTCTATATTTTATATCACACCTGGCCATAAAGTGGCTTTAACCGCACGCTGCGCGTACGGAAAAATCCGCTTTCTGGACAAGTGTAGACATAAAATGATGTATACAACACGGGAGGCAATAAAGAAAGCCCTCGATCGGGTGCGTAAAGATGACTATAAAAATCTTTGGTATAATATTAGTCGCAATAACGCTCATTTGATATAATTATTAAATCATATAACAACACTTAATATATTTACATATGACATAATTATAATTTCTTATAATGATCATTTGATAGAATAACATTTAATATAACATTCTTTAAGTATAATGCATATTTTCTATAATGAACTTATGGTATAACGTTATTTTCATCTAAAATACAATTGGCATAACCATTGTTGATATAATGTATTAGATACATAATCACAAAACAAACTGCTACCACAAAATAAGGTTAGGTTAGGTTAGGTTTGAATCGCGTCCCCCCACAAAACCAACAACCAACTGCGTCATCCAACAAAACCGAACTCCTATCAAAAAGTAGGTTAGTTTAGGTTTGAACTGCATCCCCCTACCAAAGAATGGCTATCAAAAAATAGGTTAGGTTAGAACTGCGTCATCCAACAAAACCGAACTCTTATCAAAAAGTAGGTTAGGTTAGGTTAGAACTGCGTCATCCAACAAAACCGAACTCTTATCAAAAAGTAGGTTAGGTTAGGTTTGATCTGCGTCCCCCTACCAAAACGAAAGGCTATTAAAAAGTAGGTTAGGTTAGGTTTGAACTGCGTCCCCAAACAAAAACGAACGGCTATCAAAAAGCAGGTTAGGTTAGTAAATTATAAGGTCACAAAAGAAAAAGGGGGACGGAGGGCGGAGCCTCCCACGCATTAAAAAACATAAAGCAAGTTCATTTAGGTAGAAAATTAGGTTAGGTTAGGTTTGAACTGCGTCCCCAAACAAAAACGAACTGCTATCAAAAATTTGGTTAGGTTAGGCAAATAAAACACAATGTGCAAAAGTAAATAAAATATAAATAATATATATAAATAGTATAAATAATGTAAATGGTAATAAAAATATAATTTCCTATTATACCTCTTGATTGTTATACATTATGATTTGTATATAAAAAGAGCGTTATACCATATAATATTTATAAGAAATAAGCGTTATACCAAACGATAAATATACGAAATAAATAAATATATTTTAATATTATACCAAACGTTTATTATACACAATGAGTGATTATACCCTTTGAAATTATATCAAATGTTGTTATATCGAAAGAAAATATATTAAATATTTTTATATCGATCATTACACACCCGTATTACCACCCTAGTTGTGTAATGTACTATTAAAACTAAACCCATAACTCCCGAGGGAGTTATAGATTTTCTTTCATACAGTTTTTCCTCCCGTGGGAGTTATAGATTTTTATAACCCACGGTAGGTAAATCAGCTCGAGCTGGTCTATAAACCCGCGTGTTATAACACCCTTAACGAGCAAGTGTGATGAAATAGTACATTACACACCTAGGGTGGTAATAAAAAGAAAGGCCGAGATCTCAGATGTTTGCGGCCCGAGCTGCAAGCGAGGGACGTAAATATGCGTTCGAGGGCTTGCTTTATTACCTCCCGTGTTGTGTACATAATTTTATGTCTACACTTGGCCAGAAAGCGGCTTTTTCCGTACGCGCAGCGTGCGGGAAAAGTCACTTTATGGCCAGGTGTGTGGCATAACATAAATATTATTCCTATTTATAGTATTTTTTTTATTTTATAATTTTATTCTGTACTACCTACTAGAAGCCGCATCCGTGATATCGTCTATGTGAATTTTCAATTTAAAAAAAAAACTATCCCGTTTCATCCCCCTTATGTGTTGAATTCCGAAAAGTCCTTAGTGCAACTCTTCGTCCCCTAAAGAATATGTGTTTCAAATTTCATTCCGTTATCTGCATTTAAACTATGTTGTCTGGCAGAACCTCAGCCACGGGACACTTTTAGGTATATGCATAGATAGATGGGAATAACAGCGATTAGGATTCTGTTATCTTGTGGTGACTTAGGGTTAAAGCCCGTTCAATTAAAACTATATAAATAGACAAAAAACAATGTATTTTAATTGAGGTAAAACGCGAATTACTATTGGCAAAGAAAGTTTCAAAATATCTATGTTGGCAAATACCCAATTATCAAAGCTAGTAGGCGGGTCGCACCTATTATAATTGGATCCCTAGACTCGTAATACTTGTTTGTAATCCTAGGTCAAGGTGTTGATGTCAAACTGGAGGACCGCATGAGGGGACAAACTTATTTTGACCTCCTATTTCGCCTTCTTATTATCCTAGGTCGTATTATACATATAAGACGTCTTAACACATCAATTGTCTGCGACTTCGCTTGTCGCGCGACAGACCATGATTCGTCAATTTCGCACTATATTTAATGGAAAGGGACAAGTAGGATTTGTCGTACTAGAGCAGTGCTTATTAAACTTTTGATACCTACGATTCGACCTCTTTCAAAATGTTTTTTTTTTTATTGTGGTTCCGAGTTTGGTCAGATTTATTCGACCACAGGGTTCGAAATTATCAAGATAATAACGAGCCGTGATAATTATCAGATAATTATCCGATAATTATCGGATAATTATCACCAGTATTAAAAGATCATTTGTTAAATTGTTTCATAAAAAATATCGATGGTTTATTGTTTCAAAACAAAAAAAAATATTTTTAATTTTTTTTACATAACATAAAATACAAATCAACATTAATGTCATTAATTAAAGGTAGATTCAGTGAAAATCGGTGTTCGTCAGATTTGACAGATTTGAAAATAAATTACTTGACCAAAGAAGCCAAAGGCTTAGAATATAGTTCTATTTCACGGGCGCAATTTTTTGTTATTATCAATTGATAATTATCCACCTGTTATTATCACGATAATTATCGTGATAATTATCGCGATAATTATCGTTGATAATTATCCTTTCGAACCCTGTTCGACCATGTACTCCGGGTTGGAGTTTCAAAATGTTAAAATTACCACGGGGTGAAGAAAAGACTTTGGTTTATTGTCCTACGACAATAAACCAAAGTCTAAAGTTTTTTCCAATTAGGCATATTAAAATGCACTTCAGAATGTCAAAATTTACCACCGGTTCCAATGTAAACCTCTGCCCCGAGAAGAACCGGCGTAAGAAACTCGGCACATAATCATTTTACGAGTGAACTGAGCAGCTGTGGGTGCCTGGAAATCATGTCATGGATCCCGTAGGGGTCTTTAGCCTCTTATAGAAACCCTGTGCTAGAGGTATTGTTTCGAATTTGTCGACCGGGTCATCTCTACTCTGGCTCTATAATAGCAGTATTTTTTCTTCCTGCAAAAGGTACCTACCTACATCGCGCGCTTGTATGTGTGCGTCGTTCGAATGCACTACAAGCAAAGTTTTAAGGCGCGGTAGGACCTGGCTCGCATTTCACATACAAACTAGGGTCGGGCGGAATGCAGATTATTGCAGATTATCTTCGATTTCTAACATAAAAGTATACGTTATCAACCCAAACATGAGAGGATGCCCTGCATGACTGTGAAATCATGATTGTCAGCAGGGACCGGAACCTCTTACCGTTATCGAGGTTTTAACTCGGGTTTTTAACGCGTTGGTTTTGAGAAACCGTCTTATTCTGTTAAGAGTATCACCGGCTTAATAACTTACACAGTTAAGAAGTAATTCGGTTAACACAAAACACCCAATAATAACTCCCGTAAGGTTGTTACTGGGAACCGGTTCCGGACGTAGCGCAAACGAAATTGATCTTAACCGTCATAGTAGTTAGTTTCATTTTGAATGGAGGAGCTAATACGCTCTGTGAAATAACTCGAGTTAATAACTCACAACATTAATAACAACTTCCAGGGTTGTTTTTTGTGGGCATTGAATTCAAACTAATTTGTTCTTTAGTTTTATACAGATACAATACAATACAGCTCATTTTTCTTTGGCGTCCGACAATCGCTGCCGAGAAACGGCACAGATGTAAATCTTTTGTTAACATCGACACCATTTTTGCGTCGAACAAATTTGCACCTAACAGTTTAAATTATAGATTTTATAATCGCCTGAAGTGTCTGAACATACATTTATTGCAATTGTTTTTTTACTTATGAATTTCGTCACTTCCATTGCAAACAGCGGACAGTGAAGTTAGAAATTGTGCGAAAAAAGTATAAGAATTGATTGTGCTGCATGTACGTAGTATTTATTGTGATATAATTTATGATATGACTTTTATTCGCGGATATTCGCGAATAAATTATTCGACCACTTGAATTGATGAATGATTTATTCGTTATTTTACTGGGATAAATCCACGGAAAATATTAAAGGTTTTTTGTTTCTTCCATAGAAATAAACAACACGAATACCATTTAAAATTACTTTTTTCTAACACATTAAGGATTGCTAAGAATTAAGGGATAAGCTTAGATAGTACCTCTATGTATTACAAACTACGGTTTAACATTATACTTTGGTAAGTATAGCTTGGCAACTTCGTTGGTGACACTCACCTGTGTGCTTTTTGCTCTGTGTAGCCGTAACTACTTACACAAGTTACCGCCAACACGAATGGAGGCCTCCGGAGGCAGGCTCGGTCGGTCGCCGTTCGTGGTGGCGGTAACTTGTATCAGTAGTTACGGCTACAGAGAGCAAAAAGCACACAGGTGAGTGTCACCAACGAAGTTGCCAAGCTATAGTATGTTTTATGTAAGGCAAAAGTCTTAATCATTGTGCGCATCGGGTTACAAGCATGAAATTTTTTTACAGATAGAGTGTACCGCGGTGATTATTTTTCGATGTGGAGAAAGTCAGATTCGTCCCCTGTGCGCGGGGAGAGCGGGGTAAATGGGCCAAATACACCTCTTTTTCATTTTTTTCCACTGATCAATTAAGGCTACTAGGGCTTATGTGGTATCGTTTTCGTGTAAAACAAATCCCATCAAAAACATTACATGTAAAAAGATGCAAGTCTCGCAACGCAGTTCTCCTACAACAAAAAAGTTTTGAGATACATTAAAGTTAAACCAAGTCAGTACCGGGGGGATATCAACAGAAGTCGATTTCCACCGACTTGCCTATTATTAGATCTATAAAATGTGTTCCTCTCTCCTTGTAGGAGAACTGCGTTGCGAGACTTGCATATTTTTACATGTAATGTAATGTTTTTGATGGGATCTCATTTCTTTTTGTAAGTGGTCTTCCTTTAATTATTACATTCCAATCCATTCTTTTCAATTTGAACTGCAAAACTAACTTTGTAATCGCATGTATTTGTATAGGATTACAAACTTATATGTGCAGTTGTGACTGAGATTACAACATATTTAGGTTTTTAAGGACTTGATAGGCTAAAAACTAACTATATGTAAAATTTGGAGCTTGTAGGTCTGCTAGAAGTATCTTAGAATTATGATGATCATCAGTCAGTCAGTGAATGAATCAGTGACAAAACTAAGGAAATTTGACATGTTCTTAAACTACACGTTCAAATTGAATGATATTGAGAATATATATAAGTCTTATTGTGCCTATATTGTGTGTATATCCCTCAAATTTCAGGGTTCTAGCTTTAGCTAGTACAATATTACGGGAGGCTGAAAATGGCCTGAATGGCTTCGAGAAAAGGATGGTACGGCCGTGCCTTTGTTTTGCTCGACTTGGCGGGGGCACTGCCGTGCCTCCAGATATCAGAAATTCATTTTTTACATTATTTAGGTATAGTTTCATATAAAAATAGCTGAAAATCGTCGAAAAAGTAAAAACCACAACATTTTTTTTAATTCAGATAATAATATTTGTTTGAATTTTTTGACATTTACCATTTTAAAAAATAGCACAGTTAATCTATTTAAAAAAAATATATATACATGTTGGGCCCTCGGTACACAATATTACATCAAATTGTTTTCTGGGGTCCTATAAGGTAAAAATTTTCATGTGTTACCATGTAAATAATCTTTAACAATAAAAATAAATAATATTTTGACAATAACACACCATAAAAAAACCTAACCTAGGGTGCCGTCAGCAGAGAGACGGGGCTTAAGCTACCGGTAGTAGAGTTACTAAGTCACATAATTGTGCGCATGAGATTACAACCATGAAATTTCTACTACAGATAGAGTGTTTTTCGGTGATTATTTTTCGATATGGAGGGAAGTCAGATTCGTTCTCTGTGCGTGGGGAGAGCGGGGTGAATGTGACCAAGTACACCATTTTTTCGTTTTTTTTTTTCACGAATCACTTTAGGCTACTAGCGCTTGTGTGGTATCGTTTTCGTGTAAAAGAGATCCCACCAAAAACATTCTGTAAAAAACTAGCCAAGTCTCGATGGAGCTGCTTGTTTATCTCTAAAAAAACCGGTCAAGTGCGAGTCGGACTCGCGCACCGAGGGTTCCGTACAAATTCGTAAGTAGATACGTGAATAGTTCAAGAAAAACTGTATGGCGGTTAGCTTAGTAGGAGCAAATAAGTATGTGTACGATTTTTGAAAATTTCTAAAAAACGATGCAATTTAGGAAAACCGTTTTATTTTTCCTGTAATCTTTAGGATGATATTAATAATTGGTAATTATTACAGATTTTTCTGTTCAGTAACTTCGAAGATAATAGGGGGGGAATGGTATTTTTTTGAACGTTTTTGGTCATAAATCAAAAAGTAAAAAATTAAAAAAAGAATTAAAAATAGTTTTGGAATCTACAAATTAAGCCCTTTCATTGGATATCCCATTCGATATAATAGCTCTACTTTTGTTTTTCCACATCCCATTTCGGACCCCTTTAAAAAAAAGTAAAAAAGGTATAAGATTTTTTTTCTATGCAATGGGGTCGAGTTTGCGACTTTTAACACTATTGCAAATTTCAAGTCGATAGGATCAGTAGATCCTGAGATATCTTGCTGTGACAGACGGACAGACATACAGACAGACAGACAGAGTCGCACCATAAGGGTTCCTTTTTTACCATTTTGGTACGGAACCCTAAAAGTAATGAAATTGTGCCAAATCTAAGGTTTCTAACTGCGCTTTCTTTATTATTATAGTTAATGTTGTGTGACTTGGCCGTAGAACATTCTTTATACGTTAGTGGGTGGGTTTAAATGTATCTTTTAAGCCTTATTTGGTTCATATTTATATGTATAACCATGTAAATAGTCCTTTGTATTATGTCGTATGGAATTCTACTGTGGGGCAGTGCTAGTGCTTCAGAGCTTAATACTATATTTGTTCTGCAGAAGAGGGCTATTCGAGCGAGCGATATATAAGATGAATTATCGAGACTCACTTAGAGATAAGTTTAAGGACATTAATGTAACGCATTGCATTGTCAATCAATACATCTATGACAATATTATGTATGTACATAGGTAAGAATATCATGAATTTTAAGAAGAACTGTGACATACATAATATTAATACTAGAAATAAACATAAGCTCGCAGTGCCCACCACGCGGCTCCATAAAATGTGACGATCCAAATCAAAAGGTACCTTATGACGGTTGGCGCTTACGCTATTATTAACGTTGCTCCAATATTATTGCGGCGCTATGCGATTAGATATATAAAATGTGTTCCTCCATGGTTAAATAATAGGCAAGTCGGTGGAAATCGAGTTCTGTTGATACCCCCCCGGTACTGACTTTGGCACGACTTTGTCTAGATTTCATTACTTTTTAGAGATAAACAAGCAACTCCATCGAGACTTGGCTAGTTTTTTTACAGAATGTTTTTGATGGGATTTGTTTTACACGAAAACGATACCACACAAGCCCTAGTAGCCTTAACTGATCAGTGAAAAAAAAAATGAAAGAGGTGTATTTGGCCCATTTATCCCGTTCTCCCCGCGCACAGGGGACGAATCTGACTTCCCTCCACATCGAAAAATAGTCACCGCGGTACACTCTACCTGTGGTAAAAATTTAATGATTGTAACCCGATGCGCACAATGATGCGGCTAACTAACTCTACTTATTGTGTTTACTAAGGTATTATACAACTACGACGTTTTGCCGACATGGTCATTCTACAACCTAGTCCTTATGACCCTAAATAACCCATGAATGAGAATGAAAACGATGGTGAGAATGATCAATGAGAATAAAATTGATAATGATGATGATGATGATGATGATGATGATGATGATGATCAATGAGATTGAAAATAATTATGATAGTCATGATGATGATGCATGATTATAAACATGATGATGATGATTATGATGATGATGATGAATGAGAATAAGTATGATGATGATGATGATCAATGAGAATAATTATAATTATGATAATCATGATGATGATTCATGATTATAAAAATGATGATTATGATGATGATGATAAATGAGACTTAAAATGACGATGATGATGATTAATGAGAATAAAAATGTTGATGATAATTATTAATCAGAATAAAAATGATGATTATGATGATGATGATAAATGAGACTTAAAATGACGATGATGATGATTAATGAGAATAAAAATGTTGATGATAATTATTAATCAGAATAAAAATGATGATGATGATGATGATGATGATAATCAATGTGAATAAAAATGATAATGATGATGATTAATGAGACTAATAATGATGATGATGATGAATGAGAACGAAAACGATGGTGATGATTATAAATGAGAATAAAAATGATGATGATGATGTTGAATGAAAATAACAAATAATGATAATGAAGATATAACTGACCGACCGGGGGTTCATTGCATAAAACATTTCATCAAAATCATCACAATCGGTCCCGCGATTTGAATGAATGAATGAATGAATAATGTTTATTTCAGATTTGAATCCATATTTTTGTTAGTAGGTTACACGATTACGATTTAAACGTGAAAAGGAAACAAACAGGCAGACACATACACAGTCAGACAGAATTACTTTCGCATTATTTATGAATTAATTAACAACCAATTAGTTGAGATTCCCAATATTCCCATCGTGCGCAGGCCCAGACTGCGACTACATTCATAAATGTTAAGAATTAATAAGGCCTTAGGTCTTTAAAAAGGCTCGAGGATATAAAAGGCTACAGCTCTTAATAGACTTAATAATTAACCACAAAATTAAAACAACCGGTTTTTATTATATACTAATTTCGATAATAAATGCCGAGACTCTATAACAAAATCGCCGTATCGCTACGCGTTCGGAAAAAGTCGCTTTCTGGCCAAGTGTAGACATAAAATGATGTACACAACACGGGAGGTAATAAAGAAAGCCCTAGTTATGTAATATACTATTAAAAGTTCCCCTAATAACTGTAAGATCCCATCATCAGCTCGTGATTTGGTTGCAATGGAACTACCTCTGACGTTTACCCTTTCAAACAAAAAAAGAATTTTCTAAATCGGTCTAGCCGTCTTCAAGTAATCGAAGAACAAACCTACATAACATTTTCTCTTTGTTTTGAAATCGGTTAACTGTAGAAACTAATTTCTAATAAGAAATGCTCGAGAAACTATGAAAAATACCAAAATCGCTACATGTGTGCCTATAATATCTGAAGAGTTCCTTCGATTTCTCCAAGATTCCATCATCAGATCCTGATTTGGTTGCAATGGGACCACCTCTGACCCTTTCAAACAAAAAAAGAATTTTCTAAATCGGTCTAGCCGTCTTCAAGTAAGTACTTAAATCATTTATTCAGGGGATAGCTTGTATAAAGTAAGTAATCGAAGAACAAACCTACATAAAGTTTTCTCTTTGTTTTGAAGTTGGTTAACTCTAGAAACTCATTTCTGATAAGAAATGCTCGAGAAACTATGAAAAATACCTAAATCGCTATATGTGTGCCTATAATATTTGAGCCTTTTTTAAGACTCGAGCCTTATTAAATTCACGAACTCTACTAAGCCTTTTCTATCAGCCCAGCTCTAAAAAAGGGCTGCGAGGCTAAACATTTCGGACTAAAAGGCTCGAGTCCTTCGGATCACTAAACCAAACCGATATTCCACCGACAATTTCATAGTTCTCTTCGTGGACAATGCACAGCTAAGCGAAACGTGTCTTATACCGGGAACACACACTAAACAAAATAACAACTGCTTCAAAAACCCCTTTTTAACCTGTTAATAACCCCTTCAAAACAACTTCAGAACCTCTTAAAAAATAACCTGTTTTAAAACATGTTTGGTCGGCTACGCTTAACTCGGTCACCGGCTTAACCTGTTTATGAGTTAATTCAATCAGTTGTTAACCGAAACAAACGATTAACAATCAGACGGCTTAAGCCCTAGGAAGAGCTTAAGCGAACGAAGCTGTTTTCCGGTCCCTGATTGTCAGGTATTAATTTTGTCAGAAAAGGTAACTGGTGATGAACAAAATGAAAAAAAATGAAAAAAATACTTTATTTTATAGTGTTTTCGCGTCGCGCTACTTTTCTATCGAGCGAAGTGTTCGCTATCGTGTTCTAAGTGAGAGGAAGCCCTAGATACAGTTCTGAATATTATTATATATGTTTTACAGTGACCTAAGAGTCAAATAAGTGCTCTAAAAATGATTTGGAAACTATGCTTCAGTGCCCGATTCTGGTCTCACCTCGCCTTAAGAATGCGTAAAATGCTCTGGGTCGCACTCACACAGACGCGCGATAACGGCCGAAGTTGGACTACTTGTCCGTCTCTATACTTTGACTCTGGCAAATAGCAGAAATGACACCCCAGTTAGTGGATTGCCCATATTACATTCACATGTCTAGGTCACATGAATCTCGTTTGGCAGATTTGTGAAGCACGCCAATAAAATGAAGCTTTGCCGGTCGGTGGTGAGTGGTCGTTAAATTGAAGTGGATTCTGTGTGAAGTGAAATGAACGTACAGGGTTTCATTGTTACTAAACATACTGTTAATATGCAATTTTGCTTGCTATCGATTTCGATAGATTTGTTATTATATAGAAAAATACACAGACATGGTTACTGATTGATGTAATCGACCTTTATAGGTACAACACTACAATAGAGTAACTTTACAGTTATCTACTTCTTGAAGAGTTTGGTGTACTTAAAGGTTTTCTAACCATTCTTCTGTAACCCATATGTTGTTGATTGATAATATATAACTATGTAGGTACATCTACTTAAAAAAAAACTCGTTTTTTATACCAAGGGAACTCCTTACGGGGTAAAAAGCATCCTGCATTTTAATTTAGGATTCGGTCTACTTGTATGTCAAATTTCATCTCATTCCATTAAATTGCTATCGCGTTATTTTGTAACAAACACGCAAACATCTCCACAAACTTTCGCATATTGTTAGCGCCTACCTCTATCATGTCTGTTATGTTTTGGTCAGCGGCAATTGCCTTATCACGCTTCCACTTCATTCATTTTAATGTAACTCTATATTAGAGGATAAATGATGAACGAAATTAGGTATATATTTTGACTTTTCTATTCGGTTTGTGGTTTGTTCTAGTACCATACCATGTGGTTAGTCTCGAAAGAATTGAATGACGAATTTGTGAATTTTTAACGCTTGATAAAATCGCTCGCTGGTTTATATTTATTTTTACTGTAAATGTAAATTCTAATATAATAATTTATGTCACACCTGGCCATAAAGTGACTTTTTCCGCACGCTGCGCGTACGGAAAAAGCCCCTTTCTGGCCAAGTGTAGACATAAAATGATGTACACAACACGGGAGGTAATAAAGAAAGCCCTCGATCGCATATTTACGTCCCTCGCTTGCAGCTCGGGCCGGAAACTCCTGCGATCTCGGCCTTTCTTTGTATTACCACCCTAGTTGTGTAACGTACCTACTATTTAAAAGTTAATGAAGGTATTTTAATGGTCCATTCCATCTTTCTATCCTTTTTGCGTAACTAAAATTTTTACTAATATTTCTGGGCTGATCAAATCCACTGGCTTAGGACGTTTGTTGTCTGTTTGTCAAAGTTAGAATCTTATAAAGAAAAAATAGCGGTTAGCGTAAGCTGACAATAAACCTAATTGTGTCGTTCATACTTAGGCAATAAGTACCACTTTACAAACAGTCAATAAAGTCCTAGTAACAGGCCACTACACTGTATAATACAGTAATATTTCTTCCTACAAAAGGTACATCGCGCGCTGGAATGTGTGCGCGCCGTGTACGAACGCACTACAAGCAAAGAAATAAGCACGCGTAAGAATGCTCCAGTATGGATTGCACTCACACAGACGTGCTATCGCGCTTCTGTGTGAATACCTACGTGTCGCGCGTTCCTAAACGGCCAAAGTTTACTACTTGTTCGTCTTTATACTTTGCCACTTCTATAGTCTGTGCGGAAAGAGAATAGGCGTGGCGAAAAACGGAACTAACCTAACCAGTAGGTATGGCAAATACGGCAAATACGGTAGAAAAGCATTACAGCGCCCTCAAATCTAAATCCCATTCTCTTTCCGCACAGACTACCTCTGTAAATACCGTCAAACCCTCCAACTTTGCCCACCGTCCAATCTTTTCCTGCAGGAAGGAAATAGCCCATGGGCAAAGATTGGGCGGTGGGCAAAGTTGGAGGGTTTGACGGTATTTACAGAGGTATGGTCCTTACTGACAAGCGGCAAAGTGGTGTCTTTTGCTTGAAAACGCCATATAGAGTATGTAAATCTTAACAAACTAATATTTTTGCTTTTAAAAGTGATGAAACTGATGAAGGTTGGTTAGTTATGTAACATATGCTGTTGCATTTCTATTCAGGAGGTGTCTCGCGTACTAGCACTGCCAACATCGATAAGAAACGGTCCTCTGTATTTTTATAGGAGTTCATGGTTAGCACAGACGCTGTATGACATCTTATACAGCCATTATAGCACTAAATTAGTTCTAGTTAGCATTATAGATTAGATTATGTATTTCTCATTTTAAAATTACATTATAAGTTGCATTATATGTCAATCTATAAGAATTTAAAACGAAACAAATAAATGAAATATTGAATTTCACAATTTACACAAATCAAAATGAAACAATAAAAATTTTAAAATCAATTAGCAAGGTCAAAATACACATGAAATGTCAAAATAAATAGAGCATAAATAATAGCAACTTGCTCATCAGTAGTTTTATGCACCTATATATGAGCTTGGAAATAGGCACAATTTGTTGCCGATGGTACTTATTAATCCATTCGTAAAGTCGCGTCAGCACTTGAAAGCCGGGGAAAGTAGAGATTTAGAGCATTGGCAATGAATGGGTTAAATACTTCACTATCCATATAATAAGCACACTGTTTTGCGGATAAGCCCTGAGTAAAATACAGTAGCTTAAAGTGTACTTTTATAAATAGAGACCGGATTTGAAATAGCGATCTCAATATTAATATGGATATGACTGGTATAATTTATTATTTTTTCTACACACAAAAATAATGTAACTTATCGGAACTAAAAACTAAAAACCTTTTTGGAAGCTTTTGTAAATATTGGGGAAAAATTATGGTGATAATAATAAATAAAAACATCGTTGGTTAATTTTTGAAATAGTTCATTTTTTTAAGTTCTTCTTCTTTAATATTTCTTCTACACAATGCACAGTAAAAATTAAGACCTTATATAACCTAACAAATTGCACTAGTCATATCCATATTAATATTGAGATCGCTACTTGAAATCCGGTCTCTATTTATAAATATAGCTTTACGAAAATGAAACATGTATGATTTCAGTAAAAAAATTAGGGATTTCTATAGTTTAAAAATATTCACACGTTGCGAAATGTTCAACTCGCAGACAAGCGAATAACTTGAAAAAAAAATAGTTCTACGAGTGTCGTTTATCATTAGCTGTTCCATTGGCCACCTCCTGCGTGACGCCACACAGTGGCAGCGGCCTATACAAACGGCGTGACATGCGTTTTGGCGCTTAGTATTTTTGCTATAATTTCAAAACTACAAGCCGTATAGCTTTGATATTTTTAACGGATATTTAAAAAACCATTGTCCTTGCGATTTATTGCTTAAAATATAAATGGTAACACATTTTCTGCATACAAAAAAAAAATAAAAATAAAAAATTCGTTAAATCAATGATATCGAAATTACGCAATGTTTATGAGGTGTTGGACAAAATAAACTAATTATTGTTAAAAAATATATGGAAACATCGTGATTTTTATCTACACCAAATGTAACGCCTGAAGCAATGTTTCTTTTAAGTTGTACATTGATTGCTATTTTATTTATGCTGGCGCACTCACACATCACGGCGGCCATTAAACAAACAAATAAATAAACAATGCGTTGTCAATTTTCATATGCTGTAAAATTAATAAAAGATATTGCACTTGTCTTTTAATATTTAATCGGTATAAAAAACTTCAACATTTTCCATCTCATCAATCAATATTTTCGCATCAACGTTTAAAGATTTTTTTGTTTTTCTTACAATATTGGTTGATATTACGGGATCTGATAACAAAATCATCGTATTTCACGCAACTCGACTGCATTTACGGGTATGGTGTAGTCTAACGTAACGAAAAATTTTGTGGCTCGCTTCCTGTGCATCTTCTGACAGGTGACCAATTCGTAAAATAAAATTATGACTAATTATGCCCATTAAAATGTTATGCACTGTAACGGGTATGTAGTACCACCTATATAATGTAACGTACAAGTAACCTGTTTCTTGGGTGTATTTTCTACGTATGTACGTACGATTTTAGTACCTATTAATAACCGTAAAAGAAACATTTTTTAAATGGATGATACATACGAGTAGCGTCCTTTCCTATTCCTATTACATTATTTAAATAGGACACAAGACATTTGTTGAAATTATCTATGGCTTTCCGAGGTGGATAGATGTAACTATTCGACGAAGTCTTTGCTCGATGCATTTTCACCAAAACAGTCATTACAATCCATTGACATTGTTTTTTTTAACATGTCCAAAAAATATAGTGTAAGTTATATATATGTTACTTACAGTTTTTTCTCAGAATTGTATCTACAAATTACTCGTGGTGCGATTTATTGCTTTGAAATTATTTCCAGGCGTATCGGTTTTATGTCAAAAAAAATCATTTTATTCGAAAGAGCTCGGTTAGGCTAAGCCAATATTTTGCAAAACATTTTGTTTTATCCGCGAACTTAATAATTATTCCGGTGCCGACTTAAAGCCAGCTCTAGAACTTAATCAAAACTCAAAGTATAGTCATTTCAATACATGCGTTTAAAAAGAGATGAGTATAAGACTTAGGAATTGATTAATTACATTCAAAACTATGAAAACTAATACTGTAGTATACCTTCTTTAAGAAAAAATAAATACAATGGCTTGATACTGAGCCATTCATCTGAGATAATGACTATAACAGACACACGATTTTTACCCAGTTGTGAATCGAGCAAGTTTAAAGGTCTCTTACATCGCAGTGAGTCCAAAATTTGAAAAAATATCGCTTGATTCCTGTGAACCAATTATTGAACTTTCATATTATGTAACTTTTAACCCCTAAATCATACTTTGATTATGACTCAAATGTCCGGACACTTGTATAGGCCGCTGCCACAGTGCGCCACCATCAGAGCCTCAACCAAGTCAAAATTATCATCATGACTTATAAACCTTATAATCCAGTAACTTTTTACTCGTACATCAGAGCTTAAGACAAATCCGGTAGTTCTGATTTTTTGCAGACTTTGTACAAGTTTGTACAGTATAATAGCATTAATTTTTCTTCCTACAAAAGGTACAATCGCGCAATATAATATGTGCGCGCCGTGTACGAACGCACTACAAGTCCAAGCAAAGAAGTAAGAATGCTCCAGTATGGATCGCACTCACACAGACGAGCTATCACGCGTCTTTCTGAATACGTCTCGCGCGATTCTAAGCGGCCGAAGTTGGACTACTTGTTCGTCTTTATATTTTGCCTCGAGAGCGGAACTTAACTTTGTCAAAAATCGAAAAAAACCGTAAAAAATTAGGGAAGGTCTAGTTTTTGGTATTTGGTAGTACTTTCTCAGGACGTTTTTAAAGTAGACTAAATTTGCTACAATACCCATGAGACTAGAATGTCTCTGTAGACCCAATAGTTTCCGAGATAAAGCCTTTCAAAGTTTATAATTTTTTCGAACTTCGCAATTTTTTGCAATATTCTGTAGTTCTGAATGAATTTTGATCCTGATTCTTCGTAACCCCTATTATAGTATCGAAACCTTGTACGTTATGGGATGTTAAAAAAGAAAATGAGAAGTGTGAACGATGATGTTTAATGATAAGCTAAGCTACGAATAATGAAACAAAAAAGGTAAGTAATATTGTCTTCGGTTTCCGCGACTATTTCTTAGCGACTTAAAATGTAGTAATATACGCGATTTAATCCGTTTAAGTTGTTTTATTACTATAAAAAAGGTAAGAACAACAAAAGTTCATAGGTTTTTTAGTTAATTAGTTAGTAAATTCAGTTATTCAAAATTAATAAATAAAGTTATCTTAGCCTCTTGGAAGGGCGGCGCCGATCGCAGTGAAGATGATCAGCAAGTCAATGTCCTCACCAAAATTGCAAAGTTCGAAAAAAAAAATATGAATTTTGAGAAGCTTTATATCTCGGAAACTATTGGGTCTACAGAGATAATTTTATAATTTCATATTGTAGAAAATTTTGTGTAGGTACCTACCTACTTTAAAAACATCCTGAGAAGGTACTACCAAAAACTAGTCCTTTAGGGTTATAATCGCCAAAATCTGAAAACCGAAATTTTCGCGTTTTTTTTTCGATTTTTGTCTAAGTTGCGTTTGACGCTCGAGGTCACAAACTTAGATTATTCATTCAATATCATAAACAAGTCTGCAAAAAAATCAGAAAGAACTACTGGATTGGTGCAAAGTACCCCGTACTTTCAGGTGACTGACGACCCATGAAATTAACTTACGACCGTATTTTCGATAAAATAAAATTGTCAATAGCGCCAAATCCAGAACAAAAGGCATAGGCCCAGGGCGGCTATGGCGCCCCTGGCCGATTGGCGCCCCGGGCCATGGCCCGGATGGCCCTAGGGTAAATACGCCCCTGCTCTTAACGTGCAATCTGCAATTTAAGTTCAGCGCCATCTATTATCATCACTTGAAACCAAACTTTTTTGCTAATAATGTATATTTTTTAGATTGCTGCGAGTTCTCATGCTATTTCGCGCAGAAAAAATGTATCAAAGTATAAAATAAAATACAATTAAAATAAATAGACTACACAGAGCAGCGCAGTGGCGTGGCGTTGAAGAAATCCTTGGGCAAGCCGGAGTAGCTTTGGCTTCAATTTTCTTTAAGAGAATTAAGTGCTGAACTGCCTAATATTAGGCAAGCCAATGGGAATCGGATTCTATAGACGCCACGCCACTGACACAGAGATACATAGCATACTAGCCGTAATAGCCAAAAATTTACTAACAGCATTGCTGGTGACTTTTGACGTGACTAGAGTACGCTACCAAAATTCTAGTAAGTTGACCAAATTTCATGATTTTGATTGCTATTGTAATAAATATAATAAGCGTAGCGTACAACTGTAGAACGTTTACGTAAATACGTATTAATATTCCTCTTGTTCCTCGACTACGCGTCCCCTGTATTCTGCTTCAATGGCTGTAAACATAACGATTTAATCCTGCGTGGGTGTAGATAATGTTCAGTACACTTTCCTCCTGAATTATTAATTAGGCAAAAAAACTGTGTGCTTATTTCTGTTTTGTCAGCTTTATAACGAATATGAATTTTAATGATCAATGTTAATTTATTTATTTATTTATATGACATCATTTATTCTGAAATTTAAAGTGCATTGTTGTATAATGAGTTTATTGTGTTTTAATGATTATTATTAATTATTGAAATACTATTGTTACTAACATAGCTCAAAGTCAATTGTAATTGTAACTAACCAAATCTTACATGGGTCTAACTAATGGACCTGAAATAAATGTTTTCAATCCAATATATTAACTCATTCATCGTCTCGTGTAAATGTAGCAATTTCAAAAGTTCAACTTGCTGTCTTTTACTGTAATTTACAGCAATCTTTGCTGGTAAAAATGACGCTACATAAAAGCATCAGGTAGATGGAAACCTTTTCAAAGATAAACTCGTCTAAATAGTATAACGCACAGGCCTGTATAATAAAGAATGACTCTGGTCGCAGGTGTTTGTGGCCCGAGCCCCAGACGAGGATCATAAATATGCGATCTGGGGCTAGCTTTATTACCACTCGTGGTGTCTTCATAAATTTACGTCTTGCTCTGGCTGGAAAGTGGAATTTTATTATATTTCTGCGGGCAGAAAATGCCACTTACGGTTTGGGGTAACGTAAAAACGTTTTATAATGTGTTTAAAGCCGAGAGTATAAAGTGCTACATCTTTACAAAGTTATAATAAACATAAATGTAGCCAAAAATCTTGGTTTCGCTCCTTTAAAATGATTGGAATAGTTAAGCTTTCACACTCCGAGTTAAAAGTAATAGTACATTACACAACTGGGGTGGTAATACAAAGAAAGGCCGAGATCGCAAATGTTTGCGGCCCGAGCTGCAAGCGAGGGACGTAAATATGCGATCGAGGGCTTTCTTCATTACCTCCCGTGTTGTGTACATCATTTTATGTCTACACTTGGCCAGAAAGCCGCTTTTTTCCGTACGCGCAGCGTGCGGAAAAAGCCACTTTATGGCCAGGTGTGGCATAAAAACGTTTTATAATGTAGTAATAAAACGACTTAACGGATTAAATCGCGTATATTACTACATTTCAAGGGACTTAAAGTATGAGTTTATGAGTGATAATCGCGGAAACCCAGGACAGTTTTATAATGTGTTTACATCTTTACAAAGTTATAATAAACATAAATGTAGCCAAACATCTTGGTTTCGCTCCTTTAAAATGATTGGAATAGTTATGCTTTCACACCCCGAGTAATAAGTAAAATCAATAGCTTAAAAATACCGTTTGCTTATAATTCATGTAGGTATTTCATAATATTGCGTCGCTTCGCTTACGTAGACGGTAAATCGGAATACTTCATAGCTTTTATCTCCGCATCTTCAGCTATCAACTTGTAACTGACATACATTTGTAGGACTTGCTTGTCAGCATCTATCTAATAATTGTAAAATTATTAGAAACAGTTTGCATTATACATTATTTACTAGATACATAGAATTAATATGCTCAAAAATTTCTTACATTCTGAAATTGTAATACATTCAACGTTATCTACCGCGTTATTTAGTAACAAACATCCAAATCTTCAAACATCTTCACAAACTTTCAGATTTGTTATATTTGTAGGATAGGATTGGATATTAGGATAAGATTTAGGTATCAATGAAGTATCATGATGTCACATGGTGACACTGCCATAGAACTCGATTTCTATTAGTTTACCTATTTCTGCACATAATTGTACTATTCTTGGGGAAAAGGTTAACTATAACCGTTTATCACTTCATGGACTTACGCTGATATTTTTGACACCACGTCACACTACTCTTTATCAATATCTGGGCCATTATTGTGAAACTATACATTCCAAGTCATAGCAAAGAGCGTATCAAAATCTAAAAACTTCATAAAACTAAACTTGACTTTCTGGCACAAAAGGCATATAACACTACAAGAATACTTCAGAGATAGTAGCATAACTTAGTAACTAACAAAACATAATCACGTTCTAGTCACATAATAACTAACGTAGTAGTAATTAGTATTGTATATGAAATGAAAGCATGTAATCAAGCAAATTTGCATGCCGCCAAGGTATCGCATAGTTTTACTGTACACGCTATTTTGGACACATACGAGGGCGGTTTGATAAGTCAGTGACTTTGAGTAAAAAAAAAAACTTTTTTACGGTTTTTTATTTTCACTTTTCTACGTAATCTCCTTTTAACTTGATGCATTTCGTCCAATGATGTTCCAAACTTTTGCAACTCCTCCAAAAAATACTTTTTGTCAAACCCTGAAAAATATGCTTCAGTTTCAGCTATGACTTCCTTATTCGATGAAAACCTTTTCCCACCAAGCCATTTCTTAATGTTTGGGAATTAAAAAAATCACACGGTGTCAAATCTGGAGAATAGGGCGGGTGCGGCAGTATTTCATAACGCAATTCTACTAATTTGGCGGTTGCGACGGCCGAAGAGTGTGCAGGGGCATTGTCGTGATGAAAAAGGATTTTGTGCTTTGCCAGATGTGGTCGTTTTTTCACAACTACTGCGTATTTTTTTTTAACAAAATAACACAATAAAGGCCATTTATTGTTTTACCTTTTTCTAGGAAATTGATATAAATAATCCCCTGGATTTCCCAAAAAACAGTGGCCATTACCTTTCCTACCGTAATACCGGTTTTCGCTTTCTTCGGGGCCCGTTCGCTAGCGAAAGTCCACTGTTTTGACAGATTATTTTGTCTTTGGCGTATATAATGAATCCATGTTTCATCTACCGTCACGTATCGATGTAAAAATTCATTGGGATTCCGCTTGAATTTGGCTAAGCATTGCTCGAAAGTTCTTACGCCATGTCGTTTTTGATCGGCTGTCAGCAAACGCGGCAGCCATCTTGCGGAAAGCTTTTTCATTCTTAAAATATTACGCAAAATTTATAAAACTCGTTCAGATAAAATGTGTACAGTCTCAGCTATCTCACGTATCTTCACTTGACGGTCATCCAAAACAATATCGTGGACTTTATTCACGATATCATCAGTAGTCACTTCAATCGGTCTTCCAGAGCGTACTGCGTCATTGGTGGTGATATGTCCAGTGCGAAATTCAGAAAACCCCTTGTGTACCATTCCATGAGACGGACCAGATACCCCATAATATTTTTTAAGTCGGTTTTCAGTCTCTTTGATTGTTTTTCCACGTAAAAAGTAGTGTTTAATTAAGACACGAAATTCACTTTTCTTCATTTCCCAACAATTTTCCGGACTCATCTGACATTCGACTCATTTTTTTTTTTATTTTACCCACCATTCAAAAAAATTATAATGACAGCTAGTCCCCAAAGAGTTAAGAATTAGAAAAAATAAGTTCATATGTGAAAGTGTTTATTTTTAAGCTCAAAGTCACGGACTTATCAAACCGCCCTCGTACAATTTTGAATTTATAATATAAAAATATCGAAACACTGCCTGCGCTACAATGACGTTTTTTAAAAAGGATGTTGTCGAATTTCTTCGAGACTGGCTACGCATTGGTTAAATGTAGGGATGTAACGATACCGATACCGATTATCGCCGATAATGTACAACCGTTTGAAGAACGCGAAAAGAATTTGCTGTATGAAAAAAAATCTGCAAAAAGTAATTTCAATTACTGGGTAGTTCTCTGCGATTTTATACCGCGATTTTTTTGTCATTACCATCGCCACTATTATTGGTGGCGGTTTTATAAAAGCAATCAGGATCATTATGATAAAAATAGCAGAGGCACGCGACTTCTACAAGATAACCAAAAACGACTCCATAGTTTATACGGAGCTCATCTATAATGTGGCGATGGTAATGATGCGATTGGTGCGACTTTTTAGTCGCAGAGAACTACCCTCCTGACTTATTTTATGTATTGCTCTATTACCTTGTGCAATGACAATTACTATGTTAATTAAATCTTTGGTTCTATTTAAAAAATAAATTTGATTTTTGAGTTGACAATCTATATTTTTCTAATATTTTTACTTTACACTTTCAAGATTGACTCTCTGTTAAATATAGCCAAGTTTTAGGTATAATGAGGACATACAAATATCTGAAGTTCATACTTCATTATTTAGCTAAGATATCGGTATCGGTATCGCCGATATTTACTACAATATATCGGTATCGGTATCGTATCGGCAAAACTATGTATCGTTACATCCCTAGTAAAATGCATCTGGTGTTGCAAATGTCTCTAGGCGGCGGTGACCATTTTCCATCAGGTGGGCCATCTGCCTGTTTGCCGGTCTAAGGCAAAAAACACACACACGGGCTGATTGATTACTTAATACCCTCACGGACAATGAATTCGGGTCATTTTCTATATCATTGTTCATAGAAAATGACCCGAATTCATTGTCCGGGGGTGTAGTTATTTAATAAACTTTAAATTTAATTTATTAAAAAAATGTTTAGGATGCAGCATGCTACTGTGCATAGTTAACCCATGTTAGCGATGATGTGACTATCTAGGATTCTAGACTTGTACGCGAACATGTATTACCATCTTCATCAAGTTGCTTGTGTCACCTGTCCATGGAATTCCCGATGCGTTGTCAATATGCGTCGCTCACTAACGCGCACCTTTCGTAGTTACGATGTCCATTTTGATTAGGGATGTAACGATACACAGTTTTGCCGATACGATACCGATACCGATATATAGTAGTTAATATCGGCGATACCGATACCGATACCGATATCTTAGCTAAATAATGAAGTATGAATTTCAGATATTTTTATGTCCTTATTATAACTAATGGCAATGACTACTGGTTATATTTACCAGAGAGTCAACCTTGAATTAGTGTAAAGTAAAAATAATAAATTGTCAACTCAAAATTCTTTTTTTTTATTAAGAACCAAAGATTTAATTAACATAGTAATTATCATTGCACAAGGTAATAGAATAGACAAATACATAAATTAAGTCAGCAATTGAAATTACTTTTTGCAGATTTTTTTTCATACAGCAAATTCTTCAAATATCGGTTGTATAATATCGGCGATACCGATATATCGGCCGATATATCGGTATCGGTATCGGTATCGTTACATCCCTAATTTTGATATTAATGACTTTTTTCTATTGTAATTAAACCGAGTATTATCAGTACAGTCAAAGATGCATATCCACACAAGGTTCTAAAATATGTATGTTTGGCCGGTAACATATACTTAAACCTTACTGCCATAATAATAAGACCTGTACACATACTGTAGTTAAACTTTGTGGTGTATACATATTTGTGCTCTTCACTGTACCTCTACTTATTCTCCATTTGTGCTCTGGACTGCGCCGCCGCCGACGCGCGTTTCGTAGCGCCTGTCTCTATTTATTTAAGGATGTAATAGCGCTACGAAACGCACGTCGACGGCGCGTTTGAAAAATGCCGTGTGTGTCCTAAAACTGACAAGCCATGCTCTGTCGCACCCAGTTGTGCTAGCCCGGCAGTGTTATATATTTACGTACAATTTACCATGATATTTTTATACATATTTCAAATCTTATTACGCCTATACTATACAACTAAGCCTTGTATGAGTTGGAGGTTTAAACGTGACGCGAATGTTTCGCACCGCTCACAACATTACATACCGAGGCCAGTAAAGTAAAGTGCTCGGCCGACAATTACATGTGATCTTTCTTATCTACTGGCCAAGGTTTGTATACTATTTTTCTGTTCGACGGATCCAGAAAGCGCCACCTTCGTTTAGAGCAGCGGCCGGCATGGTAACGCTTTCCGGTCGGAGGGCAGAAATAGTACATTACTACAGAGGCCGGGAAGTGAGGGGTTGCCGGCCGAATACATATAGATGGCCGAGCGAATGCGAGGCCAGATAGTTATGAGGCTGGCAATCCCATTTCACGCCGAGGTATGTATAGTGCTTTTCTCAAATATGCAATGAAATAAATTAAAAACACTCCAAGTGTCAAGCCGCACCGGAAACGAGGTACTTTGCGGCCTAACTATTATAAGGCACTTAATGTCAATATTTCATTGCATGTTCGAGAAAAGGTATATATACATATTCCTAATAGTAATCTACGCGTCGGCAGTGTGAGGTCGCACGGCCGGATTCTGAACGCGCGGCCCGATTCTGAACGCGCGTCCCGATTCTGAGCGACATCCGCACTTTTCGGCGCCACCACAGAATAGGGAACGTGCACGAACTATAGGTGGCAGCACTAAACGACAAAAGAGACACGGGCGGAAAATAAAGTAAACTATAACCCCTGTCAATGTCAATATCTAAGTGTCAATGTCAAATATAGTCCTTCATCGCGATAAAATAACGGCGTTTTCGTCAATGTGGCCCCAGCATGAGAGGGTACATGATTTAGTTTCGCGGCACCAGTTGGCAGCACCGTCGTCGTGCTCGTTACCTATAAGCAACAGTACTACGTGCAGATGTGTCTCTAACAAAATTGATGCTCGGGTCTGACCATGGGACGGAACGCACCGGATCCGATCGTACCTTTCTATCGTATAACGCGTGCTCTTTCTGCTCGCTGGTTTATCCCCCGCGGCGGGGGCAATATTTAGTACTAGTAGCCGCGCGGCGAAATCGCGGAGTGAGCCACTCCTGGCGCCACCAAAAACTGGACTCGATTTTCCCTTAGTGCCACCCTGCGCATCGTAGAAATGCCACCCGTTACCTATATTCTACAAAAAAAGTAAAAATAATCAAGTCCTGAATTTTACCGCCTCTGGGGATTTGCCGCCCTAGTGTAAATTCAGCGTTGACGTAATATGATTTGCATCGATGAATATGGCTTGGAACGGCATTTTGTCTTATTCAGTGCGGTAGAGTAACGGCTGGCCACAGGGAAATGAGCATCCTAAAAGTAAGTACTGTTTGCCGCGGCAGTGCGAGATTCTGATACCGACATCGCATATAGAGTCTGTGCGGAAAGAGAATAGGCGTGGCGAAAAACGGAAGCATACTTGGATTAAAGCAGTGGTTGTTAAACTTTTGTTATTCATGGGTCAGTTTCAGAATTTTAAAATAACTAATCAACTACTGTTGAAAAAAAAAAATGTAAAAAAAAATATACACTTTATGGCAATCATTTCGCGGACCCCAAAGACCCTATTTTAACAAACCCTAGACTAAGGGATCCTGTTTCACTCCTTTGTCTCATCTTAGTCGTTACATAAAGCTTTTTAAAGAATTTTAATTTGAAAAAGCTTCAGATAAATCGGTGTAAATTATATTAATCAGCAATTTAACAATATCTTATCTAAAGATTTCAAAGAGTTTTAAAATTATTATGCTCATGAAACTTTATTAATAATGTAAACAGTTTTTAGTGTCTAGATAATAATGTTGCATGAAAAACTCAGTTTTAAGTTCTGTTTTTCTTTTATTTATAAAGTTGTCGTATTGCTATATACCCCAACAGGGGGGTTCATGTGAACGCAAGCTGTAATAATGCTACTTATAAGACCTTATGTAACACATGATTACAATGCAATAAATGAATTATGAGTTATGAATGTCAACGAATCGTAGTAGCAACATGTGAGGTGCGCTGACTGTGAGCTCTAGAAAAGACTCCTGAAAGTGTGGACGACGTGGAAAATATATTGCGGTAAAGGTCACACGGCCCGATTCTGATAGCGACGCCGCCACTTTGCATGCCGTGTTTTATGTTTGCGTAACCGCCCTAACTTGCTTTCAAGCTTAATTTGCAGTTTCTATGTTTTCTCGGCTGCTTTAAAACTCTATGAGCGTAAGTTAGTTACATTGAGACAAGGCGGCATTAACCTTTGCCCTTTACCAGTAGTGAGGTTCGCACTACCTCTTTGAGGCTCAATGATGGCTAACGCCAATTAATTTCGCCGCTAGAGGCGCTAGTGTAGTGTGTGGTCTCCGAAATGTCAAATGCCACTGTTTGTGGGGGGGCTACACGGGTTTGTTTGTTATTAGAATAGGTACATAATGGATAAATATTTTGCAATATCTGAGTATTTATGGCAAATAGGAGTTACGGGTCAACGAATGTCAGTGGTTTGAGACAGTTTCATCATTCGGAAACTTGTGTCTTCTTTTTTCCGAACTAAAAGCAATACTGCGGCATGCTCGATATTGTTATGGTACGGTTTTAACTTTTAAGGCATTAAATACGATAGAAATGTAAACTTCGTTTTCACTCCCGTAATAATGAACTGACAGCTATACTTGACAGTGGACCCTACTCGACAGTGGCGCCAACTAGTGAGCACAAAAACGGTTGTACGCTGATACTAGTTAATGTTATCTGTACCTATAAATATCAGAGGCATCGGCTTTCTATAAATATTACAGGATTTTCAATTTCCTACTTGATGAAAGAAGGGTTTCATCATTATTTCGACATGATGTAGTGTTTTGAACACAAATGAGTTAACAACTATTAATTAAAATGATTAAGTGTCAATAAAACTCGCTTGGACCATTTGCACAAACACTAAGTCACGTGCTATCACTTATCTTAGACATTCGAAAACTGATGTCAAGTCTCGTAATCGCAGTGAGCGTTAATAAAGTGAACATTTGTGTAGCTCATTCAGTGTCACTGGCAATAATATATGATGAAACTGCGTACGCATAAATAACTGACACGACCTTATTGCTAAAGTCTGTGCGGAAAGAGAATAGGCGTGGCGAAAAACGGAACTAACCTAACCAGTATGGCCACAGAACAGAAAATACGGCACATACGGTAGAAAAGCATTACAGCGCCCCCCAATTTAAATCCTGTTCTCTTTCCGCACAGACTCTATACGAATACGAATGTTAGAATTTTTTGCATGCCCCGTTTCTGTATATATTTTTGCCGATGACCTTACCTCTAGCGTAGCTATGACGCGCTCTTTGCACGAGAAATATCACCTATCCCTTTCCATTCAAAACAGTGCGAAAGTTAAATAATAGGGTATTAATAAAAAAATGCTAACCATTAACATAAATTTCCAAAACTGCTGTGGAAAAAATTAAACTAATTTTCGTGCCAAAAACCTTGTCAAAAACTAAAAATAAGATTCCAATTTGACCATGCTGAGCAGTGACGTCACAATTGATTTTTTGTTGGAAACCGCATACTTATCTGAGCGTTTTGATACTTCATAAAAAGAAGCTGATTTCATTTGTCATCAAATAGCTTCATGGTATAACGCGCGACAAGCTAAGCGCGCTAGTTGGGCCTGTCTGGACACGCGACAGCCCTATCGCTTGGCGGTCTTAACAATGAACTGTTGTTCCAGGGTGCCGACGAGCAACTTCACCGTGAACGATGTGCGCATGTGCGTCGGCTCGCGCCGCCTACTCGACGTCATGGACGTCAACACGCAGAAAAACATCGAGATGACCATGAAGGTAACTTTTAGTGCAAGAAGATGCAGTTTTTTTATTCTTCATTCGTCGCAAACCATGGTATGCTAGATGGTACAATCGCGGAATGGAAAGCTTCTTCACTCGACTCTATGTCAACGAGTTAGGGTTTTAACTATATGAACTATATCATATTAAATGGTACAGTAATGGATCCTGTTAGGGCATGACAACATACTACATACTTACTGTATATGGTTCAGCAGACTTCATATCTGTTTTACACTTCCTAAACATACCTACTACACGTTTCAAATTTTTATTTTTTAGTCCTTGCTACCCAACGGTTGTCTAGAAGAGATCGCTCTTTAATGCAAAACCGCTGATTGTTTACCCTCTATTTCGTCATAATCTTGTAATTGCTTTCTATGTTACATTTCCAGGGTAGCAAATATATAACAATGCTCAAATTTCAATTCGTTAAAAGTGAAACATAGAACTTAGTAATATTGAGCCCGCGAGTAGTGAAAAAGGGGCTGAAATCACTTCGAGTAATGTATACACTTACTACGCCTTTTGACGTTGGACTATGAAGGTAGCTACAGTACCAGTAGTAGAAAAGGGGCGGAGTTCCTTCTTGTCACTGATACATTTACGCTCTGTCGCAACCCGATTATAGCAAAATCATACTAAGATTATTGAGAAAGGGCTTAAGTCTAGTCTCGTCAGTGGTCTAATTTTTTCGGTAACTTTGTCCGTGTATACTAGCTGTACTTTTAACTGTAAATCAGTTACATACCTATAAGAGGGTAGGGGTTCGCGAAATATTTTGACATACCAATACAACGGGGCTCGTGCCAGGAAAAAGCTTGAAAAACACTGGTCTATAAGGATGATTTTTAATTGCATCTTTAACATAGCCTATAGGTAGGACTGTAATGACAACAAGATATGTAGTGCCTTTTTCCTGAGTGCGACATAAATCATAAACTTCTTCAACAATCTTCGAGACAATCTAATCTACTCCTATTTAGACGATTGCTTAGATGACAATGCAGTATTACCACAGTTATTGCGGTTCAGACGAGCAAAAAGCTTGACTTGATTGTTCCTGTTACTAATAGAACTAGGTAGGTACCTACTTTTAGTTGCAAATAATACATGTATGCTTCACCTGGCCATAAAGTGGCTTTTACCGCACGCTACGCGTACGGATAAAGCCGCTTTCTGGCCAAGTGTAGACATAAAGTGATGTACACAACACGGGAGGTAATAAAGAAAGCCCTCGATCACATATTTACGTTCCTCGCCTACAGCTCGGGCTGCAAACGTCTGCGATCTCGGCCTTTCTTTGTTTTACCACCCTAGTTGTGTAAAAAAACATAAAAGATCATTTATTTGCAGAAATGAAGTGGTTTATACAGTTGGTATTGTTAATTGTACTACCATAGTCCAACTCTCCCGTGGACAAGAGGATAATATTCAGATTCGTTTTTGATGGGATATACTTCTGAGATAAAAATATTTATAACCCGGTTATATTAAATATCCTCCATTAAAAGCGGACTTCAGCATTGTCATAACCTCTTAATTTGGTTGGGGGTTTGTATATTTGCCGCCGATCTGTAAAATTCAGCAATCAGAAGCCAATGGCAATCTTCAAACCGCATACGTGAGGAAGGGACAGGAAATGTGACAGTTTATCTCACTTTCACACGTGGTATTGGTGCATCTCTTTTATTTATTTGATTCATTCCAATGCTAGGGGCTAGACTAGAGCTCTCCTTAGCTGTAAGTATTAAGTAAGTTTAGTATGTAGTATTAAACAAGTTTTTATCCTCATGATGCACCTTTTTTGGCTTTTATGTTTTCTCTTCAAACGTACCTAATCCTTGATCAAAAGTTGGAAAAAAATCATGACCGAAGCATTGCACAGTATTGTTACTTTATTTATAAGTTAATTGAGGTTGGGAAAAGGTGCTTTTAGGTGGAAAGTTCCTGTAACTGATACAAAGCTGTCATTAACTGACTGAAATTATCCATACTTTTGTTGCGATCTCGAATGAAAACATTGAAATTTTCTAAGGCCTTTTAATACGTACCATTTTTACATTTTCACGTGAGTTGTGGGATTAAGCTGTAGGTAAACAATACCGGCGTTCTGGTTTTCATTAATAATAAATAAATAGTTCGATTGCCATGAGACACTGATGAATAATGCATATGAATGTATTGTTTATGTACCCGTTTTACCCGCCGAAGCGGCGGCCGCTTATATAATACTCCAGAACAGCGATCACCAATTAGTTTCTTCAGGCGTCCGACTTTTAAAATAACCCTCCTTTTGGGCTTCGCCGCAGTCGGGTAATAAAATGAGCTTCGCGGTCCGTTTCTACCTGAGTTTATTAAATTACGTATATAATTATAATAATTACTCAGTAATACAAGTTAGTGTTTACTTAAGATCCGCGCCGGTCCGCCATTTGGTGACTGACCCCTGCACCAGAGTAACCTAATTACGGGTCATACAGATTTCGAAAAAACGTCTTTCCTGTGGACAAAACAATGATAGCTAACGACCCGGATATACATCACTATGTTTTTATTAGGCCTAGAAGTAGAACACTTAACTCATACTACAAAATCTGTATGACCCCCCTTGGTAGTTGCGAATATGCGCACTATACCAACGAGATAGTTTAAATTAGGCGTGACACTAGTTATGGTGTTTTTTAGAATCATCCATCCTTATTCCTTAACAGTGTGTTTGGTTTGGTGACCCTAAAACACCTGTCCTACCGCCGGCGTGAAAGCGAGAAAAAATTGGGCGAGTAGTATTACAATTTGTAAAGGTCGATCGATCACACTCGTTATGGTTTTTGAACTTTCGCATAGACGTCTCTATTACACTTTTCCAAATGCGATTTTCGCTGGTTTTTCATGCTCTGGCTACCAATTAATGGTGTTTGCGTTTAGTGATATGTCATTCGTTGAATTATTTTAGTAAAAAGCAGCCTTTTCTTTTTGTGGTGTGAAGGATTTCACTCTTATGTTTAATTGGCCTGGAATGAGCTTGGGCAGATAAGGGCCCCGCGCCAGCTAGGGCCCGGCTGACAACACCGCAACTATATACATAGTGAGATCGGATAGAAATGAACAAAAACGTAAACAAACGGATTTACCTTCATTACTTCGTAATCACGCACTTTTAGTGTTATCAACAATTTATATACATAAACCTTGTATGTATTTTCATTCATTTTTAGTTAAAATATCTATTAATTATTCGTATTACAGTAAAAACAAACTTAATTAACCACCACAGGTACCATTTGGCTGTGTGTCAAATGTTAGTCAACATTATTTACTCATCTAAAATGTAGAAATCTATATTTTCTTTCAATTCGTAGTGATGGGCATCTCCGTTCTTTAAAAATGAATTACTTTTTATTAACAAATGACATTTTGATACCGATTTTAGTATTTCGGAAAGTTTATTTTTTAAGTATACCTAGATTTTGTCGAATAATATCATAGAATAAAGTTAAAAACGAAAACACAACTACGAAAAAGACTAAAACAAGATCCTTCCATTTTCACTCATCTGGTTACAACCGCTATCGGATTTGACTATACAACCAATCTCCAAGCCTTCTCTTTAAACCATAAGAGCTGACAGAGAGTTTATTTCATTCAGGACTGGCAGCGTTACTACGATGATCCAAACAAGGAGCGCCTCTTGAACGTGATCTCATTGGAGTTCTCGCACACACGGCTCGAGAATTACGTGCAGGCGCCCAGGATTGTTCGCCTCATCGACTGGGTGGAGGTCGTGTGGCCGCGCCATCTGAAGGACCAGCAGGTAACAGACAGTCCAAATTAAGGAATGCAACTCGGTTATTTTTTGTATGGAAAAAACTCTGTTTCGGTTAAAACTCGACTTTTTTCCCATACTCAAAATAACCGATTGCAATCCCAAGTCCTTACTAAGAACATGTCGTGACTCACACACATGGCTCGAGAATATGCAGGCTAGAGATGCGCAAAATGAAGTGAAACGCTTCATTCATTCATTAGCTCTCAAAGGTATGAATCGTTCATTTCCTTCACCTCGTTCAGTGGATCTTTCGACTCAAACAACTCTTTCCTTCAGAGGATCTTTCGACTCAAACAACTCTTTCCTACAGTGGATCTTTCGACTCAAACAACTCTTTCGCTCAGTGGATCTATAGACACAAACAACTCTTTCGAAGAAAGAAATGAGCGACTGAATGACTGACATATACAGCTCACCAACTCGTCAAAGACATACTGATATAGTTAACGAAATGAAGGAAACGAAGGAATTGATCCTTCAGTGAAGGACTGACGGAGTGATATGATTGAAAAGATTTCCTTCTTTTGAATCCTTCATTCGCGAACATCATCAACACATCTCTAATGCAGGCGCATCATCGTCTGACTGGAGATTTGTAGTAAGTAGTCATTATCTGAAAGCTGGGTTATTGATCTGAAGGCTGCGTTATCATATTTTTGACATTGTATCCATCACAAACTCCAGGAAATACTGTAAGTAGGAACTAGCTGTGAGCCATCGTTCGACGCGTTGGACTAGTTTTTGTAACATGTCCATAAATCGCCCTGATCGATTTGTTAGATGGACTTCCCAATATTTTTATTTTCTTGTATAAAAATTTCGATCGTAATTTTTTCCTGTCGCTTAATTTTCCATACGAACTATTTTCTATGCTAAGGTTAGCAATGTAGGTACATTTTACTTTTCGCAAAAATTCTCAGACACAATAGTTCCTTCGTTGTGATTTTTCACTGTAGATTTTTTTTAATATTATATATTTCCAACGTTTAATTTTACTATAAGCAATATTTTCATATATTGTATATAACAGTCACATAAACTACTGCTAAACACCTATAAGCAGATTACATTGTTTTATTTCCTTATCAATGTTCATGAAATAAGTAGTAGGCATGGAGCCTAAAATCTGTATACCTATGCTGAGGGTTCCGTACAAACTTCCTACGTAGGTATGTGGATATAGTTCAAGATAAACTTGCCGATGGAAAACTTTTGTCCCCATACATTGACCTAGGTCGCGATCGCGATTAGTTTACCAACTGCAAATAAGTTTAATACGCCATTTGATATACTAGCAGTACGTTAAAAATACATAAGTTTTTTTTTATGTTAAAAAGGTTAAAAATAAATAAGGTTTTTTTATGTCAGGTTAATGATTTAGACATTATTCCAAATTTAAAATTGATAGCAGCAATATAGTCCTTGAGCGTGTGACAGATGCACAGACAGACAGAGTCGTATCATAAGGATTCCTTTTTTTATACCATTTTGGTACGAACCCTAAAAACTAATTTCGCCGACTGAGACCGAGAAGTGCCAAATATCAAATTCCAAATGCATGGTTATGCTTATAACACAAGTGAGCAAACTTTCGAATGGACTAATTTTCTATTGAGAATATAATCTATGTATTAGATAATATGAGATTAGATAAAAAGGCGAATGAGAAATTGTGCGAAAAGTAAAGTGTACGCATAGGAAATAGTTATAGTTCGTATTGAAAATCAAGTGACTGGAAAAAAAGACGATCGGAATTTTTTATACAAGAAAATAAAAATATCGGGAAGTCCACCTAACAAATCCCCTGGTCGTTCGGAAAAATATTACAGTCACATGTGGCATGGCACCTTATTCCCCTGACAAAATAACGTGACATTTTACGCTAGCTCTTAATTGACATGACAACCGAGATAAGCAGTCATTATTTACCCAACAATTGGTCGTTTTGTAAATAACTTGTCACAAATCTATTGTATTATTATCGTAACTGACCACAGCTTCGCGGAGTCGGTTGCGGGCCGTTATCGTTCGCATAATATAGGTACACGTTGTTTGACGATAACATGCGTAACACTGTCACGTTTGCCTCGAAAGCTGTGTTTAACGTGGAATTACGCTAATTATATTAATAAGCATGGTAGATCTTATCAGATACTTGAATTAGCTAGTATCAAGTTTAGAAGGACTAGGGCGATATGCTACTTAACTTAATGGTTTCACTAGCTATTCTGTAGAATACAAACCAAGATAGACACTGAAAAACCAGATTGTTATGGAATGTGACAAAGTTGTTAATTGCGAGAGTACTTTTACAGAAACTCGAGCGAGCAAAAGCGCTACATCGAACTAAAGTGTTATAATATAGTACGAGAATTTCACATGTTTTAAGGTCTAAGGATAATAAGTAGCATATCGATCACACCGAAACTTAATAGTACATTGTGTATCAAGGGCGGTAAGTAAGGAATTACAAACGAGTGTTTGTTACAAGGCCGAGGCGAAGCCGAGGGCTTTAATAACACGAGTTTGTAATTCCTTTACCGCCCGTGGCACACACAATGTTTTTCATCACACTTATGAGAAAATCTAATTAAAATAACCTTACTTAACCTAAATAAAATTGTAAAACTGACAGTGACATTAGTGACATCCATAGACAATGCGAATACTTATCAAGTCACGTTCGGAAACCATAACGGTAAAGACCTAAAACGGTTGGTTTTATTTTTGCAAAATACTGAAATTGAAACACTATGAAATAATGGGTTAAACATTAAATTAATGTAACAGAAATATGTGTTTATATGTATTTGCAATAACAGTTCTCTCAGTGATAAAAGTTAAAAAAGTAAATTGGCATTTCCTTTGAACACGACAAATAAGAGTAAAACAAAACCGTCGTTTCAAATTTAAAAAGAAAACCATTACGCCCTAGGGCGTAGGTCATTTACGGCCCGCAGAACCTACGTGTAATGACACCATTTTCGAGCAAGTGTGATGAAAAATACATTGACGGTGCGTTTACGCGGCACTATAATGTATGTGTCAATGTAAGATTCTGAACGTAGTTGGTTTATAATCTAACTAGTGATATTTTAAACTGCCGGATAATTGTAAATTACCTGTGCCATACTGCTTAATATAACGCATTAATTTTGGGTTTCTTTGAGTACGGCTACACACATCGCGATAACGCGCGAATGTTCGTGTTGATATCTCGTTCTTTTTGTATGTCAGAGAAAGAGAAGCCAAAATCTTCGCGTTATGGCGATGTGTGTAGCCGTACCATTATAATCTATTGAACTGAAAGAGCTGGCTCGCAGCAAACTCGTATGCGAAGGGACGCTCCTTGCGCGCTAAGTTGAATTATATGTGCTGCGCGCCACCTTCTCTGGTTGGTTCACAATGTTGTCAAACTTAAACAAACCTATATTTTTGTGATGTATACTGGCTTTTGTATTAAAAAATAAACTATTCAAATAATTTAATCCAAATACAGTAGAATAGACTCATACGTGTGACAAATGGGACTGACCCTTGTAAGTAGAAGGTGGTTTGTAATTCGACGGTTTCAGAATGATATATTATAAACAACTGAAAATTGATATGTTCATTTGTGAGCAGTTGGTACAGGTCACAATTATTTGATAGTTTACACGAGTTAAATTATAAATTGACTATATTCACATATATAAAAAGTCTGAAATAAATGACGGCGTTACCCTTAATTTGACAATCTACACCACAGTGTACAAACTCTTTGACCATCTTTTTTGTATTTTTTTCCAACTACAATCACATGTTACTATTGAATCCCGGCGAGGTTTGAATTAAGGGCGTTCTGTATTTTTTGCCAAATTAAGAGGCTGCTTAACTTATCTGTATCATCTTTTCAGACTGAATCCACCAACGCCCTGGACGATATGATGTACCCGAAGGTGCAGAAATACTGCCTCATGTCAGTCAAAGGTTGCTACACAGACTTTCACATCGACTTTGGAGGCACTTCAGTGTGGTATCATATATTGAGAGGTAAGACAACCAATAAGTTAGTACTTGTTCATGTTTCTGCTTTTTTGCTAAACTTTAAAAGGTTTTAATCAGATTGACGTGAAGTTTGGAATTAGTTTGAAAATTTGATGATCGAAGAATAAATAATGAAACAGAAATTGAATTGAAACTGAAGTTTTTAATGGTGGCACTGACTTTGACACAACGCACAGCCTAACCTATCAAGTTCTGGAACATGACATTTTGCATTAAATTTTCACTGTCGAAGTAAATGATAGCAACAGGGTATCTCATATGTTCCACACGACGATGGACTTTAATAATTGGTTTACTGATTATAATCTCCTTCATTATTTTTTCAGGCGCTAAAGTGTTCTGGCTCATTCCGCCCACCGAGAAAAATCTGCAACTCTACGAGAAATGGGTGCTCTCTGGCAAGCAATCTGATGTTTTCTTCGGAGATACCGTCGAGAAATGTATTCGAGTCCATGTAAGTTAACTATCTTACTGCCATATTTACAAGGAAAGGTACCCAACTGTCCGGCTCCGATTTGATTTATTTTGATAAATGTTAGAGACTCGTCTAAAATAAGACGCACATATTTTTTTAGTACTCTTCAAAAGGTCGTATCTAATTAGTAAATCAATACTGAGATACGAGCTTTGGGATCATTCAACAATTACGTGATCACCGGAGGGGGGGGGGGGGTCGGGTGCTTGTATATACATTGGATTATTTGGGGGAGGGGGGGGGGGGGAGCATCCATGATTACGTCATAATTTTATAACTTGTTAGCTAAAGAAATTTTCTAAAAAATTAAAAAGGTGTAGAACTAGCTAGAAATACTTTTAATTAGAAAAGTAATCAAATTACTTTAGTCATCCATCAGAGAACATTATTGTAAAGCCAATTTAAATTTGAATTTTTCATCCTTAGATGGCTCCTTTTTGTATGACTGGATTAGCTTTATTTCTGTGATTCTTTCACATTTTTTTTATAAAATTAACAAAATGTATTAACACTTTTTATGACGCCGCCTTTTTGCTGTCGTGTGATACTGGATTAGAATAGCATCGACTCATTTATTTTCCGTAAATTTCGTAAAGAGGCGACTAAGGGACTCAAGGATTTCAGTGGATTGCAATTTTGGGCGATAGGCTGACAACCTGCCACTACAGTGATTCACAATTTCTGAAATGTCCCTCAACATTTGTCAGAAGTGGCGAAAACAACTGTTTTAAGGCCGTTGATGCTCTGCCTACCCTGCAAAGGATAAAGGCGTGCCGAATATTCGGCATTTTTTGCCGACTAGTCGCCGACTAATCGGCCGACTACAAATGATGCCGAATAGTCGGTGTTCCCGACTAGTCGGCCCATCTCTAGTTCTTACCTTTTGCATTTTGCCAAATGACACACCCTCTTTCCAAATGTAGGTAATTTAAGACCCATAGAAACATGACATACGTGTCAGTGCGCAAACATTTTAAGTAAACAGCAAACATTTTAAGCACGGACGAAGATTACGTAATCAAGGCGAGGGGGGGGGGGGGGTAAAACGAAAGATTACGCTGTGATCACATAGGGGGGGGGGGGTTAAAAAAACGGCCAAAAATTATCACGTAATTGTTGAACGATCCCTTTGCTTTAGTAGGTATTTGTTACTTAGTGACTTTTGCTTGTCAGCAGACGATATGCGGTTTCTACTGCCATCCGAGGCATAATCATTTTTCTATTTTCACTTTAATAAAAAAATGATAACTTACACAAACGTGTATTACAGTTGCAAGCAGGTCACACGTTCTTCATCCCCACGGGCTGGATCCACGCCGTGTACACACCGAGTGACTCGCTGGTGTTCGGCGGCAACTTCTTGCACCAGTTCGGCATTGAGAAACAGCTGAAGATAGCTCAAGTCGAAGATGTAACTAAGGTAAATGTATAATACATGTTTGCAGTGAAGATGCGCTAAGGATGAGTTTCGAACTGCCATACGTACAGACAGTCTATTGAGCTCTGTTGTACAGGGTCTGTCAAATAATTATTACTACATTAAATTAATTAATTCCTTTCTTTATTGGAATTGTGGACTTTTAGGTTTATGACGTCAGGTCGTAGGTGATCGATCGTCGTCGTACTTTTTTAACAGTCGTTTCCGCCATTTTTTTTAACACTTCTATCGCAACTGTGACACACGACTCTTTAACGCGCGACAAGCAAAGTCGCGATCAGTTGTGCTAGACAGAGTCTGCATTAGGCATTTCGGTAAATGCACCAGAAGCGGATCCTACAACTGTTGTCAAAAGTCCGTCTATTCAAATAAAAAGGGCCTCAACTTTTAGTAATTGCCTATACAGTGCTCCATGACAAAACGCGGGTCTTGTGTTCTTTGTCCTAGATAGACTGACTAGATCTCTAGGCGCAACTGACAGTATTTTGAAACCAGACCATTATAATGATCCGCTGCAACACGTGAATGACATTCCAGGTGCCCCAGAAGTTCCGGTACCCGTTCTTCACGGAGATGCTGTGGTACGTGCTGGAGCGCTACGTGAGCGCGCTGCTGGGCCGCTCGCACCTCGCGCCCGAGGGGCAGCCCTCGCCGCTCAACACGCCCAAGGAACACGTGCACCTCACGCAGAACGAACTGCACGGGCTCAAGGCGAGTACACTTAACACTCGCCCAGTCCGATCCACTCAAGGTGGTCCGGACAGCGACCTGGTTCGACCCCAGGGAACGCCACGGCCGACCACCTGGTAATAACCACGACGAACATTGCAACGCTCAATATGGGTCGCAAGTTAGGCTTCAAAAAAAAAACTTGACACTTCACACTTGAAACTATATGCCATCCATGGAAATAGAGATACTTTGGTACTCGTTCGCCGACCAAGCTGTACCTAAGGAGCTGCAGTAACAGACCCTACAGGTTACTTGGTAGACCGTCCCTGGAACAGAAGATACGTTTTCCATCAGTCTATCATCAAACACGTGAACCTCACTCAGACGCACTTAACAATATGTAACAAACTACTAAACTGTAAACCGATATATTTACAAACAGCCGTTTCTGGTAGTGGTAGAAAATTTCGTAGGATGTAAGAATTTCTATAGGCAATATTATTTAGTTTTATTTGCATGTCTGCGAAGGCACTTCATATTGAGTTTGTAAGTGGTATGACAGCATAAGCACCAGGGTTCGAAATTATCAAGATAATAACGAGCCGTGATAATTATCGGATAATTATCACCAGTATTAAAAGATCATTTGTTAAATTGTTTCATAAGAAATATCGATGCTTTATTGTTTCAAAACAAAAAAAAAATGTTTAATTTTTTTTACATAACATAAAATACAAATTAACATTAATGTCATTAATTAAAGGTAGATTCAGTGAAAATCGGTGTTCGTCAGATTTGACAGATTTGAAATTAAATTACTTGACCAAAGAAGCCAAAGGCTTAGAATATAGTTCTATTTCACGGGCGCAATTTTTTGTTACTATCAATTGATAATTATCCACCTGTTATTATCACGATAATTATCGTGATAATTATCGCGATAATTATCGTTGATAATTATCCTTTCGAACCCTGATAAGCACTACTGATGGTACTAAAAGTAAATATCGTCTTCACCTTACCGCAAAATAATAAACATATTATATGTGAACTGTCTACCTACCTTACCTTAAGTCCTACAGGAAGCTAGATCTCATCAGCTGTATAAATATAAAGCATATCGTAATACTTTGACATGATGTGTGCAAGTTGTATGTACAACTGCAAGTTCTCTTAATATTTCTAAGTACGTCTGTCTCTGACTTACTGTGATTTCAAAACAATTTCTGATCCTCCGCTTTACCAAAAAAAGCCGCCTACTAATTTTAAGTCATGATTATAACCGTCAACCTTTATTCCAGGCCATAGTGATGTACTTGCACCAGTTGCCCGCCGCTCGCAAGTCTGTGCCGGAGTTACTGAGCGACCCTATAGCGTTGGTCAGGGATGTGCGGACTCTTGTAGAGCAACATAGGCATGATAAGCAGCATCTAGCTATCACGGGCGTTCCGGTGTTGAAAGGTAAGAGCTTTGTTGAATACTAATATCAACATGTTAGGTAAAAATAGGCTATTTATTCTTCTACTAAACTGCCGGGTGGTTTTTTCTTGCGAAACAAATTATGCCTGTCCTTTAGGGATCATCCACAAAGTACGTCACACGATTTTTCAGACTTTTAGACACCCCTCTCTCCCATGTCACACATTTTTTCTAACATATTTCATCATTTTAATATAGGCTGTCCCCCCTCCCCCCATGGTTGTGACGTACTATACGGATGGACCCTTGAATTCAATATACTGCGAAAGTGACAGGTCATATTCTGGCGAGCTACAAGCGTTCATTTCGCGTTTTTATTAGCCCGGCAATCCTAGAGTATCGAGACGAGTTTTTATGACCTTAACCGGTTTAAGGTCATAAAAAACTCTACACTACACTACATAGCGTTGGTGAAAAAACGAACGAAACATACATCAACTTTACTTCATCATCATCATCATAAGCCTGCGGCAGTCCACTGCTGGACATAGGCCTCTCCCAACACGCGCCACTTTGCTCGATCATCAGCTATACTCATCCAGTTGCTGCTAGCTGCCCTGCGCGGATTGTCGCTCCATCTAGCCGGGGGGAGCCCCGCACTGCGTTTACCTATTCGCGGTCTCCACTGCAGAACTGTCCTCTCAACTTTACTTACAACAAAAGTAGTATTCCCAGTTATAAGATGTTTAATCAGAAGCTACCGTGGTTTCAGGTCCAGACGAAGTGGTGACCGGCGAACGGCGGCAGTCGAGCGGGCGCGGAGGCCGCGGGGGCCGCGGTGGGGGCCCGGCGCGGCCCCGCCCCGACCACGCTAATAGCGCTCCCCGGCGCCGTCGCACCAGGTATGACTATTATATACACTCCTCGGGCAGTATACCACGGTACTGCGTTCACATATGGACAGGATGATCCGCTTCATCCTTCCCGCTGGTCCACTGCTCACTCTGAGCAATCAGCGCAAAGTCAAGGTGGCCCTGGCCAACGACCTGGTTCGACTCCAGGCGTTCAGGCCCGCAGGCCCCCACCTAGCCCGATACTTTCGAGGTAGGCCGGACAAGGTGACCTGGTTCGACCCCAGGCACCCCCGGTACTCACCCAGCCCGACCTGAGTGTCACACAGTCGACACCCGTGGGTGGTCCGGCTAGCGACCTGGTTCGACCCCAGGGAACGCCACGGCCGACCACCCGGTCCGACAATCGCTATGCCCGGGAATGGGTTGCGAGTTTGTCCGATACCACGGTACTTCATTCGAGGTGGTGAAAAGAGTTTCAATTTGTGCACTGTCACAGATCCTTTAAACAACTTTGGTTATCATATTTCAGATGCAAGAAATGCGAAGCCTGCCAGCGAACAGACTGCGGCGAGTGCGTATTCTGCCACGACATGGTCAAATTCGGCGGCCTGGGCCGCGCCAAGCAGACGTGTATTATGCGACAGTGCTTACAGGTAGCTCTCTCTCGTTGTTCCCTTATTACTAGCGTGATGGTGACCGGGAGTGGAGTTTGGAGTATATGCCCAAGAAGCAAACAAGTCACAGTATAATCAGGGGGCCGACACTCGTTTTTCGCCGAGCGCGACCTTGAGTGACGTCACTTACCGCCGGCGGTACAAAACTCAGTTGGTTGCCACGCGCTCGCATGCGTGCCGCCTACCGCTACGAAGTAAGTCCGATAGTTTTGACAGCTCCTTAAGCCTGTTCACGAACAAAAAACAACAGCGGTCGACAGCCCTAGCACTTATTTTACGGCGCGCGGGGTCGGCGACCGCACTTCGGACGTTATGATTCCAGAATGTTCTTTTCTATTGTTTTGCGGGAGAGTGTCGTATCTGTTCGAAGAACTATTATATAATCTGTGGTATAATAGCAGTAATTTTTCTTCCTACAAAAGGTACATCGCGCGCTTGAATGTATGCGCGTCGTGTACGAACGCACTACAAGCAAAGTTTTAAGATACATAAGAATGCTCCAGTATGGATTGCACTCTCACAGACGTGCTATTGCGCGTATGTGTGAATACGTGTCGCGCGCTCCTAAACGGCCGAAGTTGGAGTTTGCACAAGTTGTGTAAGAGGTTATACAGGCCTTCACGAACAACGAGTAAAATTTGGAGGAAATTGAGTCCATCGGTCCATCTGGTTGGAGACTTTGGTTGAGCTCGTTTACCATTTGTATTCCCAACCACGATTAGATTTTTGAGACTTTCATCACCTCTTCACACTATGTAGCTCATTTGAATAAAATAACCATGTGCTGTTGAGAATATACTGAAATGATTTAAATGTTTGCAGCCAATGCTACCCGTAACAGCTTCGTGTGCCGCCTGCCATCTCGACGGGTGGATGCAAACTCCAGTCGCGCCGCAAGCTAAGGGCAACTCTGGTAAGTAATCATCGATTGGCTTCCGCACGTTCTTTTAGAAAAACACATAATGTGTGTGTAGAAGGGAACAGAGATTGTCTGACGATCTCTTGACTTTCAAGCCTCTGATATAGCTTTAAAATTTAGTTGCAAGATTTAATCCGAAACAAACATATCGATACCTTTAGACTCAAAGGGCGTAAACTCCATTCGAACCTACGGCGTTTACGTCCTTTGAGTCTAAAGGTATCGATATACAAACATTGCCAGTTAATAAAAAGCATGTAAAAAGAAGTTAAATTTGCGATATATATTCGTGGGGCGGTATCTTTTCTATGTGGCTGATTTTACTAGACATAACGAATGATGATCGACATTTCAGGTCGTAACGGACCGTCGGCCCTGCGCGAGTGTTCAGTGTGCTACAGCATCGTGCACCCTGCGTGCGTGCCGCCCGGCGGACAGATCAACGAGGACCTGCCCAACTCCTGGGAGTGCCCCACCTGTACCACCATGGGACTCAACCACGACTACAAGGTAAGGACACCTCGACCTATTGACATGTCTAGGTATAACGGGCCGTAGGCCCTGTGCGAGTGCCCAGTGTGCTATAGGATCATGCGTGCCGCCCGGCGGACATATCAACGAGGACCTGCCCAACTCCTGGGACCCACCTGTACCACCAACCACCATGGGACTCAACCACGACTACAAGGTAAGATCGATCGACTTGGCACCCCGATTGAGGTGGGTGATTCCTCCGATAGTGATGGTTACGTTGTGATCCTGGAAATATTCCTGAGTTGCTAGGAGAAATATCTTCTTACCGGCACATACTTATTCCTGAATAGCGAAGTCCTAACTTAGGGCCGACACAGACGGACTGCAACCTAGTTGCAACTTGTATAGAAACTGTGCAGTCGGCGTGCAGCCGGGATGCAGTTCCCATACAAATCGCAGCTGGCATGCAGTCCGTCTGTATCGGCCCTTAATGTCGGCGACATTTTGCCTAGAGAATAAATAATTAAATTTACCAGCATCGATGCAGTTTCTAGTACAAATTATGGCATCATTAAGTCTACATGCTACGTTTATTAACGCGCCAAAGCATCTTCGGAAACTGAACTTGCAGCCTGTACAGTAGAATTAATTCAGATTTATTTATGTTCTAGCCTCGTCATTTCCGCGCGCGTCAGAAGTCTTCGGATCTCAGGAGAATGAGCGTAGGATCAGACGCCAGTCAACTAAGTCGAGATCACAGTAATTTACAGGTAAAAATACATATTACACTTTCTGATAAGATCGTAATGTCACGGACACGCTGACAATGCAACACAAGCAGATCTTGAGCGTCGGCAGTACTGGCGCCCAGGCTCAATTGAATACTTATTGACATATAGATGATGTCCTTGGTACAGAAAAATTTGATGGTCATATGGTTAGGTATGTGGTATGCCGCAAAAGACGGGTACTAAACTCTTGCAATTTTAGAAACTGACTTAATTTTGTACATTTCAGAATAAGTTGCCACCCCCGGCACCAGTCAAATCAGAGCCCAGCTCAGACAATGAAGGGAAGGATGTCCCACATATCAAGTCTGAAAGTGGTAAGTTATTATTTTTTCTACCACCTGATACACGTTATTGAAATGTAAATAATGATGAGTGTAAAGCTCATTGAAACTTGAATCCAACCAAATGTGCTTATCAACCCACTGCTCATGAGGCATCCACTGCTGAACATAGGTCTCCCCAAAGACTTCCACGAGGAACAGTAGCACTTTTTACCTCCATAGATTTTTCACGACCTTAACCAGGTCGTCAGACCATCTTGACCAATGCTACGTCTTCCAGTCTCTGGGCTCCATTCGAGAACCTTTACCACCCTCCATCGGCTATCGGTTCTGCGAGCTATATTCTCATCCTCTTGCCAGTTCTATTTGCTAACTCTGGCAGCCATATTGTTCTCCTTGGTTCTTTTACAGATTTCCTCGTTTGTGATTTAATCACATAAAGAGACAACCCGATTTGATCCCATAAAGAGACAGTTAATGTAATGTTATAGAAATAAAACGCGAAGAGGAAGGCGGCGAGGGAGGCACTGGCGAGAACGGGTCCGGCGAGTGGGAGCCCGCGGCCAAGAAACGGCGCCCCAGCGACGAGCAGGAGGCGCCCAAGAAGCAGGCGCTGCGGGCGCATCTCGCGTTGCAGTTGACACACCACTCTGCCAAGGTAAATCAGTACCTCTAGCTAGAGTCCGACCGAATTTTCGGTTTCGGCAAAAAAACGGGTTTCGGCTTAGCTTCGGTTTCGGCTGCCATCCGGTCGAAACTACGTCCGAAACCGAAACTGAATTTGAGGGGTTTCGTGCTGCGATCGGACGGATCACCCGGCCGCTCGTCACGTATGCGTCCATACTGGTTTCGCCGTCGCAGTCAGGGGACTGTCTAAACTATAATGGTACATGTGATGCACGTTCTTTTGCACGCTCTTCAGCGGCTTAAACTCTGTTCCGATACTTAACTAACTACTCTGTTTCAACTGAACCAAGGTGAAAAACTGTTGAAATTCTGATATTACGCTAGTTCGACGGAAACCCACTTCACGCTTCGCGGGATTCTTGTTACTGGGTTATTTGCCCTTCGGGTCACGTCCCTTGTCTTAGTTTAAATCTGTTCTCTTGGCTCAATAGCTACTTGGATACTTAAAGACCAGATTATAGTGTTTCTATCGCAGCTAACTGGTTTATTTAGTCATTTGGTTAACTGCCTAGCATTTTCACTAAACTATGATCCGCCAGCAGGTCGACGAAGCTATTTCTGCACTTAGAGACACAAACCGACTAACAAACCTAACCTAAAATAAGGACTGTGTTTAATGAAAAGGCTAGGGAGCTAACCAAATAGCTAATTAAGCTAGTTGGCGGCGACATTTCCATATTAAACCCATTAGAAGTCATTTTCGTTCCAGCAAATGAAGAAGCCCCTATACCCGGTGCGGCCGGCCCCTCTCGGCACAGCGGTGAACTGCGCTGCGCTGGCCGGGTCGCCGTGGCTGGACCGCGAGGCCATGCTGTGCGTGTTCGCGCGCCTCACGCCGCACGAGCTCGCAACGTGCGCGCTCGTCTGCAAGGCCTGGGCAGAGTACTCGGTGAGTCTGTGATGACGTCAGTCGTGACTGCCGGCAGTGGCGTGTACCCCCTATACCCGGTGCGGCCGGCCCCTCTCGGCACAGTGGTGAACTGCGCTGCGCTGGCCGGCTCGCCGTGGCTGGACTGTAAAAAGTAAAAAAGCAGGGTGGCCACTTTCTGGAAAACCGGGAAATGTCAGGGAATTTCAATAGTCATGGAAAAGTCAGGGAATTGTCAGGGAAATTTATTGAAGGTCAAGGAATTTACATCTTCACAAACTGCAAGCCTGGTCGCCGAAAAAAACCCCGCAAAGATACAGCGTCAATGTTTGGGCATCGTTAATTTGCCTGTTGCGTCCGTTAAATAACTTGCCAAGAGCATGTCGGACCATGCTCAGTAATAGCCGTAACTATAAGGTAAAAAATACGATGTAAAAAAAGTACAACAACAAAAGAGCTTATCTTCACAGCAATTACGTCATTTTGTTGAGAAGCGTAGTTTATCGGCAATAACTCAAAAACGGTTAATCCGATCTTGTTGAAAATAATTTTCGTTGAAAGTATTAATTAAGCGTTATCTTTATAATTTATTTTATATTTTTCGGACAAACGGTTTAGAAGATAGAGGGGGAGGGACACAATTTTCACAACTTTCGGAGCGATTATTTTCAAGGGTATACGCTTAATCAAAAACATTACTTAAAAACCTTAAAATGTTTTTGAAAGAGCTGTCGAACTATGTACCACACGTTGATATTTTCTAAAAAAAAAAAATTAGCTTCTGTAACATGTATGGAGTGCCCCCCCTAAAAATATTTATTTTAATTATTTAACTACCAAAATAAGTAGCGGCTCATACAAGACACCTATATTCCAAATTTCATCAATATCCATTGTGCAGTTTTTGAGTAAAATGCCTGTGACATACGGACAGAGGGACGGACAGACGGACAGACGGACGGACGGACATGACGAAACTATAAGGGTTCCGTTTTTGCCATTTTGGCTACGGAACCCTAAAAACGATACTTGATATAATACCCCTACTTTTAATTTTCGACATACCATTTCGTCCATCTTTAAAAATAACTGGTCAAGAGCATGTCGGACCATGCTCAGTGTAGGATTCCATAGCCGTATCTATAAGGAAATGTGCTACAGATAAAAATAAAGCTAAAAATAAACAACTGGCAAAAAGTCTTAAATGCCGTGTAAATCAATGGCACTTAAAACCTTTTGGTTGAGAAGTTTTTCGGCAATAACTTCAAAACGGTTTATTCCTTACTATTCAAAATAATTTTCGTTGAATGTATTTATTATTTTCTTCCTGATTTTTTTCATATTTTTTGGATTTACGGTTTAAAAGTAAAAGGGGGGGGGGGGGGGGGACACAATTTATGCAACTTTCAGAGCGATTATTTCCGAAAGTATTCACTTAATCAAAAAAAGTACATAAAAGCCTTATAATGTTTTTAAAAGAACTATCGAATTATGTACCTCACGTTGATGTTTGCTGAAAAAAAAAATTTTTTTAGCTTCTGTTACATGTATGGAGCGCCCCCCCTAGATTTTTTTATTTTTATTATTTAACTACCAAACTTAGTAACGGCATCTACAAGACATCTATATTCCAAATTTCATCAGTATACGTCTTGTAGTTTTTGAGTAAAATGCCTGTGACATACGGACGGACGGACGGACGGACATACATGACGAAACTATAAGGGTTCCTTTTTAGCCATTTTGGCTACGGAACCCTAAAAAGAAAAAAAAATACACGTGGGCCAAAATTTTTTTTAGAGAGCGTAGAGGGATAGAAAATAAGCCCACCTGAACCACTGAACCCCCACCACCCCCACCCCACTGAACTGTGGAATAAATTGTCGCCTGCAGTGTTTCCGGACCGATTCGACCTTCAAACCTTCAAGAAAAGAGCGTACTCCCACCTGAAAGGCCGGCAACGCACCTGTGACTCTTTTGGTGTTGCAGGTGTCTATGGGCGACGGTGATTGCTTACCATCAGGCGACCCGTCTGCTCGTTTGCCCCCTATTTCATAAAAAAAAAAACCCTATCCGCCATTTTAATTTGGCAAACGATGGACCAAACACCCTGTATATTTCATCCTTATTACATTTAACCCTTAAATGCATAATGATGTATATCTGCATCGTATATTTGATGGCCAGTGCAGCAATATGCAGCTATCCAAAATCACATTTATTTTTTTAATAAATGTGACATTTACGTGTTAGATTCCGAATACATCCATAAATATTTTTGGCAAAATTGTATTTAAAAAAAAGTTATTAGATTTTTTGAGCAAAATGGCGGCAATTTTGAAAAAGTTAAATATTTAAGGTTTTCGTTGAGTGTGTTGTTTATAACAGTTTTTAACAAAATAAGTAATTATTTTTTAGTATAACATACCGCACATATCATAAAGAACACAATTTTACTAATTTTTTTTTTATATTTTTATAGTATTTATTACGCCATTAGGTATCCACATATTTTTTTTAGTAACGATAAAAAAAATCATGCCTTTAAGGGTTAAGATTATAGTCAGGGAAAAACTAGAAAAAACGGCTGGAAAACCGGGAAAAGTCAGGGAATTTTGATTGTTGTAAATAGTGGTCACCCTGAAAAGGTACAAGATTTTTTATGCCACACCTGGCCATAAAGTGGCTTTCTCCGCATGCTGCGCGTACGGAAAAAGCCGCTTTCTGGCCAAGTGTAGACATAAAATTATGTAAACAACACGGGAGGTAATAAAGAATGCCCTCGATCGCATATTTACGTCCCTCGCTTGCAGCTCGGGCCGCAGACATCTGCGATCTCGGCCTTTCTTTGTATTACCACCCTAGTTGTGTAATGTACTATTAATGTCAAATAGGGTTGGGTTACCGATTTTTAAAACTATTTCAAATTTCATATCGATAGCAACAGTTCCTGAGATATCTGGCTGTGACAGACAGACAGTCCTTTTTTACCATTTTGGTACGGAACCCTAATGATTGAGTTAGTCGCAGCAGATTTCACTTACTGCTTTTGCAATAAGGTGCTCAAATGCCTTAACATACAGACCCCATTTCTCTGATGTTGATTATCTGCTTATAGGTGCATGTACGCTAGCCACGCCCCTTTAATCGGCTAGCTAAAAAAAAATCTAAAAATAAAAATCTATTCTAGAAAGATACGGCGATCTCGTCGTCTGTAGCTCACCCGTCTCTCTCAGTGAGACACATTGTTTCGCCATCGTTGGACCTTAGGTTCCACGATGGACGATGACACAGATGAGATAATGTGTTGTTTGTTCTAGATGGATCCATCCCTGTGGCGCAGCATGTCGTTCGTACAAGTGCGCGTGTCAGCGGCGCAGTTGGCCGGCATCGCGCGCCGTCAGCCGCTCTCCCTTGGACTTGAATGGTGCCAGCTTGCCCGCCGGCAGCTCGCATGGTAAAATAGCAGATTATATACAGGGTGGCCCATTTAGATCGGTCAGTATGGGAAAGTCTGAAACTATAAGACATACGAAGATCTGTTCTTTACATAACACTGCAACCATAGAACTACATACATAGATTTAAAAAAAAAACTTGTACTTTAACCGGGAATCGAACCCGGTCGTTTTGAAAAATAAAACTTACATTATTTCTATTTGGATATCGATTGTGTAAGTCATAAGCAGTAAATGTTACTAGGAAACAAAACGAATAAAATCCATTGTATTTAATATCGTTCATTTAATTAAGTTTGATACCCAGTTAAAGTATTCTTTTTTTCAAATCTATGTATGCAGTTTTTCTTGTCCCTAAAATCGATGACATGGTTCCTACGAACAGATCTTCGTATGTCTTACAGTTTCAGACATTACCATGCTGGCCGATCTAAATGGGCCACCCTGTATAAGTTAACACGGGACAATGAGGGTGTTTAAAAATCATAAATCCACCAGGTGGCAGCAGGGTGGCGAATGGTCTATTTGGCAGTAGATGTCAAAATCAGGTGATGTGATTGGTGGATTTTGACACCTACTGTCAAAAAGACCATTCGCCACCCTGCTGCCACCTGGTGGATTTATGATTTTTAAACACCCTCATTAAACTGGAATAGGCGGCTTGTACGGATATCAATACCAAACACTATGGACGCAATGAATCATTCAAATGTCGGCAGCGTCGTCTTTTACACATACTTTGCTTGCTGCTTTACGTTTTAATGTCGCTACGAACAAAGCTGTGTATTTTGTACGTTGTCTAATATATTTAATCCATCTTTTTCAGGCTTCTGGCCCGCCTGCCTGCCCTCCGTTCGCTGTCCCTCGCCGGCTCCCCAGCCGACGCAGCCCTGGCCCTTCGCTCCTCCACCTGCCCCCCTCTCACCTCCCTGGACCTCTCGTTCGCGCGGTGCCTCGATGACGCAAAGCTGCGAGGCATACTCGCTCCTCCCGAGAACTCCCGGCCTGGAGGAGGGAACAGGACAGGCGCTGAGCCTTCGAGGCTGGCCGCGCTTAGTGTGCTCAGGCTGCCCGGGACGGATATCACTGATGTGGCCATGAGATATGTTGTACAGGTATGCTATAATCCGAATTTTTCACAATAGGGTCATTATTTGAGCGTTTCACCCGTCTCACTTTCGTGGACACATTATTGTCGATGTTACCTCAGATTTTAGTCTCATATCGAGCTATTTGGTACATATCCGAGACTACTAACAAATACCTTAAAATTACATTAAAATCTGCCGGAATGTCAACAATAATGTGTCCACGAAATTGAGGCGGGTGAAACGCTCAAATAATAACCCAATAGGGTATTTTCCAATAATGAAAACAAATTAACTAAAGCTGGCTATCATATTATGTTTTCAAAACTGCCCGGAAAAATCCAGATACTCTTATTTGCGTGCCGTCAACGATTATAAAATAACAAAAAACTAAAAATAGGGCTCCAATTTGACTATGTTGATTAGTGACGTCGCAGGTTATTTTTTCTTGAAAACTGCATAATATCTGAGCGTTTTAACACTTAAAACAAATTGCTTATTTGATTCGTAATCAAATAGCCTATTTCGTCATTAGCGATTGACCTGTGAAGTTTTGCTGGAGGTGAACCACTATAAAGTACTTACCAAAGTATAAAGACAGACAAGTAGTTTCTCTTCTGCCGTTTAGGAGCGGGCGATAACTTCTAGGTCGAGGCGCATACGGTGCGATCCGTACTGCTGCAATCTTACGTATCTTAAAACTTTGCTTGTAGTGCGTTCGTTTACGGCGTGCACACATACAAGCCGCGCGGCGTGCACACATACAAGCCGCGCGATGTTACATTTTGTTGGAAGAAAAATTACTGCTATTATCACAGAAATATATCGAGATAGAAGGAATTAGTTCGTCGATTTCTATGGCAAAGAAGCGTGTAACGTTTTTCGCTTGGCGTTTGACGCCAAAAGTGCAATTTAGTGATGGAAAACATAAATTTTCCATTTCATTTGGTGGTATTTGAACAATTAATTATACCATTATTATCAGATCTTCAAATCTGCTAACAATATTGACGGAAACTGAAGTTAACGGTATTCAAAGTAGCCCGATCGCCCAATATCAAAGGACGTACGAGTAGTAGGGAAACGTACTGTACTGCGTGAAGTTTACCGCGCTGTGGGTGGGGGCTTGGCGCGCCCGTCGAACGACTTGTTTAGTGGCGAGCGTGGGCATTTTTGTTTTTTTGTATATAAACGTGCGAGATTGAAATACCTGGTTATATTCTCTAATCTATGCCAGGGGGCTTAATGACAATGTAACAATACGCTAGACGACTAAAAAAACTGGTTAGTCCGTCAGTTAGTTAGATTATTAAACTCTTAGGTACAATTTTCACCTAGGAGTGACGTCATAAGCCCCCCACTCCGGAAGTTTGATGATCTATACCTTTGTCGATTATTAATAATTTGATAAATCAAAAAATACGTGTCCCATATTTTTCCATAATCTAACTGACGGACTAACTAGAACGATAAAGATTTTATGCCTTTCTGGCCAAGTGTAGACATAAAATGATGTACACAACACGGGAGGTAATAAAGAAAGCCCTCGATCGCATATTTACGTCCCTCGCTTGCAGCTCGGGCCGCAAACATCTGCGATCTCGGCCTTTGTATTACCACCCTAGTTGTGTAATGTACTATAACCCAGTCGTCATCCCTATTTGCAGGCATTACCAAAGCTGTCGGAACTGGACGCGTCGTCGTGCGCGCGGCTGACGGACGCGGGCGCGGCGCAGCTCGCGCACCACGGCCTGCAGCGCCTGTCGCTCGGCGGCTGTCGGCTGCTCACCGAGGCGGCGCTCGACCACCTCGCCCGGTGCCCCAACCTCGTCAGGTACGATCCGGCGTCTGGGCAAAGTATAAAGACAAGACAACCAAGTTACGACTTCGCCCGTTTAGGAGCGCGCGACACGTATTTGGGTCATTATTCGAGCGTTTTTTTTTTTTTTTTTTTTTAAACTGACAAACTCGCAACCCATACCCGGGCGTAGCGATTGTCGGACCGGGTGGTTGGCCGTGGCGTTCCCTGGGGTCGCTAGCCAGACCACCCTGAGTTGGGTCGGACTGGGTGGGTGCCGGGGGTACCTGGGGTCGAACCAGGTCACCTAGTCCTGGTCCGAGCGTTTGTTCCGCGTCACTTTCGTGGATACCTTTTCGCCGAAATTCGCGTAGCTTTTGATGGGATATCTGACTATTTGTCAGAAGTCCGGGGTCTCTACCAAATAGTTCAAAAGGCCACAAAAATCTTCAGGGGCTTCGTCAAAAACGTGTCCACGAAAGTGAGGCGGTTGAAACGCTCGAATAATGACCCATTTACACAGACGCACGACGCGCGTCTGTGTGAGTGAACGCCATACTGTGGCAGTCTCGCGCAGTCGGCAATGCTTGCCTGTGGTGCGTCCGTACACGGCGCGCACGCATGCGCGCTCCCGATGTACCTTTTATCCGATGAAAAACTACCGTATACCATGCTCTGGGTGTCGATCAGCAACCGGGTAGTTCCGGTCAACTCGCGAACATTTGTGGGTGTCACAACATTCGGCGAACCATTACAGAGGGCGAGGACCGAACCGTCCCTGGATATAACATTATTGATTTATCGCCGATGACAGGGCCAAACATGAGCATTTCATGTTATAGTAAGAATTATCTAAGGTGTCCAAATAAATGATCGTAAAGAAAATGTACGAACATTCGTACACCTTAGATAATTCTTGCTAAATCAATATTATTGATGATTATGTATTATTGGTTCATGTTTTGTTGATTCATTTGGATAATTAGGGAAAAATATTCCCGATAAAATATTCATTATTAAAAATATACAATAGTAGGTATTGTTTATCATTAAAATAAATAGGTAACAAAATAGGAAAATTAACGACTTGTGACAGTTAACGTGTCCATACAAAATTATATATAAACTTAGATATGTACTAAATACTACTAGTTTAATTTGTTGTATTTATCTACGGATTGGATACAGGCTTTCGGAGAATGACTTTAAACTGTTGTGTTATCGTTTCATATTAAAAAGCGCGAAATACAGGCTAGCGTGTATATGTCGCAGCCAACTGGTTTAGTTAGCCATTTGGTTAACTGCCTAGCAATTTCACTAAACTATGACCCGCCAGCAGATCGACGAAGCCCCGCTACGCGGGGCTTCTATTACTGCTGTGAGGTACACAAGCTGACTAACATAACCTGACCTAAAATAAGGAGTGTTTAATGAATTGGCTAGGCAGCTAACCAAATGGCTAACAAAACCGTTGGCGGCAACATATATACCGTTGGGACCTGACTCGATTCCTATCTAATATTTGTCTTTTTCCAGACTGGACCTCCGACACGTCCCGCTCGTCTCGACACAGGCCGTGATCAAGTTCGCCGCCAAATCCAAGCACAACCTCCACGTGCAAGACGTCAAGTTGGTCGAGCTGCGGAAAACCTGATCTCCGGACACGCCGGAGACGGCGCCGGACCCCGGACCAGAGGCGGAGGCGGCGCCGGACGTCTGACTTAGTGATAGTGGACTTAGTGATACAGTGAAGTGATACTTGCACGGACGTAGTGAAGTCTTGCGGTAGAAACGTTCCGTACGTTTTAGCTAAGTGTTGAGATACTGTGGGAAGAGAACTGAAGCGCGAGCGACGCCTGTACGTTACAGTCTGTTATTTCATGATTGTGTATTTAAATCGGAATGCTCAATGAGTTTGGAACTGCATTAAAAAGCGTAGCGTTACGATGCTGAAGTTACACAAGGATGTTCTCGGATGTAGAAGATTCTTGGCAGGTTATCCTTGTGTAACTCAATCCAAAATCGTACTATACAAGCAATCGCCCACGGCGGACGATACAGCGATACAGTCGCACTGTATGTATGTGTATCATAGCGTTGCTATGCGATTGTCCTATCACAGAACGCATTAAGTATAGCTGTTCCAGACTTATCCCACACAACTACTAGGACCTAATTTCAGTGTCATTGCTTTCAGAATTGGCTATGATACTGAGAATAAATCCTATGTAATCCATAGATGTAGCTTTATTACAGTTTTATTTCGGCAATCACAAACGGACATTATTTATGTAAATTTATAGACTGTGCCACATAAGTTTGCGTCTGAATTTACTTGCTAGCAGTCTTGTAACTTCACATATAAAAACTTGCGCATTGATTCACACTGGTTAAGTTTCCATCTACAATGTTAACCTAAGCCTGCTAGTAGCTAAATTCACAGACACACCTATGTGGCGCTATCTGTAAACCATTATGGAAGACACCAAATTGTGAAAAACTACGCGCACAACATATCAAGGCGTCCTGCGCTAAATACTGCGAGGTAAGTTAGATGTAAATCAATCAAAGACTTGATTTAAGCCTATTTGGTAAATTTGAAGTGATACGATTTCTAAATAAATGATAGAAATATTGTTTTAGAGGTTGTCTTGATAGATAATTTCATCTTGAGGTGATTTTTTTAGCAGCGGTTTGAAGTTTGGGTATGTCTTTCTCTAGATATAGAAAGCTTAGTAGTATAGCAAATGCTAGAGTTGATGAAAGGTTCCAGCATTTGCATGACTCGTAAACCTAAAATTAACGACAATTTTAGACGACTGCTAGAAAAAATCACTGTGACTTAAGAGTGTTTTAATCGGGTGACTTAAATGTAACTACTTGGAGTTTTGATTTTCCCCAATTGTTTTATTCTTTTGCAATATCAGTGCCAACATATAGGTAGTGTCTATATGAATCAGCACATATTTCATTGCACAATCAAATGACTATATTTAAAGTTGAACGATATTAATTTTATTGCATACTGTTGCATTGGTATCTATTATATTTTATTGTTGGTTTTATGTTTGATAAAGGCCTTTATTGGGTGTCGAAGGTTTTCAAATGATTGAATTTGCTTTGGTACAGTAAAGGTGACAATATATATTGACAGTATGTTGGTGATCCGTGGTATAACCAAATTCTAATGCTTACTCTAACATTTATAGAGAAGTGACTACTTATAAATCAAATTTGCAGTCATTAGATCAAGGAGTAACCTAACATTTCATTTGGTTCATGATGAATTGGAATTATATTCAGCATTAGAATATTGGTTATATGACGAAGGCCACATTCAACACTTGTATTCAAATATGGATCTCTAAACTTCTGTAATATTAAGGTTCTCGAACACTCGTTCGTACTTTTCTTATATATTGTTTCAGCAATACTTAATTTTTGTAAATATTAAAAATGATTATTTATTTCGCACTTCTGTTGAATAGGAAGAATTATTTTAGGTTCATGACAATTCTAAGAGCTTAGGTTGTATTTTGCTTAGTTCTAGTCGCTTTTTAGGTTTAAGCTATTAATAGGTATTGTCTGTGACTGTGACCGATTATATAAAATTTATTGATCATTTCTTAAATTCTAGAGGCTACATAATTAAATTACGCTTTTGATTTACTGAACACTTGATATTTCCGTAATACTGTAGAATAATGCTTGAAATGTTACAATAAAGCTGGTGCAAATTATACAAATTTTTGACACTTGACGTAATTTATTATTAGTTTTGTACAGCGATTATGATATTACAGTAAAGTTATTAAATTTAGATCAGTGGGGTTTCAGTAAAGACGAAGTATTTGGAGAACAACAATCAAAATATCAGTATGTTAGTTTGTAAGAGCCGACTGTGGTCACAGTATGAGGTCGGAGGGCCGCCTATAGGATTAGCATAGGGAAATAACTAGATATTATTACGAAATACTTGTCAAATTAACAATTTATCAATTCCGTGTAAACAGTACTTCACTGGCGTCAAAGTAAAAATCAATAATAATGTTTACTAACTTCTTGCAAGAAACCACAAAGTCTAAGTAACTTTAAGAAGCCATTTAGTGTCCGTCAAGATAGCGTACACCGTAAAGATATTCAGAATCTAATGCAGCCAATAAATAGTACCCAAATAGTACCGACGAAATACCAACGTGAAAAAAATAGTACCCTTAAACTTTTCGAAATATAGCCTGTTCACGGTGTACGCTACCGGGCGTCAAGCTGGCGTACACCGTTTGTATCTCTGGAACGGCATTGTTTTTAGAAACGCTTTATATCTCAAAAAATAGTACCCTAGGGCCACCCTAGGGCCCTACAATTTCATTTCTCTAGCTATCGTAGAAGCCAAGATATAGTGAGCTCTTTCTATAAGAAATTCCCGGGTACGCCAGCTTGACGGTGTGAAATTTTGTGCACCGTTAAGTTATGGAATATCTCGGCTTCTACGATAGCTAGAGAAATGAAATTTTAGGGCCCTAGGGTACTATTTGGGTACTATTTTTTGAGATATAAAGCGTTTCCAAAAACAAAGCCGTTCCAGAGATACAAACGGTGTACGCCAGCTTGACGCCCGGTAGCGTACACCGTGAACAGGCCTTATATTTCGAAAAGTTTAAGGGTACTATTTTTTTCACCTAGGTATTTCGTCGGTACTATTTGGGTACTATTTATTGGCTGCATCAGATTCTGAATATCTTTACGGTGTACGCTATCTTGACGGACACCATTTATTGCATATCGGTTATTCGAATGCCTTACAGTTTTTGATATTGCCAAGTATCACATTTCCATAATAAATAAATAATAAATTCTTTGATGCTTTCTGTCCTCTTCATTTCATACTGCAATATTGCTATAAAAGTGCCAATAGTTACGCTGTTAATATTTTGACCAGTGTTTTGTAATATTTTGCTGACTGTAGATAGTTAGCTTAAGTCGTTATCGAGTAACATTTGTACTTGAAACCATAGGCTCGTAATTAAAGTACGGAGCTAGTTTCTAAGCATTGTGTGCCTCTGTGTATAGAGAATTTAGAAATAGACAAGAATCGTTAATAAAATTATATATACGGAAAAAAATACAATTATTATTCACATCCGTCAGAATTATTGGTAATAGAGAAAATTTGTGAATAATGATTTTATTACAAAGTCTACATAAATCTAGTTTTCTAAGATGCCTTTATGCGAGAGTTTTTAAATCAATTTGAAAGACTTTTATATTTGACAGCTCGCATGCAGGCAGTCGTTGGTTGTCGCGTGATATTACACCAATGGCTAGGTTAGAAGCGCCGCGGCGACGGCGGCAGGAGCAACATGTATCATTGGTTACCATAAGCACTCATAGTATTTGAAATAAATATTTACAATGAATACAATGTTTTATATTTTTACTACTCTACCGAAACAACTTCTAGCGTTAGTATGAATGGTATGGTATGTTTTATTCTTCCAGTTACCAGTCTACCAATTTGAAGTTAAAGTCTCAAGTGACTGTAATTTGATTGTAAGAATGTTTCTACACATGTGAGTAAGTCTGGTTTGGAATTTACATTTTTTTTATTCCCTTAGACTGGCAAACTGATGTGATAGCACCTGATGGAAAGTGCTGAAAGACATTTGCAGCACTAGGTGCATTACCAATGAGTTGCCGGTCTCGAAGACATAACTGATGAGGGAAATCCACCAGCTAGCAGCACGATGGCGAAAGGTCTCTTTAACAGTAAATGTCAAAATCTTGTGGCGTAATGGGTGGATGACAACTTGTCAAAAATATCATTCGTGTTACTTAGGCCCCGTTTTACGAAGCTACAAGTTCACAAGTAACAAGCGCAAAAAGTTACAATTTACAAGTGTTTCTCGAACGCAGCCATCCATGGTAGGATAGTAAAATTGTAAGGTAATCTCGACTACAAGTAAATGACATCTCGATTTAACAAGTCTCTATCACTTCACTGTTAAAAAAAAGTTTGTTGATGTTTTGAGGTTTCTTTATGTGAAATCAAGATAAAATATATATATAGATTTATTTATAATCTATGTCTCATAAGTCGGTTGAAATTTTCTTTTACTTCAATAGAATAGACTGGAGCACTTAATTACTGTGATAATTGAATTTAAAGAACGAAAGACACGGAAATTAAAAGGTTACTCTTCTAAAATAAGTGTTGCATTACATATGAAAAAGGCAATTTTTGGGGAATTTTAGCCACCGTCACAATAAGTACAAAGGCTCATGCGTGAAAAGCCGTTTACTTCAAGGCACAGGCTTTCGGACTTGTGTCATATTCGAAAGATTTTACGAATCAAATTTCCACGAGTTTAACATTGCATAAGTTTATTACAATACTAGGGACCCGCCCGCAACTAATATACGTTTAGATAGATTTTTAGCTTTCCCAAGCTACTTTTTTGGGAAATCTTTAATGTACAAAGTATTTCTACGGTTTTATTATATGTATAGATATATTAGCAGATTTTCACCGTTCAGCATAGATTTCTTTACATCAACTCTTACAATTTACAAGTCTACCTAGCTGGGTAGATTTTTTTTCTATTTTACAAGATAACAGTCTAACAAAATTTTTGAGAAATGCTAGTTCGATTCATGCAATTTCAACCAATAAAATATAAAAAAACTGTCTATGGTTCAGAATTTACACTTGTAACTTGAATTTTACAAATTGTGGAAAAGTAGCGCCGTGAAACGCTTGTAGGGACCTTTTTGACCAATGTTGCTAGTTTATACTTGTAAAATTGTAACTTGTAGCTTCGTGAAACGGGGCCGTTTCACGAAGCTACAAGTTACAAATTACAAGCGGAAGTCTCTTTCTATCAAAAGGTATTGAAAAGAGACTTCCGCTTGTAATTTGTAACTTGTAGCTTCGTGAAACGGGCCCCTGGTGGCTGGTGGACTTATGCCCTTCTTTCCCACCGTCTGACTCCCGAGACCACCTAGGTGATCCGTTGAATACAATGGAATTTTCGTTCGATTCACACACTCACATAAGGACAGGTTGATCCGCTTCAGCCTTCCCGCTGGTCCGCTGCTCACTTTGAGCAATCAGCGTAACTTCAAGGTGGCCCTGGCCTAGCGTCCCGGTTCGACCCCAGGCGCTTTGGCCCCCACCTAGTCCGACCCTTAAGGTGGACCGGGACTAGCGTCCTGGTTCGACCCCAGGCGGCCCCGGCCCCCACCTAGTCCACTCAAGGTGGTCCGGCCAGCGACCTGGGTCGGCCCCAGGGAACGCCACAGACCGCACTTATGATATCTGAAAAATCTACAGTTAGCATGATTTATGAATATTTGCACTCAAACCATAGCCTAGCGACCGTCCGGGGTAGCACATCTGTGTGCGAATTCGCTTATTGCGTGAGACAACACGACTTGTCACTTTCGAGCTATATTGAATGATTAGAATAGTGGTTCCGAACCTGGGGGTAATTACTCCTTTAGGAGTAAAATTAAGTTTTTTCAGGGGTAATACTCATATTAAGTCGTTTTTCTTTGAGTAGGGGAGACCGGGTATGGTTCTCTCAGGGGTTGGTTGTCACCGCGGTCATAAAATAATACTAAACGAAGTTATAAGCGCATCGATCGGTGTTAAAAAACTGCAAGAGGCCTTCTTCCGTACTACACCAATCAGTGCAATTATCTCTTCGTTTAGTATTATTTTATGACTGCGGTGACAACCAACCCCTGAGAGAACCATACCCGGTCTCCCCTACTTTCATATACTTGTCTGTATCACAGATTATATAATATGTCTGTATTACCTATTTTTTAAATGGGTACCTAATGATACAAATCTGGCCTGTGGGTGATGTGGCAACTGGCAATAAAGGTTAGGAACCACTGGATTAGAAGCTATTGTGGAATAAAGACACTCACATGCAAACCTACATGAAAGCTGAAAACATAACACTCCATTTTTGGGAGTCGTGTAAAAAGGGATAGACCGTTTTTGGCGCGTGACAAAGAGTTCGTCGCAGTTGTGCTAGAGCAGGGGTCTCCAAACTTTTTTAGTAACGAGCCACACTGCACATTTGAAATTGTCGCGCGGGCCTCACGATATGGTCGACCGTGGACATAGTCACATAGGTATAGTCCATAGGTTCCCAAAGTGGTCCCTACCGCCCCCCAGTGGGCGCTGAGGATTCCCAGAGGGGCGGTAGGGGTCTCGGAAGTAATTGGGGCGCTATCGCTTTTGAAAATAAAAACTTAAATCACAATATAAACTATTCCCGGCGATGGTACTATACCTCCATGCGGCCCGGACCGTGGGTTCTCCCGCTTTCTTTCAGCGGGCCGGATTGGAATGGCTCGCGGGCCGGATTTGGCCCGCGGGCCGTAGTGTGGAATATACGTATATGCAGCGTACATAAATACGCACATAAATCGACAGGTAGAAATATATACCAACTCGATTATTTGGGACCTAAACCATAATTACATGGGGTCCCGCTGCATATACGTATATTAGTTTGGAGACCCCTGTGCTGTGCTAGAGGCATGTGTATGCATAATCAATGCTATACTGACTACTACTGCCATCTGCCATCAAAACAAAGCGTAGTGTGATTGTGATGTGAACTGAAGGGTATCGCAGAGGTTGTATTATTAGTAGTGCAAGAAAACGCTCACAGAGGGCGTTTGAAGTCAGTTTATTATATTTTACCAACCCTTACGAAGCACCTATTTTATGAGGTTTTAAAAATAAGTACGTTAGTAGCAGGAACATGGCCTCAAATATATATTGGGTAAATTTTGCTTTGACTTCAAGAACAGCAGAATCAGGGATACTAAGCCTTTTACTAGGCAAGGCGGTGGGAATCTGATTCTGTGGACGCCTCTTTATTGGTTTAAACCCTCATTAAGTCAAAACAGCTGAGCGGATTTCAATCATTTTTAGGATTCCGTACTCAAAGGGTGCCAAACGGGACCCTATTATTGAGCTGTTCGTCCGTCCGTCTATCTGTCACAGGGCTGTATCCTTTGAACCGAAATAGGTAGAGACTTAACATAACGTGTATTTTTATTGCCGCTTTATCAACAAATAATTAAAACAAAATAAATTATAAAAGTAAAAGGGGTATTTAAGTAAAGGAGGTGATTTTAATATAAACCTGCTCGGGTCCCGGATACAAGCAACGTGTTTTTTGGTGTTTAATGCTCGATTGTGGTATGGAACCCTTTGGGTGCGAATGTGACTCTCGCTTGGCCGGTTTAATTAAAATTAGGGTTAGCTGCTCATGAGCCGAATTGGACCCTATGTCAATACATATGCCTGTGTGAAACTACTATTTTGACTATAGAGAATGTAATAGTATATTACGTACTAAGTGCGGTGAAATATAAAAGGTCCTAGTTCGCAGTTTGTGGCGCGATCCTTAGGTGAGGGCCATAAATATCCGATCAGGGGTTTTCTTTACTACCGCTCGTGGTACCCCGCACCTCCACCAATTGTAAGGGGGCGTAAATGAAATACATTTTGTTACTTTTCTTAGATATTTACTGCGACTGTTCGCTTATACGTCTAGTTAGGCTACGACTAAACATGTTATCTTTTGTTAGAGCGGGACAGGCGGCATTATTAACTCAAAAACACCTCATTTACTTGTTTTACACTGTCACTTCATCTCGCAATCACTGTGGAGGTTGTGTGTTGGGTTAGGATCTTAAGGACTAGTTTGAAGAATGACTATATAAGAAAAAGGTCTAATTTGCATCAGGTCATGGTGATAAAATGTCCAAGCATGTAAATGCCATAATATTAAAATGGCTGAATAAGTAAAATATCCTAATCGACTAAATAGAAGATACTGAGAGTAAAATTATAGAATAGGCGTATAGACAGATATTTAAAACGTCTCAGTTGCTAAACGCCAACAATCGAATGACAAGAAATCACAAAGGTTCTTTAATAGATAAATAAATAAACTTTAAACGTAGGCTACTTGACCCCTTTTTAAAGTTCGTCTTATATTATTAATTATTATCTTAATAAATTAAATCTTTAGATTATCTGTGGTGTGACGTCATTTAAAAAACATTTGACATTTTATCCAGCGTTCATAGGGAATGCTAATAGTAATCAATCAATCAAAACGAAACGATTACGATCACAACCTCAAAAAACCACCAAGTCACTTATGTCAATGTCACAGCAAAGCAAAGCTACATGGCGAGTTTCACTTGTATAAGATTCGACATGAAGTTAGATTAAGATCCTAAGTATGACATCACATCATGGCCGACACCGTTTTCAGAGTTCAAAAAAAAATTATACAAATTTTCAATTAAAAATATGTACTTAGCCATCAAACACTTTTAATAAACCTCAATCGAAAAATATTGATTTCTTAAATAAATACTACAGAAAATAATCATTTATTGCACCAAATTTGATATGAGTCTAGTAGCCTATTTAGTTGGCATAAAGTACCAGTGTCTTTTTATTAAAATAATTGCCTTCAGATTATTATCCACTGCTGTAATAAAAGATCTTTTGCCGAAGCCCCGATGGGCTTGTATTTGTATATTGCTCGTAAATGAAATGTCCTGCAAAGAACACGAAGTGTTAGGGTCATAAGGACTAGGTTGTAGAATAACTATGTCCGTAATGACTTTTTTGAACAACGACCAGGGCCCCGTTTCACGAAGCTACAAGTAACAATTTTACAAGTCTAAACTAGCAACATTGGTCAAATCTACCAATGGCGTTGCTGTATTTGACCATAATGTTGCTAGTTTAGACTTGTAAAATTGTAACTTGTAGCTTCATGAAATGAGGCCCTGGTAAGCTGACGAACTTGTGGGCACCTTCTAATATTAAATGTTCCTTAAATATTGTATATCATCATTAAGTTAAGAGACACTACACACTTGTTGAGTACACTCTTTTCGGTGGAGTAGTTTCCAATCTTGCCTGTTGTATGCCAGCTTCTTGACGTTTTGATAAGACACGACACCAAGTTTTTCCTTCACTTGATCTTTGTAGCTGCGTCTAGGTCTTCCTCTGCCTCTCTTGCCCTCTATCTTTCTTCCAGTATGGTTTTAAAGAAGTTGTTGTGTATTATCAAATGTCCTATAATTTTTCCTCGTCTATTTGCAATAATATTCACGATAGTCCTCTTCTCTTTCATCATCATTAAAACTTCTTCATTGGTTTTCTTCTCCGTCCAGCTTATGCCTTCCATTCTCCTCCAGCACCACATTTCAAATGCTTCCAATCTTTCTCTATCTCTTTGCGTCAGCGTCCACGTTTCACTTCCATTAAGTGCAATGCTCCAAATGTACGCTTTTATAAGTTGTTGTCGATTTTAACGATAGGTACACCTTTATAAGATAGTAAGTTACTTAAGACGAATTATTTCTCAATTTACCCTTTCGATTAACATTCTTAAAATACAGATTTTTTCACATTTGGTGGGTTTCGATTACAAACGAGGCCGAGGCAAGCAATGAAAAAAAAAACATTATTTTTCATTGCATTTTAATGCAGGTATGTTTTAATGACTAAGGCTAACAGAAATATATATAGAAGGAAATAGTTCGTCAATTTGTATGAGAACGAAGCGTGTAACGTTTTTCGCCTGGCATTGGACGCTAAAAATGTAATTTAGTGATGTAAAACATACATTTTCCATATCATTTGGTGGTATTTGAACAGTTAATTATACCATTATTATCAGATTTGAAAATCTAATAATAATATTGATGGAAACAAAAGTTAACGGCGTGAAAAGTAGGTCGAATCAGCTTCTTTTTAGCACGCGAGTTACATACACTTTTTCTTTCTACCTACCTCGAAATATTTCTGTGCTAAGGCTGCACTAATTGTGTAGTACGTCTTATATTTCACCCTGTATTATTATACCTGGCATTCCTTAATTAAAAGCCACTAAGAAAAATAGCGGTAATGAAAGAAGACCGAGAAACAAAAGAAATCCTCTCGCAAAATAATATTTTTGTCTACACGGAGCCTGGCTAACGCAAATTAGAAAATAAAGATGGCTATCTAACTCTACATAGTTAATACAACCCTGAAAAGGTGTCCTCCATTTTCTTTTTCGACACGCACTCTCCCCTATCAGCACGAGGCGTCAAGATTAGTCTAGAATCCAATTACATTTTCCAAATTTCCCATTTTTCCCCAGCCGCGGGTTCAAAGCTCACAGAAAATTATTTTCTTCGCCCCCTAAGAAATGAAAAATAAACGTGTCCCGCGCGGGAGGAGCGACAACAAGAAATAACCCTGCCCCAGCGCGAGCGAGATCAAAATATACTAGTTGAAGTAAGTGTGAGAGGGACGGGTGTGAGACGTTCGAGCTCCCTAGCGGGATTTGTTTTTTTTTTTTCAAGGAGGCTGTGACTTCCATTGCAAATGAAGCGGCCTGAAGTGCAAACTTCGCTTGCGGGCACGAGCGTCTTAGGTGACAAGAAAATAGGTAAAGGAAATGGAAGCTTTAAATTGAACTGGGTCGACTTGTTGTTTACTTTGAATTTATGCCATTCCTTTGGTAAATGGGTTCGCTAGAAATGATCTGTGCGAGAGACGGCGTCGGTGCCTACCTAGGGGAGACCGGGTATGGTTGTCTCACGGGTTGGTTGTCACAGCAGCCATTAAATAATACGAAACGAAGGAATAAGTGCATCGATTGGTGAAGTAGGGAAGGAGGTGAAGCTCTTGCGATCTTTTAACACCGAGCGATGCAATTATTCCTTCGTTTCGTATTATTTAATTGCTGCTGTGACAACCAACCCGTGAGACAACCATACCCGGTCTCCCCTACCTAGTTGAACTCTATCTACCTACCTACGTGGTAGTAGCTCGGTTTTTACAAAGACATTTATCGGTACGTGATACGAGTACTGAACTGTTTAAGAAATTGTTTTTTCAGCCGTAGTTCAGAGAAAACTTATCAGCTCAAAAAAAAAATCAGAGATTAACACCTTTTGTAAAGTATAAAGACAGAAAAGTAGTCACAGCCCTTTAGGAGCCCGCGATATCTATTCAAGGTCGAAGCGCAGACGGTGCTTCCCGGACTGGAGCAGCTTTACGCATTCGTAAAACTTTTGCTTGTAATGCGTTCTTACACGGCGCGCACACATACTTAAATACAAGACGCGCGATGTAGATAATACCTTTTGTAGGAAATGGCACGTGACGCGGTTACTAACACAGAAATTTATTTTATTCGAAACGAGATTTATTCGAGATAGAAGGAAATAAGATCATCGATTTGTATGAGAACGAAGCGTGTAACGTCTTTCGCTTGGCGTTTGACGCCAAAAGTGTAATTTAGGGACGGAAAACATATTTTTTTCATTTTATTGATACATGAAAATTGTATATTCAGAAAAAAAAGTGCAAGGTACACAGGGATGAAAGAGCTGCAGCTAATTTCATCTGAACTACATGAAAGACAAACAAAAGCTCAAATTAAATATAAAAATACATTGAGTTTACTACATAATATTCGTTATCTAAACAAGTGGAAATATTTATTTTGTTCTTAAGATAACAATGCAATTTAAATTAAATAAAACTATTTACTAAACATTATAAAACTATTCTAGAAAATTAAAACTAAAACTTATAAAATACAACTATAAAAAGAAAACCCCTTCTAAAAGGTCTGCCTGCGGCATCGACCCCATGACGCTGGCAGCGTTTCCTCGTTGATTTGAATTCATTTTATTTGAATAATTCATTATACCATTATTATCTGATTTTAATAATAATATTGATGGCAACTGAAGTTAACGGCGTGCAAAGTAGGTCGTTGCCACTTCTTTTTAGCACGCGAGGTATATACACTTTTTCCTTCTACCTCTATGGTTACTTACTCTACTTCGATATATTTCCTCGATATATACTAAGATGTAGTAGCTCATTATGTTCACGCGAAACTTGAGGAAACTAACTGGAAAGGTATTTTTCAGACCCGTGATTCCACTTAGAAGTTCAAGTCCTAGATATTAATTATGCGTATTCGCAAGTGCAATAAAGACGTCGAAACATATTACAGCCGCGGAATGAAAAGATCACTTTTCAACTCTAGGTATGTCATTGACAGAGTGTCAGATACAAATACAGATGTGAAAGTTGCGAAATAATTCCAAAACATTGGGAAAGTGCTCAGTTACAAAATTTCACAACTATTTTAAGACAGATTGCATTTTGGAAATTCTCCTAAGTACAGGAAATGTTTAGTACCTAATTACCGAATTTTTTCCAAGTGGAAACTTTGCAATTTTTAAAAATTTCTTACGGCTCATAAGTACCTACAGAGCTATGGAGAGTAGAGGTAAGGAGAACAATCATATATAAAGGATCATTTTAAAATTGTCTAGCTAAAAACACTTAAGTTATAATAGTTCTAAATCTCCCCAGAATGGCGCTAGCGTTGCCTGTGAGTATGAATTGAATTTAGCAGTTGTAAACGGAGTGAAGTGCGCTGATATGGAGGCATGGAGGGTAGCAGTATGGTTTAATATTTTTGGTGACTTTGGAAAGCGGTATACCAAAACTAAGCCACCACTATTTAGCACATTTCGATGGACACTTTTCGATACAGAGACGATTCTCCTACTAGAGTCTATGCGGAAAGAGAATAAGATTTAAATTGGGGGGCGCTGTAATGCTTTTCTACCGTATGTGCCGTATTTTCTGTTCTGTGGCCATACTGGTTAGGTTAGTTCCGTTTTTCGCCACGCCTATTCTCTTTCCGCACAGACTCTACCCTCCATTCCATACACAGAACAATAACACGACAGATGGCGCAGCAAGTGCCCAGTTTTACGACACTATTACCGCGATATACCGCGTAATGTCATGTAAATGTGATAAAAATGCCCCCGCTACGGCGAGCGATTGACTTTGCCTATTGGGGTTGGCGGAGACTAGCTAATACCACAATTAAGTGTTTTTGTATCATCTCTTACTTCTTCTACATACCTATTACTATTATATGATTAGGAATGTAAAAAGGGTGTGTGATCATCGACAGTGACAACTTTTGCGCTTACCTACATGGAATTCTAACTCAACAGCTAGCATCAGGTTCCATAATCTAAGTTATTAACCACTACTTTATTTTTATTCTGTACTGAAATACCTACTATTTTATTAGTGTACCTAATAGAGCTTACACGTGTTTAAACTTAATAGGAAATAAACACGTGATGGAGCGTGGGTGGTCTAATAAGGGGGTAAATTGGAGCTCAAAAGGCCCCAGCTTTAAACCCAACAGTTATTACCATTTACCAATTAATTTTGTACCCTACCTACTTATGTGTTCTATAGTAACCAAGGCTCAAATGGTATACTCAATAACCACATTTTTACTAAAAAAAACCCGACCGCGGTGCACTTTGAAACTGCATAAAATCCGCCGTTTTGTTTATTTTAACGAACTTCATACCCAGTGACACTCGCACTATCAAGACGAATCTAATGATGTATCATTTATCAAAATCGGATGTGCCGTTGAGTAGTTACGAGCGGACACAGGAACGGACATACATACATACATACAGGTCAAACACATAACCCTCCTTTGGGCTTCGCCGCAGTCGGGTAAAAACATACTCATGCCGCAGAATAAGTACTACGTACCGGTGGCGTGGCGTAAAATATATCCTTGGGCAAGCCGGTGCAGATTTGGCGTACATTTTCCTTAAGAGCTCTAGAATAAGGTGCTCAATTGCCTGATATTAGGCAAGCCGGTAGGAATCGAGTTCTTTGGACGCCACGCCACTGCTACGTACAGAAGTGTCACTTTCTAACAAAACTGACGTTCAGGTCCGAGTACTGAACGGAACGCACCGGATCCGACCGCCTCTCTCTATCGCATTACGCGTGCTCTTTCTAGTCGCTGGCCAAACCCTTTGGAGGGGCAACATTTAGTACTAGTCGCAGCTTGACGAAAGGAGTGAGCGTCTCCTGCTAAGGCAAATTGAACTAAGTAAATTGCGTAAAGTAAATTCCGTTCCGTCTGGTTTCCCTGTTGCTGAAGTTACACAAATAAGTTTACAGCCGCTCCAAGGCCACAATCTAGGATTGTGATTACAAGTACATATGTCTATTCTATATTCTATTTATCCATCTATCTATACCTGCATAATAAACTCGCAGCAAGACTTTGTGCGCGTATCAAACAAAAACTACGAGATTGATTTCCTTGAGATTCAGTAGATTATGACCGCAGTTAACATAAAGGATACTTTTTTATGCCACACCTGGCCAAGTGTAGACATAAAGTGATGCACACAACACGGGAGGTAATAAAGAAAGCCCTCGATCGCATATTTACGACCCTCGCCTGCAGCTCGGGCTGCAAACATCTGCGATCTCGGTCTTTCTTTAATTTACCACCCTAGTTGAGTAATGTACTATGGTGAAGCAAATAAAGATATTTCCCTTATTTCACCTCTGAGAACGAAGCCCGCTGGCTTGTAGGCATAATTAGAATAACACGGGAGTAAATAGTGTGATGAGCCAGGAAATAAACACAATGTTAATATATTTATTAGGCGGTGAGTGTATCGATCAGGCAGCCGCTCACGCGACGCTGATTCGCGCTCTGACAGTGACGCGGCTGGCAACTGCTTTGCGGTACAAACAGGCACACAAGTGCCACTTCTTTTCGGGCTTAAGGTTAGCCTTTTCTACGCTACTTCAAATATAAAACTGTTAAAGCAGATATTGAACTTTATGCTGGTGCATGTAGGTCTATATCGCTCCGCGCTCTGTGACACCTTCAGGTGTTGTTGGCGTGGTAGTCACGAGAGCGCACGACACTATTAGATGTTTCTGGCGTCCAAAGGTTAAACTGCTGTATTTCAGTGTAGTGTATTGTAAAAGGTTAAACATTTGGGACCCATATTTGGTTGTACCTACACCTGTGACCACCACCTCCACACCCCCTACACCTGTGCAGCTGCACGGGTGTAGATACAACCAAATATGTATTATAAAAGGGGTATAACCGAGGAGTTAATACATATTCTGTGGACTTTATCATCACTCACCAACTCAGTATCATGGATACGTAGTTACAGTTCAAGATATATGAATACACTAGCTTATGCCCGCAACTTCGTCTGCGGTGTAAATTATAATTAGGCAATTAATCTTAATAGGCAATAAATAGTTTCTGATATTTGTTCATAAATTTTGGGCCAAAAACTGCACAGTGCACATTTACCGCGAAAATTAATTCTTTAGTCCATTTAAGGATTATTTCCAAAAAATTAAATACACTTAATTAACCACTTGTTACTAACACAAAAAACAATCTACTAATTACTATATGTTACGCATGGAGTTAGAAACCTTTTACTTTAAAAATTGTACAGTCTCTAAACAAACTTTCAACCCCTACCTATTCAACCGGTTTTCGAGATAAATTTTAATGAACGATGAAATCATTTGAGTTCTATTCAGTTTAATCAGTTTTAGATACCCTACTTTAAAAATCATTTGGTCCCTTTATAAAGTTTTAGCCCCCATTTGACCCTTTTTGGAGATGAAATTAAAAAAACGGTTTAACTTTTTTTCTGTGCCCTTATTGAAGGATCTATGTACTAAGTATCAGATTTCCTACTTCAAAAATCCTTTGGACCCTATACAGAGTTTTGAACCCCCATTTAAACCCCTTTGGTAATAAATTTCAAAAAACTGCATTCACTTTTCTTTTCTCTTTTGGATGAGTTCAAGATCTACTACAAAAATCGTTTAGTCCTTTTACAAAGTTTCAACCCCTGTTTGATCCCTTTTTAGGCGTGACAAAACTGTAAAACCACATTTCTTTGTTCTTATTAGGGAATCTATGTACGGTGTCTCAGATCGCAAACTTCAAATATCTTTTGGTCCGTATACAAAATTTCAACCACCGTTTGACCCCATTTTAGGGATGAATTTCGTAAAACGGTAAAACTACTTTTCTTTTATTCTTATTGAGGAGTCCATGTACGATGTCTCAGAGCTCCTACTTCAAAATCCCTTTGGTCCCCGTGCAAAGATTCAACTCCTATTAAACCTCTTTTGGGGATGAATTTCGAAAACCCGTGAAATTACTCCCCTGTACTTATGTTGAGGAAACTATGTACGATGTCTCAGAGCTCCAACTTCAAAAATCGTTTCAACCCCCATTTAACCCCTGTTGGGGATGAATTTCAAAAAACGGTAAAATACTTTCTTAGACCTTTATTTAAGAGTCTCAGATCTGTAACTTAAAAATAATTTGGTCCCTATACAATATTTCAACCCCTGTTGAACCTCTTTTTAGGGATGAATTTCGAAAAAGGGTAAAATATCTTTTGTCTATTCATATTCAAGGGTGGATGAATTTCGTAAAACGGTAAAACCACTTTTATTTATTCTTATTGAGGAGTCTATGTACGATGTCTCAGAGCTCCAACTTCAAAAATCGTTTGGTCCCTTTACAAAGTTTCAACCCCCATTTAACCCCTTTCTGGGATGAATTTCGAAAAACCGTGAAATGACTTTCCTGTACTCATATTGAAGGGTCTATGTGCGAACTCTCAGATCTCCAACTTTAAAAATCGTTTGGTCCCTTTACAAAGTTTCAACCCCCATTTAACCCCTTTCGGGTATGAATTTCAAAAAACCGTTAAATTACTTTCCTGTACTCATATTGAAGGGTCTATGTCCGAAGTCTCAGATCTCCAACTTCAAAAATCATTTGGTGCCTATACAAAGTTTCAACCCCCGTTTAACCCCTTTTAGGGATGAATTTTGAAAAACGGTGAAATTACTTTTTTCATATTATATTGAAAAGTCTATGTACAAAGTTTCAGATCTCCTACTTTAAGAATCGTGTGGTCCCCATATAAACTTTCAACCCCCACTTAACCCCTTTCGGGGATGAATTTCGAAAAACCGTGAAATGACTTTCCTGTACTCATATTGAAGGGTCTATGTGCGAACTCTCAGATCTCCAACTTTAAAAATCGTTTGGTCCCTTTACAAAGTTTCAACCCCCATTTAACCCCTTTCGGGGATGAATTTCAAAAAACCGTGAAATTACTTTCCTGTACTAATATTGAAGGGTCTATGTCCGAAGTCTCAGATCTCCAACTTTAAAAATCGTTTGGTGCCTATACAAAGTTTCAACCCCCGTTTAACCCCTTTTAGGGATGAATTTCGAAAAACGGTGAAATTACTTTTTTCAACTTATATTGAAGAGTCTATGTTCGAAGTCTCAGATCTCCTACTTTAAAAATCGTGTGGTCTCAATTTAAACTTTCAACCCCCGTTTTACCCCTTTTAGGGATGAATTTCGAAAAAGGGTGAAATTACTTTTCTTCACTCATATTGAAGGATCTATGTGCGAACTCTCAGATCCCCAACTTCAAAAATCATTAGGTACCTATACAAAGTTTCAACCCCCGTTTAACCCCTTTTAGGGATGAATTTCGAAAAACGGTGAAATTACTTTTTTCAACTTATATTGAAGAGTCTATGTTCGAAGTCTCAGATCTCCTAATTTAAAAATCGTGTGGTCTCAATTTAAACTTTCAACCCCCATTTAACCCCTTTCGGGGATGAATTTCGAAAAACCGTGAAATTACTTTCCTGTACTCATATTGAAGGGTCTATGTGCGAACTCTCAGATCCCCAACTTCAAAAATCATTAGGTACCTATACAAAGTTTCAACCCCCGTTTAACCCCTTTTAGGGATGAATTTCGAAAAACGGTGAAATTACTTTTTTCAACTTATATTGAAGAATTTATGTTCGAAGTCTTAGACCTCCAACTTTAAAAATCGTGTGGTCCCCATATAAACTTTCAACCCCCATTTAACCCCCTTTGGGGATGAATTTCGAAAAATCCCTTCTTATCCCTTACTTACGTTATACAACCACCCTACTGTGAAAATTTCAAGTTCCTAGCTTCAGTAGTTTCGGCTGTGCGTTGATGAGCCAGTAAGTCAGTCAGTAAGGACATCTTCTTTTATATACAGGGTGTCCCTAAAACCAACTTTTATACGATCAGGGCTGATAGACCAGCTCATAAGAACCTAGATTAAGCAAATTTGACCTCAATAAAAATCTCTTAGTTTTCGAGATATTGACGTTTTTGTAAAACTCGTGCTAAGTGATACCCTGACTTGGTGTTTTGAGTGTCATTGCTAAAATATCAAGTATTTTACAAATCTGTTTTTTGCTATGTGTGGCCAAATAACTATGCTATTGAACGTATTTTCTATTTATGCTAATTTATTCATGCTGTGGACACAGTACAATAACAAAAAAAAATTATTCGATTTTTTTCAAATTTCACCTCTGACTTCGAACTAGCGTGGTGAAAAAAAAATGTACCAACATAACCAGGCACTCAACGTAAAAAAATTGCGCATTTATTGTAGTTTCTAAAATGGTATAAAATTTACTAAACACTGTAATAATTTTTGAAATAATGATATTTTGTTACAAAATTAACTGTCTGCCGCCTTCATCTCATACGATCCGGTTGAACTAAGTTTGCACCTGGCGTGCTTGACATCACATACAAATTAGGTGCAAACTTCACGTAATCGTCAATATCTCGAAAACTAAGAAATTTTTATGAGGTCGATTTTACTCAGTCTCGTTTTTTATGAGCTGGTTTATCAGCCCTGTTCGCCATTTTGTAAAAGTCGCGAATTTTGATAGCCTGGATCAGTCTTTCGAAAGTCATGACTTCAAATTTCAGTATTTTCTTAATCTGCTTTTTGTTTTAAACATTACTTAATACTTAATTATGCTATCATACCTTATCAAAATAAATTAATCGCGTAATAATTAAAACAAATTTACCATGCTAAAATAAAAAAAAATAATGTAGTTTAAAATAGTAAGATTTTACACACTAGACACCGTAGTTTTTAAGATAATAGCATTTTAATTCAAAAGGAGGTTATACTACAATATTCCATTGGTTAAATTTCGTACCAGAATTTGAATTTCGAACAGAAAAGGTATGATAGCATAATTATTAAGTAATGTTTAACAAAAAGCAGATTAAGAAAATACTGAAATTTGAAGTCATGACATTCGAAAGACTGATCCAGGCTATCAAAATTCGCGACTTTTACAAAATGGCGAACAGGGCTGATAAACCAGCTCATAAAAAACGAGACTGAGTAAAATCGACCTCATAAAAATTTCTTAGTTTTCGAGATATTGACGATTACGTGAAGTTTGGACCTAATTTGTATGTGATGTCAAGCACGCCAGGTGCAAACTTAGTTCAACCGGATCGTATGAGATGAAGGCGGCAGACAGTTAATTTTGTAACAAAATATCATTATTTCAAAAATTATTACAGTGTTTAGTAAATTTTATACCATTTTAGAAACTACAATAAATGCGCAATTTTTTTACGTTGAGTGCCTGGTTATGTTGGTACATTTTTTTTTCACCACGCTAGTTCGAAGTCAGAGGTGAAATTTGAAAAAAATCGAATAATTTTTTTTTGTTATTGTACTGTGTCCACAGCATGAATAAATTAGCAAAAATAGAAAATACGTTCAATAGCATAGTTATTTGGCCACACATAGCAAAAAACAGATTTGTAAAATACTTGATATTTTAGCAATGACACTCAAAACACCGAGTCAGGGTATCACTTAGCACGAGTTTTACAAAAACGTCAATATCTCGAAAACTAAGAGATTTTTACTGAGGTCAAATTTGCTTAATCTAGGTTCTTATGAGCTGGTCTATCAGCCCTGATCGTATAAAAGTTGGTTTTAGGGACACCCTGTATATAGATTACGCTAAAATAAAGAATTAACCAACGGGTGGACAGTGGTATTTTCTCTCTGCGTAGATAATGGGCGGAGGGGTGGTTGGAGGTTCAAGTGAAGTGAAACTCTTAGTTTCGCGCTCGCGTTTTCATTTGGTTGTGCTATGACCGATTTCCCCTTTAGACTTTCTTGTGATAGGTAAATATTGCTCGTACCTACGCGGAAGAAAAAGAAAATCCACACATTACGCACCTAAGGCGGTAAGATAAAGAATGAATTCGCAGGTGTTTGTGGCCCGAGTCATGGATAACCGTCCGTTACTTCATAGTTTACGTTACGGCTTGTGATGGTGACGGTACCGGCAGCTGAGTGAGCGTTGAGTGGCGGGCACGCGACGCGGTCGGCCGCACGCACGCTTGCAAGCAAATTAACAAGATTTGCTTGTAGCTGCATGCTAAGGAAGCACGATTGCCTAGGTGCAGGTAAAAAGCCTTTGCTTGACATACAGCAGCCTAGGTGAATGGTTTCAGCGAGGTGGAAAACTGAAATTTCAGATTAAGAATTTAGATTACCTAGATTATCTAAAGTCAGAGTGGAAGAGAGGTTACACTGGTTTAATTGATGAGAAATCGTGTAGTCCACGGAAAGACTACGTATCAGGATGGTATCAGGCCACGAAGAAAGTCGCCTATAAGATGACAGACCAGCAGTAGCGTGGCGTCCAAAGAACTCGATTTCTACCGGCTTGCCTAATATCAGGCATTTGAGCACTTTATTCTACAGCTCTTAAGGAAAATGTACGCCAAATCTGCACCGGCTTGCCCAAAGATATCTTTTAGGCCACGCCACTGCAGACCAGCAGGGTCATTTTCAAAAAAAGATGTCCGTAGTTAGGGCTTAATTAAACAAAATGGTAATCTTGACCCTTTGTGTAACAGAAGCTACCACACAATTTATATGGTTAACTTTCGTTTCACAAAAGAATAAGATTAATATTTTGTTAAATTAAGCTCTAACTATGGATGTAGATTTTTGAAAACGACCCAGGCGCGACCTGTCACGTTTGCGTTGTATTGAACGGAAGGGTTGCGTAGATTTTGTCGCGTGACAAAGCTAAGGGCGCATTTGTGCTAGAGGTACATAACTGCAGTCGATGTTTCTTTACACGAATTCCCACGAGGAAGTTGAGAGAAGAATGGCAACGGGACGTAAAGCATACCAAGACGAGACAAGGCAGAAATAACGAAAGTTTTTTTTTACTGGCACGCCACGCCACGGCTTCGCCTGCGTTACTTCCGTTACTATCCCAGGGGAACTTTACCGGGATATAACGTATCCTATACTTGAATCCGGATCTACTTGCATGCCACATTTGGCTTACTTGCATGCCAAATTTCATAACAATCTATTCAGTTACATATATGAGAACACAGAAAATGGTCCAGACTGGGAATCGAACACGGTACCTCTGGATTTCCGCCCCAGCGTCGTGGCTGCTCCGGTGGTCGAAGTGGTAAAGACGCTGGGATGGAAATCCAGAAGTACCGGGTTCGATTCCCAGTCTGGACCATAGGTGAATACCATTTAATTTTTCTGTGTACTTTGATTTCTTGTATATATATATGTAACATAAAAATGTGATGTAATTACCCGCATTAAAACACTAATAAAGAACAATCATGTTTCTTTGATATATAATCTATTCAGTTGTTTCCACATTATTTAGTAACAAACATCTAAACATCCAAATAGGTATCTTCATAAACTTTCACATTTACAATATTAGCAGGATTTGTTTTTCCGTTTGTGAAGATCTGACGGCTTTAAAAAATGGTTCGGAACCCTCTACATGCAAGTTTAAGTAGCTTGGTCGGTTGCTTATTACACTCGCGAAATCTGCCAAGTACAAAGATTAGCCTTGTAAGCAAGTAACCCTTAGAAATAAATCATAGGGCACTGGAATGGAAGTGAAATATGAGGAAAGTGTATCAAATAGGTGAGCGGAGTAATCGGCACATGTGTCGCGTGGCAGATTATAGATATGCCAGCGTTATATTACAGCGCGTTCGCCGGACGAGGGTGTGCCGATAATGTTTCTATTGTTTTTTTTGACGCTGACTAACTTAACTCGGTATAGCTTTCCTGACCAAGTGGGGGGCTTCAAATCCTGCAAGCAGATTGGCTAGCCGCGGCCACTAGTGACTTTTCGCTGACTGCTCTGTACCGTACGGACCAGTGGGATTGGTCGAAGCGGTTCAACCTTTTCTTAAAGTGTTTCTTATTATCTATGTTGTACAACTAGTAGAGTAAAAATTGTGAGCGTTTGGACTAAGAGTAAAAACGGCGAGTAAGGGACGGTGTACCTAATTTAGTCGCAATGCCAGTTAAATCCGATATAAGCAATATTTTGGTCGAAGGAAACCATGTGTATTGGTGTTATTTATTTTGTAATCTAAATTGCTAACATGTCAGGCAAATACTTACCTGATAGGTACTTACGCTACCGTTGTGCAACTGCATCTGTGTGGCTTTGAGGGTGGGCCGTACTTACGAGTAGGTACTTTCATTGAATAATGTCATGAATTTCATGATGTTTGTTGAGCAATTTAAGACTGCGGGCTTTCTAATAATGGGTAAGTTCATCAAGTCAAATGCTTTATTTCGGACAGCAAAATATCCATAGAGTTAATATTTGACAATTAGAAATATCAAGAAGTAAATTTTCAATCATGCGATCAAACTTGGAAAACTGCGACCAAATTTTTCGGAATAAATTTGATTAAAAATAGCTCGGTATTTTGCCAGGTGTAAATACTTATGTACATTGTCAGGATTTTTTAACTGGACTAAGATTCGCAAAAATATACCTTGTTTTTGTAAGTTACTAGCAATTATCCGCGGCATCGCCTGTGTTAATCCCAAGAGAACTCTTAACCGGGATAAGGACTTAATCTACTTGTAAACCACATTTCATTTCAATCCATTTCATTCCGCGTTAGTAACAAATATCCAAACATCTTCAAAGACTTTAACATTTATGATATTAGAAGGAACGATAGGATTTTTGTGTGTACGTGTTTGTGTTCTAAAAAAAAAAATAAACAAACGTACACCAGTATCAGACGCACGGGGTGTACCCGAGTGTCGGCAGCTCCGCGGCGCGAATTCCCTCAAGTTATTATGGCCTACTGAACCGGGTAACGAAACCGTTTCCCCCGGGCCCGGGAATAACACCGCTTTGTCATAACTAGCGCGCTATCCGTCTTAAATAAGCCCTGAATATGGCTTTTGTAGCGACTAAGCAGCTTCTTAGGCGAAGAAGACCGACTTTAGTCGGCCGACTGGAAGGAGCAATCGGGCAGTTTAAATTGAAAGGCCCGTTTCACGAAGCTACAAGTTACAAATTACAAGCGGAAGTCTCTTTCTATCAAAAGGTATTGAAAAGAGACTTCCGCTTGTAATTTGTAACTTGTAGCTTCGTGAAACGGGCCCCTAGTCGTTTATTTAATAAGCGCTTATAAACTAAAAGTTTATCCGCGAATATTTGGATTGCCAGCTAGCTTAGGTAGCTACTCGTAAGTAAAACGAGAAACATGAAAAATCTTGTACTCTGCTTTTTGTTTCAAGCGATTTTTGTAGGCCTCCGGAGACTATTAAATGACGTTATTTTTAGTCGGTAGGTAAATTAAAAACATGCTTGACTGACACGATCAAAAATATACTAGGTACACAATTTATATGGATTTTGTTCAATTAAATTACTTTTAACTACAGACATCTTTTTTTGAAATTGACCCACCTGAGTCGACGAGTTTAGTGTGTTAAGATAATTAAAATTCCCTATTATTTTTTATCGTGTCAGTCAAGCATGTTTTTAATATTTTGAAAACGACCCAAGTACCTATTATAAAATGAGGAGATTTCAAATTATCGAAAATATTTAACATTTGTCATCCGCTCCGGCGCACCTCTACGAATGTCGAATAGATGTTACTGTTTCGGCAACTTAAGCAAATTAAACCAACTTTAATATTTACATCCCAGCGGTCCCCCTTAACCCTACGCGGGTATGATTAACCACCCCGAGGTGTCCGTATTCCCTCGACGTCGCATCGGGCTCGTTTAATTTTAGACTATTTGGGCATCTCAGGCAAAAGGTTCGACATCGAGGGTGATGAAGACGATTTTTGTCTGAATTTTCATACCAGCAATCTGTGACTCATTATTGACAATCGGAATCTAGTATATATCCTGCTTTATAGCTTGAGGCATAATTTATTTAGCTTTTCTCTGGCAATCGTACGCACTATCTCACGTAGTCGAAGTGGGACTTAGTAGGAGCTAATAGAAAGGGATAAAAAAATCGACAGAAACTTATTTAGTTTCACCTGGACCCGGTGTCTGCGTGTCTGTAATGAAATCTTGAAAGTTAAATTTGAACCCCTTCACGGTTTTCGATTGAGCTGAAATTTTGTACGGATATGTGAATGAGACGACAATGCAATATAATTATGACATAAAGCTGATCTGATGATGGAGCCAGGTGGAAGCCATAGGATCATCTAAATTACACAAGAACAATTCATCGTGTTTGGGCTCATTTGATTAGCTTTCACGTGCAGCTAGCGATTATATAATAACTAAATATTTTTACTAAAAAAAACCCGACCGCGGTGCACTTTAAAAGTGGATAAAATCCGCCACTTTGTTTATTTTAACGAACTTCATACCCAGTGACACTCGTGGTCTCAAGACGAATCTAACGATGTATCATTTATCAAAATCGGTTGTGCCGTTGACTAGTTACGACCGAACATAGGAACGGACATACATACATACATACAGGTCAAACACATAACCTTCCTTTGGGCTTCGCCGCAGTCGGGTAAAAAAAGTACAGTCAGCAATAAAAACTTGTCTCAAAAAAACGTTTTTTGACAGAAAATTATTACTTATTTACAAAGTTCCATAGTATTTTTTCCTTTTGCCATCCTATAAAATGGGCCTAATATCTTATCTTTAATATTATCGTGAACAGACAGAAAGACGCCACTGGGGACCTTACAACATAATATGTAGAGATTGCTATTGTCACCACAATGTCGTGCGTAATTCGAGGACATGTGCTCGGGATAAAATGTCCCTCGGCCGCATTAATCGTATGTACATAATGAAATGAGTTCAATATGCGTCCTCGGTCCCGAGAGGCCGGGCGCGGAGCGCCATCCGAGGTCTACGGCGATGCGGCAAATGTACCTACGCTTGCTTGGGTATAAAATAAAAACAATGATTTCAAAAGTAAGGATAGGGCGATCCGTACAGTTCGGGTGGGTCGATTTTCGGCCGCAACATTTGTGGGTGTATTTTCAAAAACGTAATTTCGCTGCCATGACATAATGGCGAATACTGAGAAGATTCTGCCTTATTAGAATTGGACTTTTGGTTACAATGTAGAATCAGTCAAGTTCTAACAAGTAACCGACGAATGCTAGTCCAGTGACGAGGACTCTTTTAAATATTGGTAGCGAGAGAAATTACGCCAGCGAAAATACACCCTTGTATGCCAAACTAAATGTATGGCATACAAATGTCGCAGACGAAAATCCACCTGGGTCTATATTCCACGTAACAGTAAATGGAGCCTTTTACCACGCAATTAGGTATTTTTATAACGTCCGGCTGCGCTGTGCGCTGCGCGTCCCACTGCCGCGTTGGTCCTAAAACTGATTTTAGGATCAACGCGTTGGAACCGTCTGCGCGCTCGTTAGCCTTGTCCTTTATATACTTCAATGAATAAAAATAATATATTTACACTTCTATCAATGTTCTTATTATAATAAAGAAACCAGCCAAGTGCGAGTCGGATTAGCACATAAAGGGTTCCGTACCGTCAAGCAAAAAAAAACGCCAAGGACACTTTTCTTGTATGGGGACCCCCTATCATTTTTTTTTTCATTTTATTATTTTTTGTTATAGTGTCAACAGAAAAACACATTCTATGAAAATTCCAAGTATCTAACTAGTAATGGTACTACCAAGGACCATTAAAACAAGAGGACTGTCATTCTCCATACAAAAAGCTGTTCCCCGATATTTCAACGCCGTGTATGTATAAGCTTGGTATAAGAATTATATTATTTACAATTATTCTACTTTGCAAGCGTGACACAGTATTTAAATGTGAGAATTTATTGATTATAAGCTGTTTACGAACTAGTTGTTACTGTAGGTACTATGTTTCTTTGTTCAATTATAACATCGTTAAATGTTTAGTTTTTTAGCGCCATCTAGTTTTTGCCTGGATATCCCCTTGCGGGGGTACGATCCAAAGTATGGAGAATGACAGTCCTCTTGTTTTAATCGTCCTTGGTACTACGTACAGAAGTTTATTTTTCTAAGAAAACTAACGTTCGGGTCCAACCACCGGACGGCATACACCGGATCCGACTTTCTCTACCGTATAAGGCGGATCTCACACTGCAGCGCGAATCGCGGCAACACGCGACTAAGCGATTTTCAACTTTGTATGTAGAATCATCGATTTGTATAGAAAAATCGCGGGGTGGCGCACACTGGCCCGTAAATTGCGGCGACTCGCAACTAGGTACTATGCGCAGATACACGGAAAAAATCGCGGCGACGGGCGATTTCAGTGTGTTCTTCGCCTAACGCGTGATCTTTCTGGTCGCCGGCTAAGCTCCTCTGGAGACACAAGCGTGAAATCTACTACACCTCTATTTTTGCGTCGGACGTTAAAAAAGAGTTGTTGACTTGTGGTTTTGTAATTGAGTCGAGACCGCAAGATAGAGTTCGAACCTCGACGGTCGCTATGTAGCAATGGGCTTGTTATTCACGTATTGAGTTGGTATGGTACTGCTGTGCTGTGACAGACATCTCATAAACAGAATACCTCCTTGCTTTGAAACGTAGAAACGCTATCATGCGCTGAAAGAAATCGTTGTGAAACTTCATTCACGACTATATTCTATTAAAAATCGGCTTAAAAGACAGCTAGGTACCTCATCGTCGCATTCATCAATCCTCATCCATTTCCCTCGGGCCGCCGCCCTCGTGTTTGAGCACCAGTGTCCTTGTTTACTGATCATTTATTTTTTAACCTGTTTGATTAGATGGGATCGTGCAGTAGTGATTAATTGCTGTTGGTAGCAGTGATTTCAGTTTTCCGTATGTGATTTAGGTACTAACATTTGTAGGTCTATTACGGCCTATTTTTGATCGACATTTTCCGGGCTCGATAATTTGGCATTAACTATACTACATATTTATAACGTACATTTTATATTACATATTTATAACGTATCGTGATTATGTATAAAATCTTAGTCTCATCATCAGATCATGTAGAACTTTCTTATGGAATTGCGGGTAAGTTAACCGTCTCGTCCGAGCCCAAAATTAGGTTTTAGCCAAGCCGCAAATCAAAGCCTATAAATAGTTATAGTCACACTGTACCTAGGCATAGTTCAGTGACAGTCATATTTTTATTTATTTAATATTTCATATTATATTTTACATACGTTTTCGGTACAATAATTTCAGGTCTATTTGTAGCAAAAGAGCAAATATTTATGAGTTCTTTTGTGGAAGTGTTAATTTCTTTTATTTTAATTTAAAGTACCTTGCGTGGTAGCGTGTGACAATTAATAAAATGTCGGATTAACCCTGACCTGCGCACTACAAAAGTGTCACTTCAAACTTCAACTTAAAAAAACGCCCGTGGGATATGCAAATAGGGGCTAGTATTTCGCATTATAATTTAAATCCAACCTAACTTAGCGAATTTCCTCCCCCAAGCCCCACACAATTGACGTTTCGCCCGCTACCCAGCGCTTTGTGCTTGCGATGTGAATGCACGGCCTAATCTCGATCACGTGTCTGCCACACGCCCGTCTCCTGCACACTACGTGTACCCTCAGCTTTATAAAATATTTTCTGAACGCTTTTCTACATTTGGAACGCGACCTTAAAACCTCTATGCAAACGCCAAAATGCAACTGCCAAGTTTTGGCGGTAAATTCGTTTACAAAATGGCAGCTGGTAAAAAAGCGTGTCCTTTATCTTAACTGATTGGATAATCTGTGTTCAAACGTTATAGTATATGGTATCGGAAACAGAAATATAAGCCCCGACGTCCTGATTAAGTCTTCTGGTGCGGGGTGTGGCGTGGAAGGAAATTATAGTGATTTTTTGACAGTATCGAGTTTCTTTTGTTCAGCTAAATTTTTGGTGGATTTGGCCAAAAATTTCCGATCTAATTATTAGCTTTAGTGCAGTTTCGTGGGGTGCATTGTGATTACAATGAAGTGGGATTCTGCGTGACAGATTTACAAGCTATTTTCGGATTATAACTGATTACTTATGGTATAAATAGGTACAAAACAATTTTATTCGTTTATATAACCCTATGTAAATCTTATGGAACTGGAGATAAAATCTTTTGAAGAGTTGCTTTCATTCTTATATGTCTCATGTTTTCACCGTCTAGAAAACAACACAGAAAATAGGCATATTTGGGTCAATTGCAGAAAAAAATTACCTTTTACTTTTTTGTCTGATCATGGTGGTGAGATTTTTTTTCTCCCGTTCGTTACGATTTACCCCTATAGTTAGTAACGGAGAAATTCAAAATTTGTATGGAAAAGTTGGGCCATTTTGGACCACTTTTTTATTTCATAAATGAAAAGTGCTCATGATTCTGAGTAACATGGTATAAAACAGGTGTGTCTTATACCATTTTACTGATCAGACAGATTTTAACGATCAGACAAGAAAAAGTAAAAGGTACATTTTTTGTGCAATTGACCCATTTATAATTTTATTTTGCCTGTGCCATCACGTAACAGAAGCCAATTTATATTAAAAAGAAAGCTTTGATAAAAAACCCGTAGCGCCCAAGTTGCGCCTAAAATTTTCCTCCGTTGACCCTGAACGTCGTTAAAGTTGCAAACGTTAAACAGTTTGGCCCACGCATTTAGATGAGCTATTTCTCGGCTCACTTCCTAATCGCCCGTATTCGATAATGACCCTTACCGTCTCGTTAATAAGGGTATCTAGATTGTCGCGATATAGGTGCGGAGGGTGTGCCCGATCATGTATTCATAGGAAACGATTACCGGGAGACATGGATTCTAGAAAGTTGGTTGTTTTTGGCGACGTGAAATTGTTTTTAAGTAAGTGAAGTTTATTGTTTATTGCGCATTTTATCTCAGTACGCCACCTTCAAAATACGAGTAGGTACCTTTATCTAATTGTTGACCGCTTTTGTGTAGTAGGTAGTGGTAGCGGCCCGAATTTTGCTCAAGATATCTTAACCTTTTTCGCCTGTTGTGTGTGTAAAATAAAATATGCAAAGTTAGTTCAAGATCCTTGCACATAAGCCTATTGATACCTAGATAATAGAGGACACTTGGCAAAAGGTATGAGATTGTTTATAGAGTTATGTGAATTTGTTAGACAATTTTTCATGAACCACTATACAAATACTATTGCCAATTAATTTGGACTTAGACAAATTGTCAAAGTAGCGGCGGCGTGTCCGAAACAACAGCAAATCGCAAACGCACTTGCCGAAAATTTTATTACGGTAATCTAAATATGATTGCGGAGGGTCTAAACGCAGGGGTGCATTTTTGCAGTCCTGTATTTACCAAGGCTATTTCTGGACAGTTTATTAGGTATATTTATTTTGTTGATGGCAGTTTATTGATCCAATTGCATCAAATATTGAAAAACGCTGCAAGAAATTTCCCAGTTAGCTTAACTGGGAAATTTCTTGCGGCGTTTGTTCTCTTCAGATGCCATATTTTCTAAATCAGTAGTAAATTCTGTCTTGTTAAACTGCTTGTGCGGCCGGCCTATTTGCAGAACTTTTGAATTTGGTTTTTAAGTGCCCATTTTAGTTTATAGTAGAGCTCATTCTTCATATTTTCCGTCGCGAGTTTAGTATGAAAGTATAGGTATATAATTATTATATAAGGAACAAGATTAAAAGGCAGCAAACAGGGGCTTGGTTCCGCATCTGCATATTTGTCGTGGATTGGATAATAAATATTCCATGATGCTTCGTCAATATTAGCTGATTTCTTTGAATGGAGGGTAAATATAATGTTACGTTAGAAGAGGAATTTGGATGTAATCGATTATCGATTAGCTTGTAGTACCAGTACTTACTGAGTTTGAGTTAAGTGCCTTATTATACGACGTTACAGGTATGGATACAAAATGTAGGGTACCAAATTTTTTTATGAATAAGGGCCTTATCACGCTAGAGATTTGTGACCGAGTTGCGAGCGTGGTTTCATACAAAACTTGTCACGGCGAGCTCGCGGCAAGTTCGCCGCGATCGAAATCTGTATGAAAACACGCTCGCAACTCGTGCGCAAAACGCCAGTGTGATAAGGTTAGGGCGGTTGCGCTACTGATAAAGACTGTCACATTTTTAGTAAAAACACACTGAGGTGATTCTGTAATATAAAATTTCATAGACATTAAAGAAATAAAGATGTTCACTAGTTCAGGCTCTTCGTTCGTCCTCATTTTACAATTGGATCCAATCCTAGATCACACGTATGCAGTGAGGGTGATAAATATGGACAATTTACATTGTAAGAAGAGACCAAACGGTCGGGGACACACTCGATATTGGAGGGTGTTATAAAATTATAGAACACATGAGTTCGAGTGCTCTTGACAGTATTTGGCCCCCGAGCGGTCGGCTGGTCGGAAGGGGCCGACTTTTAACTAAATGTTGGCCCTATTTTGTAATTTGTTAGCTAAAATATGATTATTTTTCTACTACTGAAAATACGCTCAGCTAATAAAAAATGTCGTTTAAGGTCGAAGGTACCAGGCCACGAGGAAGATCGCCTATGAGGTGGCCTGACCAGTTAAAAGCGGCAGTAAATGGCTCATCATCACTACATGAATGTACGAGGAAGGCGGCCATCAAGAGAAGAGCGGCGGCGTGTTGTGAAGCTTGCCACCAACGCCTGAAGTGATGACCACGACCACTCTGTCAAGAGTGATACCGACAAGGAAGAAGACTAAAAAATGTCGTTCCATAGTTTAAGATGTCTGTATTTGTCGTATGCATTTACTACTCATTGACATTATTCAACTTAAAGCCCTGGTGTATTGTGTTAGTCACTTTTTATCTTACAGAACATGATAGCTAAGTGCTCTCTACCTAATGGGAATGAACGGAAATCGAGATTTTATTGTATTATTAGCATTCGAGCAATTAGATAAATATTCAATCATATAATCATTATTTATAAAAAAGAATACATTTTATAAGATTCTCAAGCTTTTAATTTTTTTAAGAACATCCTCCAAAGTTTAATATTTATAACATAATAATATATTTTAAAATCTAATGGAAATGGAGAATTTGTATATTTTTCTTGTATTTTAGTTTGTTGTTCCATCATACCTATTTTCAAATTAAAGCCAAATACGAGGAGGTAGAGTCGTCAGTTATTAAAACCGTTTTGGAAGGGGTTCCAAAATGTGTGCAACTTTTTATTTTTATAACGAACTCAAGCCCAGCATGACAGCATATTGGTGCCAGCGTGAGGCTCTCGACGTGCCGGCCCAGCTGTTGCAAAATGTTCGAGTTTTGAGAGCTCTTAAAGTATAATCATATTTTATCAATGACACACTATGATTATACTTGAAGAGCTCAGATTGCTCGATTAGAAAATATGGGGTTAAATCATGAGAACAAAGATAGAAGTTGGACACTAGATAGCTGAGTGACTGCCATGTGGCCCGTTTGTCTAAACTATATGTATGGAATATGCATGAATGGATAGGGAATATGCATGAATTTTTTTTAACTGATTTCTTAACAAAATATGAAAATACCGTAAAAAATATGAAATACAGTCAAAATAAAATTGAAATCGACCGAGAAATGCGGAAGATAATTATAAACATTTTAAGGCACTAATCAGACAGCGATTAGAGAGAGAGATCCGATATGGACTATGACGTCATAGTACACGGCCGCCATACAATGTCCATACTATATTCTGTTTTGCGAAAAAGAGATAGAGATAAATCTTTGTCGTGTTATATCTTGGTTATTTTTATAGTTATTCGAAAAATATTTTTTCCTACTGTTTTTTAAATGAATGAGCTTTTATTAAAGTAAATAAAAAATATCATGCATATTCCCTATTATGCTAGCCCAAAGTAGGAGTGGCTCCACTCCGCGATTTCGCCGCGCGGCTACAAGTACAAAATTTTGCCCTTCCGGAGGGGCTTAGCCAGCGACCAGATAGAGCACGCGTTATGCGACAGAGAGAGACGATCGAATTCGGTGCGTTTCGTCCGGTGGTCGGAGCCGAACGTCAGCTTTGTTAGAAAGAGAAACTTCTGTACGAAGTACGAGTACTATTACTTGTTCTTTGCCTAAAGTAGCAACATTGGTCAAAAAAACAAGTGGTGGTGGTGCTCTTACATAAGTATTAAAAAACGTTACTGATTAATGGGTCCATTAGAATATTAATAACCGCAACTTATTAATTCTAAAAAGCTATCAGACCTTGGTGAGTTCCACCAGCTTGCCAATTAGGCATTTGAGCATGTTATTTTACAGATATAAATAAAACAAATTACGGCAAATTTGCTACGATGCCTTATATATCATCATCGTTGAGGTCACTAGTAGCTACTATAACTTCGACGTAACCCCATCATCAAATTCGCACCGCCAGGTCGGCCGCGTACCAAATTTTTAATATGATTAACCTACCATTTTAATAATGACACACTAGCGTAGCTAATCTGGCCGCATAGTCATTAAACTCGCCCACTATTACGGATTATCGTTTGTCATATCATTATGTTGGCAACAGTGGAGTGCCCTAATTATTGTACAAAACATGGCCCTTGAGCAAAGGGCGCGGTGCGCATTCTACGCCTAGTTAGAAACAGGCGGCGCAAAGAGTAATGCAGGAGATTGATCAAACTATATGAATTATCTACAAGGCTACTCGTACAGACCTATGGTAAAGTCGCCGTCAATAGAATTTGCTAACTATGTAAACAAAAGGCGTAACTTTGTTTTGTCACTGTTTCTCCTTGACTTTTCACACCACCTCATCAAACACCACTGAACCCATACACAATTTAAACGGTCGTTGCCGTAAAATTCATTATAGGAGATTTTAACGCCAAAATCGGATCACGTTTGCCTGAAGATAGCGCCGCTATGGGCTTGTGGGGTTACGGCATAAGAAACAATAGAGGAAATACTCTACTCGATTTCTGTCTAGAAAATGAGCTCTATGTCATGAATACTCATTTCAAGAAAAAACCCAAACTTAGATGGACTTGGATGTCACCAGATGGGAAAACGTTCAATGAAATAGATTTCATACTGGCCAAGAGACAAGAAACTAAAAATATAGAGAACGTAGAGGTCATAAATACATCTCATCCCACAGACCACCGAATGGTGAGGGCGACGTATTCGATATCCTACATAAATAAGAAATGCAGACTACAATTTAAAGGGAAAACGACAGAATTTAACCCTATAGAGAAAGAGTCGTTAAAAAATATTTTTCAAAATTCTACAGAATCATTACAATATACAAATATCCAGGAGTACTACACTAACATAAAAGAAAAAATTAAAGCCTGCCCTTTACAGCTACCTACAAAACAAAAAACAAAACAAAACCCTGCAATAATAACGGAAAATATTAAAAAGTTAATAAACAAGAGAACGTCGCTGAAGAATAAGGTACACAAAACCGCTCTAGAAAAAAGGAGACTAAAACAAACATACTCTAAAATTCGCCAGAAACTGAAACGAAACAAACTTAGCAACAAACTAAAAATTATGGAAGAGGAACTGTTAAGAAAAGGATCCGCTAAAAGGGGTAACAAACGTAATATTGACCACAAGGCTTGGATACCCTATCTAAAAGATAACACTGGGCAATCACACACAAACAGACGAAGTATAATCAAAATGGCCACATTATTCTATAAAAATCTCTATAACTCCAAAAGAAATGACTCCTACTCAATAAACAACCAGATACCAAACGATGTAGCGCCTCTACTGCAAAGCGAAGTCTCTCACGCCATCAACCAACTGAAAACATTAAAAAGCCCGGGAGAAGACGGAATAACGAACGACATCATCAAAGCGATCTGCGAGCCACTGACACCTCTCCTCACACAACTGTTCAACGAAATCATAAAGGAAGAAAAAATCCCCGAAGACTGGGAAACATCGATCATAACCCTTATATATAAAAAAGGCGACCCGTCCAAAATAAATAACTATCGTCCAATAAGCCTGCTACAATCAACATATAAACTGTTCACAAGCATACTTCTAAACAGAATCAGACACACACTCGAATACCAACAACCGATAGAGCAAGCCGGCTTTAGACGAAACTACTCCACCATCGATCACATTTTCACTCTACATCAGATCTTAGAAAAATACAAAGAATATGGTAAGCAGCTCTACATCGCTTTCGTAGATTACACGAAAGCTTTTGATAGTATATCACATGGCAAGCTATGGCTAGCACTAGAAGAGCAAGGGGTCGAAACCAAGTATATAAATGTACTAAGAGAATTATATAGCAAAGGAAAGTCCCTAGTTAGACTAGAAAAGAAAGGCGACCATTTCGATATCAAGCGCGGAGTTCGACAAGGCGATCCAATCTCACCGAACCTATTCACGGCCCTGCTCGAACATATATTCCGCAAGCTGGACTGGACAAACTATGGGATAAACGTAAATGGAGAGCGCCTGAATCACCTACGCTTCGCAGACGACATCGTTTTAATAACAAACAACTCCGAAGAACTCAAAGACATGCTGAATTCCCTACACCAAGAAAGCAAAGAATGTGGTTTAGAGATGAACCCCGAAAAGACATGCATTATGACTAATAGTGACTCTATACCTATAGAGATCCAAGGCAAGAATATCGAGTATGTCAACGAATACATATACCTAGGGCAAAACATCTCTTTTATAGAACGATTCCCAATAACGCAAGTCGAAAGGCGAATTAAGAAAGCATGGAGCGCCTACTGGTCGTACAAACATGTCTTTAAGTCCAAAATCAACATAAAACTTAAAAAGAAACTAATGGACTCTGTTGTAACACCAACTCTATTATATGGATGTCAAACATGGCCACTAACCAAAGAAATCATAAGCAAAATCCAAGTCTTCCAGAGATCAGCCGAAAGAAGCATGCTCGGGCTGAAATTACGAGACAAGGTACGCAATGCAGACATCCGCCAAAAAACAAAAGTAATAGATGCCGCTGAAATGGCTTGTCGCCTAAAATGGCGATGGGCCGGACACACAGCGAGGACCACAGACGGACGATGGAGCGAAAAGATACTACACTGGTATCCGCGGGGATCCGCGCGACCGCGAGGCCGTCCGCGCCGCCGCTGGCGGGATGACATAGTCGCCACTGCCGGCATCACCTGGACGAGAGTCGCCGCCGATCGACAACAATGGCATAGAATGGAGGAGGCCTATGTCCAAAAATGGACAGCCCAATAGATTAACGCAAAACTGAAAAATCGCAAATGTGTAGAATTCAATAAGTAGCATGGAAATATTTTTAAATCTATCTCAATATAATAATATAAACAATTAAAAATTTAATAGATTACATATAATAACATTATAGATATAAATAAATCAAATATTATGATAAATGTAATCCAAAAACTACCTAAATAAATGACATCTATAAATATCCAATACAATTGCAATTGAAATAAATTACTAAATTATTTTAATATATTGTGTAGATTAAATAGGCATGAATATTTAACTTTAATTAATGAATGCTATGTAATTAAATTAAAAATATAGTTACACTATTTTTCCTAGTGAAAAATTTTAGTAACGGTGTGTAAATCAATATATATATATAATTAAATTTTAAGTAAAGTAAGCATAATAATATAATGCATGATGAATGTAAATTAATTTTAAGAATCTGTTGGAAATAAAAGGCTATTATTATTATTATTATTATTGCCGTAAAATACAAAACCATACAATAAATAATTGAATCTTGGATATTTCATTAAAAGTTTAAAATTTAATTATACATAGGTTATTATGACATAATGGAATGACATTTTTGTTTCTTTTAAATTCTACAATTGTCTATGATGATAGCGTTGTGACTAAAGTTGGTGATATTGTAAAGCTGCTACACACTACGTAACTTACGCTTTGTACCTAAGAAAATAACATGAAATATTTAGACCGCATCATCGATAGAGCTACGGATGAAATAACGGCACCTTTTGTGATAAATACTGGTGGATACGTAATCTTCAAGTAACGATTCGTCTTCTGATTAAGCAAATTTAAAATACCTGTTTCTTGCGTTCGATATTTTAATAGTCCATATGTTTTGACAGAAAAGAGTAAAGTAAGAGTCTTCCCTATCACTAGTAAATTCATCTTTCAGAGACAATTTCAATATGTCGGTTTATTTACAAAGTTAGCAAATTCTATTGACGGCGACTTTAATATGGGCCGCTATGTGATATGAAGCGAAGAAAGTTATGGAAGAAAAGTCCTAGACTATATATTATGAGCGTCGAGAGTTTATAGAAGCGGGATCAAGAAATGCTATAGGTTGCGGAAGACTATTAGAATAGAAATGAGATAGTAAATGGATGTTGTAATTGTAAGTAAACGATAGTTAAGAGATGATAGAGGCAAGTGGGAAAAAATGTCGGCATAAAATAACTACTAAATTAGAAAACTTTTAACCTTGGAAACTTTGGATTGGTCTAGCATAACCGGCCACGACTTCGTTTCTCGCGCGACAGAGTCACCTGTCACAATCACATTATATTGAGAGGAAAGAGATAAGTAACCTTTGTCGCACGACAAAGAGTCGCGTGTCACAGTTGTGCTTGCGGTACCTACATATTTATGCCAAACATATACGTAGTTAAGAACCAGCGCAAGGAAACCAGCTATCTACATCCACAGACATATATAGCTGAAACAGACAGTAGTTTTGTCTGGCTGGTTAATTATGGCGCAGGCTAAAGAATCCTCCCTGAGACGGCACTGTGTACCTACAAAACACTGTGTTCATGAATTTCTACTCTATAAATGAATCGTGTACAAAACAAATCGGCAACAAGGGGAGGCGTGGTGGCGTCCCGCGGCGCGCGTCTGTCGACGTGTTGCCAGCAGAAAAAATACAATTCCGTGCCATTGTGCTGGCAACCCCGATGACAGGTCGCAACAGGACACATGTTTGAGGCATTTTGGGGCAATTCCTTCGCCTAATGGGTGTGTTTTAATGTTCTCTATGAATTTATGGCTGGGGTCGCGTACCCTCGGTCTTTGTTTAATATGGACGAACTAGATATTTCGGTTTTCGACAACTAATTTATTTCACCTTTTATATCCTATTCTATTTTTCTCTTTATGGACTCTCACAATCCTATTCTACGTACGTACCATCCTACTAATATTACCTATAAATGTGAAAATTGTGAAGATGTTTGAATGTTTATCGTTACTAAATAGGTACTTACCTATGGTAATAATTGTATGGGTTGCGATTAATTGAAGCATAGGATAATGTAGGTACCTATATCCCAGTAAATAGAGTGCGTCTAAGAGAAGATTTGCAGTGGAACGATTGTCGATTTGGCAATACCACAATTTACGTCACATTTTTATAGAAATTTGGCTTTTAAATGGAGGTTATCGTAGACGCTCTCTAGTTTCCTTGGGATAGTATTTCACGGGAGTAACTCACGCGAAAGTGCAGGTAGAAGCTAGGTCTAGGATGAAATGTAAGACGATCAAAATAATGTTTGATAAGTATTTCGTGCATTTCATGAATGCACAACAATTACATAATTACATTTATTGGTCCCACCTGACAAAGCCTGCGTTGCGGATTAAATACAATACAATCATACTTTATTGCACACCAAAAGATAAATTACAATGCAAACTTATACAAAACATTGGTAAACAATAGGCGGTCTTATCGCTAAAGAGCGATCTCTTCCAGACAACCTTATGAGGTGATCTTTAATTTTTTTTTTCAATTTAAATGAGTGATTTGATTATTTGTTGGTTTGTCTATGTTGTTCCTTGTTTGTTGTAGTTGTTCCTTGAAATTATAGTTATTCTTTCTCATTTGCTCAAAGGTTAGCTGGAAGAGATTCCTTACAGGGATAAGTTCGCTTTTGAAAGAAATAAAGAAAAACGTTTATTCAGTAACGCACACAAAACAGGACTTGGGGCAGATACACAGAACATACAGATCAGATCACATGACATAAATGCTTTGTAGATAACCATTGATCTTTGTATTGTTTCTGTATAATTGTATGTGCAATAAAGTGGTTATATACATATATACACAATTGCACGTGTCAACTTTTCCTTGCGAGTTTTCAAAATGCAACATCTACATTCTACATCGTACCCATGTCACTCAAAATCTCAGTTCATACGGCGAACAGTTAACAAATTAATACCAACCTTAACAAAAATGAAAGACGAAACGTGATTAACTGCAAACATACAAAACGCGACGTGAACCGTCTTCAGAGGCATTGGTGCTCAAAATTTCCGCATCACCTAACGGTCGAGAAAACAACTTTTAATTCCAAAACCCATCGCCCTTTCCCGCCGGGGTCAGAAAAAAAACACGTTAGACAGCTATAGCCAGACAAACTTACAAATACGGGTGATCAAATTTAGAACTAACGCTGTCACATAGTAACCTAACGTTTAACGATAGATCGACGCGATGCTTCGAATGGTAAAGATAAGTTTGCGTCCGTATATGAATGAAGGATCATCTAGCACCATCAATCAATCTTTGATTATTTCTAGTCTGCATGATTGACACGAAGACAGAGCCATACAAATGAGCTGGAAAAGATTATAATATATTACTAACAAACCATCGAGCTACCTTTTTTACCCCGCTCTGACAAAGCGTGACGATAATTATAGGTGCTTGACAGGTTATTTTTAAAATGATCTTCGGATATTTGAGATGAACTGGTCGTATAATTACTGTGTCATTGAGTGAGCTTTAGCAATGTTCTCAGGTCACACAGGTGTAAAAGGTCGCAATGTCCCACGCAAAACGCAGAATAATGTCACTTTCTGAATACGCATAAGGTGTTGTTGTTACAAGATTGGATTGTGAAATAAGAGCTAAATTCTGCAGACGCGGTGGTTTTGTTTCTAAGGTTCTGGTCAACAATTCTCAACTTTGACATTAACTTGTTCACTATATTATATACCTACTTTAAAATGTTCCTCCAGTAAATAACTTTTCCTCTTGATCTGCTGTCATCCATTCCCATAGAACGTTCTCCACTTAACTAATCGTTATGGTCGAATTGTATTTATCAAAATATCAATATAAATTGATGTATACTTCTATTAAGTGACCAGCACGCTGAAAATCAGCGTCGCAAAGAGTAAAGTAATATACCTCGCGGCAACAAGCTGAGTGGCAGCCTTTTTAGAGTTCTTATGTGTAATTTCTTGATTACTTATTCTTCAAATTGTGTGCTAACAAACGTATTTCATTCAATCTCATCAGTCCAATTTCGAAAGGCACTTTTTTACGATGTATGCACTTTCTAAGTAAAATTCAAGCCCTATGTAGTTTAACTAGCACTATAAACAATTGCACTATCTCCGTAATTGATTCCTACATATCCACCTTATCTTAACTTACGCACTTCTCAACGCATCCCCAACTTAATGCCGTTATAAAACTACCCTCGCTGGCTTATCAGCGTGCGTTCCCCCCCTCTCCGCTATCGCTGCTGCCAGAAATGTAACAATACCCCCCTTATCTCTGCGGCCAATCGCGAGGGGGCATTTGAAAGAGGATTTGAGGTGCGAAATTTTAAATTTCGAAGCGTTTGTAAACGAGGGTTGGTGGTTACATTTCGCCACTCATTCGGAAATTTGTGTCTGATGTTGTTTAAAAAATATCAATCAAGTGAAGAAAATAAGGTAAGTAGGTGCTTTAGAAAACTTATTTCCCCTAAACGTTCTGAAGTGGCTAAATAAGTAGTGACGAAAGATGAATACCTCATTGTTGACATACCATTGCCATTGCAAGAGCAAATTTAGGGTATCAGAGTTATGAACATTCTTGAACATTTGTCAACAAATATTTCGAGTCGTTTTTAAACAAACAAATAACAACAACAAACCATGTTTGCCAAACATAAAGTCTATATAAACGTAACATCTCTTGTGACAAGTATATAGGTACCAGTGGCGTGGCGTCCAAAGAACTCGATTCCTACCGGCTTGCCTAATATCAGGCATTTGACCACTTTATTCTACACTTTCTACAGTTCTTAAGGAAAATGTACGCCAAACCTGCCCCGGCTTGCATCTTTTACGCCACGCCACTGATATGTACTATTTGTTTCCATAATTTGACAAGTCTAATTTATTTATTTTTAAACTTTATAAAAGTAATGTTTTCGAAAATGAAGGTATACATACATATTTAATTTACATACATATTACTACCATACCATACTATAATTTCCCGATTATTTTGTATCCAAATCACATTATACTTCTATTACCCCGTAATTTTCCACCATAACCGTTTCCAATACAATTCCGATAAATAGATCATAATAAAGTACGTTCATAGGACGCCATACGGCGTCTTCCGACTGAGCACACCCTGGAGGGCGCTATACTTGTTACATTACATATATAGCCTTTAATTCTGTAGAAATAAAGGCTATTTTTGAGTCTTGCATGTTGATGAGTACAACTGTACGCGAACATTGCGAACAACTGTTGCGATACTGATATGTTTTACTTGGAGGATTAGCAACTGGTGGAAAGTTTATGGTGAAGCGTAATTTATCTGTGGGGTCTCAAGTGGTCTTGAATTAAACATGTTAACATGTGTGGTCCGTTTTTGTATTGCTAAGTGGAAGTTGGTTATTGTAGAATTGATCGAAAATTGAAACGTATTTGAGATAAGTGCACTAAAATGCTTTCCCGCGTACATACAAGTAAACAGAGTTTTTTTTAGTAATAGCTTTATTGTAAATGTGTAGTCTATAGTTACTAATGGGCTTTCACGATACAAGATCTTATTGCTCACCAAAATATTACAAAGATTCTTAAAAAAAACAAGATCATGAAATAATTACGGTAGACAACAGGTGGTCTTATCGCTAAAGAAGCCATCTCTTCCAGACAACCTTTTGGTAGCAGAGATAACGCATGATACAATTGAAAAGTAGGAGTAGATAAATACTAAAGGAAGGAGATTAAATAAGCGAAAATTACTAGTAAGTAGTACTTAATAATAAAAACTATACAGGGTGATTGATAATTCGACCTATACTTTGAAAGGGGTTATACTAGAGCTCATTTGCAATAAATTTAGCTCAGTAAACTAGGGGTCTAAATTTGATGGTTATCAAGTTATTTGAGTTTTACGTTTTTTTAGAAAAAGCCCGCCTTTCGGACAAAAAATGATAATTATGAAAAAAGTACTTCCATTTGGCTGGTATAAACTTTGTTTTCTAAAAGCCAATGAACCAATGACTACTTCAAATAAAAATTTGTGTCAACATTTCAGAATTATCTTAGAAATAAACGGTCATGAAAACCAAAGTCATAATTTTTTTTTTCGATTTTGTTACAACTGATGAGAATTACTTAAAAAAAATGTACGGCACTTGATGTAAAAACTACAGAAATAAGTTCCTCAATTAATAAGCTTTCCAAAAAAGTACAAATGTTGTCAACTTTTTCAAAAATCTTGAAAATAATAATAATAATTCCAGAGCAGGTAGCGGTTTTGCAAAAGGCGTACCTGGCCCGGAGCCGCGTTGTTTGTGTCACCTTTATTTTTCTGAGGGCTTCAATTGACCTGCCTCGGTATCTTATCTTACCTTATTAGGGGTGAGATCAGGGTAGATTGCGTTCAGGCATGTTCGTGACTAACCGAGGTTTAATTATCTTCATTCAGTAAGTGATCAATTATCTGCCTTCGACCTTCTTTCCAATTCAGACGTATCGTTGTTAACTTATTTATTTTACAAATGAAATGAATTATTGTTTATCAAAACAAAGAATAATAGCATGAACCTCGTATAATCCAACGAACTAACCGTGGCTAAATTATCTTCATTCAATAAGTAATCAATCAATTACTGTCAACCGTCTTTCCAATTGGACGTATCGTTGTTAACTAATTATTTTACAAATCATTAACTAACTAACCGAGGCTTAATTATTTTTTTCAGTAATGAGGTGACCAATTAGTTAATTACTGAAAGTAATAATGATACCTAATGACTGACAGAAATAAGCATACCGGACCTGAAGCCAGTCTGCTTACTTAGTGTTTCTTCATGCAGAAAGCACGATATTAATTTATTTACATCAAATGCTTGTTGGTAGGAATAAGATTGCAAAAGCAGTAAAATAACCAGTTTCTAAATAAAATTTTATAATTATTACTAAACACAAAAAGAAGCACGCAGGGTAATGTTTCGCCATACGATAAATAAATAATTAAAATAAATTACAATTACAACTACAAATCTTGTTCGAATTGCCTGCCTCGGTTGCGAATGCAAGCACGAAGTCTTGTACGTACTTCACTGACTGTAACCCGCGTCGACAGACTTTCTTTAATAGTTTGGGCAGCTGCTACAATTTTTTCTCGTAAATCTTCTACATCACGAATTGGCCTGTCGTAGACTAATGCCTTCATGTGACCCCAAATGTAGAAGTCGCATGGAGTTAAGTCGGGACTTCTCGCTGGCCAAGGGATCGGACCACCTCGACCAATCCATTTTTCTGGATAATTCACATCCAACCAATGTCGCACACGCATATAATAGTGAGCTGGGCAGCCATCGTGTTGATACACCATGGCTATCCTTCTGGCAAGCGGCACATCCTCCAGCAGCATAGGTAGTTCGTCCCTCAAAAAGTTCTCGTACGCGTCACCGGTTAATCGTGCCGGCAGAAAGAATGGCCCGATCAAATTGTCGTGCACAATACCCATCCAGACATTTAGTGAGAATCTGTGCTGGTGAGCTCCTTCTCTGGACCTCCGTGGGTTTTGATGTTTGGGGGCCCAAAAATGCAGATTGTGGTAGTTAGTTATTCCGTCGCGGTCGAAGTTGGACTCATCTGTCCACAAAATGTTCTTCAGGTACTCCGGGTCTTCGATGTCAGCATTCAACAAAAATCTGCAGAAATCGATTCTTCTGGCAGGATCTCCCTCCTCGATAGCGTGTACTGGAGTGTAGTGGTATGGATACTGCCGTGCTGAATGTAACGTTAACCAAACCTTCCACTGAGTCATCCCAAGCTGGTTAGCCACAATCCTTGTTGATGTAGTGCCATCCGCGCGGAAACACTCCAGGATTTGTTCCTCTTCAACCGGATCATGGACTGGAGGTCTTCCAGCATCAGCTTGACGACGTTGAACCGATCCAGTTTCTCGAATACGTCGATACGTCGCACCAAACACACTTACATCAGGTAAACGGCGGTTGGGGAAGCGTCGTTGATATTCTCTGCGAGCCGCAGCGGAGCCGCCATCACAAAACCCGTAACAGTACAGGATATCCGCGTATTCTTCATTTTGATAAGCAGCCATTTTTTTTAAGAAATTAGTACGTCCGAATTGGAAAGAAGGTCAAAAGTAATTGATTAATCACTTACTGAATGAAGATAATTAAACCTCGGTTAGTCACGAACATGCCCGAACACGAACCGAACGCAATGTACCCAGATCTCACCCCTAATTAGATAAGATAAGATACCGAGGCAGGTCAATTGAAGCCAGGGACCGTTTTCGTTACGATATAAGCGGTACGGTACCGCTATAGAATATCGGTACCGTAATGATATAAAGGTAGACTATACCGGTTGAAATATTTTGTTACTGTACCGCTTTATACCGGTACGTACCGCTAATGTTGAAAGCTGTACTTATACCTTTATTATTACGGTACCCAACCTATATTTTTTCAGTACCGAAATTTTTCGCTCGCATATTGTGGCTTTCCATAAGAAAAGGGACCTTATGGCAGTTTCTAGTTACGGAGATATGGACGTTTTTGTGAAATCCTTCAAAATCATCATTTTTTTCTTTTATGCAAAATTGTAAAATATAGGAATAGACGTGTATTTGTAGCTTCGTTTCACTGCTGTACGTTAATTTTTTCTAAATAAGAATTGGGTTCAAAATTTAGGAGAAAAGGGTCCTTATGGCAGACTTCATACAAAAATGATAAATCTATTGATAAAATTGTTTAATAAAATTTACTTGCAACTTTTGCTTATTTGTATTTCTTTTTTATACCACGACGGTGGCAAACAAGCACGCGGCCTGCATAATGGTAAGCAAAATTTTCAAAATGATCCCAGAAGGTTGAAAATTTGGAAGGAAAGGGTTTGGGGGCCACAGATTCGGAATTAAAAAAAATTGAAAATAAAAATAAATACATTTGTATGTCGTTTTTTTAAAGCTTATTTAGGAAAAAGTTTTTAAACATTTTTTAAAAAGTGTTTTTGGCAAATCGTATAACTTTTTGACCATTTTAGAAAAAGTTTTTTATTTTTTTTTTGGATGTTTCTACAATTTTAGATCACTTTGTCATGTTTAAAAACCTTTTCAGAAAAAGATTTATAAACATTTTTTTTAAACATGAAAACGTGTTTTTGGCGAATCGTATTTTTGACCATTTTAGAAAAACCTTGATTTTTGTTCACAAATTTTACAAAAATTAAAAAAAAAACACTTTCTGGCGAATGCCTATAATTTTTGCCGTTTTAGAAAAAGTTTTTTAATTTTTTTTTCGAAATACTTACGAAAAAGGTTAGGTTTTTGGCGGTTTCTATAATTTTTGACCACTTAAGAAAAATAATCCTTTTAATTTTTTTTCAAAAGATCAACAAAAACAAAAAATTTTTTTTGGCGAATCCTATCCTACCGTTATGATTTTTTTTATAAAACTCGGTAATTTTTGGTTTTATAGAAAAGTCGTCCATACAAAACACATTTATTTTAGCGTATTTTATATGATAGCATCACATGTTATAATTATGAGAATAACTCTTAATTGACCAAGATTTGAAGTAAATTTCTAAAAACCTTTTTTCTTCGGTATTCTGTTTTAATACAAGTTTAGTAAATAAATAATGTTAATATCGTGCGTGCCATACTGTAATTATCAATAAGTTTTACCTGTGATTGGTCATAAGGTCATAATATCCCATACATTTGGGAAAAGGGACCTTATGACTAATCACTTAAATTCAACAACGTTATTTGAGAATTACTCTTAATTGTTCAAGATTTGAAGTAAATTTCTAATAACCTTTTTTCTTTAGTTTTCTGTTTTAATACAAGATTAGTAAATAAATAATTTAAATATCGTGCCATACTGTAATTATCAATAATTTTTGCTCATGGCTGGTCATAAGGTCCCTTTTCTCAAATGTATGGGAGTAAATTTGTGATTTTTACGTAACTTCAATGGTTTATAAATAAAAAAATAAGACTTGTAGAATAATAATGACACTTTTGTGATACTTGTGTAGACTGATTAAATATGATTTAGAACTCACTATACGAAAATTGTGAATATTATAGGGATGATGAAAAATATAATAAAAATGACATTTTAATAAAAATAAAAATATTTCGTTAACTATGTGATTGTATTTCTATCCCAAAATGTAAATTCAAATATCTTCAACTACATTATATACAATCATTCAGATTACAATATATTAAAGAACAGGCCGATTTTTTTTTAAATTTCGTTCTCATGAGCGACTTCCTCTAATCAAAGGCTGATTTTTCACGACCTGGAAGTCACATTAAAAAAACCATTACTGATTTCCAAAGAAAAACAGCTTGAGATACATAATCAATCATCATCTTCATAACTTCCATAATTTGTTTTATTTCTGTTTTTTACCTTTTTTGTTTTTAGTTTGTGTTTGTTGTTATATTTCATTTATTTTTTATTTCTTGAATTTTTTGTTTTTATTTTGTATTATTTACTTTATTTGTTTTTAGTTTGTGTTGATTGTTATTTATTGTTTTTATCTTTATTTTTTTAGTATATGTTGTTTAGGTGTTTTTTAAAAACAAATTAAAGTAAAAAAACAGAAAATACCTAATCATCACAAACTAAAAACAAATATAAGGTAAAAAAACAAATAAAAGAAAAAATAGCAATCAACGCAAACTTAACTACTAATAAAATAAATAAACAAACAAACAAAAAATACCCAATCAGCAGAAACTAAAAACAAAACTAAGGTATAAAAAAAACAAAACAATACAAAAGAAAACAAATAAAAGGTAAAAAAAACAAAAAATAACAATCAACACAAACTAAAAACCAAAAGGTAGAAAATTTTAAAATATAACAAAAAAATTAAAAACACCAAATGAAAGAAAACAGTAACTCAAAATTAAAACAAACAAGGTACAAAAAAAACAAATTTAAGATAATAAATATAAAAAGTACCTAATCAACACAAACTAAAAACAAAAACAGGTAGAAAATACAAAGTAAATCCAGTACATCTAACATAAAAAAGCATAAAATACCTAATCAACACTAACTAAAAACAAGAATAAGATAAAAAAACAAATAAAAGAAGAAAAAAAAAACAAAAAATAACAATCAACGCAAACTTACAACAAAAATAGGTAAAAAAAACAATAAAATACAAAAATAACACAAATTAAAGATAAAAAAGACAAAAACACCTAATCCACACAAACTTAAAACAAAAATAAGGTAAAAAAACAAATAAAAGAAAAAAAAAGAAAAAAATACAATCAACGCAAACTTTAAATAAAAAATGTAAAAAAACCAAAAAAATTAAAACAAGTTAAAGATAAAAAAACACCTAATCCACACAAAGTAAAAACAAAAAAGGTATAAAATACAAAGTAAAACACATTAAAGATAAAAAAACATAAAATACCTAATCAACACCAACTAAAAACAAAAAATAAGGTAAAAAAAACAAATAAAAGAAAAAAATAGCAATCAACGCAAACTTAAAACAAAAAAGGTAAAAAATACAAAGTAAAACAAACCAAAGATAAAAAACAAACAAGAAATACCTAATCAACTCAAACTAAAAACAAATAAGGTAAAAAATACAAAAATAAAACAAATTAAAGTCTTCGGGGAAGACCTATGTTTAGTAGTGAACGTCTTAACGTTGAAATGATAATGATGCTCAAGGCTAAAGACGACGCGATTGAAACTTGACGACGCGACGACGCTCGGCGCACACACATAAACCTCAAACGGTACCTTTTTAAAACGGTTAAGGTTACCGAAAAAAAATTACGGTACCGTTCAATTTCGATACCGTTTCATTTCGGTTGCGCTACCGAAATCATACCGAAACAAACGGTATGACGTCATACCGCTTTAAAACGCTACCTTCATTTTTCGGTTATGCAGTCCCTGATTGAAGCTCTCAGAAAAATAAAGGTGACACAAACAACGCGGCTCCGGGCCAGGTACGCCTTTTGCAAAACCGCTACCTGCTCTGGAATTATTATTATTATTTTCAAGATTTTTGAAAAAGTTTACAACATTTGTACTTTTTTGGAAAGCTTATTAATTGAGGAACTTATTTCTGTAGTTTTTACATCAAGTGCCGTACATTTTTTTAAGTAATTCTCATCAGTTGTAACAAAATCGAAAAAAAAAATTATGACTTTGGTTTTTATGACCGTTTATTTCTAAGATAATTCTGAAATTTTGACACAGATTTTTATTTGAAGTAGTCATTGGTTCATTGGCTTTTAGAAAACAAAGTTTATACCAGCCAAATGGAAGTACTTTTTTCATAATTATCACTTTTAGTCCGAAAGGCGGGTTTTTTCTAAAAAAAACGTAAAACTTAAATAACTTGATAACTATCAAATTTAGACCCCTAGTTTACTGGGCTAAATTTATTGCAAATGAGCTCTAGTATAACCCCCTTCAAGGTATAGGTCGAATTATCAATCACCCTGTATGTAGTTCAAAATATAAACACCAAAAGAAAACAAACACGACATTGATAACCCACAACTGATAAAAGGTACATAATCACATTCGCCAATACAAAAACTCCAATTTTGGCTTCCAAATGATGTTGGCTTAGGTCTAAGAAGCCATGTATCGTCACAATAGGGGTGTCTTTTTAACACCGACCGATTTAATTCTGATCTCCGTGCCTTAAGATCTTAACTGACATGATTACCAAGTGAACATTCGCTTTTTTAAAAGCAGGGCAATGCAGGGTCCCTTTGAGCGAAGGGTTAGTGCCCTCTCATTGTGATTTTTTATTTATTAATTCAACATTTTGAGAGTCTGAATGCTCGAATTTATTGTTGAATTATGGCGACAGAGGAAGGATGACACAATGGTGGGTTTATAAAAGCGGGTGTGATTTGATGGAGAGATCTCGTTACTTTAAAAAAAATGGATTTTACGTCACGATAAGTGTCTGCGATATATATAGTATGTAAAGTCACAGAATCAGTAATTTAGAAATCAGAAAATGTTTATTTGTCAGAATACAGTTTAAATGGTTTTACAGTATAAAATGTCCTTGTATTCAACATGCAAGCACGTGTACAAATATTTAATTAATTAAGCTAGATTCATAGATGTTATTGAATTAAAATAATAAAATATACGTAATCGATCATTAAGATGTCAGTAGATTTTTATAATTTAAATATTCCCCCACGCTGTAAAAACATTTATCCATCAGCCATTTCGTCAACTTATGTCTAAATATATTCCCTGATAATGTCCGTAAATCATTTGGTAAATTATTATAAATAGTTATACTTGTATTGAACACATTTCTTTTGTATATGTCCTTGTGACTGGGTCTTAGTATTAACGACGTACATAAGTCTCGGACCCAAACGACAGCTTTGTTTTGTTTTCTAATAAAACTAAATTATCGTTTGGGTCCGACCACCGGACGGAACGCACCTTATCCGAACGGCTCTCTCTATCGCATAACGTGGGCTACTGTAATAACTAAACAGGATTTAATCGCTTAGAGACATGATATATTTACATCGACGTTTCGGACGTGCCGTGACATCCATGGTCGCAATGACGCATGGATGGAAGTTGCATGGTAGTAAAGTTGCATTTAATTTGGATATAAAGTATAGAATAAGTACACTTACCTATGTGATTTCTACAAGTTCGTATTATAGCAATACTGTTGTGGCTGGTACAAAACGTGATGAAATCTGTGCTTGCACATAATTTAATACTGCTGTACCCAAATGAACGAAGGTAGTGGTGTGTTGTTGACGTGTCATGGTTTTCGTAAGAAAGCACCTATTGCCTAACTATGTAAATAAATCGGGCACAATTGTATGCTACGCAGTAAGGGCGATATAACAAAGAATGACCCAAATGGCGGCCTTCCTTAAACCACGTGGTGTTAACTGTGTAGGTAAGGTACACAATTTTGCGTCTTTCCTTGATCAGGAAGTGGCATTTTCTTCCACACGGAAAATGCCAAATGAAACGCGCAAAATGCGGAAGATTGTAAGCATGTTTACGCCACCCTAGGCCCTAGGGTGGCGTAAACATGTTTACAATCTTTAAATTGATATTTCAAACTTAAGTAAATGTCTAATACCAAAAAACAATACCCAAAATAAATTCCTGCATCCTTCAAAGTTTCAGAAGCTATTGTCATTGGTTATTTCAACATTTACAAAAAAATAAGATAAATCTTTAATTTAACCCTCCGTAATGAGGGTTGCGGGTCCCAGAGGTCCCAAATGCTGTGTTAGACAACACTGGCGACTCCGCCGCGCAGATATCGCTACACATCTGCGCACAAGTCCAGGCAAACATAAAACTACGGGTGGCGCAAATAGGAAACCACATCAGCCCTTACTTATTCTGATACATCATAGCGACAGTGGCGCCATAATTACCAGCAGACATAAATTTGTGTGCGTGTATGATCAGATCCACCGAGATTAGGGTTGCCACCTATTGATAAATAAAATGTATGATGACATGTGATTTATTGAGCATTGTTTTGATTCACAAGTGGGGTTATGACGGATGAAAGTACGGATTACGGGTGTAGATTTGTCTTGTCTCTTTCTTTTATTTTGCTTGTACATTTATTTTATTTTGGTTTTATTTATAGATATCTACCTACCTAACGGGATTGTTTGATACGTCAAATAGAATCTTACTTACATTTTTACAAGTTTAAAGAAGGGTAAAAGGGCTTCAAAGTATAAAACATATAAAAAAACAGATTGTTCATGTAGATATGTCGTTTATAGGGAACGTGCACAGAGTAGTTTTCAAAAAAAGATGTCCGTAGTTAGGGCTTTATTAGTGTTAACTATTTCCTTTGTGTAACGAAAGTTAACTATATAAATTGTATTGTAACTTTCGTTACACAAAGGAACAAGATTAACTTTTTGTTTAATTAAGGTCTAATTAGGGCCGAAGGCCCTGCCAAATGGTGCCGCCAATCCAAATCTTGTAGGTACTTTATTATGCTGTGGCCACATTAATGGGAAACGCCGTTAATATCGCGATGATGGAGGATTAACGTTAGTGTGGCCACGACTTACTGTACTTGACATTTATAACCAGTATTTTTTTCACGCCTGATAAGTTTCCTTTACCTAATGTCCGCAGTGTCTCTTTTGTCGTTTTAGTGCTATGACCTAAATACATAGGTACAGTCGGCCTCAAAAGTAGCTGGACACTTTAGTACTACGCTAATACAAATATAGACGTGTAGGATCGACCAATCACATTAGTTGAAATCCACATCTCGTCAATGTCAATGGAAACAGCGAGCACTCGTGTGCAGGCATCGGAAATTCGGATGCTTAATACATAAACTTTGGCGTCGATGTCGGTGTTGTGTAGTATGGAATGGAGGAGGACTCAATTTAATTTTATCATTAAATGTCACGGAATTTCTAAATTAACTTATTAAACTGTAATGAACGCATACTACCTATTTGATTTGAGTATTTAAAAGAACTATTTGCAGTTACTTTTCCATGTAAACGTTTTTTTGAAGTTGGGTCAAAGTAGCCAAAACCTTAATATATTTGCGAGGCACTACATTATCTTGACGTTTTGTACAATCCCGGAATCTGGGATTTTTTATTTGAAGTGCGTTCTTAACTGACAGTTAGCAGGTCGTCACAGAACTGACGATTAGTGTCAAACTCCATACATTTCGTCACGGACTAACAGGTTAGACGGTATTTGAACAGAGCTTAAGTTTCGCCTAGCCGTAGATTTTAAAATAAAAATACCCATCTACATTGTTAAAAACAAAATTTTAAGAAGGGGATCCATATTTGGTTAACTTTTTCCAAGATTTTGGCAACTTTAGGTATAAAAGCATCTGAAGATCCGATGCCTGCTCATGTGATTGGTCGATCCCTATACATTTCCTCTCCGCTCCGCTCGTCTCTGCCTCAGTGGAGCCGCAGTCTAAATCAAATTACATTTACGAATTTTTAAAAATGTTAGTAGGTACCAGTAAAGACTGTATCTCTCGGTGGCGTGGCGCAAATATATTCTTGGTCAAGCCGGAGCAGATTTAGATTACTTTTTCTTCAGGAGTATTAGATACACCAGTGTGCTTTCAAATAGGCAAGCCGGCGAGAATCGGGTTCTATGGACGCCGCGCCACTGGTATCTCTACCAATCCTCAACGTGTTTACAAGCTAAGTATTACAACTTCAAAAACTCGTATCACAAAGAATAAAACTAGATCGCGACCAACACAATACATTCTAATTTCTATGCCATTAATCTTTTTTCTGGAATCATTTTAAAACGATTTATAAATCGATTCTTACAATTTGTCGCGAGGGGTCCGAATTAAACAGTTCTATTGTCAAATGACTCTGTTAGGGATCCACACAACATATCCACCAGATACTAAGTATCAAAAGCTCCTATCTTTTTCCTTTTGTATTTTTAGAAAAGTAACCTTAAGTCTTGCGATTTAAGGCTCAAAATCCAAGTTTACTTCATAATGTAATATAGATTAGTGAAGGCAAGAGTTATAATTGCTTGTTTTTATTGACAAATGTTCGTGCAGTATCCGATTGATACCACTTTAGCCTTTATGGAGGGGAAATAAAGATTAATTTGGGTTCAAATTGAAAGTCCAGTTGACTGGGCCTTTATAATGGACGCATTAATTGAAGTCTCTGTCACTTTACATTAAATTGGGTGTTAAGTGACGAGTCTGGCTTCGAACAACAACACTGGACCTACATACTACAATACTAGGTATACATAACATACCGATGCCAATAAATAAGAAAGCCTCAAATCTGTGATCTGCGGCTTTCTTATTTACTGGCCAAGGTTTGTATAAGTACTATTTTTTTGTTTCAGAAAGCGGCATCTTCGTTTAGCGCAGCAGCCGGCAAAGTGACGCTTTCCGGCCGGAGGGCAGAAAATACCTTTTATGCCACACGCTGCGCGTACGGAAAAAGCCGCTTTCTGGCCAAGTGTAGACATAAAATGATGTACACAACACGGGAGGTAATAAAAGAAAGCCCTTGATCGCATATTTACGTCCCTCGCTTGCAGCTCGGGCCGCAAACTTCTGTGATCTCGGCCTTTCTTTGTATTACCACCCTAGTTATGTAATGTACTATTCTCAAACATGCAATGAAATGTCGTCATTACGTGCGTTATAACAGGCTTCAAAGTATCACGTTTGGGGTCATCCATAAAGTACGTCACACTAATTTCGCGGTTTTTTGACCCCTCCCCCGTCCATGTCACAGTTGGTCACATTTGTGAGACCCCCCTCCTGAGACGTCACATATTTTGCAATTATTAAATTAAAATAGCAGTCCCGAAATTAGTTTCATTTCCATTTAAATTATTTTTTAAAAGCTGTAACTTGATGAACTCTGCAACAAAACAATTTAAACCTTATTTCCTTCAGATAGAGTTGGAAATATTTTTTCATCACACTTGCTCGAAAATGGTGTCATTACACGTAGGTTTTGCGGGCCGTAAATGACCTATTACGCCCTAGGGCGTAATGGTTTTCTTTTTAAATTTGAAACGCTGGTTCTGTTTTACTCTTATTTTTTATGTTCAAAGGAAACGCCAACGTACTTTTTTAACTTTTATTACTGAAATATTTATTTAAAGATAACTGTTATTGCAAATACATGTAAACACATATTTCTGTAACATTAATTAAATGTTTAAATAGTGCATTTCAGTATTTTGCAAAAATAAAATCAACCATTTTAAGTCTTTACCGTTATGGTTTCCGAACGTGACGTGAATTCGCATTGTCTATGGATAATGTCACTAATGTGACTGTCAGTTTTACAATTTTATTTAGGTTAAGTAAGGTTATTTTAATCAGATTTCCTCACAAGTGTGATGAAAAACATTGTGTGTGCCACGGGCGGTAAAGGAATTACAAACTCGTGTTATTAAAGCCCTCGGCTTCGCACAGTGGGACTAAACGTTCTTATCCATCTCAAAAATGGTTTTAGCGAAAGTCGTAATTCTGATATAATTTTGATAGTTCTACGTTCTATGATAAAAGGCTTATCTGATATTAGTGTGACAAATAATAATTATTAAGTTTTACTTACCTAAAATGGCACTGAAACATTGAACTTCGATAATTCCGTATTTAACAGACTAGACCTTCGTGAAGTTTGACTTAAGATATTTTTTAAGTTTCCCAAAGAAATATATTAGTATTATACATATTTAGATTCACTAGGATCTCTAGTTTGTAAATACGGTATTATTTTACAGAAAAATAGAATGTGTATTTTTTTAATTAATTTTGAAATGTCCCTATGAAAATTTCCGTATGTTTTAATTTCAATTGGAGGTTTCCTTGTTATCGAAAGCTGCCGATGTCGAGTTATTATCATTTATAGAATCCTTAATTAGTAAATAATCCAAGGAACAAAAAAAAACCTGCGTCATTATAGCGCCATTTCGAGATAGAACCTAATATGTCAGCCGAGGTCCAATTTCATTATTTTTGCTTGCACCTATTTATGGAACTTTTTTTACTTAATAAAACGTAACTGTCGTTATATTAGTCAAATTTACCGTTGTTTTTTTAATATTTGATAAAATAGGTCTGTTTGGGTATGTTTAAGAGTATCTGATTTTACCACAATTGTGATAACAATACCTATCATCACACTCCTAAGCAAATGAATGACCTGATGAAAGTAACTGCGAGAGTTGAGAATGAGGATGCATTTAAATACGGACTCTCGACTTTACATGCGTGGATAAGATGTATGGAAATGATTCTGCATATTTCTTATAATCTTGCGTTTGAAAAATGGGCAGCCTCGACTCCTGAAAATAAAAAACTAAAAGAAGAAAAAAAAAGATTTGTCGAAGCTCGTTTCCGGGAAGTCCTTGGTTTACACATTGATAAACCTCGCCAAGGATCAGGAAATAGTAATGATGGGAATACGGCAAGAAGGTTCTTCCAAAACTATGAGTGTTCAGCAGAAATTACGGGTGTCGATGAAGAGTTGATTAAGAGATTATACATAATACTGCAAACTATGTCATCTGGGTTTCCTGTAAATGCGACCAAATTTGGTGAATATGCGCTGGGAACTGCCCGGGTATATGTAAACAATTATAACTGGTACTATATGCCATCTTCAGTTCATAAAATTCTTATACATGGCTCGAAAATCATAGAGCATTTTGCCATTTTACCCAGAGGGCAATTGTCTGAAGATGCCCAAGAAGCTCGGAACAAAGACTACAAAAAAATTAGATTAAATCATGCCCGGAAGTGTTCGCGGTCAGCTACAATGGAAGATGTTTTTCACACCTTACTTTATACATCAGATCCCTATATATCCAGTATTAATAGTAGTGCAAATGTCCTATTCACAAAAGAACTATTGAATGAAGCGAAAGAACTTCTAGTGACAAGTGACGGGGATTGATTTTTTTTGTTACTAGGTAGTTGTAAATTGCCTAATTACTTCACATTTTTTATTTATTATATATTTAAGCTATTACAAATAAAAAAAATAAAAAATTAAAAAAATCAAAATATAGCTATATCTACCTACTATTGATGCTTTATTAAACACACAATAACAAGAACATAATTTTTACAAAGTTTAACTAAAAACATTAGGTCAAATAATTACATTTCTAAACTTAAGTAGAATATTAAAATAAACCTAAATTAAAACTAAGAATATACTAAAAACTAGATTAAAAATGTGAAATTGATATAAAGGTAGAAATAAATGAATCTATAAATAATGTACGGGCTCCAGATCGGTGCCCAGAGGGAGGGTGCCCAGAAGGCTGGCCGCATTACCTCGCTGAATAGCTAAAGCTATCCTTTGGCATAGGTATGAGCCAGCCCTCTGGTCACCAGTCGCCTCAATTAGCCGCTTTGCTATGTCTTTGTACGTTTTTAGGGCACTTTGTCCCCAAGGCCCGAGCGTTTCTACCCCAAACGGCTCAAACATGTAGCCAGTGTCTATGGCTGCATATTTGCGCCGCTTGAGGTGTTCGGCTGCGTCCGCAGCGGCTCCGGCTTTGGTAGAGGTCACTGGAAGATGGGACGGCGCTAATGTATCCACGCACGTGGCATCCCAGACCAGCGGCCGTCCCAACTTCCAGGGGACGAGGGTCATACCATCCGGCCTCTTTCCATCGTCCCGCGCCAGGCCTACCTACTTAAATCAAGTTTATTATAATTATTAGTTAATACTTATCCTTTTATACTTAGTTATATGAACAAAAAATATATATATATTATTTGAATTTTTTGTATGAAAAATTGTGAAATTTTATTTTCAACTCTATATTACTCAATAAATATAAGTTTTATAATAAAGGCGTTTTGATTATATAAAGGCGTAACTATTCAAGATTACGTATGCAAAATTTCAGCAATAAATCTCAATAAACAAAAAAGTTACAGATTTTTGAGATGGAAATGACCGTTTGGTCCCACTGTGCTTCGCCTCGGCCTTGTAACAAACACTCGTTTGTAATTCCTTACTTACCGCCCTTGATACACAATGTACTATTCAGTTGACTCGTTAATAGTTCAAATTTAGCATTTTAACATTTAGATGTATTAGATATTAAAATGTGACATAACGAAACTTAGGACCCCATAATGTCACATTTCGTCGACCCCCCTCCCCCCTCTTATGACCCTTTTCGGGTGGAACAACTCGAGAGAACTGTTAAGGAATTTCATAAAAAATTGAAGGCCAAAGCCGGGAAGTAATTTTTATCTGAATAAAGGAATCTGACCTACTAGGAATCTGACGAAAATGCTATCTGACCTAATAGGAATCTGTCGAAATCGGAATCAGACATATGTGCACCTGACGAAATCGGAATCTGACCTCCATGGAATCTGCCGAAAACGAATCTGACCTACATGTCATCTGACGAAATCGGAATCTGACGTACACTACCGAAAGCATATCAAGGCACTTCACTCTGTCTACAAGTTTTACAATTGCTAAATTCATTTCACATTCTCCTGGAAATTATTATTGAGTTCAAAATCTCCCCAAATATTTTTTATGTACTGGTGTAACTGTACTACTCTATCTCGAGTACTCGAGATTTTATAATAATTTTTAAGTTCTGTCTTTTGAGGTGCCTGAAAAAATGTAAAAAAATTAAGCAAAAGCAACTCTGAATCATATATATATATCTGTATTTGTTTCCACCTTAAATCTTAAAAGTATCACTTAAACCCAACGCCTAAACCTCATCTTAAACTGACACAAAACACGGCCTTCGCACCCACAAGGATATTCCGAACCCAAAGGGATTTACCTAATTCGACGTGACACGTTAGACTCGGGAAAAAATGGAAAAAACACATAAGTTGACACGACCGCGCCTTATAAGATCGTTAAATCCGTCCGTCTGATAAAGATCTGTGACACCTACAGTTTAAAAGTAAAAAAATGCTGCCGCCGACACCTGGGCTACTGTATTTAAATTTAGTTTTTTGAGGAACCCTGCGGTTTGTGAAATAGTGTGTGAGGTCGTGTTATGCAGTTTTTTAGATAGATAACGGATTACGCTGTAGGTATGTGTTATTTAGGGAGGAAAAGGGGTCCGAGAAATCATACGCGTTCTTCGTTTACAGAGCTATAATCAGACTGACTCAAATGTGGGTACCTTCCGCTAGACAATGCGGTCCAACTTAAAGCTACCCCCAAGTTCCTAGACTAACATCCCTCCACCAATAGATATGAAACATGGTAATAACAAGACAATAATTTTCTTAACTATGATTCACAATGAACTTACTAAGTAGGCATATAAACGTGAACTTTGAATACATCTTTCATATTGATTTTATGACTACTTTTAAATTAATGAAGTTATAACCAATTTAGGAATAACAAGTACAAATACCTTTATTGTATAATAAATCTATAGTGTACCTACTTAGAGAATAATTTGAAAGTACGACTTATAATTAATAGGTTTACGGGGTCTTCTTAAACGAGTTGCGATTTCGGTTTCATTGGGGGCGGTATCGGCCTCCGGAGCGATTGCTGGGTTTTCCGAACTCTCGGAACTTGACGGTCCTGGGTCCTCATTACAATCTGTCCAAGTCTCGGCATCCACCGCTGAAACTAAATCTCCTGGTTCGGCATCGACAGCCGCGCTCGGAGTCGACTCGCTCACCGGCAAAACCACTGGAGAAGCCTGAGCTGTCTCGTCAGTCAACAGTTCCTCTGCAGGCGCCGAACTAGTATCCTCCGACTGCAGAACGACTGGAGGGACCGGTACTGTTTCGTCTGTCGACAATGACCTCGGAATCGCCGGAACCGACTCAAATGACGTCAGTATAATCGGAGGAAGCGGGTCATCACTCCCGTTGACTCCCGTTGTTGGCCGCTGATCTATTCCCGGTGTAGGCAAGACATCGCTCGAACTTTTATCTACCAGGGCCAGTCCACTCTCCCCCTTAAACTCGTATATTTGGTTCCTATGTCTTTTAATTGTACGCTGCGATTGTTCTAAAATTACTAGGTATGCTGATTTACCAAGTTTCTTTTTAATTAAACCTTTTGACCATGAAACGTTTGGGCCAGCGTAAACTTTCACAAGCACTAAGTCTCCCACTTTAAAATGTACGTTTCTATTCCCACGGTACTGAATCACCTGTGAACACTGATTTTTGCTAACAGTTTCCGCCAATGCCGCATCGGATACTTCCGACGATGGTTTTAATAAATCTAACCGGCAACGCAAGGGTTTGCCGAACAAGATTTCTGCGGGAGATCGGTTTGTTGTGGAATGTACGGAATTCCTATAATAAAAAAGGAATTCATTTAGTTTTAAATTTATGTTAATTTTTTTTGTTCCCGATAACACGATACCTTTTAAGGCCTTTTTTATTATTTTTACATAACTCTCGGCTTGGCCGTTACTAGCCGGATTATACGTCGGACTCGTGATATGTATTATTCCATTAAATCTGCAAAATTCCTCAAATTCGGCAGAAACGAACGATGGCCCATTATCCGTACAAATGGTATGGAATATACCAAACCTCGCCATTAGTTCGCAAAAAATATTAATCACTACTTTCGTGCCATAACCACTGCTCACGTCGTAAACTTCCACCCATTTCGAGTACGCATCGACTGCTACTAAGTACACCCTATTGTTTACGGGACCCAGAAAATCTAGGTGCACCCTATGAAATGCTTCAGGTGGAAATTTCCAAGGTGTCAGTGGCGCGCGCCGCGGCGCGGGGCGCAGCTGCGCGCACACCGCGCACGCCGCCGCCGCGCGCTCCAGGCTCGCGCCCTGGCCCGGCCACCAGAAACGAGCGCGCGCTTCCGCTTTCATTTTCGCTACACCTAAGTGCCCCCGGTGCAACTCCGTTAATATTAAGCTAGTTAATACCTCCGGAATGACAAGTCTGCTTCCCCTCATAATGCAACCTTTTTCGAATGACAACTCTGTTCGACAGTCAAAAAATGGCCTGATTTGTTTATCTGTTATTTTACGCGGCCATCCTTCTTTTATATACCTAATTATTTGTGACAATACCGTATCCGATTCCGTTGCGCGCACGACATCCCGCAAAAGGGCTGGCGGCGTACCGTTTTCCACAACGAAATGAACAAAGGACGCGAGGTCTGAGTCATCCGCCGTAGCGACCGCATCGCATGCACTCTCGCGCTCGAGTGATGACGTATGCGTCTCCGCCATGGAGCGACTGAGGAAATCGGCAGCATTGTGCGCGCTGCTTACATATTCAATCACATAATTGTAGGCAGACAGGAATAAAGCATATCTTTGTAATCTATTAGCGGAGACCTCCGGGATACCTTTCCCGGGACGAAAAATTGACAGGAGTGGTCTGTGGTCAGTTCGTAATAAGAACGGTGTGGCTCGACCGTACAGGAACTGATGAAATTTCCGAACTCCGAAAATGATTGCCGTGGCTTCTTTCTGAATTTGACTATATTGTTTTTCGGCCGCATTTAAACTACGAGACATATAAGACACCGGCCGTTCCACACCATTCTTATCTTGCTGAGATAAAATTGCTGCAAGACCGAAAGGTGAGGCGTCCACTGTGAGAATGATTTTTGCATCGGGGTCGAAATGCGCAAGCGTATTATCGGATGACAGTGCCTTTTTAATTGTTTTAAATGCATTTTCTTGGTCTTGTGACCACTCCCACTTTACGTTTTTCTTTAACAGTTTATGTAAAGGATACAGAATTCCTGAAGCGTTATTTATGAACGTTCTGTAATAGTTTACTAAACCTAAGAAAGATTTTAATTCCGTAATATTACTGGGATGCTTAGCGTTCACTATAGCTTGTACTTTCTCCGGTGACTTATGTAACCCATGTCTATCTATTACAAAGCCTAAGTAGGATACCGAGTCCTCAAAAAAGCTACATTTATGCTTTTTCAAAATTAGACCTGCATTTCCTAACCGTTTGAACACTTCTTGCAGCCGAGCGAGATGCTCTTCCCGCGAGCTGCCTGTTATCAGAATATCGTCCAAAAATTGGAGCACCCCGTCTATGCCCGCTAGAATTTTCTCCAGGGTCCTTTGGAAAATCGATGGTGCCGAAGATAACCCAAACACGAGCCGAGTGTGCTTATATAATCCTTTATGTGTATTTATGCAGGTTAAAGATTGTGAATCGGGATCTAATCTCAACTGATTGTACGCTCCAGATAAATCTAGTTTTGTAAATTGCAAGCCGCCGTGCAGTTTAGCAAATAATTCGTCAATCCGCGGAAGTGGATATTTATCAACGATGAGTTGTTTGTTCAACGTGGCGGAAAAGTCTGCGCACAACCGAATGCTATTATCTTTTTTAATGACGGGAACAATTGGGCTGGCGTACTCCGAAAAGGATACCGGTTCAATAATTCCCAATTCCTGCAGTCTATTCAGCTCCTTTTCCAACTTGTCCCGTAGTGCAAAAGGCACAGGCCTAGCTTTGTAGAAAACGGGGCACGCGTCCGGTTTTAAATGTAACTTGACCTGTATATCCTTGCAACAACCTAGCTTATCAGCGAACAAATGGCGATTTCTCTCTAATAACAACGGTATATCCTCCAATATTTTACATGATTGAATTGGGCACATTTGTAAATTAAATTTCGCCATAAAATCTCTCCCAATTAACGGTGGTCCGCCGTTTTTTATCACAAAAACTTCAATATCTCCCGTTTTACCTTTGTATGAAAACGGTAACACTATTGTGCCTAGACAATCAATATGAGTACCATTGTAGCTCCGCAGAATTTTGTTGCTTTTCTTTAACGGATGGAAACTAAATTTTTCTAAGTATACCGCCTCTGATATGGCTGTCACGGCCGAGCCGGTGTCGATTTCGAATTCTAAAGAAATATCGTCCACAACAATCGATTCCTGCAACGGTTCTCCACGGAGAGAACGAATATTAAATATTAATCGCTTACCATCGTCGTTGTCATCCGAACAGCATTGAAGGAAATACTGCCGCGAATCCACTTTTTTAGCATTACAAACTCGTATCAAATGCCCTTTCGAGCCACACTTCCTACACGAGGAATTACGAAATCTGCACTTCCTGCTCTCATGACCGAAATAACCACAAACCGAGCACTGAGGTTTGATCTTGGAATCCTGCGAGGTGCTGCTTCCTGACCTCGGCGGCGGCGGAGATTCGCGGGGCGGCGCCCGCGCCGCTATCTTGTGCACGTCGAGCGGGTGAGCGGGCGCGGCGCCGGCTGCCGGGCTGGCGTGCCCCGCTGCCTGCTGCGCTCCCTTACGAGCACAACGCACACTTTCTGCTATCTGAACCGCCTTCGCCAATGTGAGACCATCCATGGACTCGCCGAATAGACGATCACGTTCCGGTCCCCCGGACATTCCTAGCACGAACCGGTCTCTCAGGGTCTCTTCTAAACCACTCGCTGCAAAACCACAATGCATGGACAGACCGCGGATCCGAGCGGCCCAGTCTACAAAAGATTCGCTACTCTCTTGAATGGCCGAAAAAAACTTATAACGTTCTGCGAAACCACATTTTTTCACTTCAAAATGGCCGTCTAATAATGAAGTCACTTCACCGAAAGACAAACTGCCGATCTCCTTAGGCAATGCCAATGTCGTTGCGAGTCTGTAAGTAGTTTCTGCTAAGCTACTCAACAATATAGCCCTGCGTTTTACGCCCGATTTATCTGTTTCTTCCCCAATCTCGTTTGCTAGAAACCATTGTTCTAGGCGGCCCTTGTACAATTTCCACTCCTGATTTTCGTGATTAAACACACTTAATGCACCGAATGTCACTTTTGCCATGGTTTTTTTCCTTGCACACGCGAAAAGGTCCGTTTGGGGTCGTCGCCACTGTTATTTAGGGAGGAAAAGGGGTCCGAGAAATCATACGCGTTCTTCGTTTACAGAGCTATAATCAGACTGACTCAAATGTGGGTACCTTCCGCTAGACAATGCGGTCCAACTTAAAGCTACCCCCAAGTTCCTAGACTAACAGTATGGTGTATGTCTAGTAGTGGCGATGGCGTGTCGCAAAACTTCTCCGCGGGTAAGCTAGAACCAAATTGGCTTACTTTTTCGACAAGGATAGTGAACTAAGGTAAGCTGACGAGGCGCATGGTCACGAAAGGACCGATTACGTCTCGTACGAAACGTCGAGATAAATAAATCATATTTTTATACGTTTTATACGATACCCCTTTCGATATAATAATGAATGAAAACCATGAAAGTTGAAATCAATATAAGGTTCCCAAATGCCTTAAAATAGATAAGCCGACGGGAATGGGTTTCTATGAATGCCACGGCGGATAGGCGTGAATACCTGCTCTGCAATTTATTTAAACCCAATACCGACGCTATAAAACACAAACTTGGCTACCGATGCCCACATCGCCCATCCCATTACGAGTATTGTGGGTTCGATCCAGTAGCCGACATTGTATTCAAATCGTCTAAATTTAAATACAAAAACGCGATTATGTGACGACGCGTCGTAAGCTGATGCGCCCGCGTCGAGATTGGCATCTTTGTGCGCAATGCGCGACAGAAACGCCGCGTTTTAATAGCACGTGATTTTGATGTTATTGTCAAAACATTTTCAACATCATTTATAATTGCAGAAATATTAAACAGACATTTTCAAAATATGATAAACGAGGAGAAAAGGTCATTCGTATAAAACAGAAATTACCTAAGTAATAGATAGCTGCAGATAGTGCGAGTTGGATGCAGTTGGATCTGAGATTCACCTCAGATGGGTGGCCCTATATACTCTTGTCCATAGTGCAATTAAAAACTGATTACGTCACAGCAAATACGTGATCCTTGCGGACGAACTCAAATCGCTGGGCGATCATAGTAATTAAATACATTTTTCTACTCCTGTACTGTTATCTGTCTTTTACTTGGTCACGAACACTAATATAAGAACATACATAATATGAGTTCAGAGAAGTCTATACTCTATTCTCCATAACAGCACTAGTGTCGTTATAGTCACTTTACGTTATTGCTAGCATCCACAGACTTCTAAATCTAGGTTAAGCTTAGGTCAAGGATTAAGCGCTCAATTCTAGCTTTACGATAAAAATTCACAACTACCAACTTAACAAACAATTAAATTCCTACGATTCATAAGAAAAACAAAACTTTCCGAATTAAATTAATTGATGCCAACATAAAAAAAAGTATTTTAATTATCGTCACATCGTGTCACCAGCCATATCAAAAAAAAGTTTACCATAGACACAACTGTCATGCCGGCTGTACACACTCGGAGAGACCGGACGAGACACGCGTCACGTCCATGTATTTTATATTTTAACCTAGTCGTAGAAAAAGTATTGTATGCAACGTTGTATAATTAAGTCAAAAAACGCTCATTGCGTCTCTATTTGCGATACTCGCCGCATTCGCGGCTCGTATCGCAACTCACGCAATTCGCATTTTTTGAACCTTCTTATACAACTGTTGCATAAAATACTATTATTTGTGTAGGGTGCGTTGTCCAACAGTGAACCACCTTTTTTTTGAAGTCGAAGAACTTGCTAGAAAATAAAGCTAGAAATTTGGTTTTGATGTCATTGTTTAGGTAATTTTATAAGGTATCTTATGTATAGTCTACAAAATGCTTTTTGGACTAACTAACATCCATTAAGTAGGTTTTAAAAAAAAATGGTATTTGGTTCACTGTATACTATGGGTAGTTTACATTAAACCACCCTTATTTTAACAGTGAACCATAATGCCATTATCAGTAAAAAATGCTGAAATGTGAAAGAAAACTAACACAATATTTGGTAATCATCTGTATTTTTAATATACATGAATATAAAGAAATAAAAACGTATTCTTCTAGTTTTTAAAAAAAGGAAAGATATTTGGTTCACTGTATACTATGGGTAGTTTACATTGAACCACCCTTATTTCAACAGTGAACCATAATGCCGTTACCAGTAAAAAAAGCTGAAATATGAAAGAAAACTAACACAATACTTGGTAATCATCTGTATTGTTAATATACATGAATATAAAGAAATAAAAAACGTATTCTTCTTACAAAAATTAAAAGTTATTATATATTATATATCGTGCGGTACACGGTGAACCGGCTCAGTGAGTACTATGTGAACCAGGTTCACTGTTCAACAACCACACCATTCAACTTAAAATACGAAAAAAAGATAGGTTATAAACGGAATTGTCACAACGCAATGTGCTCATAAAATGACTAAGACTACATCAAATTTAACACCATATAGCGTTTGGTCATATGTTAAATAACAAAATATACAAAAATCCAGACACTTACTTGTGAAAAGTATCTTTTTTCGACGAAATTTAAACAAAGTGCTATCACACGTCCGGCCTAAGCCGCTGCCGCTGGCTCACTACGGGAGGGGGGAAGGGTTCTTAGACGGCATGTTTTAGCACGATCGGTCAAACTGGCAACGTCGCAGTTTCTTCAATATGGCGGTGGTTCAGTGTATCTTGATGGTTCACTGTTGGACAACTGACCCTACTATGTGTATTACACAACTAGGGTGGTAAAACAAAGAAAGGCCGAGATCGCAGATGTTTGCGGCCCGAGCTGCAAGCGATTTATTATTTATTATGATTTACTTGGCCAGAAAGCGGCTTTATCCGTACGCGTAGCGTGCGGAAAAAGCCACTTTTTGGCCAGGTGTGGCATAAAACATATTTTCTCAAACATGGCATGAAATGTTGACATTACGTGCATAAAAATAGGCCGCAAAGTACCTCGTTTCCGGTGCGGCTTGACACTTAGCACGTAATGGAATTTCATACTTACATTGCCGGCCTAGGCCGGCAATGTATTTTTTTTAAATTTCCATTCCACATTTATCTGGGCCACAGCATCACGGCATTCAGCCATTAAAATAACAAAAACCGATGTTTGCTATATTTTGCAGTTTTATTTATTTCAAATTGACATGAACATAACAAATAACACACTATAAACAATTTTAAATTGCAATTTTAACTACACGAATACACATTTAAAATATTTCATCTAAATATTCGCGGTAAAAATGTGAACTGAAACAGCTTTTGCATTGTCTATGGATATAATATGTTACTAATGTCACTTTTGACAGAGAGTTTGTGTTATAAAATATTAAGTAAGGTTATTATAGTAAGTTTATTTATTTCATTGCATATTTGAGAAAAGCACTATACATACCTCGGCGGGAAATGGGGTTGCCAGCCTCGTAACTATCTGGCCTCGCTTCGCTCGGCCAGCTATATGTACTCGGCCGGCAACTCCTCATTTCCCGGCCTCTGCAGTAATGTACTATTTTAAACAGGTTCAAAAGCATAGTGCAGGTTATGTTAACAGATTTTTATTTCGAGAGAAAAGCAAATATTTTTGTATGTTCTTAGTTACTTGGAGTTAGTTATGTGGGTTTGATTTTTTTTGTTTTTTCTTGCTAGCTAAAGAAATAGGTGGTTAATTCTACTGACCACTATGAAGAAAAGAGGCCCCGTACGGCATTTAGTACCTGACTACATCTTTAAGGCATTAAGACAACTATTGTGTCATAAATAAACGCCGGACAAAAACCGAGCGTTTCCAACTTCATCCCGAATCGACTCCCGCGCAACTGATGGCTGCACTAATTTCGAGTGATGCGCCATTGTCCACGCTTCCGGTTTAGAAACTGATAATCGGGTCAGCCTGGAAGTAGCTATTTACAAGAGGGACAATAGGACAACGCAGTTTCTGAAGATCTCCTTAAAGTATCCAGGAAGTAACTAATATATATTATCATAACTACCTACCCGGTAGAAAATGTAGTTTTCTAGTATTAAATGGATTACATATATGTACCTATATAATATTGTCTTCGGTTTCCGCGACTATCACTCATTGTAATAAAACGGATTAAAACGCGTATATGTGACGTCCTACGTGAAAAGGTACCTTATGAGGGTTTCTAGTTACGGAGATATGAACGGTTTTGTGAAATCCTTCAAAATCATATTTTTTTTCTTTTATGCAAAATTGTAAAATATAGGAATAGACGTGTATTTGTAGCTTGGTTTCACTGCTGTACGTTAATTTTTTCTATAAAAAAATTGGGTTCAAAGTTTAGTAGAAAAGGTACCTTATGGCGGATCACATATAAAAATGATAAAGCTGTTGATAAAATTCATTAATAAAATTTACTAGCAACTTTTGCTTATTTCTTTTTTATACCACTACGGTGGCAAACAAGCATGCGGCCTGCATAATGGTAAGCAAAAATTTTCGAAATGATCCTAGAAAGCTGAAAATTTGGAAGGAAAGGGCCACTGGGTGCCACAGATTCGGAATAGAAAAAATAAATAAAAATAAATACATTTGTATGTCGTTTTTTAATTATTAAACATTTTTTTAAAACAGATAAAAAAGTGTTTTTGACGAATCGTATAACTTTTGACCATTTTTAGAAAGACCTTGTTTTTTTTTAAAAAAAAATTGACAAAAATAAAAAAAAACACTGGGGAATGCTCATCATTTTTGACCATTTTAGAAAAAGTTTTTTAATTTTTTTTCAAAAAACTTACAAAAATAGACTTTTTTGCGGTTTCTATAATTTTTTACCACTTTGTCATGTTTCCCTTTCAACCTTTTTAGAAAAAGTCTTAAAAACATTTTTTTTTTAAACATAAAAACGTGTTTTTGGCGAATCGTGAAACTTTTTGACCATTTTAGAAAAACCTTGTTTTTTTTCAAAAAAATTACAAAAATAAAAAAACACGTTTTGGCGAATGTATATCATTTTGACCACTTTAGAAGAAGGTTTTTATTAAATTTTTCGAAAAAATTACGAAAAAAGACATTTTTTGGCGGTTTCTATAATTTTTGACCACTTAAGAAAAAGAATCTTTTTAAATTAAAACACGCTAAAATCCACGACGAACACTTCTCACAACTATTCGAACGAAAAGATACGTAAAGTGTTGGTGAGAGTAGGACAGATGCGTGGCGGTACTGGCGGTGTAGCCAAAATAATACCACGGCAAGGCGATATGAAGGACAAAAACTGAGCAAGTTACGACAAGTATTTCTAACATTTTTAAATTACACCGCCATAAAGTACCTTTTGTACTAAACTGTAGAAGCATATTATTCAGCCTTTAATTCGCCTATAACAAAAATAAAGATAGGCAAAGACTTGTCGTAACATATAATTTACTAAATGGAAATACATAATAAAAAAAACACAATTTTTACACAACATTGAATATCTCCGTAACTAGAAACCCTCATAAGGTACCTTTTCACGTAAGACGTCACATTTGAGAATTACTCTTAATTGGTCAAGATTTGAAGTAAATTTCTAATAACCTTTTTTCTTCAGTTTTCTGTTTTAATACAAGATTTGTCAATAAATAAAGTAAATATCGTGCCATACTGTAATTATCAATAATTTTTGCTTATGGCCCGCCATAAGGTACCTTTTCTCAAATGTATGGGAATAATTTGTGATTTTTACGTAACTTCAATCGTTTATAAATAAAAAAATACGACTTGTAGAATAATAATGACACTTTTGAGATACTTGTGTAGACTGATTCAATATAATTTAGAACTCATTATACGAAAATTGTGAATATTATAGGAATGATGAAACATATAATAAAAATGACATTTTAATTAAAATAAAAATATTTCGTTAACAATGTGATTTTATTTTCATACCAAAATGTGCAGTCTAATATCTCTAACTATATACAATGGTTCAGATTACAATATGTTAAAGAACAGGCCGAAATGTTTTTTTTTTAATTTCGTTCTCATAAGCGACTTGCTCTAATCAAAGGCTGATTTTTCACGACCTGGAAGTCACATTAAAAAAACCATTACTGATTTCCAAAGAAAAATACCTTGAGATACATAATCAATCATCATCTCCATAACTTCCAACGGGAACATACTTAAAATTAGTTTTAAACTTCTTTTGACGATTTCTCAAAAGTACAATTTTAGCATGTGCAGGTTTGATGTTTTTTTAAAAAAAAAGTATGGGACTTAGGGTCGTGATTCTTTTTGTATTAGATAGCTTATTTAACACAGATTTAGGATCTGTGCTTAACTCAATACCAACCATAAGGTACCTTTTCCCGTGGAACGTCACATATTACTACACTTTTTAAGTCTCAACGTTTCGTAACCCTTTTCAGCGTTCGTGGTCGCGGGTAGATTGAGAAAATCATAAATTTTCCCTAAAACTAAACATTTTTACTAAAAAAAACCCGACCGCGAGTGCATTAAATCCGCCATTTTGTTTATTTTCAACTACATACGCAGTGACATTCGCGCCATCAAGACAAATCTAATGATGTATCATTTATCAAAATCGGTTGTGCCGTTGAGTAGTTACGAGCGGACATAAGAACGGACATACATATATACAGGTCAAACACATAACCCTCCTTTGGGCTTCGCCGCAGTCGGGTAAAAAATACTAATTAGTGTTGCCAGATGGGTCTAATGTGTAAAGAAAGACGTTCACACAAATACCAGAAGGGCTATGCTAGGGAATAACCTAACCTTAGAAATTTGCGATACTTGCTTTACGCAAAAATATCATAATCTTAAATAAAAGACTCTAGGTATGCTAATTTTGGAAAAAACAAATAAGCAAACATTTTTTTGTTGCCAGATGGGCCTAATGTGTGTAAAGACGTTCACACACATGCCAGAAGGGCTTACTATTCTAACCTTAGAAACTAGCGGCGCTTCCAAAAGGCATACTGGATAAGAAAGAAGACGCCAAGAAAACTTATCAACCTCGCCTTATGCAAAAAGAACATAATTTAAACAAAAGACTCTAGGTATGCTATTTTTAGAAATAACAAACACCGTTCATTGTTAAAGTCTTCCAGGATCCCAGGATCCCAGGCAGGTGGTAGAAACAAACCGTCTTCTCTATTGAAATGAGGGTACAAGAAGTACCCTAATTTCTAGATTTCAATAGCCTCGCGAAACATCCTTGAAAGTGCGGTGCCTATTGCCAGTTTATAAGCTTTATGATTCTTCGAATTATGTCCCTTTCTTCTATGGATCCCTTAATTCCTGATTCGTTTTCCCACTTTGCTATAATATGTTTTTTTTAATTATTTAAGTTTTATTGTACCTATTAAGTTATAAATATTCATTAAAATTAAACAAGGGAAGTGGAGGTACTATTTTAGTAAATCGGAATGAAAGTTTATTAATTGAAACACAAATCACTATTAATTAAGTCTTCAAAAAGAGATGTTACAATTTGGACTTCAATATCACAATTATTTTAATGGTAAATCTTCATGTTTCAGAGCTCCGACCGGACTAAGTAACGTAACAGGGAGCGACTAAAGTACGCTAAGCGTCACTGGTCTACATATCGTACCGTATCGTAATCAGCACAATTTGATACTTTAAATATACATATTGTGTCCTACAACGATCGACATTTCTTCGAGACCGGCAACCAACGCTTTGGTAACTCATATAGTGTCGCAAATGTCTATTAGGCGACGGTGACCAGTTTTCATCAGGAGGGCTGTCTGCCTATTTGCCAGTCAAACGCAAAAAAAATCTTACAGGTCTTCAAACTCACTGAAACAAAAACATGCAATTGAAACCTGAGTCTGTATGAATGACAGACCTGTTGTCGTTATCACCGTGGGAGCCTTCGAGAACAATCCAGGCCTTGTGAAACGTTGCTCGAGGAGGGATTTGTTTAATCCACTTAGACCAATGCGTACCAATAAATATGAAATATTCTCGATAAACGCGCTAGGCTCTCAAAGAACAGATAGTGTAGAGCAAACAAATGACGATCGAACTAAGTTTACTGTGCCAACTCGCTTTCTCTATTTCGGATCGCAAAACTAACCTACTTACTATCTTGAATCACTCAAAAAGTTACGAAATTAAGTAGTTATTCATGGTCCTTTGAACAGGATTTAAGTTTATTAGTTACGTATAATAGCGCTGTTAAAAAGTTCGAAGGATAAAACAGAGTTTAAATAGGACGCACATTTGATAATGTACGGAAATTGTGGTTAGGAATAGAAACATAAATAATGTTTTTTGACTCTTCTTCCCTTATGGGCCCTTATGGCTACTTCTGATATGACAATATAGCAGAACCTGATTTTTTTTGGTATCATGGTTCAGTCGGAAATGCGGTGAAAGTTGAAAACCCCGAAAAAAGTTTTGCTGTATATTTGCTGATACCTAAAGGACACGTTCGCGTTTTCGCCGACGCAAACAGCTCTTTTTCTCAAAAAACTGTTAACTATTTCTGTCTTGAACAAGCTTTTATTATTATTAATTGGTTGACCAGTCCGTTTTGTACACTTATCAATAATCTTTGGTGCGTCTCGTATGTCACTCGGATTAGGCCCGCGCGCAGGTAGCCTGAATGAATTGTCACTGTCGTGTCGCGTCGCGCGCGCTGACAGCTGTGTTGTGTAGGGCTGCCTATACACATTAAACAATCATCGATTTTACATTTATAAAGTCAGTAATCATCGCTAAACAGATTTCTTAAAATACAAGCGGATGGCAACAAATCAGGTCCAATACAACAAAGAAATGGGTCAAAATCGAGCGCTTAAACCGCCTGGGTCAATCCGCGTAAATGTAACATGAGTCACGATTTTATTGCGTGTTTTTTGCATTAAAAATACAAATTTTAGTGTTAATATATCTAGGGATGATAAGTAACACTTCTTTAAACATATATTAACACTTTAATTTGCATCGTGATGATTTAATACTTAATGAAAATTGTGACTCACGTTACCTCTTACCGCGGATTTACCCGCCTCACTTCTGTGGACACATTTTTGTCGAGATCCCTGCAAATTTTTGTGACGTTGTAATCTATTTGGTAGTGATCCCGGACTTCTAATAAATAGTCTGATATCACATTTAAATCAACAGGGATTTCGACAAAAATGTGTGCACAGAAGTGAGGCGGCTAAAACGCTCGATTTATGACCCAAATAGCATTGTCTTAAAGTCGTCATCCCACGCCCGTCACCCGCAAAATCTTTTTTTTTTGTCCTGGGTAGTGAGCATTTTCTTGTTATGTTAATGTTAGTTATTCTCTTTAAATTCTTGTATTAGTTATTCTTCTTAGGATCTTATAAGATCCTTTAATTATCATATAAGAACGTCAGAAATAAACACTGCTTATCTGAAAATTATTTGATCCGATCAGAATGTAAATAAATATAGTAACTTTTGTTATGAAACCGTTACGATTAACGCAAGTTTTAACACAAAGTATAACCGTGTGACGTCTCGACGCTAATAGACTTTACTTTGAAGCGTTTTTTGAAAAGTCTAAAAATATGATTTTAACATTGTTGTATCTCGGTGAGTATTTATGATATTGAAGTAGTTTTTTCACTAATATTTCTATTACTGACCGCCTGACTGCCTGTTTCTAGCATTAGTTTTTAGTATCTTGTTTATTTTAGGATATCTGTAATTTTCTGGTGTGCAATAAAGAGTAATGTATTGAGAAGACTTTATTTAACATACCTACCAGAACAGAAATCATTTTACAAATTTGTGACAAATGCGATTTAATTACATATAGGTACTCCAAAATGTTCTCGAATTTTAAAAAAATGTTTGTCGTGCGTGTCATTGCTATGTCGCTCGAACGAATGCTAGAATTAAGTTCACCACTTCGATATTAAGATTTTTTTTGTCTTGTGCATTAAACTTGAACTCCATTAAGTGTTTGGTCAACCCTACCGCCTAAATCATAATCCCTCGCCGGCCGCAAGACGGGTAGCGCGTGGGAACGAGTCCGTGACGAATACGACACGACATCTGACGGACTAAGTGCTCTACAAGGTTGCGCATTCCTAGACTATACTTGATTATAGCCATGTACAGTTGGCAACAGAAAATAGGTGATCTCTTGTTAACAGTACTCAGGTCATAGGGGCAACAGAAAATAGATGGTACCCTCTAGCATTCATCTTTGTTGGTACGGCTACACACATCGCGATTATTATTATTATTTATTTATTGACACACCAACAAAACACAGACTAATACAAACAAATAATGAATAAATTGAGGGATCGTGCATCGTGCCCAGCCTGTGCCTCAATTACATAACGCGAAGATTCGCACACACTGCGTAACCGTACCATAACTGACATGATGCATACCTCTTACTGTAGGTACAATAGGTCGTACCTACGTACGTATAGCCTCAATAGTACTGAGTAGTAGTAGTAGTAGTAGTAGTAGTCTAGCCATTTAGGACCTCGATTTTAATAACACATTTTGCACTACGAGCAATCTATGAAATGCCCAGCATCCGATGCCTGTCGAGACGATAACACACACACAGTTCCAAGATCTTATTTAGTATTAGTTCTTGATCCGAAAAAACCATAGGAGTGAAATATGAAACCAAACACCAATCTCAAAATTGCACAACTTGTCTATACTTTAAATTTCTACAATATATTGCCTCCAAAGGGAGTCACTGCTATATCTGGACCGTATAACCATTACCCCCTCATATACTCAAGACACGGATTCATACTAAGCGTTTGGACCTTAATATTTAAATTTGTAGGTTAAAATATTGTTTAGCAAAATTTTAACTCCCTATACGAGGGTTTCAACTACTAAGGAAGCGCTTTCGCTCTAGTCGTCGAATTTTTCTATTGATATATATTCCAATCACAAACATACAAGGGTGAACTCTCTAGCAGGCAGTATGCCTATGGAGTGCTGGGGGTCTGGGCAGGATTTGCTAACCCTAAGCCACGCTAAACATTTCCGAATTCCCAGTAACAGAGGTGACTCCGTGCATCTGACGTCGGCTGCCAGTCAAAGCAGCTTTGCCTAATCCAACCCGGATTAACGAAAAAATAAACCGAGCCCTTGTCCTGCAGTGTACACGCTTCACTGCACTACACACCAATAAACACACATTCAAAAATAAACCCTAAATTTTACTACGTAAGGATTAAATTAGAGTGCAGCTTTTGATGCACTTCACATCACTACGAAACCATAGACAATCGGAATTGTACTCTAAAGTCATCAAAAATAAGGGCGGTTTCTCATGTTCGGATATAATTGTGACGTTAAGCATACAAAAACTTTGGCATTTTTGACGCTTGAGGTTTCACGTAATGTAATTGTTGTACGAAATTGTTTGTTTTGCAGTTTTTGGACGGGTAGGAATTGCGTTTTAAATAAAATGTAAGTTAGCTGGACATGATATCCGTGAGAGGTCTGACATCTTAGATCGCGGTATCTTTGAATCTTTGAAAATATAAACAAAATTTTAAAGACTATGGTCAGTTCTGGCGGCATTTAGTTGGTACTGTTGGCAGAATATAGGTGTGGGGTGTGGCCCGAGTTCACACATAATTAGATGCTAAATGACAGTTACGAGATTAGGATCTTGGCCCTAGAAGATGATGGCACGAATCCGATGCGGTTTCTTAAAAGGGAATAACTCAATTTAATTATAAAGGAATTTTAAAGAAGTATTAGGTATTATGGTAACTGTATAATTGGCAAATTCTACGATTTTAATTGATAGCTCAAGGTTCATGTTACTCTATGTGATGTCTATCTCTGATTTGATTGTTTTTATCTAATTTGATGTACCTAATGCTATTTAACAGTTCGTTCAAGACTAAGTTTAACTTTCTTTCTCTTCCTACACAACTAACTTTAAATAAAGCGGCACCTTTTAGCACCTAAAGGAAACAATACTTATAAACAGTGCTACAAAGATAAATAAAAAACAATGCAGCTTAAACCGAACAACGATTTCTTACCTCGTTTCATTGAAAGTAAAACTTATAGGAGATTACCTTCTCATCAAAAATGTCAACTGTCAGTCAAAAGGACCACCAAACCATTATCCGTATCACCACGCAAGTACGAAAAAACACCTTCCCTTTCCATGAAACACCTTTATGTGCAGATAAACCAACATTGAGGCGTTGAAATCCATGCCTTTGCTTCGCCGAAAAAAAAACAATCCCGCCAAAGTTGCCCGACCGAAAAATAGAAAGGACGCATCCAAAAACAGATTATGACAAGCCCCTGTTGTGTTTGTAAACATAGGTACGGCGTTCACAATACCATATCGTAATGTGACACCTTTGCTTGATTGGATCCCGTATAAGTAGTTATTGATATCTGATTTTTGCATTGTGGCAACACCGGGCCGGAATTGGCGGCAAAATAGCCAAATTGTTGACGTTTGCTGTGAATGGCGTGCAAATAAAAAGCTTTTTGTAGTGTTATTTGAGTAATATAATTTGTTAATTTCGTTGGGCTCGAGCGGGGCGGGTTCGGATGTGCGGATGAATTGACCGGATTCGCTTAGATTAATATCTCGTGAGTTATGTTCCATTCAGAAATTTAATAGTATTCGTTCAGATTACTCCTAATCTGGAGGAGATATCTTTATGCAAGATGTTATATTTATGTTTTTATGTATACTCGTATTTTATTTATCACTTCATACTAGGTTATATATTAAAACGTAATCGGTTTACTTTTTCTTCAAATATAATGTGGCTCCAATTTCTTAAAATTGACACATTACTGGGAGTCGGCTTATGAAATTTATAAACAATTCCAAATATGTGAAATAAGTGATGTTCAAAATTTTCATCCGCATGTTGCAATATATATATTTTTAATAAAACCTTTTTTTGACCTCTGCGAACTCTAGTCATATGCTTTAAAATAGGCAAGCCAGTGGGAACCTATGAATGGAATCTATGAACGTCACGGCACTGATAGGTAGGTACATATAGGGAACGTGCGCAACGAAGGTAGGTACTGCCAACAAGTGCCGCCAATCCAAATCTTGTACTCTATCATGCTGGGACCACATTAACGGGAACCGCCGTTATTATCACAACGAAGGATTGTTAACGTTAGTGTAGCCACAACTTACTATACATGCCCCTTACAGGGATAAGTTCGCCTTTGTAAATAACCATCAAAATCATTTATTCCAGGTGAAAAGACTGGCAGCATTGCCCCGCTGAATGGCAATAGAGAGAGACTTGTTGGACCAACCAGGACCCAGAACGAGGATTGAGGAACCATTGATTTTTGTACTGCTTCTGTATGATTTTATGTGCAATAAAGTGTTTACATACAGACATACATGCCATTGACATTTATAACCAGTAGGTATACAGTTTTTCAGGCCTAACAAGTTTCTTTTACTGTCCGCATGGTGTCTCTATTGTTGATTTAGTGCTGCCGCCTATAGTTGCTGCATGTTCCCTATAGAGCCATATTGGCGAGGAAACAAGTTTTGTAAAAAAGGTGCATCAGAGTAGGTATTATGGTATGTACAGGTAGAATTATGTTTAGGCGGTGTCCCTTTGTTTCGTCGACAGACGTGTCATCGAATGATTCATTTCATCGAATTTTTATTTCGTCGACAACTTTTTTCTCCGAAACCGTTAACTTTTCAGAATTTTTTAAAGAGTCATCCTGTAAATACCATTAGGTTAGGTTAGGTTTGTTTTATATTAATTTCTAGAAAAATATGGTTTCATTGAAAATTAACTTTCGATGAAATGATATGTCGATGAAACGTTTGTCGACAATTCAAGGGTATTGCTGTTTAGGCACTATACTTGCTTACGACATCTAAGGAGAATGGCACTGGCTACAGTGCCTACTCTAGTTTCAAAAGCTCTGCGATTGTCAGTAGACTTTCACTGTACCGACCACACACAGCGTCGCAATAACCTACAGAGTACATACAATAGCAGAAAAACTCCATTGGCCATTGGACCGTGAACGTTTGAAAGGCCCCTTGTCTCGTATTCCAATAGCGGCCATTGCGAGCTTTAAGTTTTCCTGTTCGCAATTTCAAGGAATGACGTGACAATTTTCTGTAGTGTAGTAAACATTTTGCAGAGTTAAGAGTCTTATAAACATTCTTTGTGTACTTACATGGTCAAGTTTGTTTCATAAAACTTAAGAAACGATTTTGATACCTTTTACATAATTATGCCGTTGTGCAAAAGAGATATTAGGTATTAAAGTAATTCGGCTTATTAGGCTTTCGGAGGTCACTCTGTATATAGTAAAAACCTATTATCTGAAAATCCAGCGTCATGAGCCTTGGTCATTAGCGCATTCCGAAGGAACGGGGATAAAGCGCTAGGGAATGATGATGTGATGATGCACGTGTGTAACTTTTTCCAAGATCACTGAGTTACAGATGAAAAAAAGCAGGGTATACTCGTATAGGTACTATGCAATGTCTTACTTCTTCTTCTCTGTCGTTTCGCTCTTGGCAGAGCGATCGTGGTCACACATCGGTGGTAGAGCCGGACACAGCTCTCCGCACAATCTCTCCCTGTCTTAACCGTTCCTGTTTTCCCTTACAAAGATAAAAGATTTTCTCTCTCTTCTCTCGGCTTTGTCCCTTCTCTATTTGGGGTCGACCCTCCTAATCCTGAGTTCCCAGGTTGATCTTCTCTGGGTTGTCTCCAGTTACGTATTGGAGTCGTTCACGTATTGATTGATTGACGGAACCCTGTTACTAAGCCTCCGCTGTCCGTCTGTCCGTGCATCATAGGGCTCTAACTTTTGAACCGTAATAGGTAGAGACTTGTAATTTTCACAGAATGTGTATTTCTATTGCCACTATAACAAAAAAATATAAAGTTCAAAATAAAAGGGTGTCACCAAACAGGAAACGTGTTTTTCCTTTTTTTTTATCTTACTTTAACAATGGTAATAATTAGATACTTGATATGTTCACAGAATAGGTATTTCTATTTCCGCTATAACAACAAATACTAAAAACAAAATAAAATAAAAAATAAAGAGGGGTCGCCCTACAAGAAGCGTGTTTTTTGGAGTCTCTTTCTCGATGGTTGTACGGATCCCTTCGTGTGCGAATCCAACTTGCACTTGGCTGGTTTTTTTCATTTTGGTTTGAGCTATATTTATAACTAGCGACCCACCCCGGCTTCGCACGGTGTTTCTCTATTATATTATGCATGTATTATATACCTATAAACCTTCCTCTTCAATCACTCTATCTATTAAAAAAAACCGCATCAAAATCCGTTGCGTATAGTTTTAAAGATTTAAGCATACATAGGGACATAGGGACAGAGAAAGCGACTTTGTTTTATACCATGTAGTGATAATATAATCTATCTTTTGCCTTCTCACACGACATGAAAAAAAGAATTCCAAACACAGACAGTTTCATGGAAAAGACTCCATCGACAAGAGCAGTCTTAAATACATGATGTTGATATAATTCATATAAAACAGTCCTTCACAACTGCAACCATTACATTGTTACTATCAGACTTTCCCAGACTGCCTTAACTTCTTTATTACGACTCCTTAGAACCTCATAAAATATTTACCCGTGAGACTCGAGAAAAATCACAGAGGAGAGGAGCTATAAACTATAATGAATATACGACTGTCGGTTCGTTAGCTGAGTTCCGATCTGAATTTTAATTATTAATTAACCAGAATTTCGTTAATTATCGACTGACGTTGCATGGGAAGGCTCGACGTTCGACCATGTCCAATTTACGGGAGTGACGGGCATAGAAGCGTGGCTTTGTGGTCGAATTAAGCATATTTTGCGCGATGTATCAAAATTTCGCATGCTAAAATGTGATTGGCAATTGTGTTTTGAAATCAGGCGGCATGTTTTGTTTATTAAAATAAGTATCCGGTGTTTGTGATGCATTTTATTCAGTTATTACACTATATAAATGTATCTGTCAAGTTTCGTCAACAAATTCCGTATATAACTATTTGTTTTTGGCAGGGCTCGAAACCGGTATTTTGCAAAAACCCCGAAATAGCCCAATATTTTGAATTATTTTATGCTTTTTATGTAGAGTTCAGTAATGTATTTAAGTCATAATTTCGTATTATTAGATTGTCTGGTTGAAAAATGAAATAATAAACCAAAGAACGATAAGAACGGAAAGAATACCGGTATTTTTGTATGGAGCAAATACCGGTTTCCGAGCCTTGGTTTTTGGGTTGGGTTTGAAAACTTTGAAATCGGTCACTGCTCTAATGATTTTGACTGATAAATTATACTGATAGAAGTTTGGTTTCTAAGTTGATATAAGTATCAGGGATCATTCTCGGAAAAACTGAGGGATTTCCCCGAGTCGTCAAACAGATTGGAACACAGACGCCCATATTTGAAAGTTTCATTTCATAAAAAACGAGAACTCTTTCATTTCAGCTCAGTAGATCAGTTTAACTTAAGTGTAATAAGGTAAAAATTAAGTTCATTTATATTTAAGTAAATGCGTTTAAATATAATGAAATCTCAACCTACAGTAATTTTTTTTATGTGTGATAGACAAGCATTTGACCCCGATCGCACCTGATGTCAAGTAACGATGAAGCCTAAGATGTAGCATGCTTGTCTAGAAGATGCCTATTCACTCTCAACTTGACGAGATCCAAGTCATATTTTTCTGGGAAAATATGGGTGGGAAGAGAGTTCCACTCCTTAATATCATTTATTGCTATGCCACTATTTATTAAGATCCGTACAACTATGGTTATAGTTGTACGGATCTTAATAAATAGTACCTATACATTCAGTTTCATTTACCTATTCTTAAAATGTCGTTCTATCTATCCTATTATTAGGCTTTTATTATGTGCTAGCTTTTGGCGTTGTACGTAACCTAGATCAATGCAAAATTGCTCATAGTCTCAATACCAAATTTGGGCATTTCTCCAGAAATATGTCTGCGGTCACCTCATTCATCTGGCCCTTTTTCATACTAAATGTATGGAGACAGATGAATGAGTCGCAGACATATTTCTGGAGAAATGCCCATTTATGCCACACCTAGCCATAAAGTGGCTTTTTCCGCACGCTGCGCGTATGGGAAAAGCCGCTTTCTGGCCAAGTGTAGACATAAAATGATGTACACAACACGGGAGATAATAAAGAAAGCTCTCGATCGCATATTAACGTCCCTCGCTTGCAGCTCGGGCCGCAAACTTCTGCGATCTCGGCCTTTCTTTGTATTACCTACCTAGTTGTGTAATGTACTATTTCCGTACTTTGTTATCTTAATATGGCAAATAACTAACTCGCCCATAATGATACTGAGAATAATTCCTCTGGCTATTTGCGCGCCGCCATCGTTCGCTGATTAAGAAAACAACATTCCGCCAAATTGGATTATCCTACTCCAAAATGGCGATTGCGGCAAAATTCGGCTTCATAATATCGGATTTTTTGCCTCAAAAACTCGAACTCATTAGGTAAGTTACTTAGTCAGGACTGTCGGTGGCATGCAGAATTTTGTGCTTGTGCCTGCCTACTCCGTGTGTAATGGTCGGCGGTCGCCGGCAGGGCTGTGTTAGCCGCTTTTGATTAGTTTCTGATTGCGTTCGAAATCTGATTATGTGGACCTATCACCTACATGTTATAGTAAAACGACAACTTTCCAGGTAATTTGGCGGTGGGTGACGGGATCTGATATCGATTTTGACAGATTTTATTTGCAAATAAATGTATAAAAGGGAATGAAATTTAACCCGTCGAGCGTCCCACGCACTAACGGCAGTGCGTAGAAATTTTGTGCGGGTAGCGTCCCGTGGCCTACGTTAGTGCGCAGAGGTGGCCGCTCATTGGGCCATTTTTTCTGCTGCGATGCATTTGGTTGGCAGTCTTGAATTTTTTTACTAGCAAATCACAGTTATTGTAGCAACCAAATTTAATTTTTCAACCAATCAGAATTGAGAATTGGCGGCTGCAAAAATTTTTAAACTCCGTGTTTGAATTCAGTCCGCCATATTGACAGTTGAAAAGATTTGTTGTGATCCGAGTGTTGTGTAAACATGTCGAAATCTTTTAAACGGTTAGTGATTATACCATGTAATTTATATCAAATTACTCGCAATTAAATAAAGTTTATATTTTTGATGCAAAATTTAGCCGCACGACTAAATATTCTAGCAAAAAAAGTCTGAAACTTTTGAAAGTCGCAATATTTGCAATGGCGGCTAATGTATGCGAATTGTATGGCATCAATGGCCGGTTCGCACGCATTTTTGTCAACAACGTAAATAAATGCTTGTTGTGAAATAAATACAAGTGTTGTGGTAGTTATATTATGTAAAATCGACGCGTAAACTGGCCAGTTTCATTGTAGTGTGTGTGTAATGTGATATGTGGCTATAAATTAAGTGCTAATCGTAAATGAATTGTGGCGGTTTGTGCAAAAACTTCAAGTCGTGGAAAATAAAAATATTTGTCTCTCAATACAAGTAAGTGGCATGTCTAAAATTAATTGAATCAAACTCGAAATTTATCTAGCTTTCTAACGATATATAATACGTCACATATAATTATATCTAAGGTAGGTAGAATTCTTATCTCCCGCGAGAAATCGGAACTTTTTTGCTTGTATGGGACATTTCCCGCACATTTCGCTTCAGAGGGTCGGACACTTGACGGGTTAAAAATGTTTGCAATAAATAAGGATTATTTATGTTTATATCATACAACCGGAAAATATTATAATTGTAATGATAAGTATATTATGCAAAAGTGTTATGTAAAGATTTACCTACATGCCTTTTCAGTATATATAAAATAATGTACGACAAAGTGTGTGCGCGCTGCGACATACATACCTACATATGCAGAGATTAGATAGACATGTAAAATTCAATACGTAAATATAACCATCAACAACAATAGCGACAACAACTCAAAATTAGCCGAAACATTCTAATTGTCTATTTAAGTCTCATTGCTACGTTCTAATTAACATAGGAATTATACAAAATATTAAGAGAAAATTTGCAGTAAACTACATTTTCCCCGATCGACAACCCTGGAGCCTGCCATCTAGCTCTGTAATGAAGCAATTTAAATGCATGAGGCAGGGCGCGAGAGACTCTTGGTGGGGAGATGCGATCACACAACCACAGGTGACAACTACCACGATTGACCAAGACATTTTGAGCTTTGACGCCCAGGGATAGAGTTCAAAATTGAAAGACATGCTTTAGTCTTTAGAATGTTTTGAGTTGTTAGGATAGTAGTAGGTATAGCTGATAGTGGGTGCACGGGGTAAGTACGGTATATCTCTGCAGGTAGAGGATTATAGAGGGTATGGAACTACGCTGGCGAAAATGTTTTCCCAACTTATTCGGAGCAGTGAAAGGAAAACTAGCGAAAGTGATATCTGGCTGGAGTTAACCAGTGTTGTGGCTTACTTTGGATGAAATCTAGTGAATAAGTTTTCTTATTAGAGTATATTCTTGTTAACTGCGGAAGATTGGGTTGTTTGGTTCTGAGCTTGATTCACGAGAACCATGAGCGTTCTTCTACTGAACTTTTGAAACTGAACCGTTGAAAAAAATGCTAAGAAACCGTGCATTTAAAAACAGTTTCATTTGTTAATTTTGTCTTATTTAGGTTAACTAGAAATATGCTGTTGTGTGGTACCAATAAGCACGTTAAGTATGGGCCAATTAACTGGCTTTATTCTGTTTATTTTTTATTAAAGTTAAGAGTGAACTGAGAAGGTAGCCAGTGGACCCCGGCAATCATACGCCACAAGACACCTTACCATAAAGTGTCTATAACCTGATACTTCAATCCTACTGTGGTGTGCAGTAGTATTAATGAGTGTAGCACAGAAACAGTGCGGCCTAAAAAATGTGTCTATATTTTGGTAAAATAGAGCTCCTTCCTCAGTAACGTAATAAAACGGCTTAGTAGTTAGTACTAAGGAACCACCTATCTAGTTTAAGTACGGTCCAGATAGCTAGCACAAGACAGCCGCGACATTACTCGTGCGCGACAGGACATGTAACAGCCAATAAGAATGCACAAACATTGCGCCGCGTTACAGGTTCGCGGTCCTATTGGCCGTAACTTACTACACTCACGGACAGTGAATTCGGGTCAGTGTCGGCGGTTATCGTGCAGGTATTAGACCAGCTACAGGAGTCATCATCATCATCATTTCAGCCATAAGACGTCCACTGCTGGACATAGGCCTCCCTCATAGATTTCCACTTAATTCGGTTGGAAGCAACCTGCATCCACCGTGAGCCAGCAGCCTTAACCAAATCATCTGTCCATCGTGTTGGTGGACGTCCGACGCTGTGCTTGCCGATTCGTGGTCTCCATTCGAGAACCTTTCGGCCCCAACGGCCATCTGTTCTACGTGCTATATGCGCTGCCCATTGCCACTTCAACAAGCTTATCCGTTTAGCTATGTCGGTGACCCTCGTTCTTCTACGTATCTCTTCATTTCTGATTCGATCCCGCAGAGAAACCCCGAGCATAGCCCTTTCCATAGCCCGTTGAGCGACTCTGAGCCTATTCATAAGGCCTATAGTGAAGCACCACGTCTCGGATCCATATGTAATCACTGGCAGCACACACTGATTGTAGACTTTCGTCTTAAGGCACTGAGGTATTTTGGACGAAAAGACGTTGCGGAGTTTCCCAAACACACAGTTCCACAGGAGTGGCAGTGGCTAACTCCGGGATTTCGCAGCGCGGCTACTAGTACCAAATTTTGCCCCCTTCCGAGGGGGCTTAGCCAGCGGCCAGAAAAAGCACGCGTTATGCGATAGAGAGAGGCGGTCGGATGCGGTGGGATCCGCCCAGTGGTCGGCCCGAAAGTCAGTTTTGTTAAAAAGAAATACTTCTATACGTACTTAGTACTCTATTACTTGTTCTGTCGGGCCAAGCGACCTGGTTCGATCCCAGGCGCTTTAGCCCCCACCTAGTCCGACCCTCTCAAGGTGGTCCGGGCCAAGCGACCTGGTGCGATCGCAGGCGCCCCGGCCCCCACCTAGTCCGACCCTCTCAAGGTGGTCCGGGCCAAGCGATCTGGTGCGATCGCAGGCGCCCCGGCCCCCACCTAGTCCGACCCTCTCAAGGTGGTCCGGGCCAAGCGACGTGGTGCGATCGCAGGCGCCCCGGCCCCCACCTAGTCCGACCCTCTCAAGGTGGTCCGGGCCAAGCGACGTGGTGCGATCGCAGGCGCCCCGGCCCCCACCTAGTCCGACCCTCTCAAGGTGGTCCGGGCCAAGCGATCTGGTGCGATCGCAGGCGCCCCGGCCCCCACCTAGTCCGACCCTCTCAAGGTGGTCCGGGCCAAGCGACGTGGTGCGATCGCAGGCGCCCCGGCCCCCACCTAGTCCGACCCTCTCAAGGTGGTCCGGGCCAAGCGACGTGGTGCGATCGCAGGCGCCCCGGCCCCCACCTAGTCCGACCCTCTCAAGGTGGTCCGGGCCAAGCGACGTGGTGCGATCGCAGGCGCCCCGGCCCCCACCTAGTCCGACCCTCTCAAGGTGGTCCGGGCCAAGCGACGTGGTGCGATCGCAGGCGCCCCGGCCCCCACCTAGTCCGACCCTCTCAAGGTGGTCCGGGCCAAGCGACGTGGTGCGATCGCAGGCGCCCCGGCCCCCACCTAGTCCGACCCTCTCAAGGTGGTCCGGGTCAAGCGACCTGGTTCGATACCAGGTACAGGTGCATAAGAGCTGGCGCGGATTTTGTATGCGAAGAATGCTTATTTCATACTAAATCCGCGCCAGCTCTTGTGAATCGACCTGTACGTCAGCTTATAAAAAAAAAACTTATTCTGTGCTAGCTAGGCTGATAGAGGTGCGTGAAAAGTAAAGTGAACTAAAGTGGCCCTCGTACATATAACAACCCTCGTAGATAAGATAGTTGGTGTTACAAAATGACGATTAATGGAGAGAAGGGGTTACTGAATGACGATCACAGCCATCACGATTGAGGGGCAGATAAAACCTCGGAAATGGGATTAAGTAGTCGACAGTGGCAAAACTAGATTTCCACCGGCTTGCCTATTTTATGGCGTTTGAACATAAACACCGTGTTTATGGCTTTTGAACAAAAAAGTGTAAGTTTAGAATAAATATTTTTTTTAGCTTAATGTCTGCCAACGAAAAAACACATTGAAGAAAGGTTCAGAAATACCTATCCTTGAATTCTGACATGTATATGTTTGGTCAATTACTGTGTTAAACATTATACCTACATAATACATATGTCATGAAGCGGTCATTAATGAATGTTCCCCTTTTGACACATTTAAGTACATCGGTAGATAGGTATGGGTTACTATTATTATCTATGTAAGTCCAGTGGATTTTTAATACCCACTTCCTAAACTATCAAAATAAATTGTACATTATGGTTTTATTTACGTAGGTGGAAATGGGCGAGATACTCTAGTAGTCTTTTTCATAGTTCGAAACAACAGAAATGTAATGAATTATATTTTCCTCTGCTGTGTCGGTTAAAAAGCGGTCCATCTCTTTCCCATCCATTAATATTGGATCCTGTAATTTATATCAATCCGCGAAAGCCCTCGATGACGTCACTTCTGAACTGCTGCGAAGCGGTTTAGGGTTGACAGATTGGAAAAATACTTAGCTGTGTACTCAGAAAACAAAATAATTTATTTCTGCAAGTACCTAGGCCCAAGGCAAGGGTTCTTTTACATGTCTGATTCTATTATTTTCTTTTGGCGCTTTACTTACTTTTTTTTCCTAGGTCTAAACGCTCCAACGTATAAGTACTTGGGAAAGACTTGAAGTGATATGTAATAAAAATATAATTAATGCCGCCAGCGTAATAGTTATCAAATACATAATACATTATTTTTTTTAAAAAATATTGAAACATACTTTGCTCTAACAGCTTTTATTTATAATTTTATTGATAAGTAACTTACCTCTCGTGGAATCCTATTTCCATTTTCAATAGTAAACTGAAATTCATTATAATAACTGTTACTTGCAATTGACATCATAACTTTATGCGGTAATGAACCCTTTTCAGAACTTTCCGAACTCCATCTTCAAGTATATTTATAGCATATCCTAAAATAAACTCAACCCATTTACAATTACACATGTTCCCGTAACAATCAGGAATTGAATTATAAGTTTGGCACAGCCCTGGTGAGAGTTGTGGACGGGCGCTGCGAGTGACAGCCCTACGCGGGGTTTTCTAAAGAGAATGATTACAAAAGCTATTGTTTACAAAAACCCAGAAACTGAGAGTTCGTTTAGGATGTTTGTTGTTGAAATGGGTGGGAAAATGTGGTTTTGTTTAGGGCATCTCGGTCATTTCACAATATTTTGAATTTCAGTATTTTTTTTACGAGGTAGGTAGATACGAGTACCTATAGCATATTCCGTTTCTAGTTTTCCTTGGAATTGCAGCAAGGAAATTTGTTAAAATTCGTGGGTCTCCATTCGAAAACCTTTTTATAGTCGGGTATCGGTTCTGCGAGCTATATGCATAGGCCATTGCCACTTCAACCTGTTAACTCTGGCAGCTAAGCGAGTTGCATATCTTGTAATCTTCATAATACAAACATGATTTATGTCACTTGACATACTTACATACACTAGCATATACAGTCATTTTTACCTTATATTTCTTAACCATTCAATCTAAGAGTTTTGTGGATATACATAGGTAAGTAATTAAAAACTGGCCACTGCTCGCTGGTGGCATGTATTTAATTAAGGCTATAAATCTCGCGGGAACGCCTCTACACTCGAAATGTTCCTAACATAATTTATACGGAGCTTGCAGTTTCTGTACATGCCAGTTACTACAGTTGGCTATTATACTGTATAAGATATAGTGAATAATGTTTTATGTCACACCTGGCCATAAAGTGGCTTTTACCGCACGCTACGCGTATGGAAAAAGCCGCTTTCTGGCCAAGTGTATTCATAAAATGATGTACACAACACGGGAGGTAATAAAGAAAGCTTTCAATCGCATATTTACGTCCCTCGCTTGCAGCTCGGGTCGCAAACATCTGCGATGTCGGCCTTTCTTTGTTTTACCACCCTAGTTGTGTAATGTACTATTGCCATCGGGAAACTCGGAGTACGACTGGACCCGAAGAAAAATTTGAGAAATATTTTTCGAGATTCCGGAATTCCGGTATTGCATGCCCAAATGGTCACGTATAAAACAACAATTACAAACATTGGTAGCACAACGATTGCTGCATACTTACCGCTTACCTTGCTGATGTTTATGAGCATTGTAATTATACTGATACCAAAAAATCGTTATAAGAAAATAAACAAAAAAAAATAACAACGTCGGTATTATACAAATAAGATAGTACATATGACTAATTTATAGCTATATCAATATGTACTGAACTAATGCCATATTTATGTCTAGTTTACACGTCGCCAACCATTACCATACCGTCGTAAACTTGCCATAATTACTTACAAAGACACCAATATGCATATTAATATTAATGAAAGTAATTAATTAGACCAGGACGTGTCTTTAATGTAAGGAGATATATAATGATAAGGAAAATTATTAAATAGGCATAGGTAATTGTCGTTTTTAGCACGAAGGTTGTTATAAAAATGACCTTTGTGGAAAAGTTTATTTAATAAAAAAATACATAAAAAGTTAAAGCTTCCATAAATTAATTAAATAAAACAATATCTGACTTTTATAGGTTTACGAATGGGCTTCGGAAAGTAACGGAAACTTAATATACCGATATTAAAGTGTTCAAAATATCAAGTGTAGGAATAACTATCTATTTTATTTATGTATGTTTAAGCTGGCCCTCGCGGGTATTTACTTTTGATACTAAATTAGCTCTCGCTTCGTTACCCTTCGCACACCTACTTTCTGGTTTAATTTTGTGTTATTTCCGCTACACAAAGGTTGTCTGGAAGAGATCGCTTTTTAGCGATAAGACCGCCTATTTTCTACCTTTTAAGTTATTTTAATTATGTGATGTACCATTGTAATGTGTTTTTCTGGTGTGCAATAAAGAATATTTGTATTGTATTGTATTGAATAACACAGTGCGATAGAATCAGTTTTTTTCATTGTTCAGGTTCAGGCCCGTAAGAGACTCTATATACACGTTAAGTTTTCATTCCAATCTAATCTAAACTAATGACAATCGCGTTAGGTTTCAAAAATTTTTACAACTTTATATAGTGTTTGGTGTACCAACGTCATCAGCCTATTCACGTCTACGTATACTTTGGGTTATTTCCTTGTATAACGCTACCATGCCGTGCTTTGCTTCACCACTGTCCAAATCCAGTCACCGCTACTATAGTAGGTAAATAGTAGGTATAATCTTTACCTACTAAATGTAAAGATTTTTATCTAAAAGACGTTTTCTCTACGTTAAATTTTTAGTTTAGTTAAACAAACTTTTTTGCATTCAAAAGAACGGGCTAAAAAGTACATAGAGCCACTAAAAATACAAAACATAACCTACTACCGTTGAACCGTTTTTTATCAGAGCTATTTTAATTGCGCTGGGCGGCGATCGTTAGTCATACACTGTCACTGGTCAGTAATAATATTCCGCCCACCAATTCCACCTAGCCGAAGATACGCATCGGTGGCGGACCGCCCCGCTACAAATGAGCCGGTGCACAGAACCTGAAACCAGACGTTTTTCCAAATTCGAATTAATTTCGATATCAGATGTGCATTATTACAAAACTGTAGGCATTCGAATTTCGAATTGTTAACGCCTTTTGTTCTGAAATTTGAGTAGCAAACTATTTCCGTGCGTCTTTTTTTTTCAGAAATGCGTAATTAATCGGTGGTTATAAATGTAACTGTACCTACTTAACGGAAACGAATTTTGAATAGTGAGCGGCAATTGTTTTGAAATTCGAATTTGCTTTAAACGACAAAATATTTTATAGAAATTGTTTTTTATTAGAAATAAAAATGGAATTTTAACTTTAGTTCTAATTTTAAATTGTTAATAGGGGTAGGGTAACGTCCGAGTGCTTAACACTGTCTTAATAGTTGCCATCTTGAATGTTAATTCATTAGCATGTGCACGTACCTAAATAATAGGGTACGAGTACGCCCTACACCCTTTGAGTACGGAACCCTAAGAAATGTATGTGCAACAAATCATTAGTGCCGAACAGCCAGCATTGACATTGGCACCACTCTACACTATTGCACTGTCACTGGGCCAGTTAATATTCCGCCCACCAATTCCACCTAGCCAACTGCCGAAGATACGCATCGCCATCGCACCACACCTGAAAGCCGACATTCACTTTGATAACTTTTGTTTTTATATAAATTCAGTGTTGTTTTTTGTTGTGTAAGGCTCGTTTCGATTAAGGTGCATTGGGGTACAATTTCTCGTAATCCACGCAACATATATTTACTATAACATGCTAACACTATACTAGACACGCCAATAGAGCGTTAACTGATTGCAAACCTTAATATCTTGTACTTAAGTTTCTAGTTAATTACTGGTTTCATTATATGTTGGAGAACATGAAAAAAGAATAGACACGTGTTTTCTCATTTCACCTCATACTCACATTTTCCTAAAAAAAAACACCTTTCAAAGTTTGAGCCCTTTGAGGGTGTTTTTTTTAGGAAAATATGAGTTTGAGGTGAAATGACAAAACACGTGTCTATTCTTTTTTCATGTTCTCCAACATATAATGAAACCAGTAATTAACTAGAAAAATGCTTGATTTTTTTTCTGTAGAATTCGGAGGTTTTAGTCACTTTACAATACTTTGAAGGACAATATCTCCTAAAAAGTTGAACTTGGGCAGCTAAAAAAAACGTGTCTGTTATTTTAGACTATACCATATATCAAAATGAATCAAATCGGAGTCGGACAGTTCGGTACCCTTCCTTGTTAGTAGAAATCCCTTATTTTCAAAATTACCCCAATGCATCTTATACGACATGTTGATGGTAAAATTGCTTGGTCTGTGGAGGCCATTAAACAATGAGTTATATAATAAGTAGGTATACAGAACTAGGTGACATCCTCCCGATCGGGCCGATTCAACAATATTCGTTTTTGTTGATAAATCGGTCATTCTCATGCCTTCTTGGGAGAATGAAACAAAAGATCAAAACATTGTCTAAGGCTAGATACAGACTGTAACTACTAACTCAAGTTAACACTTTCTGTACTAAAATTTCGTAGCGCTACGCTCGTAGCTCATAACACGGGGAAACGGGTATGTAGCGAAAAGTTGCTGTAAGCATAGCGCACACGAAGCGGATTCTCGGTGTTGAAAGTGTTAATATATAACTTTCAAATAGACAAGAGAAAAGAAAATGCGATATTTCATTGTCCGGTAAATTGAGTTCGGGAAAACTTGCTCGGGCTTACTGATAATCTACACATCATTATCATCGTCAATCAGTAGGTACCGCATTTTCTTCCAGCTGCCACTGCCACGAATACGATCGCTCCGCTTTCTACTCTTTGCTATGTCATCGTACTTACTCTGATAGATATCGCTACTTTTGACCGGTATTTATCCCTGCCGTTGTGACGACAAATGTATGTATGTATGTATGTAAACACTTTATTGCACATAACATCACACAGAAGCAGTACAAAAATCAATGGTTATCATCATCATCAATAGTTTTCATCGAAATTCAATTTCGTCCCAAACTTTTTCTTTGTAACCGTAAATTTTTTTGATTTTTGCAAAGATCATCAAATGGATGGATTTTCGCCATACAAATCGATACGCCATGCATTTAGTTTGGCATACAAATGTCGCGGACGAAAATCCACCCAAATATTAAGCATTAGGTTGGATTATTTATTTAATTAATAACAAAGGACAGATAAAAATAAACACTTAAAACTAGGTACTTATAAAGTTGATAAAAGGTTTTTTAAGTAACAATTCCAAAAGAATAAACTGGTTTCAAAGAAAAATGCATTCAATGAAATGTCGATGAAATGAAACGCATGTGGGCAATTCAAGAGTACCCCACTTGGTATACCTACTTTACTGTCTGAACCTGCCTTAACCGCTTGAGGAACGGCACTAACCTCCGATCTTTATAAAACAGCACCGCGTGAACCAGAAACCAGTCAAAATGAGACAAACATGCTGCTTAACAGTCCTATTAATCGTGTTTATAAAAATTCACAATTGCGAAGACCGATATGGTGATTTGAAAGAGAATGAGCAGATGTGCACTCGTCTCGGGATGAACGCGTATTTTGATCCTGAAATGGTAGTGAAAACAAAATGGCGGATATTTTATACTTGGAATTTGAGAATGGCTTTTGGGTGTCTTGATATGACGTTCAAGCATGTTAATCCGTTGGTAAGTAAAAAATCCAGTCATAACTCGACAATCGGTTGGCGGATTTTAGAGTGGAGATCACGAATTGCCAAATGTAGTTTAGGGCGCCTTGTTACTAGATGGAGCAATACGCAGGATAGCTGGCAAAGTGTGGAGAAGAACCCAGTTCAATAATGCGCCACTAGCTACGAAGATACCCTTGTCCAGCAGTATTCTGAACTGGGACAGTGTGGCGAAATCCTATAACAAAAGAATTATACCTAGATTAAGAAAAACAGATTGGTACCTTATGCTCTAGAATTGCATGTTGCAGGAAAACTGCATTAGTGGATCGAAATAGCTGGTGATGGAATGTTGCCACTATGTCTAAGTAAAAGACTAACCTAAATTTTCCTTCGGCTCTGCAGATCATCAACCGATTCTACGCAGACATGAACAAGCACTTGGAGACGCAGCCCGTGTGGGAGGCGGCGTCGCTGCTCGTGACCATGGGCTACTTCAACCACCAGATGCTGCTCTTCGCTGAGCCAGGGCCCGCTGGGAAGTTTATAGGCATACCAAACATCTCACAGCGCGCTAGTAAGTTAATACGATTCTTTTGATTAGGTACTGGGCATGAAAATTAAATCGGTTAGCTACTTTTAGTGTACGTAGTTAGTTTAATTTAGATCAATTGTGCTTTGTCTGTCATACCAAAACCATCTTGGCACCGGAAAATAAGAATCCATCAAAACATAACAAGTAAAAAGTTTCACAACCTCTTCTACCGCAAAATGTTGTGAGATATACCTATAGGAAATCAAGTCGTTTAATTTTTAATAAATAACAAGAATAAAAGACTTGGCCATCGCACAGTAACATAAAATTACATACACATGCAGACACGATTGAAAGGGAGGAACGAGCTACTAAGACCACAATGCCATCATAAAGCAATGTACAAAAAAAAATTATAATATGTGCATTGACATATATAATCGCATCCCTGCAGATATTGTAACGCTCCAGGGAAATAGGTTTAAAAGTAGTGTAAATAGCTGGCTTATTGACAATTGTTTTTATACCATAAAATATTTTCTCGAAACATGTAGAATTAGGTAATTATTGATAATTATTATACTATTATTATTGATTATTTTATTATTGGAATTAGACATTTTGTTATATATTAATATAATTTAGTGTGTTGAATATTTGCATGCCTACATGTAGGCTGAATACATGGAACAAAAATATTGTAAGACCTATATATACACTGTATTCCTAGCAAATAAATCTTTGAATCTTGAATCATAAAAATAAAGTCCTTTTTAAAGTCATACTAATGGAATAAGGTAAGGTGGGGTAAGACGAACATAGTTTATTTTGGCCGAGGGACACAGTATGAAAATTCCATACAAGTGTTCGTCTTGCCCCGGTGTTCGCCTTATTCCCATCTTACCTTACACTAGCGCTGTAAGGTAGCCAAATTTTGGTACGCATACACAAACATTGATGGAGCGTGACGTCCAGAGCACTAATAAAGTTAGGTAGGTTTTGTTGCATGTAGATTCTATTGCCATGTGCGATGGCAAAGTCATTAGATTCAAATTGTAACAATAATTTGCCAACGTTTCTTACGTGGGCAAAAATTATTGGTAAAATTCTAATCTAAGTAATACGAAAGGAAGTCTGTGAACATAGTAGCCCTCTCGCCCGGCCTGACGCAAACCCTGGTTTTCAATTACGTTGGATCCTTATAATCAACTCTCATATTTCCAGTCGAGATGCTACCGCACGCGGCCAGCGTGCCCCTCCTCAAGTTCCAGCTGAAACTCATCCGTGACGGCAAATTCCTGATCATGATGGACTGCCACATCGGCGCCGTGTCTCTCTCCGCCCGCTTCACCGGTGAGCCCCCCACGGAGGAGGAGCTGGCTGAAGCCATCGCGGAAACTGGCCTCGGGGAAGGATTCTCGGCTTGCATGAAGGGGAAGAAGATGAAGATCCCATAGTGTCCTGTAGTCGTTTGATGGTAGGCTTTGTCGCACGATGAGAGTGACGGCTGCTATAAGTAACATTTATTTATCGCTCGCCAAATCCTAGCATCACAAGCCTGCTGATGTACGAATTGTGAAATCCACTGCTGGCAATATGCCTAGAAATACACTATTAGAATTTTATTGTGTTTATCTCTTAAATTTCCACACAGAACCTTCCTTTACCACTTTACAGTATTCACAATATTTTTCAATTTATTTACCGATATCCTCTCTATTCCCTTGACTTCTTACCCACGTACACAAATAGGTAAAATGAGTTGTTTTGTTACAGTAATGTATAACGTGTGCGTCCGTTATTATAGGTATAGGTAAAATGAGTTGTTACAGTAATGTATAACGTGTGCGTCCGTTATTATCAATGAGTCAAATAATATTTATCATGGCATAAACAATACGAAAATATTCAGTTTATTTGTTTTTACTGAAAATAAAAGCATCCTGGTGTTCTTTGTAAACAATTCATTGCCAATATATAAACTCGAGAAAGAAAGTTAATAAACAGTTTTGATACAGTCTTTATACGGTACTATAGGGACTTATACTGTACTTTATACATTCTGGTACGAGTAAAATATATAGATAAGGGATCCATTTTTATCCTTTTGAGACACGGTACCCTAATCAGTGGATCAAGCTATAAAAAATCTGCAGGTTAACTATTCTGCAATAAAAAATAATCAATACAAAATTATATATTGAACGGTTTTGTACTTGAAAATATAATAAACAGATATCCAAAAACGTATACGACATTTTAGATGGGGGTTTTAGATGGTCTATTGAATATATAATATTATGATAATAAATGATAAATTAGACTTCTGTAATTGGTTACGAATGAAACTTGGAATATAATAAAGGTGGAATTAGGTACATAGACAGTAGACACTAAAAGCTAAAACATACAGTCTAGTCACCCCATGTAACCAAAGTATATTTTAACCAATACGAGTACAACTTGGAAGTCAACTGTGCAGTTCATTCAATAATTTTATCAGCTAGCTAAAATTACAGGAACATACAAGAATAGTTCGGTAATATTGAAGAATGCTCTGGTATATCTTACTGGTCAGTTCAGCGTCAGCTCAGCTGGACTTGCGTAACGTTAGTATGGAAAACTGGACAACGTGCGAAGAATTCATGAGGAACTACACCCACGACGTCTCCAGGATAGTGGACGTGGAGTGGAAGATATTCTACTCCTGGGATGGCATGTTCCATCAGAGCTATAATGTCTGGTTCAGCAGACCCTCGAAGACGGTAAATACGATGATTCTAGAGCAAACTCAGTAACAGGTGTTTAAATTTAAGTTAAAGACGGACTTGGGCAACATTAGTATGGAAAACTGGACGACATGCGAAGAATTGATTAGGAACTACACGCACGATGTGTCCATGATACTGGACGTGGAGTAGGAAAAACTTAACAAACGCTTTAATTTAAATAATTATTCTTGAAGGTCAAATGAAGACTTGTAAAATATCTTATCTTTTGTTTCTCGAAAAGTTGTGACCCCGCCTTCTGATTATTGACTACCATCTGCACTATCTTGTACGCAGGGCTCCAGGATCTCAAAATAAGCGCATGGGGGTTCTTGCCGTATGTTCGAGATGGACTCGACTTGGGGTGATACGTTTTTCGCCACTTCTGGGATCTCGATGATTCCTCATCACTCTTTACCAACGGGCGGCGGAGACCGTACACCTATTCATGACCGGAGCAACACGGAAAAAATATGTAGTTACCTTATTGCTTCTCTAGATGGTGGATCGTTACCGCGTCCAGCTAGAGAAAGAGCTGAAAGATGTGAACTTCGATGACGCCGAACTGTTCATGGAAAGCCGCATCGCCTTCACCGCTCTTTACATTAAAACCAACGTGTCCGGCGTGTACAGGATCATACCGCATACTGCTTTTCAAGGTAAGTGGTGCCAACTAATCGTAATTACATCCAAGGTATCCTATTCTGACAACCATTGGTATTATTAGAGTCCAAGCGCTTTTTCCTATGTCCTTTGGAATTCGCTTTGACCATGATCCCAATTCATCCAGATTTGGCTCTTTGATTCCGACCCATTTCAGTCATGAATTAATCCGACTTACAGTTTCAGTCTATTAATTCCTTAACTATGCCCATTATTTCAGTGCCTTACATACCTAAAGCGCCTATCGCCCTGAAGGTGGTGGAGCCGGGAATCTTGGGGATCATGAACTGCGGACTCCAGTACTGCTACGCTCTGGCTCCGGTGGACAAGATGCCCCATGATGATGAGGTAGGTTTAATAATCTTCATTAGCATATACTAGTAGGTATATAAAGTACCACTATCACCAGTAGAGTGGCCTCAAATTTGTCTGTGGGCTAGCCACAGCGAAGTTTGTTTGCTTTTGCTTCATGTGTAGTAAGACATGGAGCACAAATTACCAAAACTAGGCAGGCCAATTCCAGTGCTCTATAGGTATAAAATGTAGTATTTGTAAAGAGCACACCTTTAAGTTTAATTTGAATTTCCCAAAAAACTTATGAGTAAAACAAAATAACAAAAACAAATGGTAGACAACAAAGTATGCCATGGTGCCAAATCTTTCAAAATACTTAATCACTGTGGTAGAAATGCTGAATATGGCGATCGTTCTGTTTAGCTAGTAGAGGCCGCAGCCCGACTCCTGTTCTGGAACAGCCTCGGGCGCTCGTACTTGACGCGGACGACGACACCAAAGCCCGAGCTGACGACATGGTACGACGACGATGACGAAGACCACGAGGAGTTTGCGAAGAATTTCAATACAATATGATTGCTCACAAATATATGAAGCTTAACCGAAAGGCTTGCTGCAAGAGATCAACAGGCATAGTTCGTCTTTGCTCATATCCATTGTTTTTCACTGAATGTTAATTATAGATTTATGTGCAAAAAGCTTTTATATATCTATACATAAGTATCTCACTTAAAGCATCTAAATCAAGTTGAGTTGATAATATAAAGACCTCGTAAATTACAAACCATGAAAATCGCTCTATTTTCCATTCCTCTCGATTTTATTGGTAGGTAAATTGTAATTTTAAGCCATAAAACTTGTATAACTTCTTTCATAGATCCGCGTTATCTCACATGATAAGTTTAATATGTTTAGTGCGAGCAGTTTTACAACAAGTACTGAAATGCATCATCTGCTAAGTTAATTACGTGTTGTAAAAACGTAAAAATACTTTTTATTATGAAAACTCCTATCAACTTGGAATTTCGTCTTATATTTTCTGGTTTATTTTTGAGAGGCTTCCTTGAAGTTGCTGCAGAACTAAAAACTGAATGAGTAAGTATAATAGTACTATATTGATACGCGTGAGATACGGTTCCATAACAGCCACTACGTAAACAGAAATACCAAACAACTTTTATGAACCGACGCATTCTCACGCTGTTTGATATAAAACCAAACATGTCATGCAATTTCCTCATTTGTGTCAGAACAAGGAAACATGCGGATACTGCTATTATTACACTTGTTCATTATCATCGAAACCAAACGCAAGAAAACCAACAGTAAGTTCCCTAAACCATCGCCACAGATTCCAGATATATACGACAATACAATACCGATAGACTTCTTGAATATGGGTGTAGGAGGTGTTTTTGACCCCTCGCTCGGCCAAAAGCAACCATTCGATGGGTTAGCGATGTACTTAGTGCACGAAAGAAATAAGGATGGAGACTTACGTCAAATGCTAAACCAGCTACCAGCACCCTCAAACTATCACAAACAAAACTTAGAATCATCAAAAGATACTAGTATTGGGATGAATATGCCAGCACTGTTTGATTTTGAGACTTTACACGCTTTAAATCTTGCTAAGCCGAAGATTTACAGAGACAAGATATCTAGAAGCCAGCTGCTGTTTAAAAACGATAACAGGGGAGAAGAAAGGCCGAGACCTGAAGGCCCTAAGAACCTAGAAGACATAGTTCCTCTTAGTGCCTTCGATATGAGGAGTGGAGTGAATGAAGACGTCATTAGATGGACTAGCTGTGATGATTTTGGGAAGAAAGCTCGCTTCCACCCGCGAGACGTGGCTGGTGTCAGTTGGGTTCCATTCTACCTGTGGTCGATGCAAAGTTATCCCATCCCTGAGGAATTTAAATTTTCTTATCCCACTATGAAGGTAAGATGCTTGATTCCATTTAGTGATAGTTTAAAATACACTTTATGACATAAAGACTAATAATTCTTTTTTTTCTATTAGCTGGTACAAGAATACAAAGAACAATATGCATCGAAGTTAACTAAAAATATCGATTGGTCAGCGCCCATGCTGCTATTACGCAATTGGCTAGAAATGCTGTTGGTGGCGGGCGATAGAAGAGGATTGTTCTATGGAATTCCAAAGTCAGCTTTACCAGACGATGTTAGAAGTAAGTTAACAACGGTTTTAGTTGTCTAAACTTCCACTTCAAGTTTTTGTGAACTGAGAATTAATTCTCATGGTTATTTTTATATTAGTTTTATACAGCCAGTAAACAAAAGCATTACATTAGATTGTGAGCGAATGGATGCCCCAAAGAATGGTGTATTAATTTTTTCCTTCACTTGTAGGCTGTGGAACGAGCTTTTTTCTGGGAAGTTTCCGTTGCGCATAGACTTCAAAACGGGGAAGACCCGGGCGGGTGATCAAAAGCCAGCAATTCATAAGCTCCCCTAGTATTGGATATATGTATCTATGAACGCCGATGAATTTGAAATACTTAAAAAAACGAAGTACATTCATCCTTTCCCAGATTCAACGACATGGTACCCGCACGCCACAATAAGATTGAAGATGGTGGATCAGTATTTAGCAATGATGTTCTGCGAAGAGCACCTGGCGTTGATGCTGGCGGTGGTGGGGGAGGCGCCGGAGCCGGCCGAGAGCGCGGCGGAGGCCGCCAAGCTCGGGTTCCACGGCGTCGGGGCGCCGGTCACTAAGCAGGGCCAGGCGGCGCCGGCGCGGGACGACAGGGTGCCGGAGCTGCCCGACCCGGCGCAGATAGATCGCACTTCAGCGGTCGTCAAGTCTTTTTACACACCGTAGTGAAGCATAATTTTCAGGAGGCAATTCACTTATCAGCCTAGTTAATGAAAGGTAAAAAAATAAGATAAAAATTTGATGTTGACGTTACGGAATAAACACTTTTCTTTCTTAGGTACTTTGGTTCTTTCTTCCTCCCGTTCTTTCTTACTTTATTTCTTCCTTCGTTGCTATCTATGATGCTTGCACTTACAGTATACTTACAGTATACATATGCCAACAATGACATGATTCGATTTATAATGTTAGTAATCCTAGTCAACCATTTTACGGCACATTTAGAATGTTATCAACATACAGCAATGATGTTCTGCGAGGAGCACCTAGCGTTGATGCTGGCGGTGGTGGGGGAGGCGCCGGAGCCGGCCGAGAGCGCGGCGGAGGCCGCCAAGCTCGGGTTCCACGGCGTCGGGGCGCCGGTCACTAAGCAGGGCCAGGCGGCGCCGGCGCGGGACGACAGGGTGCCAGAGCTGCCCGACCCGGCGCAGATGGATCGCACTTCGGCGGTCGTCAAGTCTTTCTATACGCCGTGATATTTAAATTAAATAAGTTTCAGTTAAAAAATGTTTTTTGAGACAACCTTTTACTGTACTTTTTTATATAATTGCAAACTACACGTCAAAATTAATCAAATGAGCCCAAACACAGAGGATTTATCTTATGTAATTTAGATTATAATATGGCTACCATCCGGTTCTATCATCAGATCAGCTCCATATCATAATAAGTAATATTGCATTGTCACCTGATTTACGTATATATTCTTGCAAAATTTCAGCTCAATCGGAAATCGGGAAGTGAGCCAAATTTAACTTGCAAGATATAATTACAGACGGACAGACACCGGAACAGGTGAAACTAAATAAAAGCTTATAAAAGAGGTTTTTTACTGTTTTATAGGTAGTTAAACTGATTACTCAAAATCCTTTTTTGTTATGATTGGCACTTATGAAAGTATCATAAGAGATACCTTATGATGCTGTAATTTACAATCATAGAAGATATTATATAATATATATATGATTATAACCGTTATCATCAACCGTTTATCGCTAACAATAACACATTGATGTCGCGTTTAACTATCTTTTTTAGACCTCTCACAGACCGATGAACATGTATGAATGTACGCACATTACACCGATTAGATGTTCATATTAATTAAAAACCCGATTAAACTATCTGTCTGCCAAAAAAGGAGTGTAATGTTTTAGGATTCAAGTATCTATCTATTAATAAAATCCATCGAATGTATGTTACAAACGAGATACTTTAGATTTTTTTGTCAACTGAAAACAATTCCGATACTGAAAGCAAATCTGCAACAGGCATTCAAACAACGAATCATTATGTAATCAACTATGCCGAAAATATGCCAAAACATCCCTCTTATATTGGGTATAAAAGTGTATTGATCTGTGGCGATCGATGTCAATTATTCAGTGCGAATCCTGAAGTATCTAGATTCTCGGCTAAATAATTAAAAAGTTAATTGAAAAGAAAGCTTGACTTTTCAAACTTCTACAAATTGATTTAACAAAAGTTCTGATTGAGACATTCTCACAATCTAACCTTAGGCAGAACATAAATTCTAAAAAGTCGCAATTCTTATTGTTTTGTGAAAATAAAAGATTGACTCATTTGAGTGAATTTTAAATAACGTCCCTTTTAACTACTATATTATTTTACCTTTAATAGCAGTTCGAAATGCTATCGCGCTATAAGATTATTCTTCTAATAATAATAACTCCAGTGATGTGTAAGAAAGTGAAGCTAGGGCCACATTGGGACCACCGGGAGAGGACCTCGTGTGAGGAGTTTGGGAAGTTCGCGCGGTTCAATCCCTACACAATGCCCAATGAAACCTGGTTCTTGTTCTACTACTGGGCCCCGATGCCTACCTCCTTCTTCTTCCATTTCAAAGTGCCTGCGAAAGAAGTAAGTTACTAATGCTTTTTAAATTACCAAGAATTTAGGTTTGTCAAAAGGTTTTAGCCGTTCGTTACTCAGATACCAGTTTAATAATTATTGACTGTCTTGCAGACTGTTTTGTAGATGAAACAGGATAGTTTACCTTGCGTAAAACGAACAACTTCATAGCCAAAGAAACGACAGATTTCAACTAAGCTTAATAAGAAACCCGGAAGCCCAGTCTAAGACTTAATAGTTTAAAGTCTAGAACCCTTATCGATATCACACGTCGATTTTTCCTTGAATTACATATACTATTTGCAACAGCTTTATGGTCACCTTTACTTGTTAACTACCTCCCTTTAATGCCATGTTTCCAGAACTACAGATACTTACACAAGATCTTGGACGACCGAGTGACGCCACCGGTAAACTGGACAGCGAGACACGTGATGCTGCAGTCTGGCAAGGAGTTGTCACTGCTAGTAGAGCAGGGTGACAGGGGACAGTACCTCTTGTACAACGTGAGGACGGTCCAGAGTGAGTCCAACAATAACCTCCACAACTGTCTAGATCCCACGACGCAAGTAACTGTACAGCGAGACCCATGATGTTGCAGACTAGCAGAGAACTGTTGCTGCTTGTGGAGCAGGGTGATAGGAAACAGTACTTGTCTGCTGTATAACGTTAGGACTGCCCAGAGTGAGTCCAATAATAACTTCCACGGGCGTCTACTATCGAGTCTCCAAGGCACACGTGACTGGACATCAAGACACGTGATACTTGGTCATCTCTTGAACAAGGTTGAGTATCCCCCGAAGTTTGCGGGCCCCCGGTATCCGGTAGCTATGCCACGAGAGGAGATTAAAGATATAGATAGGGAGATGTACCCGCAGCATTCATGTTTCAGCTATGCCCCCGGGAGAGAAGACTGCCCCATTGGAGGTACGGATGAAGCAGACAGGAGACAACAAGATCGTCGGTATGATGATTTGCAAGGTTAGTACAGTGTCATTTTTTAATATTTAATTCACGAGTGCAAAAATTACTTTTGTATCCTCTAACATCCTCGAATCGTCTCTGATAATAAATTTTCTATGAGATTTTATGGGGAAAGGTAATTTTTTTAATACTATTTTTAGATATTGGATTAGGATTCCAAACAATGAGAAATGACAAACAACAATGAAAATGTATTTTGCATTGAGAATAAATGATAGCGTATCAACATCTTAAAATAGCCAATAGTAGTTACACTCACGAACAATGAATTCGGGTAATTTTCTATATAATTGTTCATAGAAAATTACCCGAATTCATTGTCCGTGATTGTATTTTAGTTGGTAGGTAGCAGTGGCGTGGCGTAAAAGATATCCTAGGGCAAGCCGGTGCAAATTTGGCGTATATTTTCCTTTAAGGAAAAAGCCTGGTCAAAAGCCTGATATTAGGCAAGCCGGTAGGAATCGAGTTGTTTGGACGCCACGCCACTGGTAGGTAGGTATTTGGCTATTGACATTTGATTTTGAATGGATATTGTGCCGGAACACATGACAGACACTTTAGTAGATACTTTTGCCAATTTTTAATTATCTGTTGAACTTCCAGAAAGAGATGGTGTTTGCTTTGGTGAGGAGGAAAGAATTACCTCCCAAGAATAAATTGCAAGACGCGGCTGCGCGGCTAAACTACCGGAGCCGCGGGGGCAAGTCCTATTTATACCAAGGTAGGCATTCAAAAGTAGCAATACAATACCGAAAACTCAGGATTCTATGGTTCACTGCATAGGTACAACTATGGTCTAAACCAGTGGTTCTTATCCGGTGGTCCCTGGAAGCACCCGAAGTGGTCCGTGAAACCATCTGTCAGAGTCGGTCTCGCGCACCGAGGGTTCCGTACAAACTCGTAAGTAGATACGTGAATAGTTCTATATAGCGGTTAGTTCAGTAGGAGCAAATAAGTATGCTTTACGATTTTTGCAAATTTCTAAAAAACTGTGCAAGTTAGGAAAACCGTTATGTTTTTCCTGTAATATTCAGGATGATTTAATAATTGGTAATTGTTACCGTTTTATCTGTTCAGTAACTTCGAAGATAATAGGGGAATGGTATTTTTTGAACGTTTTTCGTCCTAAAGCATAAAGTACATGATCAAGAAAAAAATGATTTTGGAATCTACAAATTAAGCCCTTTCATTCGATATGTACAATAGAACAACTTAAAAAGTACGACCTCCCATTTCGGCCCCCTTTAAAAAAAAAACATTATTTTACATTTAATAGGCTCGGGTTGGCGACTTTTATAACTAGGTATTTTAAATTTCAAGTCGATAGCGGCAGTAGTGTACTGAGATATCTGACTGTGACAGACGGACAGACAGACTGATAGACAGAGTCGGACCATAAGGGTTCCTTTTTATACCATTTTGGTACGGAATCCTAAAAAATGAATGATGAAAGAAAAAGGGTTCATCCTAATCTATGTGTTTTGTTCAGGTCACCATTGGATGCCGATTCCTGAACGAGATGAAAAGATGTATTGGTCCACTACGAGACCAAATCGTTTCATGTATGATCCTTCACGCTGGTGAATATACGTGATGAACAGATTAAGTCGTTTTATTTGACTGAGCGCGACGATAAATGGCGTGCTAACTATGTGCATTTCCGATACAAGACGCCGCCCGAGATGAATTTTTGACTTTTTCACATAAACTGAATAACTCTAAAAATCGTTTCTAAGTGTATCTCTACATACTTACGTCTCCTAAAAGACATGTGTTTCAAATTTCATCCCAGTATTTTCAGGGGTTTAGGCTGTATAGTCACAACACGGAAATGTTACACCACTTGTCACTGTTTTTAATTTAGCCGTGTAACCATAATTCGTTAGCAGTCGTGTGTCCGAAGTTACTACTCGTATTTGCATTACACGGCTAAATTAAGAATTACTATTCTTCAATAGCAAGTAGCAGCAGCAGCAGCGAAGCATCCTATTAAACCAGAATGATACAGAAGTCAAAGTAGATGGCAAAATTGAGGGCGCTTGCTGGGTGCTCCGGTGGACGAGTGGTTGAGTCGCTGGGCCGGAAATCCAGAGGTACCGGGTTCGATCCCCGGTCTGGACACAGGTGAGTGCCATTTAATTTATTATTTATCATATTTATATATAAATGTGAAAGTTTGTGAAGATGTTTAGATATTTGGATATTTGGATGTTTGTTACTAAATAACGGGGTAACATCTGGATGGATTGAGCTGAAATTTGGTAAGAAAGTAGACCAAGTCCTGGATTGAAACATAGGATAGGATAGATTTAAAACCCGGTAAAGAGTTCCTTTGGGACAGTAACGGGAACAAAGCGGGCGAAGCCGCGGGTAAATGCTAGTATTTCTGTAGTCCAAATTGCTGGACCATATCATCATGCAAAATATAGTTACAATGGACTTTCAAAATGTCTCGCGGCAGAGGTCTAGTACTGGTCTAAAGACTCCCTTTTAAAAGAAAAATATTATAAAAGCGAAAATTTGTGAAGATGTTTGGAGGTTTGGATATTTGTTACTAAATAACGCGGTAACAAGAGAATGGATTAAGATAAAATTTGGCATACAACTAGACCGAGTCCTGGATTGAAACTTAAGATACTTTATGTACCCGCAAAGCCGCGGGTAAAACCTACTTCTTTTTCTATTTTTATGTCATAGGCAGGCATCGGAAATTAAGATACTTTTATACCTAAAATTGGCAAAATCTCGGAAAAAGTTAAGCAAATATGGAATCGGCTTCTTAAAATTTCGATTTTAATAATGTAGATTCCGGGATTCCGCGATTGTACAAAACGTCGCGATAATGTAACACCTCGCAAATATGTTTAGGTTTTGGCTATTTTAACCCGACTTCAAAAAACGAGTACATGGAAAATTACTTCAAATCTAAGCATGTAGTTCATTTAATTATAAAATATTAGTATGCGTTTATGAATGTTTATTAATAATAATTAATAAATTAATTTAGAAATTCTGGGAAATATTATAATAAAATTAAATTGAGACCGCCTCCACACTAATGAACACCGACACCTACTCCGAAGTTTAGGTATATAAGCATCCGAATTTCCGATGCCTGGTGATGGAAAGGCAAACGAGTACACAGGTCAACCGATGTTAAGTGACTTCTCAGTGAGGTGCATGGACACGTGCAATCCTAACATTACAAATGCGTTACCAACCCTGAGGACTAAGATAGAATGCCTCTATGCTAGTAATTTCACCGGCGGTTCTCCACACCAGAATACAACAGTACAGGATAAATACCAGGAGAACATGAAAATGAGGCGTTTTCCTCAACAGGGAGCGTGGTAATGGGCTCAAATAGTCCCCTATTAGCAGTATGAATATTTAAAGCCCGCACAAAAGACTTCAGGCAGGCTTCGTCATCCAATTGCTTAACTTATTTCCCCATTGACATAATTATGTTAATGATTATACACCGGCGGGGCGCGAGTAACCCGACAAACTTTAACTATAGACTGTACCGACTATTGGGAGTAAATAAAAAAGCTGCATAATGTATATATACTTAATCGATAAAACGCTTATTTTCCAAGATTTAAATTACTTTTAAAATGAAAAATCCCTTGTGTGCGACAGCGTGTCACAAGCTCTAATAAATGTAATGTAACTAAGTTACTTTTACTTTATTCATTTATTCCATTACCTAAGAAATTAATAATGCTTATTTTTAGAAACGAATGTTTTATTTTGGTATAATTAGCAAGCTTCATCAAATACACAGAAAAATTAAACGTAATCGGGCCTTGGTTAGTAGGTTTCTATGTATTTGATCTTTGTATAAATAGAGTGGTGTCCCCTCATTAAACATTCTGCAAGCTTTGATACTGAATGTACTGTGGCTACATGTTATTATGTTTCGAATAGTCACTTGAATCGAGTCTTCGATGATGTTGAGTTCTTATATAACCGGCTCGCAGTCCACTCTTCCCAACGAAGTAAAACGCATGAGAACTAGGCTTTTAAACTGATATTATGTTTAGTTTACCGCGACGTTTATTATCTAGACTCTTTTAATGGCTAGGAAGCGGCGAACGAAAAAGACCCGCGACCATATAAAGTCTACGTGTCAAGAGCCAAAATTATATAACCTCATATATCCATGTGTCTTACTCATTGACAATGAACCTAATTTGTTCAGACGCAACGTCTAATTTAGATTCAACGAACAAAAGAAAGACGCTCTTTTGAAAAAAGTTCCCACGTGTTGGGATAACCCGTCCAGTGGGATATAAATTACTAAATTTATGGGATATTTTTTCTCATGGCAACATTTGCTCAACCGCAGCTCTTACCGCTGGTTCAAGGCGTATATTAAGTGAAGCATCTCACCTTTTTGTTTGTCCGTGTTTTGTGGTAATTTGAGAGACCCTATTGTAATGGAATTGATAATCTTGGTGATAATAGAAGTCGATATTGTTTTCGGTGTAACCTCTGTGTCGATACATACTATAATGACGATATTAAAATCGCCTGAAACCTCGAAATTTGGTATACCTACGTCCATTTGAAGTTTAGGTACAGTGTAAACTACGTTAATATAATTAATTAGCTTGGGTCTTAGTGATTTTAAATATGTATCAGAAATTTGAAATTTTCGAAGTAAGTTAATGCCTAGGTACCTATGTACCGTTTTTAACCGACTTCCAAAACAAGGACGGTTCTCAATTCGTCTGTATGTTTTTTTGTGTGTGTTTGTTCACCGATTACTTGAAGACGGCTGGACCGATTTGGAAAATTCTTTTTTTGTTTGAAAGGGTAGACTTCCGAGGTGGTTCCATTGCAACCAAATTAGGATCTGATGATGGGATCTTGGAAAAATAGAGGGAATTCTTCAAATATCATAGGCACAAATATAGCGATCTTGGTATTTTTTTTAGTTTCTCGTGCATTTCTAATTAGAAATATTTTTACTAAAAAAACCCGACCGCGGTGCACTTCAAAAGTGGATATCCGAAATCCGCCACTTTGTTTATTTTAACGAACTTCATACCCAGTGACACTCGCGCCATCAAACCGAATCTAATGATGTATCATTTATCAAAATCGGTTGTGCCGTTGAGTAGTTACGAGTGGACATAGGAACGGACATACATACATACATAGGTACATACAGGTCAAACACATAACCCTCCTTTGGGCTTCGCCGCAGTCGGGTAATAAGTTCCAGTCTTAACCGACTTCAAAACAAAGAGCAATTTTTATGTATGTTATTATTCCCCGATTACTTGTTATATCGGAATTTGGGTCTAAAATAAGAAAATTAGATTTTTTCTTTTTGTGTGGAGATCCAAGATAATATCCTCCTTCAGTTAAGGTAAACCGGGGTATTTGCGTCTATGGGGGGTAAATGCGTCTTTTAAAGATTCCATTAAATCCGAACTCTTTAAAACTAGCCCTACCCTACCTGCCTGTAAAGTACAGCGTATACTACAGACGCAACTACCCCGGTTGACCTAAATGTATGGATATATGTGTATGTAAACACTTTATAACCCATAAAATTTATAGTAACTTTTGTTGTGAAACCGTTACGATAAACGCAAATTTTATCATAGTTGCAGAACAAAGTTATTGATTTTCCCGAACAACGTATGAGTAGTGACGTCGCTGTATAACGGGCTTCAGTAGGGAGCGTTTCAACACTTATTTGGGAAAGTCTAAAAATGTGATTTTAACATTGTAGTATCTCGGTGAGTTTTTATGATATTGCAGTGGTTTTTTTCACTAATATTTCTATTATTGAGAGGTGTTTCTATAACATATCACTGGAAAAAGTTGTCAAGTAGTATTGTTATTGTCTTTCTATGTTAAGTTTATTTCTAACAATGTATACTCTAGGTTTTTGAAAATTAATTGTAGTTACAAATTCAATACTTCAGCGTAGAAATCAGCAAATTTAGTCAATGGTAATTTTTAAATTGACCCCACGAGACAGGCCTAGCCTAGTGTGGCGGTCACAGGTAAACATTATTTTATGTACACTTTCGGCAAAATAAACAATTTTTATTTTTATTTTATTTTTATTGCACAAAATAAGACAATGTAGGTACAGGGTTACAAAATAAAGGCATGTACAAAGGCGAACTTATCCCTTTAAGGGATCCAAATATTATAAATGTGAAATTTTGTGAGAAGGTTTGGATGATTGTTATTAAATAACACGTGTTACCGTGTACTGAATTGATTGAGATGGAATTTAGTATACTTGTTAATAATAATAATTAGAGGTACCTACGTAAGAAAATGTGTTAAAAATTTGAAAAATTGTGAGTTGTGAGCTAAGAAATATGTGTACCTACCTAAAACATATATCTATTGCTAAAACGTCCAGGTACGTGTTATTGCAAATTAACTTTATCCAGAATATTACTGTACTCGTAGCGTCAACAAACCCATTCTCGCGTTAGAGGTTTTTTTAATAATATTACAGGTAATTTAGTTTAAAACAGTATCTTATCAGTTTGACCGAAGCATCAATAATTACCGTCGCGTCCGTCCGTCCGTCCGCGTATGATTAATGTCCGCGCACTGTCGCTCGACCCCGAACCCGCATTTATTTTATGACTAATAGAATTAGGTATAACTATAGGTATACGGTTATTTTAAGACTTACTTATCACTCGCTGCTTTTTTTTCAAGGGAAAATGATAAGATAATTATGTAACTATTACCGTAGGCTAGTTTCCTAATAGGTTAAATCAGCTTCTTTTTATGAAATTTCAAAACAGCAAGTGTGGTACGCAGCTTCATAGAAAATAAAAACGATTGACGTCACTTGCTGGTCACTTTATGGTCAAATTCATTCCTTATTTAAATTTTTTGTACTTTTAAAATCGTTAAAGGCATGAAAATAAGTGAATCTGGATATAATTGGGATCAATTTTGGATGCTGAATTTGATAATTAGCGTTGAATGATTTATTTTCACTATAGGAGACTACCCTTTTCTAACGCTGAGTGACTGACGGAGAATTGATAAGGTAACGTTTTATATATTTATCATAACTATGGAAAGCCGTCATGCCTTTTCTCTAAAATACTAAAATACACTATTATCATTCCCCGTATACATAGATTAAATACAAAATATTCTGATTCTATTCGATATGAGTTTCGTATTTGGCCGAAGTTCGGCTAAAATGTCGAAACATCACGGGCCGCAGGTTGCCGACCGCTGATGTAGTGTAATAAGAAATGTTATAGGCACTTCTTGTTAGGAACGAACGACTGCCTGAATGATGACGAGTTAAATTATCTTAGCACTAAATTTGACTGCGAAAATCATAAAATATGGCTAATAAATAGCCACAGATTCTATTAGATGAATTGTAAATTATACCGGCGTATAAATAAATAGGAAAGGTGAGGTAGTTAATCGTATTTAATCAATTTTACTAGGCAATGCTTACATCAAAGTTATTGTAGATTTACGATCATAACAAAATTGCACCGTTAGCATAAATAATCTTAGATTATGGTCGAATGTGCAATAAAAACTGTGTTTTGCCTGTTGGTGTGCACACTTCATACAAAGTTGGAAAACAATATCAGGATGTTTTAAGCTAAATCTGTTTTTTATTCTTTATAAGTACTTATTAACATTACAAATAAGGAGCTACTGCATAATGAGCAGCAGAATGCCCCTGTACCCTATAAGACAGGTTTACCTAGTTCAGGTCGCAGGATAACAGTCCTATACTGCGTCCAAGATAACGAGTTAATATAGCGATCTCTCTGTTGCACTTTTGTATGCAAATGAAAGGGACAAAGGAAGGTCGGTGGGCGTAAACAATAGGCTAGATGACTAAAAAAACTGTTTAGTCCGTCTGTTACATTATGAAAAAATATTGTACACGTATTTTTTGTTTTGATTGACAAAAAAAAACTGACGAGGATAGAGTGCTTAGAAGTTTCGAGTGACGTCACTCTTGAGTACAAATTGTACTCAAGAGTGACATCACAAGCCCCCACTCCAGAAGTTTGATGATCTATAACTTTGTCGATTTTTAATATTTTGATAAACCAAAAAATACGTGTCACATATTTTTCCATAATCTAACTGACGGACTAAATAGAATTACATATTTTTAACCTAGTTATCATCCCTATTGCTCAATGCCAGGACAGGCTTACATGCCGTTCGTTCGAATTAATTATATTTTTGTTAATGCGTTCATTTGACAAATAAAGCGAGAAAATTAATATTTGTCATTATTATATGTACGGCCCATGTCAATCTATTATAATGAAAAGGTAAACAAAGGGTACACCTTTTTTAAATTGGCGTATCATCCTACTATCCTAATAAATGTGAAAGTTTGTGAAGATGTTTGGATATTTAGATGTTTGAACTTTGAAGGTTTGGATGTTTGTTACTAACTTTATATCCCAGTCAAGAGTTCCCTTGGGACATTACCGGGAATAACGCGTGGATAAATGCTAGCACCAAATAAAGTTACCTGGTTAATTCTATTAGGTAGGCAGATATTGAAAAATACGATCTACACCATAAAATTAAGTCAAGATTCGTATCATCAAGTAAAAACGCGTCAGGAACCATGTTAACATGCCTAATGACGAAAAAAATGTGTCACCTACTCGCCACATTAACTACATTCGTTACCGCGATTATCATAAAAATCTAGTAGAAAATAATCTCAGGAACGGTTCGAAGAATAAATATGCCACAAGGAAATTTACTGCTACGGAGCCCCGAAGAGGCGCCCTGCTGCGGGCAAAGGCGCCGCGCGTCGTCCGTGGCGCTTCGGTGCGTTTTTTTATAACATATACACCGAAAAAATATACACATATTTTTTGACTGTCATCGGGAACTAATTTGGGAAGGTTTTTTGTAGTTTTAGTGTTTGTAATTATTTTGTAGGAGCGCGGAGGATGGATGGCGAGCGGACCGCGGGACCGACTGTTACGGATGGGTTTCAAGAGCTCTATGTAACCGTATAGGTAGTCGCTTTTGGTAAAATAAAATCAAGAGTCGACTTGCTACGAGTCTTTGTCCATGAAAGATAAAATACGTAGCAATGGTGACTTGGCTAAGCAATTTAATTTAACCTATAATAACTACCTACATAGAAAATCGGACACCAAGGCATCACACCAAGGAAGCAATTGTCATACAAGTGAACAACTAATGAGGAATAAAAAAAAAGGTTAAAAAGTTTTTCTCTTTCATCATTAGTTGTTGCATTGGCCACCTCCTGACTCCAACATCCGACCCTCAACCTAAGTCTTCTTAGCTGGGTTAGGTTTTTAGCGAACCGGCATCTAAAACTCCCATTAGTGCGACACACACGTTCACATAAGGACAGGATGATCCGCTTCATCCTTCCCGCTGGTCCGCTGCTCACTCTGAGCAATCAGCGCAAAGTCAAGGTGGCCCTGGCCAAACGACCTGCTTGGACTCCAGGCGTTCAGGCCCCCACCTAGCCCGATTCTATCGAGGTGGACTGGGACAAGGTGACCTGGTTCAACCCCAGGCAAGGGAACGCCACGGCCCGGTCCGACAATCGCTACGCCCGGGTATGGGTTGCGAGTTTATCAGTTTCTAAAAAAAAACCCTCAACCTAGTCAAAATTATCATAATATTGTACTGATAGGTACTGAAACTCTACGTTACCGTGTGCTAAGTTGCATAAGAATAGGTTTAGTAGACGTAATTGAAAAAGCTGTCGCAAGATTTGAAACAAATATACGCGGTTAAGGAAATAGGTAAAACTGTTAAAAAATACTAGCCCGCTCCTTTATTTAAGTCATATTTATATTGTAACCCTACATTATAAATATCGCAAAAATAAATAAAATTAGGTACAAAACTTTGCCATATTGTAACTAAATACTCTTGAAAAGCAAAATTATTGTCCAACTCATCTGAATCATTTCTTTCCTGTCACCGATTTGACGACGATGGAAGTCGAGACGAATTTCGACCTCATGTAAATCGTGCTGGGAGTAAACGTAAAAGCAAATCGAATTATTTTTTGTCCCCAAGAAGGAGTAATTCTATTAAAACTGTTTGGGAAACTTCAATAGATCGATTACTTGATTCGATTTGAAATTCTAAACGCGGTGCTGTGTGTGTATCCTATCACACTATATCACATGTTGTAAATGTGAAAGTTTGTGAAGATGTTTAGCGGTTTGGATGTTTAGATGTTTGGATGTTTGTTACTAAATAAGGGGGTAACAACTAAATGGATTGAGCTGAAATTTAGCAAGTCCTTGATACACAGGGTACTTTATATCCCGGTAAAGAGTTCCCTTGGGACAGTAACGGGAACAACGCGGGCGACGCCGCGGGTGAATGGTAGTTTGAAATAATTTATCCGTAATGGTGTGGTGTTAGGAAAACGTGTCTATAGTAAGAAGGTAATGCCTATATTATAACATACTTGAAGCACATCAAGTCCCATAATAATTAAATTGAAGTTTTATGCTACAGAGTAATATCAAAGCGAACAGTACGTCTAGCATAACTGGCCGCGACTTCGTTTCTCGCGCGACAGAGCATCACCGACCGGTCACTGTCACGCTATATTGATTAGAAAGAGATAGGTAGCATTTGTTGCGCGACAAAGAGTCGCGTGTCACAGTTGGGCTAGAGGTACAGATACTATATTGGGTTGCTAAGTGTTAAAAATTTGGATCAATAGTTATCAGTCTCAATATCATCTTCGAGTTCGCTTCTAGTACAACAGAAGTTTTTCAAAAGTATTGACTTCCGATTGGGTCGTGGCCGGAATTCTTATAAGAATAGTCTGTCTCACTATAATTTGTTGACTCTAGATAATCGCCGAAGGCAATTTGATATCATGTTTCTTTATAAATTAATTAATAATTTCATCGACTCCCCTTCACTTCTTGGTAGGCTTTTATTCAAAATACCACAACGCTCTGTACGCCATAAGAAATTGTTCGCTTCTGCATACTCTCGTACCAAATACATTTCAAATTCGTATTTCAACCGTTGTCTCAGATACTATGATAACAATTTGTCTGATATTGATCTCTTTTCCTATAAAAATTGTCACAGCTTTAAAAAGCAACTTATATTTAATTTAAAATGTATTTAAGTCAATTATAATTAAGAAAATAATGTAGTCAGTTACGCAGATCGCACTCCTGGCGTGACTGTCACAGTAAGTCGCTGTGACTGTCACGGTAGGAGTGTGTGTCACACTGTTAATTACATGGGTACCTTCTTAGAAATGTACCACTTGCAATGCGGTTTATTTCGCCTTCTACCGTTCCTATACAATCGTTTTGTCTTAAGTTAAGTTATGGCACTCAAGGTCATTTAATGTAATAATACTATTATATTGTTTTCACAATGTGACTGTTTGTTGCCTAAATAAATAAAAAAAATTTTTATAAACATTAATTTTTTTAATGTTTATAAAAAAATTAGAAATATGAAATGTCAAAAACGCACCATTGCTATTTTAAAACAATCATTTTACGGTCAACCCAAACCCAACCGAAGTTTTAATGTAACGTTTGTTTTTTTTCTCTGTAGGAGTTGATATTTCGGGATACCTACACTCGCGGTTAAAGAATTCGGTTCACCCTAATTTAAATAGGTGTTTTTCAATATTTGACTACTATTCTTCAATACCTGGCTATATTAGCAATATCCGCTAACCCATCATAAAAATATTATTATCTAAAAATGGTGATGTTTTCGATATACCACTCCGTTGACGTCATTATTCATGGGTTTTTACGAGTTCGATCTAAACCTGAAATTGATTATTTTCGGTGTTATTTGTGCAGATAATATCTAAAATTAATTAAAGATCAAAACGAGATTCAACACACATTTTCACAACCCTGGAGTATTTTAGAAAATATGGCGGTATTTCACCGACCCGAATTCATATTGTGATATATAGAGTGTATTTAGTACGGGGTACCTACCTATAAAGTCCGGATTAGGATAGGTTTTTGTCTTATAATCACCCTGATAAGTTAATGATTTTCAGAAATAATAGACTAGGTATGACGACTGGGTTAAAACTATATAATTCTATTTAGTCCGTCAGTTAGATTATGGAAAAATATGGGACACGTATTTTTTGGTTTATCAAAATATTAAAAATCGACTAAGTTATAGATCATCAAACTTCTGGAGTGGGGGTTTGTGAGGTTACTCCTAGCCTAGGTGAAAATTGTACCAAGGAGGGACGTCACTCGAAACTTCTAAGCACTCTATCCTCGTCATTTTCTGTTTGTCAAACAAAAGAAAAATACGTGTACAATATTTTTAATAATCTAACTGACGGACTAAACAGTTTTTTTAGTCGTCTAGCCCATTATGCGAAAAATGACGGAAGAAACATTATGATTTGAATTGTTATGCGACTAATGCGAGTCGATATGAACCCGAAACCAACGTTTTCAGATTAGCTGAGAAATCTAGGGTCAACTAATCTAATATAACTTTGTGTATGGTTCCACAATAATTGCAATATTCACGGGAAACTAACAAGAGCCACGCGCGCTACACGCCCCACCAATACATTAAAACACAATTTACACACCCACATACAATCCTATTTATCTATTTTATGCTTATAAACTGTTATAGATTAACAATAACATTAACAATATGCGCTCTTCACCACCCTTATCACTTATTAAATAAGGTCGAATTTTAAAGAATAAACGGTGGCATTCGAATTGTTACGATCCTGTCTTATTTTGGACAATAGTACATTCCAATTTGACCTCTATGTCACTTATGTTTAAGGTTAAGTTTTGGTTGTGGGCTAGGGTTAGTGATGCGGCAAACGTGGTAACGGCGGCGTGGCGAAAGAGGTCGCGTGGCCGTTTGTATGAGAAATGTTGCCGAATTAAAGGGAAATTTAATTTTTACTACTATATTTATATTATCAGTGAAGTTGAGATAATTCAATTCTGTAAGTCTGTCATAGTCCTTAAAAACTAAAAAAAAGTACCTACAATAAATTGACTTTTTTGATAAACATTGGTTGGTGACATCACTCGGTCTTAAATAGAAAAAAAATGTGTCGAAGGCATTTTAATTTATACATATTTTCTATTTAATCATTAGAAAACCTATCAGAACAACATTTTGTATTTATCGACCTAAGTATAAAGTGTACTTTTCTGAAATCATCATTATCATTTTCAGGATTGTCCAAAAATTTAAAATTTACCCCTTTTTAGTTCAGGCTTTAGAGTTTTAGGTTAATCTAATAATACATAAAAATGTGAATATTACTCACAATAAATAATGTCCATAAAATTTATAGTTAAACATGCATCAAAATTACAAATTTCAAAAACAATCTTTACGTTGGAAAATCTATTTATCTTAATAACACCCTAGAGCAATAATCGATTTCAATCCCGTCTCCGCAGCGCAAAACTAAATCGCCAAAACTTAATAAAACTCGTATCGCAAAAACACAAGGGCAGAAACAACAGAAATAATGATTAGCGTCACAAACAGGGCCTTACAGCCCGAGGGCTGGCCCTCGGCTCAATTTGTCCAACCTCGCCAGGAATGCGAAAGATGTGCACTGCTTGCATTGGTGAACGCACAGTCGTGGATAAAAGAGACACCGATTTAAACTTTCACGATTTTTTCTCATTATTATAACAAAACGGAACTTATTCGCGTAAAAATATGATATATTCATCTCGACGTTTCGGAAGTGCCGTGACGTCAAAGAAAAGTCAAATTAAGTATAAGTAGCAGTATCATTTGTATGCCCTCAGCATTGAATGTTTTTAAGTCATTTATTAACCCTATTAATAAATTACTTTATGCCACACCTGGCCATAAAGTGGCTTTTACCGCACGCTACGCGTACCTACGGAAAAAAACTGCTTTCTGGCCAAGTGTAGACATAAAATGATGTACACAACACGGGAGGTAATAAAGAAAGCCCTCGATCGCATATTTACGTCCCTCGCTTGTAGCTCGGGCCACAAACATCTACGATCTCGGCCTTTCTTTGTTTTACCCCACTAGTTGTGTAATGTATTATAAATACCTTCAATTAGAAAAAACACATTCTGTGTCCTCTTTTTTATAGAAGTTAGGAGTACTAAACTTATCATCATCATCACCATCAGCCTATATACGTCCCACTGCTGGGCACATGCCTAGTCTAGAATCTAGATACTAAACTTATAGTAATAAAAAAATATTTATTGTTAAAAATAATATATTCGTAAAACTGTTATAAACTGTAGTCAAATAAAATGTTCTAAACATTTAGGCAGAATATAACAACATACAAATAAAAAGTACATTAAAGTTTCGGCACATTTTCGTGCCCGACGGTACTATCATCCCCTTTGAAACTAAAGGGGCACCCCACGAGGGCGCGACGCAAAAACAGCGCCCGCAATGAATAGCAAAAATTTACATTTCACGCAACGCCGTGTAGCCAGCCGCCATTACGGATGCGTTTGAGTCACGAGCGGCCGAGGTTAAACTTTTTTTCGGTAATAGGCTACTTGATGACAGTTCAAATCAGCTTCTTTTTATGAAGTGTCAAAACGCTCCGAAAGTATGCAGTTTAGTATGAAATACTATCAACATGGTGCCTTATTTTTAGTTCTCGTCATTGTAAAATCGTTGATGGCACGAAAATAAGTTTGAATGATTTTATCCGGGCTGTTTTGGAAGCGTAATTTGCTGGTTAGAGTTAATGAATTTATTTTGATTGTTGTCAAATACCCTATTGGGAAAAGCGAGTGCTTTTCTCTATTACCTACACGATGAAGATTGAAGAGTCTTATTTATTTCAAACCTGCAAAAACCCGGAGTAATTTCCGGCCATTCTCACGAAGTATGTCTGCGGTCACCTAATTGCCGCGACGCTGTTTTCATACTAAATGTATGGAGACGCGGTAATTAGACGCAGTCATATTTCATGAGAATGGCCGTTTAAACATCCTAATGCTCGACACGCTAATAGGTAATTAGGTACCCAATAGTCGACACTCTGCCAAAGTATGAAGACAGACAAGTAGTCACACTTCGGCCGTTTAGGAGCGCGCGATACCTATTAAAGGTCGAGGCGCAGACGGTGCGTTCCGTACTGGAGCATTCTTACGCATTCGTAAGAATTTATTTGCAGTGCGTTCGTTCACGGCACGCACACATACAGGCCGCGCGATGTACCTTTTGTAGGAAGATACATTACTGCTGTTATACTGTGACCTTGCTGTCACCTCTATTGCTATTGAATTAACATTCAAGAGGGCAACTATTGGGACAGTGACGAGCACTCGGACGTCTACCTTATATGTATATAGTTGATTTAAAATAGCGAGACCTGATTCCTTCCACCTAACAATTAGCTTTGCTTTGTTGTGTTAATCTGACACTAGGAAATTTTCTGTATTATTTTACTAAATAACCGCCAGTCTCTTCGACAACCTTGTTAACCTTCTCATACATATCAACCACAGGTTTCAGTCTGATCTTCCCACAAAATTCTAAATTATTTTAACGACCGAACATTCTCGTTGCGTGTCAAGGTGGATTTAGACCAAACGAATTCTAACACATTCTAACCCCACTCTACCAAATTCTTTGTGTGTACCTTCAGATTCCAAACATCGACATTGGCTAATACACCCTACATCCAGGGTGTGTGCTCCATGGGCGGAGCGTCGGGCACGGGCAGCATCCCTCCGACGTCTCCTTTTGGGGGGCACTGCGGGCAGGCACCAGACGGGTGACCTGTGCCGCTGCGTGGTGGCAGTGGACTAGTCCTCTGCGTCCCGAGAGCTCAGCCTTGCAGGCTGCCGCTACCTCATGTGCTGGGGGCGGGAGGCGGAGGACTGGCCCACCGCGGTCCGTAAGGACAGGCGGGAGTGTCTGCGGGGTAGGCGCGTTTGTCCTCCCGTAGACGGCTGCGGGGCAGGGGCGTTTGTCCTCCCGTGGCGGTGAGGGAGGGACTGACACCGGATACACATGCGGACCCTGTGTGTCTGGTGTTGGTTCCTGGCTTCCCTGGGGGACGGCCCGGTTGGCCGGAGGGAAGCAGGTGGGGAAGGCACACTGGCCATGCTACAGTGTGCCTTTTACGGAGAGGGTCCGCCCTAGGGCGGAGGTGCTGGTGATGTCGTGGTGGCTTGATAGCGATCCCACGGCATCACCGTGAAGGCACAGGTTGGTAGCATCCCTGGGTTTTAGTGGGTAGGCCAATTCCTTCAGGAGCGGAGAGCCCCACATAACCAATACGTAACATCTGGCTATCACCCCCGATGGCCTTAGGTTACGTAGTGGTATGCAGTTTTATGCATTTCCCGGGGTCAAAAAAAAAAAAAAAAAAGGGTGTGTGCTCCATAGGAAAAAAAAACCATAGGTTCAATTGGCGTTAGTGGCCTTGATCCTTAGGCCACACAGCCCTCTTGTAGCTCTTGGCCCTTAGGCCAATTGAACCTGCGGTCGACAATAGTTTTTTTTCTCGTCGCTTGGGCCACACAGTGCACATCGCAGCGTAGCCGACCGGGTGCCGGTGGATAAGCCGTTGTTTTGGCTAAATAACAGAGCGACTTGACACCCGTAAGCCTTACCCGACTTGTAATGGATATGAGCCAGTAGCGTGGCGTCCAAAGAACTCGATTCCTACCGGCTTGCCTAATATCAGGCATTTGAGCACCTAACACTACAGCTCTTAGGGAAAATGTACGCCAAATCTGCACCGGCTTGCCCAAGGATATCTTTTACGCCACGCCACTGATATGAGCAAAGTATAAAGACACACAAGTAGTTACTCTCCAGCCGTTTAGGAGCGCGCGATACCTATTTAAGGTCGAGGCGCAGACGATGCGATCCGCACTGGCGCATTTTTACGCATTCGTTCACGGCACACACACATACGAGCCGCGTCATGTACCTTTTGTAGGAAGAATAACCACATTTTTACTAAAAAAAACCCGACCGCGGTGCACTTTGAAACTGCATAAAATCCGCCATTTTGCTTATTTTGACGAACTTCATACCCAGTGACACTCGCACCATCAAGACGAATCTAATGATGTATCATTTATCAAAATCGGATGTGCCGTTGAGTAGTTACGAGCGGACACAGGAACGGACATACATACATACAGGTCAAACACATAACCCTCCTTTGGGCTTCGCCGCAGTCGGGTAAAACTTACTGCTATTAACTATACTGTGATTAGGTAATGCAATACCGGTTTTACTTGTATGGGCCAATACCGAAAAACCGGTTTATCGGTATTGGCCACATACAAGTAAAACCGGCATTGCATGCCCTAACTGTGATATGAGCAAGGAAGTATAATGCTAATTCAGCCAAGGGAATGTCTTGGCGGCATAAACACGACGAGAAGTTGTTTCTTACTATAAATATTTACCAAAAGTAAATTGACATTAAATCTTATTGCTTTAGCACGACAGATTATTTTAGTTAGGTAAATGTTTACCCCTTAGGAGTTATTCTACTTCTACATCGAATACAAGCATGCATAGAAAGTTAAAAATATAGTTAGCGTTATTTTAAAGACTACGTTGAAAGAAAGGTATACGACAATATGAATATCTAAACTTTATTGCACACTTGAAAAAATATAACAAGAGGTACATAACATATTTAAAACAGTAGACAACAGGCGATCTTATAACTAAAAAGCTATCTCGACCTTTTAAGGTCCTCTTGTTCCTACTGTTGCAGCAGCCTACTGCTGACAGCCAATAGTGTTGAATATCATCTATGTATAGTCATAGCAAGGACCATTAAAACAAGAGGACTGTCATTCTCCATACTTTGGATTGTACCCCGACCGCAAGGGGATTTCCAGGCAAAAACTAGATGGCGCTAAAAAACTAAACATTTAGCGATGTTATAATTGAACAAAAAAACATAGTACAGTAACAATTAGTTCGTAAACAGCTAATAGGAAATAAATTCTAACATTTAAATACTGTGTCACGCTTGCAAAGTTGAATAATTGTAAATAATATAATTCTTATACCAAGCTTATACATAGACGGCGTTGTAATATCGGGGAACAGCTTTTTGTATGGAGAATGACAGTCCTCTTGTTTTAATGGTCCTTGGTCATAGTAACTTGGTAAGCGAGGCGAAAGCGAATTTTACACACTTACCCGTCATTAAGTACACCGAACGTTAATGCAGACGAAGCCGCGGGCAGTAGCAAGTTTCTAATAACTGTGCTACTGTTTCACACACCATCACAAACGGGCTTACTAATAAGCACATTATTTACAACACAGATCAATCAGGCTAACGTCATGTGGAAATCCGCCATTACAAACGCTGTTAAGCAAAAATGTCCTCAAAGAGTTTGAATATAGAGTCTAGAGGCTTGTGGTCCGCCATGCGCAAGTCACGTGCGCGGGAGCTTTCACGAACGGATCTATCGATCACTTATAGTCATAGATTATGAATTGGTTAAGGAAATAGATGGCGTAAACTTGTGTTTGACGAAAATAACGGTTGGGGTGAGTTAATGCAAGTGCAACCAGCGGGGTTGCGTTTTTCTCCTACTATAATATTATATAAGCAATGTTGGTTTTATTTATTTTGAAGACCATCAGGAAAAGGGGCCATTCATTTATTGCGTAAGACGATTTAGGGGGGAGGGAGGTCGAAAATGTCTTATTTTTTCTTACAAGGGGGTGGGAGGGAGTTTTGACAGTTCTTACGTAAGATAAAAAAATGTGTAAAGTTAAGATTATACTTTTAAAAGTGCGCGTATCTGCCTCTTAGAGACCAGTGCATTTAGGCACAAACTCTACGATATTCGCAACCCCTTTCACTAAGCCGCTGTACCACTTTGCACAATGTGATTGTAACGGCAAAAGGGCTTAGATGTAGTCGATGATAATCTGCCTGTTAATGTGAGAACATTTCTATAATTTATGTGTATTTCCTAATCTATTTGTGTATATAAAACAAAGTACGGGTTACTGCCATTTATAACTCAAAAACGACGGGATCGATTTTTATGATAATACTTATAGGTAGGTAATTAATTTTCGCATGCGGTGTTTACCTATAAGTGACAGTGACACCCATACTACATGTACACGCTTGTAGTTTCGAATTGTACTGGTGTCAACAATTACTGGAGAACCTTACATAAATATATACACCGTGGGCCCGAGTTACCCGAAAAACTTTAACTATAGATTCTAATAACTATTAGGAGTAAAAAAAGTTATATGATGTATAGTCAAAAAACGCTTACTTTCCGAGATATTCATTATTTTTTAAATGAAAACTGCTAAGTGTGTAAAAAACCCTTTTAAATGTGACTAAGATACTTTTACTATTTTTTTAATACACTTGCTCAAAAGTGGTACTTTTCGTAGGTGTAAATCGTGCGCAAAGTTGTATTTTGCGCTCTAGTGCTTTTTACTTTCCAGCTAATTTTTGAACACTAAATAACACATTTATTAGCAAATAAGTAAAGTACAAAGTAATAATAAATATATTTCTTGCTTTTTAATATTTAAATTTAATTAAATACTGTATGTTTCTTTTCAAAATAAGTGCAGACGTGTCATTTCCACGCGTTCCGAGCCTTGGGACTTTTAAAAAATTACATACTTTCCTGACTTATATAAAAAAAAACACTATTTTAGATAGCTAAAAAGAATATAAACATATGCTTTCATTTTGAAAATAAGCCGTTTCCATGAATAAACATGTATATAAAATAAATTAACAAATATAATTATAAGAACCATAATTTGATTTTGCCTTAATATTTTTTGCGGAAATTCCTAAGTTTTATCCAAATCTAAGAATTTATGACTAAGACTAAGGCCACACTCAAATAAATTAGACTTGAGTGAGACCTACAATTAGCGGTCCTGTCATCCCATGTCATGCGGCGCGGGTCACTTTTTGCACAACGCTGGACATCAATCAAGTGGCGACCTGTGAATGTCATTTTTTACCCGCCTATATCGCGAAGGTGGTGGGCGAATGAGGAAAAGAACTTACAGGGAATTGCCTCTAATTTAGGGTAATCTAGGGTAGGATAGGGGGTAGGTTTTAATAAAGTAAGTATGATGCATAACCTCACCACGCCATCATTTTAAGTTAGTGTATAAAAACAAAAAATGGGTCGTGTGCGAGTCGGATTCGCACACGAAGGGTTATGTACTACCGTAAAAAAAAAGATGCCAAAAAGCACGTTTAATGTATGGGAACTGGGAACCCCTTTTTATTAAAAACTTTATTTTTTTTTTGGTATTTTTTGTTATAATGGCAATAGAAATACACATTCTATGAACATATCAAGCATCTACCTATTAGGTACCATTACTAAAATCGAACAAATATAAAATCGCCAAAAAAAACACGTTTCTTGTGTTTCAATTCTCGATTTAATTTACTTTGATTTATCCTTAACCGACAATTAAAATGCACATTCTGTGAAACTGCTCTACCTATTACCGTTCAAAAGATACAGTTCTGTGACTGATCGTCACGAACACGTTTCATGTATTGTATGGGGACCCCCTTTTAATTTTAACTTTATTTCGTTTTTACTATTTGTTGTTATAGTGGCAATAAAAATATACGTTCTGTGAAAATTTAATGTCTATACCTAAGTATTATGGTTCGAAAGCTAGAGCCCTGTGACGGACGGACAGACGGATAGCGGAGGCTTAGTAATAGGGTTCCGTTGGCATCCTTTGGGTACGGAACCCTAAAATAAGACTTCGATGATGAAGAAAATGGAATTTTCTCGAAAACTGTAGGTATCGTTAGTGTGCCGATCTCAAAAAGACTCTAACCCCACAATGTAAGGCTTGTTATTCAATAACACCATCAATATTAGGTATCAACATTCATCGAAATGGACACACATTCATCCAATATGAGCTATTTCACGCTGTTCCGGACCCTCTTTTGTAGGCACGAAATTGACACACCAGTACACTAAGCACACATTAGACCCGGACGATCAAAGCACTCGCCGTGTAACACTGATCGTAGGCACGTGGGCTGATATTTTTATGCATTTATTTAAATACTATATTTTGTCCGCTCATTCCCAAAATACCGCATTCCTAAAATACCAGATTGTTGATATATCAGATTCTCCGTAGGTATAGGTACCAGATTCCCAATAATACATCCAACAAAATCATTTAGATCCTTGAGTAACCTACGATTTTATAATCTTGTGTAACGGGAATGTGGTAAGACAGGAATCTGATAAATCAAGAATCTGCTATTTCGGGAATGCGGTATTTTGGGCACGAGTGATTTTGTCCACGGTTTTGTGTGGCTAGTATACTTTGCAGGAACACTTATTTTTCGGAATAAAAAGTAACTCCTTCGGTTTATTCATACCATATCGAAATTCCTAGTTTATCTGGGGGTACGGTAGTGCCTCCGCCAAGTCGAGCAAAACAAAGGCACGGCCGTACCATCCTTTTCTCGAAGCCATTCAGGACATTTTCAGCATCCCGTAATTTTGTGCTGGCTAAAGCTAGAACCCTGAATTTTCAGGGATGTATAGCGCACAATAAGACTTACGTATATTATTGACCCTTCTGGCAGGCAGGTGAAAATCGAGTTCTGTGGTCACAAGTACCGACTTGGTTTAACATTACATCTCAAAAACTTTTTTGTTGTAGGAGAACTGCGTTGCGAGACTTGCATCTTTTTACGTGGTGTTTTTGATGGGATTTAGTTTTAAGCGATTAATTGCTGCGAGACAAAGCGTAGTGACTCTAGCGTAGTTGTTTGGACTACCCTGTGCAGTGCATAAAAAAAACCATAATTTTCAATTCTCTCCACCTTACTGTTTCCTCTTAACGTGCAATCGGGCCTTGAAGGTCGGCACAATCTATTAGCTTAATTTGAAACTAAACGTATTCTGCTAATATTTGACTTCTTGAGAGTTCTCGCAAAAAAAAAAAACGTATCAATCAATAAAATTAAACACACTTTAAACATAATCGATGTCGAAATCGAATCGATCGTTTATGTTTGTATGGAAAACTGACCTACTTGAATCACCTTAAGATAAACCTTTTTACGTTATTATGGCAGTATTAGTACATGCTTTATATGTAGGTATATGCAGACCAGAAACCGCAATTTTCGCAACATATCGTCTGTATCAGAGGATGCAATCACAGAAGCCTACCAAAGCCTCCTGTTTGTGGCTTCTGCACATATGTGCCTGTACCATGGCCTCATAAGTATAGCTACACTACACGTACAATTACAAAACATTTACACGCGAAACACTGTAAACACTTTGTAATTTTCCCAGATTTCAATCGCGGCGTAAAAACTGTAATACCACAGAGAATACAAAGAATACATTGTACTTGCGCCACAGTATAACCCAGTAGTCTGACTCAGAGTGTTTAGGAGAATTACATAAGTACCAGCGTTCGTACAAGGTAGGCATGCCGTCACGGTGCAATCCTCAGCAGTGAGTTGTATATCGCCTAAAAGCTGCGTTTCTATTGGCGCGCACACATTCGTGTCACGTGATACTTTTCCTTGAAGTTAAACTACTGGAATAACACTGTGCTTGCGTGGTTGCGGGAGAGTTACGCGTGAAACGCCGTAATTCTACGGCGGTCTGCGTAAATGGCTGCAGAATCTGTGCCGGTGTGGGTACGGCCAGGGAAACAAGCCTCCGACGTGCCGCAGCTAAGATCGGTTAGTGCAGTGGTGTTTCAATAAAGCAAACTGCTAAGTAATCACGATCACCGTTCGTCAGACTTACATTCTACACTTTAACTGACCAGCATGCAGTTCTCGCCCTCTTCTTTCAACGCGTTCGCCTTTTAGAGGTTGGCAATCATGCATATACTTCCTTAAATTTTATCACCCGCGATTAATCAATATTCCTTCGGTGCACCAGTATTAAGTTTCACTTTTGTCTGTCCTTCTCTACCTTTTAGTAATTTGGACAGCATGCATGTTTTGGGTGTTTTGGCGTAAATAGAGGTATGTACCGGATATTAAGGTTACCTAAATAAGAATAGTATAATTAATTAGTGCATAGAAAAAGAAGACGATATTATAAAACAGTCGAGTCTTGGCCTCCGACACCGGAGAGCACCACTTGTTTCCGTCCAGAACCTCCTCACGCTGTTCGGGCTGTTGAAGCGACTTAGATCTTACTTAACTTTGTCTCTCCAGCGGTAGCTACCTGAGCCAAAGATGGGTGTGGTCCGTTAGCATAGCATTAGCCCTCCCATAGAAAATAAACAGTTTGTTACGAAGTTGTTGCATCGAAATAGTACATTACACAAGTAAGGTGGTAATACAAAGAAAGGCCGAGATCGCAGAAGTTTGCGGCCCGAGCTGCAAGTGAGGGACGTAAATATGCGATCGACGGCTTTATTTATTATCTCCCGTGTTGTGTACATTATTTTATGTCTACACTTGGCCAGAAAGCGGCTTTTTCCGTACGCGTAGCCCGCGGTTAAAGCCACTGTATGGCCAGGTGAGGCATAAAATATGATTATATTATTTTGTACCGTACGGAAGATCTGTGGCTAAGTGGGCTGCCGTGCGTCGCTAGCCGGCACGTAGCTAACTCCCGACATAATCTGCGAACACTATAATTTGAGATATTGCCCGACGTCGCGGTAGCTTGATTAAAAATTGGATAAAATTGGATATGGATAGCCACGAGTGATTGCTGCGCTGTGGGAAAACGATCCGAAAGGGAGATTTGAGCGTAGCGAGGTCTAGACTGACGTGCTTGTGTAAAAAGCGACTTTTTACCCGACTGCGGCGAAGTCCAAAGGAGGGTTATGTGTTTGACCTGTATGTATGTATGTATGTCCGTTCCTATGTCCGCTCGTAACTACTCAACGGCACAACCGGTTTTGATAAATGATACATCATTAGATTCGTCTTGATGATGGCGCGAGTGTCACTGGGTATGAAGTTCGTTAAAATAAACAAAATAGCGGATTTTATGCACTTTTAAAGTGCACCGCGGTCGGGTTTTTTTTAGTAAAAATATTTAGTTATTACTAATTATTACTAAGAGTTTTCTTACAAAAGACGACCGTTCCCTCTAGCACGGCAGTAGAGTTGGGGTTATTTATTACATACTTAAATTATGACTTTACTAAAATTATGACTCTAGTGGATTTATAAATTCTTTTTGAGGTTCGTGTTGTTTATACTTGCAGACTTTTACGGAAAATGAAATTGTTATATCTAATATTTATATAGGTAGTTGTTACTAACCTTCAGTTTATTATTTCTGACGAATCTAAATCAGTATTTTCTTATTAATATTTTTAATCTGTATTGTATGGAGTTGTTTTATTTAAGTGTAAAGATGAATCTTATTGCTGAATACCTACAGTAAACTGTTTACTAAATATAACAGGTTAGGATGGGTTTATTGTAAAAGCTTGATATTTAACTAAATACCAATAGGTAATTAGCACTTATATAACCGGAAACCGACTACGTTTAGATAGGCATAGCTCGTTTAAAGCAATATGATCATTTTCAACTATCCAGTTTACATTGAAGTTAAAGGTTACAGGCAAGTACATCATTTACATAAATTACATAATACTCCTCATAAATTCTAATAAAACGCTGTCATCGTCCGCAAAAACTAAAACCAACATTTACGTTTTCATCGCCGCTTGTCACCATTAAAAAAAGTCGGTATTCGAGGGGAATAGACAAGGTTATTACTGTTATAAATACCAACATAATAAAGTGATTCGCCGTCAATGTCGCGTGTAATGTTGGCAGCACCGAGCACGTGCACGATTATGCACGCAAGTGTATTGGTGACATTTAGTCACAGTTTTAAAACAAGCGTAGTGTAAGTGGTCGCCGCTTCGACACGCAAGTCGACAAAAAGTGGTCATTTGTTGATCCAATGAAAATGCAATATAAAATGACGTTAAAAATAGTACATTACTTATCTAGGGCGGTAAAACAAAGAATGTCTCAGATCGCAGGTATTTCACTTGCATATGCGATCTGAGTCTTGGCCGTGGTAAGTACAAAATTTTACGCCTCCCCCAGGCCAGGAAGTGGGATTTTCCACACGCGTAGCGGGCCGTAATTACCACTTTAAGGCCAGGTACGATGTAAAATGTTTTTAATAAAAACTGGCATGAGCTCGTTTCAACTCTGTAATGTTAAACTTTTCTCAAAAAACTTTGTATAATAGCAATGTACCTATTGTTTAGAAACCAACTTTTAATTAGTTTTGTTGCCTAGTTTAAAAAAAAAATAGAAATGGACTGGATGGAAACTGTAGCCATCGCTAGTTTTAAAATTGCTAAGTTAATAGAGATACAATAACTGTATTTCGTTGTTTATTGACCGAGCGAGCGCCAAGCGCGAACGTAGCGTGTCCGTTTCACTTGGGAAAAAATGCTTTTGTATGTCTATCTGCCTGTCCGGATGTCCGGCTGTTCTTCTCTGCAGGTCACATTTCTTAACCAATTCTCGTGAAATCAATTATTTTTTCAGTATTAGGGGGATTTGTTTGGGTTAATAAAGGATAGAAGGATAAAAATATCATGCAATTAAAACTAGGTATAGGATTGACGGCCTCGCGAGTCGCGAAGTCTGGCTCACAAAGCCACTAGTATTTTTTTAATGTTATAAGTGGCAAACGAGCAGACAAGCAAATAGCACTTGTGGAAATCTCAGGGGCCCAGCAGTGGAACAATACATTAATCAAAAAGTTTCCAAAAAAATTGAACCCTGTTACTTAACACTAACAGTTCAACAAAGTTTGGAAACTTGCATTTAAAAGTACTGAAACAAATCATCCGTTTACAGGATTAACAACTCCCACAACCGAAAGGTGTAAACGCTTGCGGTCTAAACTCCAAAACGAAAACTTATTAATTTTATCTAAAAAACTATAATTGGTCCGTTTCGAGGATGCGTCCGCGCCGCCCACCGCTTCCTGCAAACTTCCGGTGATAGCAATCGTTTAAATTGCCACATTATGTTATTATACAACCTGCATGGTCAGGGTTCATTTGGCATTTTGATCAATACGATTATTTGCTGTAATAATGTACTTGTAACTAATAAAGATTGCTTAAGTGATTGTGTTTGGGTCACAGTGTGTGTACAACGTGTGTATTAATTATGTAGGTAAGTTAAGGTAAATCGAGGCGCTCGACACTCCATAAGTTGTCTATTTCTGAAATTCAAGTACATAAGTAATATAGTGACCATAAAGTGGCTATAACCGCCCTCTACGCGTGCGGAAAATCCCACTTCATGGCCTGGGGGAGACGTAATTTTTTTTTCATCACACTTGCTCGAAAATGGTGCATTACACGTAGGTTTTGCGGGCCGTAAATGAGCTATTACGCCCTAGGGCGTAATGGTTTTCTTTTTAAATTTGAAACGCTGGTTCTGTTTTACTCTTATTTGTCATGTTCAAAGGAAACGCCAACTTACTTTTTTAACTTTTATCACTGAAATATTTATTTAAAGAGAACTGGTATTGCAAATACATGTAAACACATATTTCTGTAACATTAATTAAATGTTTCAATAGTGTATTTCAGTATTTTGCAATTATAAAATCAACCGTTTTAGGTCTGTACCGCTATGGTTTCCGAACGTTGCGCATTGTCTATGGATATGTCACTAATGTCACTGTCAGTTTTACAATTTTATTTAGGTTAAGTAAGGTTAATTTTAATTAGATTTCCTCACAAGTGTGATGAAAAACATTGTGTGTGCCACGGGCGGTAAAGGAATTACAAACTCGTGTTATTAAAGCCCTCGGCTTCGCCTCGGCCTTGTAACAAACACTCGTTTGTAATTCCTTACCTACCGCCCTTGATACACAATGTACTATTTCATCAGCATCACACTTGCTCAAAAATGGTGTCATTACACGTAGGTTCTGCGGGCCATAAAATGACCTATTACGCCCTAGGGTGTAATGGTTTTCTTTTTAAATTTGAAACGATGGTTCTGTTTTACTCTTATTTGTCATCTTCAAAGGAAACTGTAACAATAATTAAATGTTTAAATAGTGTATTTCAGTATTTTGTAAATATAAAATCAACCGTCTTAGGTCTTTACCGCTATGGATTCCGAACGTGACTTGACATTCGCATTGTCTATGGATATAATATGTCACTAAGGTCACTGTCAGCTGTCTGTTTTACAATTTCATTTAGATTAAGTAAGGTTATTTTAATTAATATTTCCTCACAAAAAACATTCATGAAAAACATTGTGTGTGCCACGGGCGGTAAAGGAATTACAAACTCGTGTTATTAAAGCCCTCGGTTTCACCTCGGGCTTTTAACAACCACTCGTTTGTAATTCCTAACTTACCGCCCTAGATACACAATGTACTAGTGCTTACCACGGGCGGTAAAGCAAAGAAAGCCTCAGATCGCACATTTATCATCTTTGCCTTCGGCTCGTCAAATACCTGCGATCTGAGACATTCTTTGTTTTACCGCCTTAGGTAAGTAATGTACTATTTCTTTAGCTATATTAGCTGTCTTAAGTAATAACTACTTAGTAAACAAGTACCTTCAAGATGCACCTTTTTGCCGAAAACCGGTGTTTCACACTTACACGATTTTCACACATTATTATTACAATAGTACATTGTGTATCAAGGGCGGTAAGTAAAGAATTACAAACGAGCGTTTGTTACAAGGCCGAGGCGAAGCCGAGGGCTTTAATAACACGAGTTTGTAATTCCTTTACCGCCCGTGGCACACACAATGTTTTTCATCACACTTGTGAGGAAATCTGATTAAAATAACCTTACTTAACCTAAATAAAATTGTAAAACTGACAGGAACATTAGTGACATATTCCATAGACAATGCGAACGTCAAGTCACGTTCGGAAACCATAGCGGTAAAGACTTAAAATGGTTGATTTTATATTTGCAAAATACTGAAATACTATATTTAAACATTTAATTAATGTTACAGAAATATGTGTTTACATGTATTTGCAATAACAGTTCTCTTTAAATAAATATTTCAGTAATAATAGTTAAAAAAGTAAGTTGGCGTTTCCTTTGAACATGACAAATAAGAGTAAAACAGAACCAGCGTTTCAAATTTAAAAAGAAAATCATTACGCCCTAGGGCGTAATAGGTCATTTACGGCCCGCAAAACCTACGCGTAATGAAATGACACCATTTTCGAGCAAGTGTGATGAAAAATTACTTAATAGCGTAACAACAGGATCTATTTATTTACTCCACGTATTTATTTACCTTTGTGACCATAGACGTTACGGCACGTCCGGAACGTCGAGGTAAATTAATATACCATGTTTTCGGGCGATTAAGTCACGTAGTACCCCAGCTCAAAAATTTGGCAAATTATAAGGAAGTTGCCGTTTTTTGCTAAAACAGGCATTCAATTGTTTTCCAAAGCATCAGAACAACATATTGGAAAATTCGTTTCGAACTAGAGTGCCATGTGTTGAACGCTGCTTCTCGCCGGGGGGCCTATTCAGCATTGGGGGCAATTGTAGCAAGCACTAGATTACGCGATGGGGGCCTAATAGGACCCCGCGGTTTAAATTCGACAGGAATAATAGCGGGAGGTTGAAATTTTGAATGGGATTCGGTCAGGTTAGCATCAACAGAAGTTACGCAACTGTTACTTGTCGAAATATGACGTGTTGAAGTGTTGAGTGCGACAACGTTATTTAGCTATGATTTCATTATCAATCATTCACAGATTTTTTTTACATTTCTGTAAGTTCGTTTTTTGTAAAGCATGTAAATTTAATGATAGTTTAGTAGTCTATTTCTCGTTTCCTATTTTGTATTCAGACGTTTGGAGATCCTTTACACCTCCAAAACATGTTTTGATAACAGAGACCCCTTACATCTCCATTAATTTTAGTATATGTCTCTTTAGTCAAACCAAGAATATATTGTTGCGCCGGTGGTATAGGTCAAAACTTTAAACGTGATTTTCCGTGCTTTAGAAGCGTTTTCAGCAGGCTGAAAAGTGATTTCAGGCCGTTTCAGAGGTGGCTCTTTCACATACTAGAAGATTGTAAATTCACCCTAGTTGCCGTTGTTTTCAGGCGCCTGAAACATGTTTTCAGTCCGTTTCAGGGCACCCTCTATCAGATGGCGCAATAACCTGAAAACCCGTTTTCAGGCGTTTTCAGGACCCCTTATGGGCCTTTGAAGTACACTTCAGTATATGGCGAAATTTCACGAAGGAGTGAAAGAGATAGCACTATTAGAGAGAGACAGCTATATTGAGAAGGTTCGAGAAGTGTGTGAAAGAGACAGAACTAGAAAGGGATAGCAATAGTCGGGAATGTTCCAGCCGAATCGAACATCGAACAATCTAGATTGCCTAGAACACTCGCGATGCGTCATTGACCGAGGGGTCACCGACCGCCCTTGGACTTTGGACCGAACATTCGCGATGGGATTTCTCTGGAACATTGTGGAGCAAGGGCCTCCGGATATATAAGCCGCGCGCCCACGACCCCACGGTCAGTTTTGAACTAACGGCGATACAGTGCGAGTCTCGAAGCGAACCTGAGCGAAAAGTTAATAAGTGCGTTATAGTGAAGTGATTAGTACAGTGATTTATTAAGTAAGTAAGCCTTGTTAATTAGTAATTTTGCAATAAAGTTTGCCTTTTTAATTAGTGGTTAATTAGTGCATTTTTCTATCACGTTACCTACCCCACGGACGTAACATTTGGTGTCAGAAGTGAAGATAGAAAATGCCGTTTACACCACGTGAGAACGAGCCGAAGGGAGTGCAGACGCGGAGCCAAGCTGCAGCAGGTGAGGACCCTGCGCCGGACGCTGGCTCATCAGAGTCACCGGCCCCATGTAAGCAAGAGATGAACGTCAATGCCATCTTAGTTCTCTTAAAAGAGCAAGCTCGTCAACAACAAGAACAGGCCCGGAAAATCGAAGAGGGGCTTCGTGAACAAAAAGAGCAAGCTCGTCAACAGCAAGAACAAGCCCGACAAATCCAGAAGGAACTACATGGACAGTCCCAGAAGCAAGAAGAACAATCGAGAATGCTTCGGGACGTGCACGAGACCGCGGCAGAATGGAAACGTGAAATGTGTGAGGTCCATGAGAAACTGGCGGACATGGACATTAAATTTGACACTCGACTTCATGACGTTAAGGCGAATGTCGAGACTGTTAAAGAGGAAGTCAACACCTACAAAAACCGCCTCCAGAAGCTCGAAATAAAAGTGGCCAGCGGTACGAGTACCTGTGCAGCCGAGGTACCTGTGTCGGGAGGAGGACGATTCAAGGTACCTCCCTTCGATGGTACATCGTCCTGGACAGCTTATAAGCTACAGTTCGAGTCCGTTTCCCAAGCTAACGGCTGGAGCAAGGAGCAGGCCAGGACAGCCCTAACCCTAGCGCTACGTGACGAGGCGCTCACCATACTGGAAGCCCTAGGAGAAGAGAGAAGTTACGACCGGCTTCTAGAGGCGTTGGAGGCCCGTTACGGTGACAAGCACCTGGAGCACGTCTACCGTGCTCAGTTGAAGGACAGGGCGCAGGGGCGCAATGAAACGTTGCAGCAGTGGGCCCTAGAAATTGAGAAGTTGGTCAGAAAGGCGTACCAACGTACATCCGCCTCCTTTGTGGACACCACGCTGGTGCAGGCCTTCGTTGACGGAATACGCGATTTGGAGGTACGGGCTGCAGTGCGACTGGGGCACCATGGGTCCCTGAAGGATGCAGTGGCTCACGCCCTAGAGGTAGAAGCTGTGCGTCAGGACCCGTCAAGGCCTTATAGGGTACGTGAAGTGTCTGTTAGGGAGCCGACTGCTCCCCGTCGTGAGTTTGGGCCACGATGTTACCATTGTGGAGAACGTGGCCACATACAGACTAGTTGCCCGAAAAGGAGCAGGAGAGAACGGGATCTCACTCCAGTGGCAAGGGCACCAGGCGCTGTGGCATCCGGGCCGCAGCAGGGAAACGAGTAAAAGCCAGGACTAAGGGACGAGTGCTGGCTGGTGGTCGAAATGTCCCAGTTATGATCTCACAGGCTAATGACGGGAATAGTCTGGTCGTCAAAGGAGAAATTGGTGGAGTACCATTACACCTTACCATCGACACCGGAGCTTCTCGGACGGTGATCAGTTCTCGGCTTCTGAAGCACCAGACTGGAGATCATCTAGTCCGACCTACGCATCTCCAGCTGCAAACCGCTACCGGCCAGTACATTCCCATACAGGGGGAGCGAGAGGTGGCTTTAAAAATTGGTGATAAGAGCTACTGGCATAAAGTGATCGTCGCTAACATCATCGACGACTGCATCATTGGGCTGGATTTTATGAGAGCCCATGGCTGTAAAATTGACTTGAAGGTTGGAGTACTGAAATTTGGGCCTGATGAGGTGCCTATGGAGGGTGGAGTAAATGGGAATGTTTACTGTACTCGAAGAACTATCCTCCAACCAAGGGCACAGGTTCTTGTTCCAGTGCGATTGCCGTACAGCACAAGACAAGGATGTCATCGTTGTGTTGTTGTGGAAAACGTCAAAGATGGTAAACCATGGATGACAGCCCGCACGGTGGTAACAACATCGTCTACAGCTTTCGTGAGAGTTCTTAATTTAAGTGACACCGAGTGCGTCCTTAGTAAAGGAGCTCTGGTTGGATTATGTGAGGAAATATCTTGGATACGAAGCTGTCAAGGTTCTGCGGAGAGCGAGAAACCTGGGTGTTCTGTGCCTCCAATGGACATTGAAAGGTTATTGGATGGCTCCAAAAACGATCTCACCAGGGAAGAGCTCTTTAAAGCACGTAAATTGTTGTTGCGATACAGCAATGTCTTCTCTGCGCACGACAGTGACATCGGAAGAACTGGAGTCGTACAGCATGAGATCGACACTGGTGAAGTCATGCCTATACGACAGCGACCCCGGCGAGTTCCAGTAGCTCGGGAGAAGGAAGTAGAAGACATGATCGAGGAAATGAAAAAGGGTGGCGTTATCGAACCTTCAACAAGCCCGTGGTGTTCCCCCGTAGTTTTAGTGAAGAAGAAGGACGGGACCATGAGGTTCTGCGTCGACTACCGCCGATTGAATGATGCCACTAAGAAAGACAGCTATCCATTGCCTCGAATCGACGACACCCTAGACACTTTGAATGGAATGAAATGGTTTTCTACGTTGGACTTAAAAAGTGGCTATTGGCAAGTTGAAATCAAGGATAAAGATAAGGAGAAAACGGCTTTCTCAACCGGACAGGGGCTCTGGCAGTTTAATGTTATGCCGTTTGGATTATGCAATGCACCAGCGACATTTGAGAGATTGATGGAACAAATACTGGCTGGATTGCTGGGAGATACTTGTTTGGTCTATTTGGATGACATTATCATCGTTGGTAGAGACTTCGATGATCACCTCAGCAAATTGGAGCAAGTATTGTCTAAGTTACGAGAGGCAAACCTTAAACTGAGTCCAAAGAAATGTTCACTTTTCAAACGAAAAGTCAATTACTTGGGACATGTGATTTCGAAGGATGGTATCCAGACAGATCCTGAGAAGATAAGTGCCGTGAAGGATTGGCCGATACCGAGGGACAAAACTGCAGTACGTGCATTCTTAGGACTTTGCTCATACTACAGGCGGTTTGTGAAGAGCTTCTCGGATATAGCAAAGCCATTGCACGAGCTGACGGAAGAAAAGCGACAGTTTGATTGGACCGATCGGTGTACGGCGAGTTTCAACGACCTCAAGCAAAGACTCTGCGAAACACCAATACTGGGGTATCCAGATCCAGCAGTAGATTTTATTGTTGACACGGACGCCAGTAATACTGGTATTGGAGGAGTCTTGTCACAGAAGAAGGGAGACAACGAAGTTGTAATCGCCTACTTTAGCAAGTCGTTGTCAAAGCCAGAACGAAATTACTGCGTCACTCGAAGGGAACTGCTGGCAGTTGTCAAGACGTTACAGCATTTCAGTAAATACCTGCTTGGGCGGAAGTTCCGTATCAGGACTGATCATGCTGCTCTGAAGTGGTTGTTGGAGTTTAAAAATCCCGAGGGCCAGGTGGCACGCTGGATTGAACAACTTCAGGAGTATGATTTCGTCATCGAACACCGTAGTGGGAAATCACATGGAAACGCAGACGCCCTTTCCCGAAGACCTTGTCCGGACGACTGTAAGCATTGTCTTAGACAAGAGGGCAAGGAGTGTTTGAGGATGCTGAGAACTGACACAGTCAGTGAAGAGTGGAGTGATGAAGTCATGCAACTAGCTCAGCAAGAGGATCCTGACGTGAAGCCCATTTTTGACTGGATTAATGAGGGTGTACCCAAACCAAGGTGGTGTGAAGTAGCTCCGATGAGTACGGTAACGAAAAGCTACTGGGCACAATGGGACAGCTTGGTTATGCATAATGGCGTACTATGCAGGAAATGGGAATCGGCGAATGGGAAGGATGCTCATCTACAAGTGGTCGTTCCAAGGAAAAGAGTGAAAGATGTCTTGGAAAGTTTCCACGACGGTACTTCTGGTGGACACCTTGGAATGAAAAGGACCTTAATGAAAATCCGACAACGGTTTTATTGGATTCACTGCCGTGAAGATGTCGAAAACTGGTGCAAGAAGTGCGTTAATTGTTCAGCAGTTAAAGGACCGCACACCCGTAGTAGAGGAGCGCTCAAACTGTACAATGTTGGAGCACCTTGGGAAAGAATTGCGCTAGACGTCGCAGGCCCGTTCCCGACATCTGACTCTGGAAACAAGTACATTCTTGTCGTGATGGATTACTTCACCAAATGGCCTGAAGCGTTGGCCATCCCTAACCAGGAAGCAGTCACCATAGCGGACAAGTTGGTGAATGAAGTTTGCTGTCGATTTGGAGTACCCCTGGAAATTCACAGTGATCAAGGCAGGAACTTTGAATCTGCGGTCTTTCAAGAGACTTGTCGAATCATGGGGATGCATAAGACGAGGACTACGGCATATCACCCACAATCGGATGGAATGGTGGAGAGATTCAATCAGACTCTAGAGAGACATCTGGCCAAGGTTGTTGAGAATCACCAAAAGGATTGGGATCGGCATATTCCTCTCTTTTTGATGTCATATAGGTCAGCAACCCATGAAAGTACGGCGGTTACTCCAGCGTATGCTAATTTCGGAAGAGAGCTTCGTTTACCAGCAGATCTTCTAACTGGACGTCCTCCTGATACTCCGAGGTCCATCACCGAGTATGTGAGTGATTTAAGGGATCGGATTGATGACGTTCACAGTCTTGTTCGTGAACACGGGCTTCAAGCTAGCACGAGAATGAAGACCCGATACGACAGGAAGGTTAACCAAATTGGGTTCGAGGAAGGATCGTGGGTGTGGCTACATAACCCGATGCGAAAGAAAGGAAAATCCCCAAAACTGTCCCCAAACTGGGAAGGGCCATATAGGGTAGTCACAAAGATCAACGACGTCACGTATCGGATACAGCGAAACCCTCGTAGTCCATCGAAGATTGTTCACGTTGACCGACTGGCGAGGTACCACGGAAATAATGATGCTCGGGACGAGCATGTCTTAGGAGGGGGTAGTGTTGCGCCGGTGGTATAGGTCAAAACTTTAAACGTGATTTTCCGTGCTTTAGAAGCGTTTTCAGCAGGCTGAAAAGTGATTTCAGGCCGTTTCAGAGGTGGCTCTTTCACATACTAGAAGATTGTAAATTCACCCTAGTTGCCGTTGTTTTCAGGCGCCTGAAACATGTTTTCAGTCCGTTTCAGGGCACCCTCTATCAGATGGCGCAATAACCTGAAAACCCGTTTTCAGGCGTTTTCAGGACCCCTTATGGGCCTTTGAAGTACACTTCAGTATATGGCGAAATTTCACGAAGGAGTGAAAGAGATAGCACTATTAGAGAGAGACAGCTATATTGAGAAGGTTCGAGAAGTGTGTGAAAGAGACAGAACTAGAAAGGGATAGCAATAGTCGGGAATGTTCCAGCCGAATCGAACATCGAACAATCTAGATTGCCTAGAACACTCGCGATGCGTCATTGACCGAGGGGTCACCGACCGCCCTTGGACTTTGGACCGAACATTCGCGATGGGATTTCTCTGGAACATTGTGGAGCAAGGGCCTCCGGATATATAAGCCGCGCGCCCACGACCCCACGGTCAGTTTTGAACTAACGGCGATACAGTGCGAGTCTCGAAGCGAACCTGAGCGAAAAGTTAATAAGTGCGTTATAGTGAAGTGATTAGTACAGTGATTTATTAAGTAAGTAAGCCTTGTTAATTAGTAATTTTGCAATAAAGTTTGCCTTTTTAATTAGTGGTTAATTAGTGCATTTTTCTATCACGTTACCTACCCCACGGACGTAACAATATATAAGGTAAATGCTGCATGACCAACGGGACAGCATCTTCTAGGGGTGGCAGCTGCCCTTTGTTCATCGTCATCATCATTGTTCCCGAGTCTCGGATGTTTTATATCGTTTAAGTATATATTTATCTATATATAAGTATGTATATCGTCGTCTAGTACCCATAGTACAAGCATTGCTTAGTTTGGGACTAGCTCGATTTGTGTAAAACTGTCCTCACAATATTTATTTATTTATTATTATAGGCACATATGTATATAGCGATTTGGGTATAGACCCTAGTCACTCTCATACATTGCTTATCGAAATAGGTTGTCAGTTGTTTTTTAAATTAAATTTGTAGCTATATATTTTCAATACAAATGTCATGCATGGAAAGCTGCGTGTACACAAAGTAGGTAATTAATATTACAATACAATACTTCTTATTGCACACCAAAAAATTACAGAGATCCTTAAATTAACAAGATATTAAAAACGAATGGTAGACAACAAGTGATTTTATCACCATATAAATTAATATTACATGTTCTCGTAATACATATTAGCTAAGAGACATCTTTAAGGGCCGATACAGACAGACTGCAACCCAACTGCAACTCCCTACGATTTGTATGGGAACTGCATCACAACTACACGCCGACTGCGCAGTCGGCGTGCAGTTGTGATGCAGTTCCCATACAAATCGTAGGGAGTTGCAGTTGGGTTGCAGTCCGTCTGTATCGGCCCTAAGTGTAACCTTGATGTAGAGTCAAAATAATCAGCCCGCAGAGAATATTTGACGGGAAACTATTTACTCTAGTTTCGGGTTCGAAAGATAAAACCTAGGCAAGCTATTAAGGGTCTGTGAGGTAATAAGGAGGCGGGTTATAATCTGTAATCGTTTGACAAACCACTGCAGGGAGGGGGTGCTCGCTCAACCCTGAAATGAGTTCGGAGAAGGGCGTGGGGGCAGTGAAAGCGGCGTACTACATTTAAGGTGTGATTCGAGTCGGTCGGTTGTTGATACAAACAAAAAGAGGGTCATCATTTGCTTCCACGACATTCATTTAAGCGATTGACTCAAACTGATAAATTACTGATTTTCATTACACGACTTCATCATGACCTTTTGGGCCAATGACTTTATCGTCTCTTACTAACAGGTGATATCGAAGTCAAATGCTTTCCCATCGCGAATACACTCACTTTTGAACTCCCTGTCGTGTTATTTCCGCCTTGTCTCAGGACATTCATGAGCTATTCTTATTGATATTTTATTAATACTTATAGCCTAAGAAAATTTAAGAAAATTAGGATACGCTGTATGTATTTCCTATACATAAAAACCTTTATGCCACACCTGGCCATAAAGTGGCTTTTACCGCATGCTACGCGTACGGAAAAAGCCGCTTTCTGGTCAAGTGTAGACATAAAATTATGTACCTACACAACCCGGGAGGTAATAAAGAAAGCCCTCGATCGCATATTTACGTCCCTCGCTTGCAGCTCGGGCCGCAAACATCTGCGATCTTTGTATTACCACCCTAATGGTGTAATGTACTATATTTATAAATTAGTTATCAGATATCAGTCGCAGCCAGTATCAGCACGCACCAGGAGAATGGTGCTCCCTCAAGTCAAGCTAAGGGCCTTATCACACTGGCGTTTTGCGAGCGAGTTGAAAGCGAGGCGAGCACGCAGCGAGCACGCCGCGAAAGCGAAACGATTTCGCCGCGAGCACGTAGTGATTTCGCCGCGAGTGCGCAACGAATTCGCTGCGCGCTCGCGGCGAAATCGATGTTCAGTCGGCGTATGAGTATCTAGTAGCCACGCTATCACTGCCGCCCTAACCCTCCTGCCGCGTCCCGCCTAGGGACGTCTCGGCCTGTTTAAATTTGGACAGGCTTTGACGTGTCTGCGGCACGCCACGCTCCCTGTCACCTGCCGCAGGTTGTCACGTGCGGCGCTAGACGTGGCCTAGTTGGAACTAGTTGATAGCACATATTAGTATAAACCTAAGCTAAGGTAGGGCGAGGTAATGACACACTGTACAAGGTACAAGTGACGTTGTATCTATCTATACATATTGTTTCGTAGTCCAAGAGCTGATGATAGAGGGTACTTAAGTCGTCTAAAAATGTATCACTTACCTATGTTTATATTTTTCGAATGGCCTAAGTTCTCTGGTTTAACAGAAGCAGCAAAAATATCGTTCTTGTTGAGCATAAAGCAAGCATAGAGACAGACAAGTAGTCAAATTTCGGTCGTTTAGGAGCGCGTGATAAGTAATCAAAGGTCGGGGCGCAGGACAGTGCGATCCGTACAAGGGCATTCTTACGCATTCTTAAAAACATGCTTGTAGTGCGTTCGTTCACAACGCGCTCACATACAAGCCGTGCAATGTACCTTTTATAGGAAGAAAAATTACTATCATTATATTGGGGCCTGGAGCAATAAGGTGCAAAGATATATAGAGTTTTGAGTTAGTGACGGTACACGATTTCCATACCCTTGTTTGAAGAAGAACTACTGACAAGGTTTTTTAACAATAAACAAATAAAATTAAAACTATTTATGCCACACCTGGCCGTAAAGTGGCTTTTTCCGCACGCTGCGCGTACGGATAACTAAATATTTTTACTAAAAAAAACCCGACCGCGGTGCACTTTGAAACTGCATAAAATCCGCCGCTTTATTATTATTAATCGTATGGCATATCACACGTCGAATACAGTTTATAAATTCAATTTGAGATTCATTAGCCATTTGATGGCGTCGTCGTTGAGATTGATCAGGTCTACGGCGGGGCCCCCTGTGTACCGCGTTAGAGGACAGTCTTCAATAATGTGCGGTATGGTTTGCACTTCGGCACCGCAGTCGCCGCTTTGTTTATTTTAACGAACTTCATACCCAGTGACACTTGCCCCATCAAGACGAATCTAATGATGTATCATTTATCAAAATCGGATGTGCCGTTGAGTAGTTACGAGCGGACATAGGAACGGACATACATACATACATACAGGTCAAACACATAACCCTCCTTTGGGCTTCGCCGCAGTCGGGTAAAAAGTCGCTTTCTGGCCAAGTGTAGACATAAAATGATGTACACAACACGGGAGGTAATAAAGGAAGCCTAGTTGTGTAATAAGATTCACAATAACCGCAAGTAATGTAATCTATGTATGATTTGGGATTTGGGTTTCTCTACCACCTCTCTTGTCTCATCACTTGAGTAGTTACTCAAAGGTTAACCGGAAGAGATCCCTTATAGGGATAAGTTCGCCTATGCCTACTGTACCTTGTCTTATTTTGTGCAATAAAGTGTTTACATATATGACACGCTCAGGATCGGTTTGGCCTAGGACAAACTAGTTTGGCCTGAAATCGGGTTTGGCCGGTAACATATACAATATGTGCGCTCAAAAATTTCATCCCTTATTAATTTTCCTCCTTCCTCTGGCTATTTTCTATCTTCTTACAATACGCTAAAGCGTTATTAGTACACACCAAAAAGAAATTTACAATAGTATTTCAATTATGAAAAACAATTGGCGGTTTTATCACGAAAGACTGATCTCTTCTACACAACCTTTGAGTAGGTTTTATATAGAGCTGTAGAAATTATAGTATTATATGGTAAAAGAAAGTTTCAAAGATTTTCTAAGAACAATAGACAATAAAACAACCCAACTAATCGGTGCAATTTTAGTCAAAACAATAAAAATTAGATTACTCACCTATGGCCGTCGGCAAAAAATCGATAATCGCGCCTATTTTATCGGTTTTTATCGGTTACCGATTATTTTAATCGGTCAGACCGGGTGTCCGTCGGTAATGGTCGTAATCGGTCGCTAATCGGTGCACAATTTACGAAATTGTCCATCCGTGTCGGCGACCGATCCGACGAGCCGGTGGATTAGTGCTGCGGTTATGTCGATATTTTTATCCTTTTTATCCCAATCAAAGAGGTTTTTTATGAACATTTCAAATTCCACTTACCCATTTATCGTAGGGAGGTAATAAAATAATTTGGGTTAATTCAAAGATTTTCTTTAGGATTACTTACTACTAAACTTTGCGTTTGAAGTAGGTAAGCTTCGGATTAGAACACACCTACGTTATTGCAAAAAGTTACATGCTTAGGTACGTCAATTAAGCTCAGCATTATCCCATTATATAAACATTTCACAAATGGAATGTCTTACTGTAGGGGTTAAACTACTCCGTTGACTGGTGTACTAGTGCTGCGGTTGATGTCGATACTCTTATCCTTTTTTCGTTTCGTCCAAATTATTGAGTTGTTAAGAAAAGTGTTGGGCCTAAGCGATCGTGTTTTGTTAAATTTTTACAACGCGTTTTCGCTACGACCTGTAATAAAACGCTGAGTTTGTTCTGAAAAAGTACAATATACGGTTTTATTGGTTTCCCTTTTAGTGGCGTCTGTATGTAGGCATAACCGCCGCCTACCTTATCTCTATATTTAATTATTATTATATTTAGGGGTCATACAAATCTATTTATTTATTAAAAATTATGATAACAAAATATTAATGGAATATATACTTAAAGCAACTACATTTACTGGAATACAAATTCTGTAATATATACTTCGTGTCTTTTTATATTTGCTATTTATATTGCAAAGTTAAAGGCTTTAAAAGCCTCATTTTCTGGCTGGACTCTTAAAGCAGGTAACCCTATTTTACTCGTACTTCTACTAAACTAGACTTACGATAAAAAACATAGTAGGTAACACGTACGCTATGGTAGCCGAGTGGTTCGGACATGCGCCTTTCAAGCAGAGGTCATGGGTTCGAATCCTGGTTCGTACATACCAAGGGGTCATCCACAGAGTACGTCACACGATTTTTCAGACTTTTAGACCACCCCTCCACCATGCGCCACTTAGCTTTTCGGTGAAGGGAAAACATCGTGAGGAAACCTGCATACATCTGCGAATAAATTCAAAGATGTATGTAAAGTCGCCAGTCCGCAGTGGGCTAGTGTAGGGACTACAGCCCATTCACTCTCATTTAATAAGCACAGTTGAGGAGAGTCTTTTCAAAAGGGCTTATTTATCTTATGTAATGTTTTCATAGAGAAATAAACCTTTTTGAAAAGACACTCCTCATTTGCACTCACCGCAAAAACATCTCAAGGCTTTATCAGCTAACGTAATTTCTTAGGCAAACTCTTTACTCTGTTTGAACAAAATTAAAATTAAATTGAAAATATATCAGCCATCAGGCAGCTGCCTTACCTATCGATGACGTATCTGAACCGCATTATTTGTTACAAAATTATAGAAAAAAGTTGTAAAATTGGCAGCAAACCGCCGTCTAACCCTGTATCGATCATGGTAATCGATCGTGTGCCAGGTAATTGCGCGGGATCGAACCCGCTACCCATTATGTCATTATACTCTACCGACCGAAACAATAGATTCCACCCCCAAACAACAACCAACCGTATTTCCCATCCTATAAAGTCCAAAATTAACCCTTTTGAAATTTCATGTTACGACTGTTAAAGATTTAAAACAAAGAAATGCAGTTTAACTCAATTGTGAGTCTTAATCTCATGGAGATTGGGTTTAGGTTTGATTGGATGTAGGATAAACAATCATCCGGAAAAATGAATTTGGTAGTAAACCTGCGGCTGCGCACCTGTGACGTCACGTCAGCTGACACGTGACGAAAAAAGGAAACGTTTTAACCGACTACACCAAGCGCCACTGCACTAAGTTTACAATTTGATTATGACTGTCTTTCTTTGCCATTGCCTTCTTAGGCCTTACGACGGGATCGATCGAGTTCGTTAAATAAAACTGACTGAAAAATAATGTGACGGTCCTCTATAAATCTGAAATCACACCATCATAGCAAAAATGAATCATTGGGCTCATCAAGACAGTCAATTGTTTTACTTTACAAATATTGTATTACGTATGTATTAGTATCGTAAAGTTGGTAGCTCTGATTTGGAGCAACTCTACAAAGCTGCCAAATATTAGCTTCTTGACAACAATAAATGGGATCTGTCAATCAATATCACCAGTGATTTCTATATATTATATGTTTACTGTTTCAATAGAAGACAAAACCAAAGTTCTCGCACGCCAAATCGTTTCATTTCACAGATTCTTAAACTCGAAATTCATTCATCTGTAAAAGGAGACGACCACAAACTTTTTTTCTCAAACATGCGATGATAATATTGACATTACGTACCTTATAATAGGCCGCAAAGTACCTCGTTTCCGGTACGGCTAGAAGCCTTTAATGGAATTAATTTCATACAACATTGCCGGCCTAGGCCTTCAAGATTTTTTTTTTAATTTCCGTTACACATTTGCTTGTGACACGGCATCACGGCGTTCAGCCACTAAAAAACTAATAAACGATGTTTGCTAGAGTGCGATACGATAACTTTGCAGAGCGGAACATGGCAATACCTCCATTTAAAAGTCACATTTTCATAAAAACAAGTGCGAGTCGGACTCGCGCACCGAGGGTTCCGTACAAACTCATAAGTAGATACATGAATAGTTCAAGAAAAACTATATGGCGATTAGTTTAGTAGGAGCAAATAAGTATGTGTTAAGATTTTTGCAAATTTCTCAAAAACAGTGCAAGTTAGGAAAACCGTTATATTTTTCCTGTAATATATAGGATGACATTAATAATTGGTAATTATTACAGATTTTTCTGTTCAGTAACTTCGAAGATAATAGGGGGGGAACTGTATTTTTTTTTACGTTTTTCGCCATAAATCAAAAACTACTTATTTCAAAAAAAATACAAAAATACTGTTTTAATCTACAAATTAAGCCCTTTCATTTGATACCTCACTCGATATAATAGCCCTACTTTCAATTTGCAAAGTCTCATTACGGACCCCTTTAAAAAAAAAGTAAAAAAGTTACAAGATTTTTTTTACATCCTATAAGCTCGGGTTAGCGGTTCTTAACACTATTCCAAATTTCAAGTCGATAGCATCAGTAGATCCTGAGATATCTTGCTGTGACAGACGGACAGACAGACAGACAGACAGACAGACAGACAGACAGACAGAGTCGCACCATAAGGGTTCCTTTTTTACCATTTTGGTACGGAACCCTAATTAGACTCTTAACCGGAGAGGTGTTGCCATGTTCCGCTCTGCAAAGTTATCGTAGTTGCACTCTATATTTTGCAGTTTTATTTAATATAAAATCGATATGAACATAACAAATAACACATTATAAACAATTTCTAATAGGTAATTAAAATAATAATATTTAAAATTGCAAATTTAACTACAAGAATACACATTTAAAATATTTCATCTAAATATTCGCGGTAAAAATGTATACTGCAACAGTTTTTGGAAAGGAAATATTTTTTGTCTACTTTACTTTTAGTCTCTCTAGAAAATAACGTTTGATTTTTTGGAGTGTTTTTAATTTATTTCATTGCATATTTGAGAAAAATACTATACACACCTTCGCGTGAAATGGGGTGCCGGCCGAGTACATGTAGATGGCCAAGCGAAAGCGAGGCCAGATAGTTACGAGTTTCCCTTCCGGTCTTCTTACTTCCCGGTCTCTGTCTGTAGTAACGTACTATTCCCAGCCAACTTTAAATGCTTATAAAACAAGTGAAGGGTCCACGGAAAGAACATGTCTAGTCACTTTTTTTGAAAACGAGATTTTAATGCCAAAATGTAGAGCTCGCAATAAACTATAATTTACCACTTGATTACAGGTGAATATCATAAAATAATATATATACCTATTTTTCACTTTTAAAGGGATGGTTGCCATAGTAGTTGTTCCCGGCGACTAACTTTCAAACCGCTATAACTCAAAAAGTCACTTAGGTGACTAGCATGTTCTTTCCGTGTACCCTTCAAGTTATACTTTAGGTATCGAACTCAAAAGTTTTAAAACATTAACATATTTCCTTATTTTAACAGGATCTTATTTATTAACTCAAAGTAAAAATAAAAACAACAAATGGAAAACAGATAAATATAAGAAATAAAAGTGAAATCAAGCGAAAAATAACCTAAAACTAATTAAAAATAAAAACAATTATAAAAAAAAACCGGTCAAGTGCGAGTCGGACTCGCGCACCGAGGGTTCCGTACAAACTCATAAGTAGATACGCGAATAGTTCAAGAAAAACTGTATGTCGATTTGTTTAGAAGAAACAAATAAGTATATGTTATGATTTTTGCAAATTTCTAAAAAACTATGCAAGTTTATACAGTTATATTTTTCCTGTAATATTTAGAACCTGACGTGTAATGATTCTATTTAATAGCAAGGACCATTAAATCAAGAGGACTGTCATTCTCCATACAAAAAGCTGTTCCCCGAATTTACAACGCCATCTATGTATAAGCTTGGTAAAATAATTATTTACAATTTTTCAACTTTGCAAACGTGACATAGTATTTAAATGTTAGAATTTCTTTATTATTAGCTGTTTACGAACTAATTGTTGTTCAATTATAACATCGTTAAATCCCCTAGCGTGAAACAGGCCATCGCTTAGTTTTGCTACTCTCCGCTAGATGGATTAATGGATGGATTAAGTTTATGTAAATTTCTAAAAAAGTATTAAAGTTAGGAAGACCGTTCTATTTTTCCTGTAATGTTCAGGTTGATATTGATAATTAGTAATTATGACACATTTTTCTGATCAGTAACTTCGGAGATAATAGGGGGGGAATGGTACATAAAAATGTATAAATCAAAAACTACTTATTTAAGAAAAAAAATAAAAATGCTGTTTTAATCTACAAATTAAGCCCTTTCATTTGATACCCCACTCAATATAATAGCCCTACTTTCAATGTTCAAAGTCCCATTACGGAGCCTTTTAAAAAAAAAGTAAAAAAGGTACAATATATTTTTAGGGTTCCGTACCAAAATGGTAAAAAAGGAACCCTTATGGTGCGACTCTGTCTGTCTGTCTGTCTGTCTGTCTGTCTGTCTGTCTGTCTGTCTGTCTGTCTGTCCGTCTGTCACAGCAAGATATCTCAGGATCTACTGATGCTATCGACTTGAAATTTGGAATAGTGTTAAGAACCGCTAACTCGAGCTTATAGGATGTAAAAAAAATCTTGTAACTTTTTTACTTTTTTTTTAAAGGGGTCCGTAATGAGACTTTGCAAATTGAAAGTAGGGCTATTATATTGAGTGAGGTATCAAATGAAAGGGCTTAATTTGTAGATTAAAACAGTATTTTTGTATTTTTTTTTAAATAAGTAGTTTTTGATTTATGGCGAAAAACGTTAAAAAAAATACCGTTCCCCCCCTATTATCTTCGAAGTTACTGAACAGAAAAATCTGTAATAATGACCAATTATTAATGTCATCCTATATATTACAGGAAAAATATAACGGTTTTCCTAACTTGCACTGTTTTTGAGAAATTTGCAAAAATCTTAACACATACTTATTTGCTCCTACTAAACTAATCGCTATATAGTTTTTCTTGAACTATTCATATATCTACTTATGAGTTTGTACGGAACCCTCGGTGCGCGAGTCCGACTCGCACTTGGCCGGTTTTTTATGTCCAATAGGCTCGGGTTAGCTACTTTTAACACTATTCCAAATTTCAAATCGATAGCATCAGTAGTTCCTGAGATATCTGGCTGTGACAGACGGACAGACAGACAGACAGACAGACAGACAGACAGACAGACAGACAGACAGAGTCGCACCATAAGGGTTCCTTTTTTACCATTTTGGTACGGAACCCTAAAAAGAATACCCTGTCCCCTGCCTCTGTGATCTACCTGCGGCCTAGTCCCCATTACGCTGACGGCGGCGTTACCTCTCAGTATCGCGAGAGCGATTTTTTGTCAGGAACTTATATAATTGTAACAAATTTCGAATACAGTAAATATCCCTATGTCATGTTGCGTCTCGCGCGAATCATGTACGCGGCTTTCTTGTGCTAGCCACGCGACCACAGACTACGGAACGCGATGTCACCGCACTATTTTATGGAGTATGAATCTGAGTCGGACGCGACTGAAGTGACCGCAGACCGCAACTGGGTTATTCTTCAGAAACATGTCTGCGACTTATTCCTCTGTCTCCATACATTTAGTATGAAAAAGGGCCAGAGGAATAAGGTGACCGCAGACATATTTCTGAAGAATAACCCAACTCTTGGAATGCAAATATTATGGGAAACCATCACGTTGACAATGAAACGTGTTTTTTCCTTTTTTTAGAACGGGCAGTTAGGGAACAGGGAATGAGCATTGAATTCTGATGGGTTTATTTTTGAAATTCATGTTTTCATTGTTGTCTTCATGTTGAGATTATTACTTGGAAAATTGTGGTTACGGGATCTTATGGTGTATATTTTCCCATCGTAATACTAAATTGGAAGTCGGGCAAAAGTTAGGTAGTAAGTAAATGTGTACCAACCGCATCAAAACAGGGTTAAGAAATTTTCGCTTATCGAATTTTTTTGAAGGGTCTACTAATTTATATTGTCTATGAAATGTATCTAGCAAAATGATCTCCCAAAGCGTTGTACTTACACATCTTAAAATATAAAAAGCCAATAGAAACTTCTTTTTTAAAAACCTCCGACTAATAAAAAAAATAATTATGTACGTATATATCTATTGGGATTGTATGTTTTAGGATAAGTTGTTGTCGGTAGACCTATTACATACAGTACTAAAACAGAAGGGAAGAAAAATCTTAAAACATAAAAGACCATAAAACATAGGTAGGTAGGTACATATCTATTATTTTTTACCAATTTTTTTTTAGTCGGGGGTTTTTTAAATTTATAGTTGTAGTTTTATTTCATGTGTTTAAATGTTATTTTTGTACTAAAATTCCACTTTATGCCGAATATGCACTCACTACATCATTTTGGAAAAGAGCTCTGATACTCTTGAAACTGGTGGATCGACTTTTACCAAAAATAGCTAAGCTTCATCACATTTGCGAGGAAAAAAAAATAAGACAAAAATCAAATTATTTACTGTCAACTTTTTCAATACAGTCTTCCACAGATAATGCTAAGATCTGCGTTCAGTTTTCAAACTTGATAGGCAATACCGCCAGATTGAACCGATTTTCAAAATGAAATTATAACCTAAATTAATTTAATTGCATTAAAATAATTGCAAGAATTACTGAAATAAAAGTAAAATATACTATATAAGTAATACCTACACTAATATTGGTTTTGTAGCCATGTTTTGAAGATGGGAAATACGCCTTGACTGACCCTAAGGTCTAAAATGACGTACGGTACGGGTAGATTCTATATTTTTCATCACACTTGCTCGTAAAGGGTGATAACACGCGCGCTTCTAGACCAGCTCGAGCCGATTTACCTCCCGTGGGTTATAAAAATCTATAACTCCCTCGGGAAGAAAAACTGTATGAAAATCTATAACTTCCGTGCGAGTTATGAGTTTAGTTTTAAAAGTGTAGACATAAAATTATGTACACAACACGGGAGATAATAAAGAAAGCCCTCGATCGCATATTTACGTCCCTCGCTTGCAGCTCGGGCCGCAAAGTTCTGCGATCTCGGCATTTCTTTGTATTACCACCCTAGTTGTGTTAATGTACTATGATTTTTGTCTTATTTTTTTTCCTCGCAAATGTGATGAAAAATCTCTCCTAATAGACTCTCGTTAGTAATTCCCTTCTTACTACCCTCGGTGCACAATGTACTATTAAAACTAAACTCATACCTCTCGGGATTTATAGATTTTCATACAGTTTTTCCTCCCGTGGGAGTTATAGTTTTTTATAACCCACGGGAGGTAAATCGGCTCGAGCTGGTCTATAAGCCCGCGTATTATAACACCCTTTACGAGCAAGTGTGATGAAAAGGCTTTATCAGACCTTGACTGAAACATGAACTTGTCAAATAAAAATTAATATACCGCATCAGTTCAATATCTGCCATTTTTACGGAACATTTGACGATTGAAACTGCTCACATGTAAGACATTGGACTCGTGGTAAAAAAGACTTAAGTCTATTCGTATAACTTGATATCTAAGACCTTCTGGACCTGGATACAAATGTACTTATCCCCTTCCTCACTACGAGCTCATTTGACGAATGAGTTATAAAAAAAGTTCTCGACAAATGCAACGCGAAATGATTTTCTTGAAGGGTTGTCAGACGGACGTACTAATTGCTGTACCAAGGAGGTCATTAAGCGAAGAGACTGACTTTTATACGTTCTGTGGACGTCGAGCCGTCAACTAATGGGTCCATTACGTGTGCCTTTACCCTTGGATGAGATATATTTTGTATGTAATGGGGAAGTAAATAAAAATTACTTTTAGAAGTAACATAATGGATTAATTTTACTACATAGGTATATAAACATAAAGTTATGTTTCGAGAACATATTTAGTAATTATTACAGATATTTTCCATTTTAAAGAGAGAGAAAAAGAACATAAGCGAAGGCAAGATCTAGGTACATATTTGCGCCGTTTGGTGTTGAATCTCTTGGGTGATGGAGTCTCAACGTGAGAGATATCTTTAAAGAAAACTCAAAACTCGTCGTTAGGTGACCAGAAGACTAGTCATTCATAAAGAGGCTACACTGCCAGCCTTTTGGACACCACATTTTTTTTAAAGAGCATCTGTGTTTATAAGCTAGTTGTATTGTTTTATTTTAATATATTTTTTAATTTATTATACATAAATAACGTTTTATAAATTACTAATAAGGTTTCTTACTGTATAATAAGGCAACCCTTATCAGGCGTAGCAAGAAAAAACTAGTTAGCAAACTACAGCCGAGCTCAGCTACCCATTGATTACCTCTGAAACCGAAACCCTTCACACGACCTCGTAATTAAAATAACAAAAAAAATCATGAATGAATGCCGAGATAGGTTCATGTTTATTAAATCCTTGTCCAGTGTTCGGTGCCTGATGATTTATACACGTGGGGCCGACCGCGCCGCCTCCATTCATTTGTTTTTTGACCTTTTCTCAGTCCGTCCTGATAGACTTGATTAGTTTTAGCCCGGATTAACTGGGTTTTGTTCTTTTAGGCTCGGAAGTTATTGTTTCTTTAAGATGCGTGTGAAATGGTGAGGTTACTGGTTCAGTAGGGGTAAGTGTAATTAGGGCAAATTGTTCGTTAACTGTCATGCGATTACAAGAAAAACCATGTTAAAACCGGAAAATATGAGATGTGCTATCCTTAAAACGTGATAAGGTACTAAATTAAGTGTATAAGGTACAATATTACTCTTTGATATCTTAGGAAAATGAAGAAACGTGGGCAAATATAACCGTTAAAAATGTTATCTAAAATGGAATGTGGTATACAATTATGGATGCATAATTATTGAAAGTCATCATGTGATGTTTGTCATAATTTTTGTGCGTCTTTTTTTCCTCCAATACCGTCCACTTTTCAAGATTTTCGAAAGATTCTTCCTAATGAATTATGTAATTATATTAGGTTAGCTAATAATTCTGATAAGTTAACGCCAGCACCGCTCTGATGGCAAACAATATTCTGATAGTCATAATTCCTTGCCGGTTTCGAGTGCGTAGACTGTTATAGTACAGTACTTATCTAGGGCGATAATAGTACATTACACAACTAGGGTGGTAATACAAAGAAAGGCCGAGATAGCAGAAGTTTGCAGCCCGAGCTGCAAGCGAGGGACGTAAATATGCGATCGAGGGCTTTCTTTATTACCTCCCGTGTAGTGTACATCATTTTATGTCTACACTTGGCCAGAAAGCGGCTTTTTCCGTACGCGCAGCGTACTTTATGGCCAGGTGTGGCATAAAATAAATAATGTCTCAGATCGCAGTCCTCTGTGTCCCGTAAATCCTTGCGGGAGCGGGACGTAGGGGACTGGCCCACCGTGGTCCGTAAGGACAGGAGAGGGTGGGACTGGCGCCGGATACACGTCTCGACCTCATGTGTCTGATGCCAGTCCCTGGCGTCCCCGGGGGACAGCCCCGTTAGTCAGGGGGAAGGAGGTGAGGGAAGGCACACTGGCCATGCTACAGTGTGCCTTTTTCGGAGAGGGTTCGCCCGAGGACGAAGGTGCTGGTGATGGCGTGGCGCTAGTAGATTCCCATTCCATCACCGTGAAGTGAAGGCACAGGTTGGAAGCTTCCCAGAGTTTTAGTGGGTAGGCCAATCCCTTCTGGAACGGAGAGCCCCACATAACCAATGCGTAACATCTGGCTGTCACCCCCGATGGCCTTAGGTTACGTAGTAGTATGCAGTTTTATGCATTTCTCCGGGAAAAAAAAGGTATTTGACACCCGAGCCGAAGGCAAGGGCGATAAATATGTGATCTGAGGCTTTCTTTATTACCGCCCGTGGTAAGTACAAAATTGTACGTCTCCCCCAGGCCATGAGGTAGGATTTTCCGCACACGTAGCTTGCAGTTATTGCCACTTTCATGGCCAGCTGTGATGTAATAGTACATTGTGTATCAAGGGCGGTAAGTAAGGAATTACAAACGAGTGTTTGTTACAAGGCCGAGGCGAAGCCGAGGGCTTTAACAACACGAGTTTGTAATTCCTTTACCGCCCGTGGCACACACAATGTTTTTCATCACACTTGTGAGGAAATCTGATTAAAATAACCTTACTTAACCTAAATAAAATTGTTAAACTGACAGTGACATTAGTGACATATATCAAGACGACAAGTCACGTTCGGAAACCATAGCGGTAAAGACTTAAAATGGTTGATTTTATATTTGCAAAATACTGAAATGCACTATTTAAACATTTGATTAATGTTACAGAAATATGTGTTTACATGTATTTGCAATAACAGTTCTCTTTAAATAAATATTTCAGTAATAAAAGTTAAAAAAGTAAGTTGGCGTTTCCTTTGATCATGACAATTGTTTGTTCTGTTTTACTCTTATGAGTAAAACAGAACCAGCGTTTCAAATTTAAAAAGAAAACCATTACGCCCTAGGGCGTAATAGGTCATTTACGGCCCGCAAAACCTACGTGTAATGACACCATTTTCGAGCAAGTGTGATGAAAAATATATCGTTATGTACATAGGTAGGTATTTCGACTACAGACAAATACCTACCACGCTGTGTGTGTGTGTGTAGTGAACACAGTGATATTCTGCACTCCAATTTTCAATTAACTCCTAAACAGTCACGTCCTACAATATTACCTCCAATCTCCGTACATTACGGAGTTTAAAAAAAACAAGAATGTCTATGGTCCGTGGGCGGCGCCCGCGCAGGCTAATTGCGGGGTAGCGGCTCCCTGCGCGAGAGTCTATGGTTATCGCACATCTATATCTCCGATTAGGTTTTAACATTGAGAGTACTTTATGGTATGGTAGTTGAAAATGAAATTATTGAAAATTTGGTAAAAAGTCGTAACTTACCAAATTTCTTTTTTTTTATTATCGGCGAGGCGGGAAACAACGTTCGTAGGTGAAATAAGTTAAATGTCTCTTTTTTGATTCAGCGTAATCGTGTAAATGAATTAACCGGGCAGTACAACAAATTTCATGGAAATTGATTCGGTAGTTTTTGCATGATGCGCGTACAAATAATCAAACCGACGCGCGACGAATAGAAAAAAATCTTTACATTGCCCAGTTAAGTTTTTGAAAAACCTCACAAACGTACGATATTATTTTATGCATATTTTATTATATGATGTATAGAATAACACCTGCATATTTTTAGATATCTAGTTTTTAAGGCATTGCTTTCACAACAAACATTTTAGAGCAGAGGCGAGGCGATCAGGACAACCGATTCCCAGTCGATTCGACTTTTCTTGAAGTATAAGCATAAGCTAGCTAATTCTACTTAGACTTACCCAAGGATATTATTAATGACGCTCTACTATTACGTACCCGGACACTTTAAGGACCAGAGTGCATACAGGCAGTATCTAGATACTGAGAGTGCTCGCTCCATCGTAGGCTCCACCATTGCTCACAATCAGGCATGGTCGAAGTCATTTAACGTACAGCTCGTACGTATTTTAAAAGTCCGTTCCCGTGGCTCATCTAACATGATCCACCTTACCTAGTTTTCAACAGCTATTTTATATGTTTACTTTGTTTCTCCATCATCCATCATCTAAAAAACCAGCTTGTAAAAAAGATAATGAGCCTGCTACGTCAAACACTACACAAAATTATAAATCTCCATGTCTAGAAAAGGACACTGAACATGTTGTTAGCAAATATGTAAAAAGAAAAGCAAGTAGCTTGTCGCCGATAATAAATACAAATAATCCAATGGATGACTCTTCATCGTACAGCTCATCGGAATCCACTCCTAACAGTAAAAATGATAGTTCTAAAAGCCTACCAAGCTTTTCTCAAAGTTCTCAGATTTGCGAACTGAAAGATCAAATCACTGTTCTCTCCACACAACTAAGCAGTGCACATGTGGAAATAGATAATCTTAATGCAGAAGTAACAAGGCTAACAAAGATTCAGTTGGAAATGGAACGACAAATCACAATTTTGAAAAATCTATTAGAAGATAAAGATGTTACACAAAGTAAGTCAGTTCCTAAGTCAACACCTAAAGCAACCCCCAAGTCAAAGAGGAAAAAAAGAGCTAGCTCTTTGGTACCACTAGCTGATATTTTAAGCGTTCCGTTGAAAATAAAAAATATTAGTGGAACTACTATGAATGATTTGCCCAATTTGGAACCAAAGAGTAAAGTAGATCCCCCTAAAACTGAAGTCACTCAAGAAATCGCTCGAGGCACAGCGCAAGCCTCGAATATTTTTGTATTTGGAGGCCAGCAATGCACGGGAATCGGTTCCAGGCTTCTTCAAATGCAGCAAGATGCAAACCTTGTGAAATACAAAGTGAAAGCTTACATCAAACCAGGTGCGACTACAGAATGTATTCTAGAGACTGTAAATCAGAATAAGTTTTCCGAAAATGATAAAATTGTACTATCGGTTGGTGAGCACGACTCTAGTCCATTGGACGTGTTCAGTAGTTTGAAAAATACTCTCAATGCCTTAAAAAACAATTATGTTTTTGTTCTTAGTGTAGGTGAAAGTAGAGAAATTGATGTAGTTCATTTAAACTATATGCTGAGTCGTTGTTGCAAAAATGTAACTAATTTAGAGTTTATAGACAGTAATTGTAATCGAGTCAAATATTCAAAAAATAAGTATTTAAGAGAGATATGTACTAAATTAAATTTACGCATCGATCAAATTGATTATAAAAATGCGTACTATAACTATGTACCTAAAAATAATAAGTCGACTGTTATGACCTCCGATACGAAATCGGAAACATTGAGTGGAGAAGTACCTGGCGATATTGCTAATAAAGAAAACGAACGAACGAACGTAGATAAAGAAAGCTCTCTGCCAAAAAAAGGTACAATACCTTACTACTTTTTTCGTACCGGAAAGTCAAACACTGAGCAGGCAAAACAAGCATCATCCTGAATCTAAAACTAGTACTGGAAGTAATTTACACATACTCCACCAAAACGTCCAAGGTTTGAAATCAAAAATAAGCCAAATTGAAATTTTTACCCAATCAACTAAAGTTGATGTTTTCTGTTTCTCTGAATCATTCCTTAAAAAACACGAAGCTACTATTCTACAGATTGAAGAATATAAAATGGCTACACATTTCTGCAGAACTCGTAAGTCTAGAGGTGGAGTGTGTATCTATTTAAAGAAGTCTCTGAATTTTCAAAATATTCAATGGATTTCGGACATGGCTATTGAACTACATTTTGAAACTTGTGGGATACTCTTACCCGAGCTGAACCTAGTAATTGTATGTGTATATAGAACACCCGATAGCGACTTTGAACTATTTATTGAAAATTTTGAAATTCTTTTGGGTAAATTAACACTCAGATCAAGACATTTAAAACGCAAACTAGTCATAGCAGGTGACTTCAACATAAATATCCTGAATAATAATAGTATAAAAGACACTTTTTTTTCCACTCTTGCTAAATTTAACCTGAAACACACAATAAACGAACCTACCAGAATAACTGCTGAATCTCAAACTTGTATAGATAATATTTTAACAAATTCTGACCAGTGTAGCTCCAAGGTACTTAATTTAGGTATATCAGACCATACTGGTCAAATAATGGAATATACGACAAGTCTTAGTTTTAATGAAGTGTACTGGTACAAGGAAATTCGAAGAATAGATTTTCATATGGATATATTTAAAAAATACTTAGCTCAAATAAATTTCAAGGATGTACTTGCGGAACATAACGCAAATATAGCCTATGAGAAATTTATAAGCATATTTACTATGATTTATAACCTATGTGTCCCACTTGAAAGAGTAAAGATCTTGCACATAAAGAAACCCAACTGGAGATCTAAGGGTATCCTAAAATCGAGTAAAAATAAACGTAACTTACATCTCATAGTTCAAAAAAATAAACGTGATTCCAATGCCCTTTATAGCTACAAAAAATATTCTAAACTCTTAAAAAAAGTGATACATACGTCAAAAATAATATCAAATGACCGATTTATTAATAATAGTGTAAACAAACCTAAAGCTACATGGGGATTAATTAAACAACATACAAGCTTAACAAATTCAATTCCAAACACAATTTCACAAATTGATATAAATGAAAGAACATTATCGAATCCTTCCGATATAGCCAAAGCATTTAATAATTATTTTATAAATCAATGTGTAGATAGTACTGGACATTCGGAAAAACATAAAATCGTGTCAAATAGTGTCAGTAACAGCATATTTCTAGCTCCTGTTGATATATATGAATTAAAAAAGATCGTATCTCAGCTAAAAAATAAGAAGAGTTCAGGCTATGACAATATCCCTATGTCAGTAATTAAATCATGTATACACCTTATTGCAGAGCCCCTAGTTTACGTGATAAATTTGACACTAGAATCTGGAATATTTCCCGAGCAACTAAAAAAGGTTCTAATAAAGCCACTTCACAAAAAGGGTACAAAAACTGATATAGGAAACTACCGGCCCATAGCTCTACTACCTAGTTTCTCGAAAATTTTTGAAAAAATAATACATAATAGATTAACCAAATTTTTAAGTAAAAATAACGTTATAAGCCCTTATCAATTTGGCTTTCAAAAAGGGAAGTCAACATCCTTAGCTGTATTTCAGATTTTCAAGCAAATATGGGAAAAAATGAATGAAAAAAAAATGTTGTGTTTCTCTCTTACTTGATATGTCCAAGGCCTTTGACTGTGTGGTGCATGATATACTTTTACAACAACTGGAACATATTGGAGTAAGAGGGAATGCGATTCAATTGTTTAGGAGCTACTTATGTCACAGAGAACAAGCTGTTCTTATAGAAACTTATAATAACGAAAGTAAAACTATTGAACAAATTCAATCATCTTTTGGAAGAGTAATATTGGGCGTGCCTCAAGGGAGTGTCCTTGGGCCTCTTCTCTTTCTCATATATTTAAACGACCTGCCTTCGGTGATTCACGAACCTTGCGTGTTATTTGCTGATGATGCTACTGTACTATTCTCTAGTGATAAACGGAATGAAAATTTGAACAGTACTATTAACTGTGCTCTCAGCAAAATGATAACGTGGCTTAATACGCTAAACCTTAAAGTAAACTTAAACAAAACAAAGTTTATACAGTTTCGAAACTATAAAACTGAAGCTATGTCACTAAATGTATCGGAAGCGGGCACTTCTTTAGAAGAAGTTACCAGCGCAAATTTTCTTGGCATTAAAATTGACTCGCATTTAAATTGGAAATCTCATATAGAACAAATAAACAAGAAAATTAGTAGCTGCTGTTATGCCATTTCAATACTATCAGGCACGTGCTCTGAAACAGTAGTAATAAATGCTTATTACGGAAGCGTGTACCCACTTCTTACATACGGGGTAATTTACTGGGGTAATTCTGTGGATGTGGATAAGACGTTTAGATTGCAGAAGAAGTGTCTGAGGGCTGCATATCGGATGCGTCCGAGGGACTCGCTCCGGAATGTTTTCCGAGAAAAACGATTCTTAACTTTAACTAGTATATATATTTTGGAGTTGTGTTTATTTGTCAAAAATCAACCAATATATTTTACAAACATGTCTTCATTAAGGGAAAACATACGAGAACAGTACAAATTTAATATACAACTTCCCATAGTAAAAAATACTTTGTATAAAAAGAGTTCGTATGTAATGGCCATCCGAGTATTTAATCATCTCCCTATTGGCTTGAAAGCACTTGAAGGGGCTACCTTCAAGCGCAGGCTAAAAAACTGGTTGATTGAAAATGCTTTTTATACCCTACATGAGTACTTAACAAACTGTAATTAGTACCTTTTAACTTCCTTGAAAGTGTAACTTATCTTAAGTAGTTATAAGTTTTTGCAAATATTATTGTACGCCCGCAAGGGTAGCTGTTGGGACTTCTGTATTCACAATTTATCAACTTTGTATTATCATGGACACAGTTATGCAATAAACGATATTCTATTCTATTCTATTCTATTCTATTCTCAAACGGTAAATAGGGTACCTACTTACATCTGGTATGTTTAATATGTCATAATCACTTGCAACAAAGTTACAAATGACAAACTATAAAACTATAGACTATGATTTGATTGCCGCCGAAGCAGTAGCTATCCAGCAACATTGGTGTACATCAGCAAAACTACATCCTATAAAAAGCCCTATAAATTCCATGGAATAATTTATAAACTCTCTACACTGTTTATTTATTATTGAGCCACAATCTCAGGCAGTTCCCAGGAGGGCGTAACGCGGACTAACTTATAATTACTGCAGTTTACCGCTCAAGGGAGAAAAGAAGTAACAGTCTTCGGGTATTACACACACTTGTGTGGTTTTGATATTAAGCGGTGGAGTAGGCGGGCTTCCTTAGAGGCAGACATATGGAGTTTTTACAGTTTCTCATTAGATGGGTTACTGCGGAAGGTGGTTATCTAGAAGGGTGTTATTAAATTTGAAAGCGTTTCTTATGGAGGCTGTGCATATGTTCCTATGTGTTTATACCTAGTACAAAATAGTACGTTAGTGGCAAACACTAATTGGTCTCTTGTCAGAAGTAAACGTTGTAGCGAGAGGATAGCCTCTTCTCCTATGCAGTTTGTGCTTTGTGCTTTTAGGTTTGTCCAGAGGCTAGGGACACCCTGTATACTGTATAATTCTAAAAATAGCATGTAGAAAAAAGGGCCTCATGCCCATACTTCTTATTCATCATGGCAGAATTTACTTATAAGGTAAACGTCCGAGTGCTTGACGACACTGTCCGAATGGGTGCCATTTTGAATCTTAAGTCATTCGCAATAGAGGTTATTATATTGCATATTGAGCGTTTCGCCCAAGTTGCGTGTTTTTTAGGTAAAGGTTATAAAACAAACCTATATCTAATCTATAAATCCTATAAACTACATACTGGGTAAAATATTTTTTAATAGCTATAAGTTACTTTCAACACAACAAACACACAAATTACACAAACTTTATATACACTTTATGGACAAGCACTTTCTATGTATTTCTTTATACGCGTGGAAGGCGGAGCCACAGAAGTCACACAACAGGCCAAAAAACAACCCATTGAAACAGTAGATTAAACTATGATTAAATTTTATTTCACGTAAAAAAGGCTCTATGAAAGTGGGATGACCGAGCGTTTTTGCTGTGGGAAAGAAAGGCGGAGAAAAAAAACAGTGTGTCTGTGGTAGAGAGGGTTCCGTATGTGATGCTGGTGGGACCAGAGAGAAACGTCCTTAGTCGGGACTTCGACATTGCTAGGCCTAGATAAGCTGTTGTTTTATGTACCTATTAGGATCTCCGCTTTTTTGCCGTTTTCTTTCCCAAATGTTTAATTTCCCAACTCACGGCTTTCTCTGAAACCATATTTTTTTCGGAACATTCATACAAACCTAACCTAACTTACAGTCATCTATAAACCCATAAGAAAATGCACTGAGATTTTTTTTTTGTTTCGGAGAAAATCAGGAGTTGGGAAATGAAAAATTTGGGAAAAAATCAAAAAATAATTCGGCGTAAAGGCCACCTATTAGACTTAACGGTAGAATAGAGAAAATGAATGGCCACGGTCACAGAATAAGTAATAGTAATACGTACAGAACTTTATCTTTCTAACAAAACTGACGTTCGGGTCCGACCATTGGACGGAGCGCACTGGATCCGACCGTCTCTATAGCATAACGCGTGGTCTTCCTGGTCGCTGGCAAAGCCGCTCCAAAGGGGTAAAATTTGGTACTAGTAGCCGCGCGGCGAAATCGCGGAGTTAGCCGCTCCTGACATGGTGTAAGCTATGGCAGCCGAGTGGTTTGGACATGCGCCTGTCAATCAGAGGTCGCAAGTTCAATCTAGGCTTTACTTATCTACGAAATAAGATTTGATATTTACTATTAACTGAAGTGAAGTATAACATCGTGAGGAAACCATACAACTGTCCCCAGGCCGCACTCAGCCAGCAAGAGGACTACAGTCTATTCACTCTCATCTCTTGAGAGTAGATTTGTGCTGTGCAGTAGTACGTAGTAAAAAAAAGCGCGTGTCAGACATTAACTGCGTGAAATTACTTTCTAGAAAGCTAATTTCATCGGGACACAATTAAATGTACAGTATGACTAGATTATTCACGACATGCAAATACCTATACTATACTAGTGCAAAATTAAATCACTGTAGTCTTAATAAAAAAAGAGCATAACATTACTCGTATAAAGGAGAGCAATTGCGTATATATGCCTATATATATGAGTATGACCATAGTTATGCAGAAAGCGACCAGTTTCGTATACTGGGATTATATACTTTCTGCTTAACTGCGTAACGTATATAATCCAAGTATATGAAGCTTGCCTCTGGTCTCTATCTGCATAACTATGGTCATATTTCAGTACAGTCAGGAGTGAATCACTCCGCGATTTCGCCCCGCGGCTACTAGGTCCAAATTTTGCCCCTCTGGGGGAGGGGGGGGGGGTTTGCCAGCGACCAGAAAGAGCACGCGTTATGCGATGGGGAGAGACTGTCGGATCCAGTGCATTTCGTCCGGGGGTCGGACCCGAACGTCAGTTTTGTTAGAAAGAGGGTGAATCAACGTTTCTTTGTCAACAAAATTTCACCTTCTCCGACTAAAATTGAAAGGAAATCTTTATTAGGATATGTTTTGAATAAAATGTATGCTCATTTAAAAGACAGACAATAAAGCTACGTAATGCAAATATTTTTTATAATAATTTGTTTATTATAACTTGTTTATAAGCAGTGACCCAGCGGTCATAGCTTCCCCACTTTTGTATGAAAATAAGGGTTCGTCCGCTGGGTCACGCTATTTATTTGTTAAAAACGAGTTTTATTTTCATTTTTACCTAATCTATCTCTACATGTAAGACCTTAATTATAGATACATTGAGCAAATGCATTGAAAAATCAAATACCATCGACTACAGATGAGATGAGATGTAAGATCTTGTTTCATTTAATTAAATCATGTTAAAACATGCAAAAGGTGAACAAATAAGGAGAAAGGGCAATCTTGGCATAAAGCAAAAAAACGTTGATTCACCCAAGAAAAACTTCTGTATTATTACTAATTCTGCGGTACAGTCAATATTAAAGATCTTCACACAAGTAAGTACCTCCACGTCAACTTCATAGAAAAGTAATATTTCCTACGCCGGATTACGAACAATTTACTATAACTTGTTTAGTAATTTAGTGCTGCTGGGAGTCCGATACTGATGGCAATAGGGAATATGCATGATATTTTTTATAAACTTTAATAAAAGTTCATTCATATAAGAAACCGCAGGAAAAAAATATTTTTCGAATAACTCTAAAAATAACCAAGATATAACACAACAAAGATTTATCTCTATCTCTTTCTCGCAAAACAGAATATAGTATGGAGATTGTATGGCGGCCGTGTACTATGACGTCATAGTCCATATCGGATCTCTCTGTCTAATCGCTGTCTGATTAGTGGTTTAAAATGTTTATATCTTCCGTGTTTCTCGGTCGATTTTAATTTTATTTTGACTTTATGTCATATTTTTTACGGTATTTTCAAATGTTAAGATATGTGTTAAAAAAAATTAATGCCTATTCCCTATTGTTTATATACAATTACTGTAGTAGGTACTAGAAAACTGAGAGCACTTTTAAATTTTCTGAAACAATAGGTTATCTAGCCAATAACGAAAATAAAAATAAAACTTGAAAATAATTAACTCATGCGGCCCAAGAAAGGTAAAACATTGATTTATATTAATTACAGTAAAAAATTAAGATGATGCCATTTACATAAAGGCGCGGCCACATTGCCGGCGGCACAGCATCATTACAACTATCAATAACTTTCCAACCCTCGCATTTTAATCTATTGTATCATTATGAAAACGACCTTAACATATATAGAATAAGGTTTATTTTGCATTTTAATGCCAAAGGGAGATATAAGGTTAAAATTCCTATAAATCCAAAGCGCTGGTTATAAGGTAGCCGCCCGCCTCCGCTCGCGGCGCGGTTTCAACGCTATTCATTCTAATTTATATAACAGCTATTTCTTGCCGTATTTTGCATATTTTTAACCAAGTTTGGTAGTGTTGGGTTTGAGAGGAGGTTAATTTGTAATACGTGCTTATGGGGTAGAATTTATCACTACAAATCTCAAGGTGGACCGGGACTAAGCGATCTGGTTCGATCCCAGGCGCCTCCGGCCCTCACCTAGTCCAACCCACTCAAGGTGGTCCAACCAGTGACCTGGTTCGACCCCAGGGAACGCCACGGCCCCCACCTGGTCCGATTTTTGCAACAGCCAGTAGGACTTGCAGTGCAAGTTTGTCAGGCTTAAAAAAAAACACTACAAAACTAGACAATAAGTTGTAATTTTGATATCGGAAGTCCCGACTTTCTAATGTAATCTTTATTTTTATTTATGTAAGGTATTCGTAATGCTTAGTTTCAAGAAACGTATTAATATTTTTTTTTCTTGCTCCTAGACCTAAAATTCAGAAACGTTTTGCTAGCCAAGAGAAATTACACCTGTAATTGCAGTTTCGCAACTACTAAAATTGGCAATATGAAACACTTGCTTTGGAATCACATCGGTATCTGTTTAATTTTCATGTAATAAGTGGCATAAAAGCCAGACACACTACCTCTAAAGCGTAGTCACTATCCTCATATCTAGATGCATATTATGATTACTCACCTGCACTTGAGCGCTGTCAGGTTTTTTAACTCGTTCATAATGTTTGTTCTAAATTACAATTCCTACGTCAATGAAGCTAACCAAGAGTAGTTATTTATTGTAATTTTTCGACACAAGCTCGCGATATCGTGCAGCGCCGCGGGCGCGCTACCGCGCCTCTACGCCTCTACAAGCGCTGTTATTATCTGGGAGCAGCCTCGCGGGCAGTGTGAGCACGCCTTAACATCTGCCGAGCCCAAGACTTCGTTTATCACTTGTCACATAACAGTGCATTATTTGTCACTTTTACGTTATATCGTGTTTTTCAAGGAGGCCCTGGCCTAGCGTCCTGGTTCTATCCCAGGCGCTTCGGCCCCCACCTAGTCCAACCCCCTCAAGGTGGTCCGGGATTAGCGACCTGGTTCGATCCCAGGCGCCCCCGGCCCCCACCAAGTCCGACTCTCTCAAGGTGGTCCGGCCAAGCAACCTGGTTCGATCCCAGGGAACGCCACGGCCCCCACCTGGTCCGATTTTTGCAACAGGCAGTAAGACGTGCAAGTTTGTCAGGCTTCTAAAATAACTGGCCAAGAGCATGTCGGACCATGCTCAGTGTAGGGTTCCATAGCCGTAACTATAAGGTAAAAAAAATACGATGTAAAAAAGTACAACAACAAAAGAGCGTATCTTCATAGCAATTACGTCCTTTTGTTGAGAAGCGCAGTTTATCGGCAATAACTCAAAAACGGTACATTCGATCTTGTAGAAAATAATTTTCGTTGAAAGTATTAATTAAGCGTTACCTTCGTGATATTTTTCATACTTTTCGGACGCACGGTTTAGAAAATAGAGGGGGGGGCGGACACAATTTACACAACTTTCGGAGCGATTATTTCCAAATACATTCACTTAATCAAAAACATTACTTAGGAACCTTATAGTGTTTTTAAAGAGCTGTCGAACTATGTACCACACGTTGATATTTGCTGAAAAAAAAAAATCGGTTGTCTGTAAAGTCGGTTTACTGACGATAGTCGAACGTGATAACGTTGACCTTGACCCTGACTTTGACTTTGACTTTGACTTTGACTTTGACTTTGTCTTTGACTTTGACTTTGACTTTGACTGACTTTGACTTTGACTTTGACTTTTTGACTTTGACTTTGACTTTGACTTCGACTTCGACTTCGACTTCGACTTCGACTTCGACTTCAACTTCGACTTCGACTTCGACTTTGACTTCGACTTTGACTTCGACTTCGACTTCGACTTCGACTTCGACTTGAGTACCAGCCGCCCTTTTCTCAGCAGCAGCAGTGATTTTTTGTCACGATTGGCCGCCCCTAATATCTGGCCGCCCTAGGCCCGGGCCTACTAGGCCTTAGGGCAAATCCGCCACTGGTCTCTTGTCATTCAATAGAGATTTTTGACAGCCGTATCTTAGGGAATAAGGGCTATTTTATTAACAATTTGTAAGAAACTATCGTCTTAACGACTTTAGTGCTGAAATAATATAAAGTACCTATTTGACAGGTAACGACCCTGCAAGGTAACGGCCCATGACGTCACACTTTTTCGTGCGTGCAGCCGGCTCCATCGAATTATAAGACGTTATCACGTCAAAAAATTACTGTCTTTAACATGTATGGAGTGCCCCCCCTAAAAATATTTATTTTAATTATTTATATACCAAACTAAGTAGCGGCTCATAAAAGACACCTATATTCCAAATTTCATCAATATCCATCATGTAGTTTTTGAGTAAAATGCCTGTGACATACGGACAGACAGACAGACAGACGGACGGACATGACGAATCTATAAGGGTTCCGTTTTTGCCATTTTGGCTACGGAACCCTAAAAAACAGTTATGTATTTGTCACGCGATAGAGACTCACCCGTAACAGTTGTGTAGGTGCTGTATGTCTAGCATAACTGGGCGCGACTTTGCTTGTCGCGTGACAGAGCATGGCGTGTCACTGTCACACTGTATTGAGTGGAATGAGATAGGTATAGTATTTGTCGCGAGACAAAGAGTCGTTTGTCACAGTTATGCTAGGTACTGGAGCTAAGACGATTGATAACTTAGGTATTTTGTGTGTTATCTTGTCATCCGTAGTGTTGTGTATAAACTATGTGTGTGTTTTTTTTATGTCACAAGACAAATGGCAAACGATACTAGAGTGCGACTACGATAACTTTGCAGAGCGGAACATGGCAACACCTCCATTTAAATGTCACATTTTCATAGAAATCTTACATTAAACGGAGAGGTGTTGCCATATTCCACTCTGCAAAGTTATCGTAGTCGTACTCTACCTCCGAGGTGATCCCATTGCAACCAAATCAGGATTTGGTGATGGGATCTTCCAGAAGTGTTACATATATACCGATCTTTGAGAGCCCTGGTTTACTCGCTTCTTGAAGTAATACCTCATATCATACCGCTTTGGAAACACACGTTTGGATATTTTTTCTCTCTCGTGCATTTCTCATCGAATAGGTTCATTTGAAGACGGTTATTAAAAAAAAATATTTGGACTCAAGCGATATCGTGTACCTAATGCCGGGCCTATCGCGCCTCTACGCCTCTATAAACGCTGTTATTATCTGGCAGCAGCCTCGCGGGCAGTGTGAGCACCCCTTTACATCTGGGGTGAAAGTGTTGAGGTTAACTGCTAATGAAATGAAATGAAATCATTTATTTTTGCAAGTAGGCCTCAAGAACTCTTTTACAGGTCTGATTCTATTGGCGCTTCGGAAAAAACCTTTTGTTGAGAAGAAGCGCCGGACGAAACTTACCAGTTTTTCTTTACAAAAACATTAAGCATTACAACTATATACTCACTCTGATCTACCAGCGATCCGATACGTGGCATATGAAGAAAAGTAATGCCGCATCATCATCATCATCAGCCCGTATTAGGCCACTGCTGTAGTAGGCCTCTCCCATGTCACGCCATCGAGCACGATCCGCGGCCACTCGCATTCAGCCTCTGCCAGCCACCTTACGAAGATCGTCACTCCACCTTGTCTGAAGGCGCCCCACACTGCCAAAATATAAATTCGAATACCATATGATCCTATGAACTTACCGTGTCATAGTATAAAAGCCCATCAAACCCTCATCCTAAACACATTTCAACCAAACTTGCTATCGTTAATTCTTAACCCTCTTTTCGTTTGTGAAGAGCATTTCTTTTTTCCTTGTGCCCAATTCAATTTTTTTATTTTAAATTTTAAGCATTGGAAAATTGCGTACCTAACCAAAAGCTCAAAGTCTAACCCCACGCTAACAATTTCTTAATTAGGTTTACGAGGAAAAAACTAAAATGCTCAGTGACTCTTTTTACCTGATAGAAAAAGGCCAACATACATAAGGTAACATAGGATTGCGCGTGCCGTTTCCACAACTCGACGTCTGAATTTTGCGTAAATACACTGAATTTCAGCAACAAGTTAGTACCAATTCTTAAAATCCACTAACCACCTGTTTCAAGGTCCAAAGAAAATTACAATCTCAATATTAACTTTACCCGATTAAAGAACGGAGACAAATAAATTTACAGCCCGCCTGACCACAATCAGTATACCAATGTTAACCAGTGTAACCAGACCCGTGTTCATTATACACAGTCGATGTTAGTGGAGGTCGTGGTAAACCGGTTGGTTGTTTTACTCTTTTCCAGTGTAAAAAGTTTTGTTTCGTGATAATTCGTGGCCGCCGGCGACCGCCGGTTTTAAGTTTTGCTCACTTTTTCAAGTATCGCAAACTGTTGCCACAGATTTAAAAACTGAATTAGGTTTTAGGGTGACGACTAAGTGGCATTAACCCAAATGGATAGAGAAAGATTGAATGCGTTTGAAATGTGGTGATGGCGAAGGATGGAAGGTATTTGCGGGATGGAAAAGAAAACGAATGATGATGTGTTGCATCTAATAGGCGAAAAGCGAATGTTACTGAAGAGTATTGAGAATAGAAGAGGAAATATGTTGGGGCACCTGATTCAACATGACAACTAGGTATATAAGAACTATAATTGAATGTAAAATAGAGGGAGAGGCGTGCGTTTATGGATGGAGCAAAAATCAATGTGACGTCGTATCAGGAGCTCAAGATAGTAGCAGAAAAGATAACGGAATAGGGATTGCTCCACCGACAAGAGCAAGTCTCTTAAATTTATGATGATGATGAAGTGGCATTTGTAGATATTTTTGTTTTATTATATTTTTTTCAATTTGAATAAAACTGTTATGTACAATTAGCTCCATAAAAAGGTTGTACTTTTTCCTAATTTCGTAGATTCAGATAGTATAGTTGCATTGGTAAAGCCGGTCTGAAATTTAGTAATTTTATGTTACGAATAGAAAACCTGCGAACAAGGCACCCAGCCTTCTGGGCAAAACTGGTTTACCTCATATTTGTAGTACATTACAAACCTCAACGACGATCGTCTCCATCTGTATTGCATTTTATGCTTACATAGACGCAGAAAAAATTACGAAGTTGTTAGTTATGGCAACTGTAACATCATATTTATAAACCTTGAGGTCTATCACTGTCAGAGGCGTGTCTTCATAAAGTCGAAAAGAGGACTACCCTCTAATTTCTTCTCTACTAAGGGTAGGAGGGTAGAAAAAAGTAGGGTAGGCGGCTTTTTTTTGAAGCTGATATACTTGCAAGTCTTACTGACTGTTGCAAAAATCGGACCAGGTGGGGCCGTGGCGTTCCCTGGGATCGAACCAGGTCTATGGCCCGGACCACTTTGATAGGGGTCGGACTAGGTGGAGGCTGAAGCCAGGACGCTTGGCGGGAGGGTAGGCGGTATCTTAACACACTAACTTCCGAACGAATTCTACCCTGCTATATAGGGTAGAAATTAGAAGGTAGGCGGGCATTTCTCCAGAAATATGTCTGCGGTCACCTCATTCATCTGGCCCTTTTTCATACTAAATGTATGGAGACAGATGAATGAGTCGCAGACATATTTTTGGAGAAATGCCCAGGCAGTACCTTTATGTCTTTATGGAGTGCACGTCACTGTATGTTGACAATATCTTTAAAAATATCAGGTACTTTCACGATTTAATGAAAGGTGTAAGTTACCATACATATTCATATAATCAAAAACTTCAAGACGGATATTTTGCTTCGACACGTTTAGAGTAAGACTGACACCAGTGACACCATCTACGAAGCTAACGGCAAAATAGTCCAGGGTTCACGGGTGGTAATAGGTACTGGTAAAGGTGAATATATGTGTAATCAATATTAGTATTTGTTCATGAGTCTCGGAAAAATATTTTCTATCTATTAGTGTATTTATTTATCCGTTGTCTAGCATTCATAGTACTTGTGGCTCTTGCTAAACCTTGCTAGTCTGTCAACCCCCACGGGTCCACCATTTTGAAAATTTAATCGACAAAAAAGACAAACTGTACATTTAAGCACTCTCTATTAATAGGATCGTATCGTGGAACACTGGAAACACGCATTAACGGTCACCCGGCTTGACGGATGGCTGACAAAAATGTATGCCACCAGCGGAAGAATTAGTAGCAATTATACAGCCTTAATGGGACCAGCCATCGTTTAGACGTTGTCGAGGGCGCCGTTTAGGTAAAATATTAGCATTAAATCTTGTGTTTTCCGCCTACTACCGAATAAAAAGAAATATAAACGGCACAAGTTTATTATCAAAAACGTAATTACAATACAAGTTATTTACACGTACCTACCCCAAAATACAGAACATAAAAAATATTACAAAGAGATTGGGCATAGTCAGAAGTATTACTACTCAAGATATTGCTTCCAAACAACCTTTAGTGGTAGCGAATAATAAATAATATTTACTTTACGGAAAAAAGAGGATTTTAGTTTCTGAATAATAAACAAATAAATAAATAATAAATAAATATTAGGGGACAATCTTACACAAATCGAACTAGCCCCATAGTAAGCTCAATAAGGCTTGTGTTATGGATACTAGACGACGATATATTTAATAGATACAAATACTTAAATACATAGAAAACATCCATAACTCAGGAACAAATATTCGTGCTCATCGCACAAATAAATGCTCTTACCGGGATTCGAACCCAGGACCTCTTGCTTCGTAAGCAGGATCACTACCAACTAACCTAAAGCGGTCGGTAAAAACAAAGTTTGTCTTTTTAGGGTTCCGTACCTTAAAAGGAAAATAACGGAACCCTTATAGAATCACTTTGGTGTCCGTCCGTCTGTCTGTCAAGAACCTTTATCTCGGGACTGCGTGGAGGTATGGAGTTGAAAATAAAACCATATATATACTCACTCAGGTATACAGTTCCTTGAAGCCGTGAAAAAAATCAAACTTCTAAGTTATCGTTCAAAAAAAGGTACTTATGGCCTTTTATACCACAAAAATAGTACATTACACAACTTGGCTGGTAAAACAAAGAAAGACCGAGATCGCAGATGTTTGCGGCCCGAGCTGCAAGCGAGGGACGTAAATATGCAATTGAGGGTGTTGTGTTCATCATTTTATGTCTACGCATACGAAAAAAGGCTCTTTCTGGCCAGGTGTGGCATAAACGTATAGTTCGACTTTCTCAAGGCAGTCAAAATTTATAGGGTAACTTCGGTTGACCTAGGACTATGAAATTTGGCAAGTAATACCATCTTATACTACAAGTATAAGGAAAAATCAGAAAACTATACATTTGTAATGAAATCATTAAAAAAAATCTAGTCTTTATTTAAAGTATTTGTACGGAACCCTCGGTGGGCGAGTGCGAGTCGCACTAATCCGGTTTTTTTTCTACTTAAACACGATATCGCTTCGCTAGTACATAGATTTCGAAAATTTCGAGAAATGCTCTGTAATTTCAAACCAGTTTTTATCCAGCCACTAGAAAGTTTATTTGTTAGTGTCTTCATATTTAGGTATATGCGTAGATTTTTAGTTACTTATGTACAGTTTTCCAATAAGTTTTTACCTCAATAGATAAGCAATGATCTCTGACTTTCATTGATAATGTTTTTGTTCATAACTATAACTAGGTACCATAAAACGGGATGAGTAGGGACAAAATTGACATTCAAACCTCGATAAAATTTTATTTTTTACATTTATGCAAACTAAATTGTACATATAATAAATGTTCCGGCCGTTTGTATTTTTGTTTTTTTATGATTTTGGGTAGTTCCAATTCATAACTTTGACAATAAACACAAAATCCCTCCTCACCCTGTAGGTACTCGTACTTGGGGTGAGAAGGGATTTCATACTAAGGTGAGTTGGGCAAATTGTTGGATCGACACTTTTGGATTATGCATATTACTACAGCTCCATTTGCAATAAGAATATATGTATTATTTAGGTAGCAGCTAGTAGCCTTTAAAAACCACCTCACCCCTCTGTCATCCCTACTGTCCCCATTCGTAACCCAACTATTCTCGCATTCCCTTCTCACCCCATTTTACGGTATGTAAAAAAAAAATATTACGATGCGATGAAAAATGTTATGATGCAATTATATAAATAGACACCATAACTGACAACCTAATAAGAGTTGTAAATACTTCACTCGCTAATTTATAGCTACAGCATAATTTAGTGTTACAGCGTCAAGTTAAAGTTGTGGAAAATGTCGTCCAGCCATATCTGTCACACGTACTAGTTAATCATCGGCCATTTTGTCACCACTCGCGTATCAATCAACTTAACTGCTGTGTCAACTAGACGTTTACATCGTACCTATTTACATTTGATCCAAACATCCGGTACAGTAATCTATATATGTATATCTATCGATCTAGTTATATCTCTTCTATTCTATACATCTATGTCTATTATCTTTGATCTAATAAAGTCGTAGAAAGGCTATGTAACTACATAAAAAATCCAAAAAAGTAAGTGGGTAGAGTCAAATTACGTGAAAACGCAAATGAATCGTTTTTAAAAATTTTGTCTCTTTCTTTGAGTTTTGATTTTCTTATGCTCGAATGCAATCAAAATGAAAAACAATTATCAAAAAACGTACTTCCAGTTTAATAGAAACGGTCGGTATACGAAGTGGAAATTTTGAATGGGTGGGTAAGCAGCAGTGGCGTGGCGTCCAAAGAACTCGATTCCTACCGGCTTGCCTAATATCAGGCATTTGAGCACTTTATTCAACAGCTGTTAAGGAAAATGTACGCCAAATCTGCACCGGCTTGCCCAAGGATATTTTTTACGCCACGCCTCTGGTAGCAGTATTGGAATCCTCGCTGATACCTTTCTGATTAACCAATACATTTTCTGATTAACGTAGGCTTAGGCGCTTAAAAGGCACAAAACGAATTAAAACTATTGTGGCTTTATTTAAAACTTATGAATGGTTTTTCATTTTCGAAAACTGTAACGAAAGGTAGTAAAGTGGTAAACCACCCGACGAGAAGAGAATACCACCCAACTACGTAGGAAATTTGGCAGGGCAGACCCAAAATAAGGTGGAAGGGTGTAGCGCTAAAAGACGTGATTGAGTTTCAGGTATCCGAGGACGATGTCGGAGACAGAGCGAAGTGGAGGAGACAAGTTCGGAAAGCTGACCCGTTCGGGAAGCCCACCGCCATGTGGCTGGGTCATACACGTCAGCAAAACGGGCGACTTTTCTGTGGACAATACACAAGTTAGCAACTTGGGTACATTCTACTTATCCTTTTATCATAAAGATTGTAAGAAAAAGATGGTTTGTATAAGTCTATGAGGGATCCAGTAAGAAAATTAGGCTTTTAAGCTTAACACTTTTATAATGTCCACAGGAAAGACCTTAACTCATACAATAGTAGATTGTGTCACAAGGGAGCAAAATGATATATTTACGGCGAGGGCGTACATTGAATCCTGAACGAAGCGACGGATTCTACAATTGAATCCCGAGCGTAGCGAGGGATTCTAAAGTAGAATCCGGAGCGTAGTGAGGGATTCAAGTGTTAACGCCCGTGGTGAAAATAATTTTGCTACCTTGTGACACATACTGCTTTTCACACCGACTATGACGAAAATTTAAATACAAACGCTACCTACCAAAATAACGAAAACGAAATATATAGTTAGTCAAAGAGCATCACACATTTTTAATAAAATGAAATGTGAAATTGTTAAATTTACAGTTCCTTATTATTTTATAAAACGTTTATTACTTTTTACGGACGGGACGAATTTACCACTTCCATATTATATTTATGGCCCTCGCCTGCGGCTCGGACCCCAAACACCTGTGGTCTGGGCCATTCCTTATTATCGACTTTATGTAGAGTCGATATGTAGAGTCGATATGTAGAGTCAATGTAGAGTCGATATGGAGAGTCGATATGTAGAGTCGATATGTAGAGTTGATATGTAGAGTCGATATGTAGAGCAATAATGTAGAGTCGATAATGTAGAGTCGATATGGAGAGTCGATATGTCGAGTCGATATGTCGAGTCGATATGTAGAGTGGATATGTAGAGTCGATATGTAGAATCGATATGTAGAGTCGATATGTAGAGTCAATAATGTAGAGTCGATAATGTAGAGTCTATATGGAGAGTCGATATGTAGAGTCGATATGTAGAGTTGATATTTAGAGTCGATATGTAGAGTCAATAATGTAGAGTCGATAATGTAGAGTCGATATGGAGAGTCGATATGGAGAGTCGATATGTAGAGTTGATATGTAGAGTCAATATGTAGAGTCTATAATGTATGGTATGGCAATGGCATATTCTAAGCAGGTTCAAACTAAAAATACCCTGTAGGTAGTCCTTGAACAGAAAAGTATCACTTTGATCCCTCTTATGAGGGATCAAAATACTTTTTTCTGAATAGGAGGTGTGAAAAAAATATTTTTGACCCGGCTAGGAAGAGAGAGAGAGTAAAAGTGGGAAACGTCCGGTTGGTCGTCCCAGATACCGCTGGAACGACTGAAGGCTGAAGGCTAGAAAGACTTAGCTGCTCTCGAAACACCAAACTGGCGTGAACAAGCAAATAGGGTAGAATGGAATTCTCTTCTGTATGAGTCATAGAGCTAATATAGATAGTTATGACGACATGCGAAATTTTCTCTTATCGTTTTTTGATCCTGTACCCGACTTGAGACCATATTAGGTAGTGTTGTTCACACCCACACGTAACTTATCGTTGTAATTTGCCGTCCTGTGCTCGAATTAATCAAGTTAACTGGTCACTTTGTGTTTACATCATTTTATATAGCTACCAATTGAGGGTCTCTTCATTTAATAAAAGTAACCGAGGAGGATCGAATCGGTACGGCACAAGTCAATTAATGAATCGTTTTATGTGTATTTTAAGAATTCAGTCTATCTCTAGCAGACTTCTGAGACAGTTTAGGTACTTATTAATCAAAATAAGATACAGAAACATTTTTCGTCAAATATTTAATAGGTACGATCTTTCCTAATCATATATGTTCAATTATAATGGATTTATAAAGTAATAATTATGAAATCCATTCCCAGCTTTACATTTGTATAAAAAAGGGTATAGTTATGTTATAAGCTACATCTGAAGTATGTTAAGGATTTCTTACTATATTCTGTAATCGCAGTTGAACTTCTTAAACGTATAAATAAATGTTGAAGACAACAAAATAATAAAGATGCTAAAAACACAAAAATCAAACATTCTAAATAGTCGCGATATTTCATCTCGTCTAGTTTCACCTGTTCCCAAAAAAACAATAAAAAGCGCACCGCCTCCAAAAATGCCACGGTAAAATTAATTATAGTTTTTTTAGGGAATGTTGTAGCAGAAAATTATTTGGTGTTTAGCCGCAAGGGGGCGGGGCGGGCTGTGATTAATATATTTCGACTGAAAATATTAATGAGTCGGACTGGGGATTGGGGGTCCGTGGATTAAAAGCGTTCAGTACCTAGGGACAGTAGTTGCTACTGCTAAACTACAGCGTATTTGGATAAACTGTAAAACATAATTACAGTATATTTTATTATTGAATAAGTTACTAAATAAATAAATAAAACCTATATAAGCCTTAATATATCTCTTACGGTTAGTTATAATTGAAGAAGGTAGAAATTCATACTTAGGTTCAAGAAAAATTAACGTGGGATAAATTTCACAAAGAGGTCCTAGTTTTAGTTCAAATATTTCTTTCTTACGCGTATCGCAGCAACAAGGACTTGTGGCCTGTGCAGTGTGCAGTGCTCGGAAGCCGGTATTTGCTCCATACAAAAATACCGGTATTGTTTCCGTTCTTATCGTTCTTTGGTTTATTATTACGTTTTTAACCAGACAATCTAATAATACGAAATCATGACCTAGATACATTACTGAGCTCTACACAAAAAGCATAAAATAATTCAAAATATTGGGCTATTTTGGGGTTTTTGCAAAATACCGGTTTCGAGGTAGGTATGATTTGTAGGAATGATAATAATGGCTAACCTTTGTCTATCGATAAATCCTACAGTACCTAAATTACACAACTAGGGTGGTAAGACATTCTTTATTACCTCCCGTATTGTGTACATAATTTTAAGTCTACTCTTGGCCAGAAAGCGGCGTTTTCCTTACGCGTAGCGGGTGGTAAAAGCCACTTTATGGCCAGTTTGGCATAAATATAATAAACTAGCATTTTCCCGCGGCTTCGCCCGCGTTGTTCCCGTTATTGTCCCAAAGGAACTCTTTACCGGGATATAAAGTACCCTATGATTCAATCCAGGACTTGGTCTACTGGCATGCCAAATTTCAGCATGATCCATCTAGTTGTTACCCCGTTATTAGGTAACAAACATCCAAACATCCAAATATCCAAACATCCAAACATCCAAACATCTTCACAAACTTTCGCATTTATAATATTAGTGGGATGGGATGTGAAAGTTTGTGAAGATGTTTGGATTTTTGTCACTAAATAACGGGGTAGCAACTGGATGGATTGAACCAAAATTTGGCACGCAAGTAGACCAAGTCCTGGATTGAAACATAGGATACTTTATATCCCGGTAAATAGTTCCTTTGGGACAGTAACGGGGACTACGCGGGCGAATCCGCGGGTAAATGCTAGTAAATGATAAAACATTCGTCACGTTCTGATAAATATGCAAGTGTAAAGGTGATTTTCCACCGGCAGGGCGAGACGAGACGAACGAGGATTGAATTGAAATTTGTATCAAGTTGCGCGACGCGCGAGCGGCGATGCGCGAGGAGAGGATTGAAAACTTCATACAAATTTCAATTCAATCCTCGTCTCGTCTCGCCCTGCCGGTGGAAAACCACCTTGAGAGTGACGGATGTTTTATCATTAGCTTATCAATCGACAAAGCGTAGCATTATAAGCTTGCTGGAATCTGATGCAAGCGGGTGGCATAGGACCGGTCATGATGGCATTTAGTGGGGAAGGACTTTGTACAACTATAGATATCTTTCAGTTGATGATGAAGATGGCATAGTTATCGATCAGAGACTCTTCACTCCTCTTATCAGTAGCGCATCAAATATTTTGTGAAACCAAATCAGAGTAAAATACGCACACTTGCTCATAGAGTGGCTCTTTTTTCATGGTTCTTACGAGCGGAACGCAGCTTATTACACACAAGTGCTTTTTACTTTACATTACCGCACTAGTGTTGTAATTACCGAAAATGACCAATGACAGCACGCCGTCGGGCTCGGCGGGCAGATAATTATTATTTCCGCGCCGCTCATCGCCGAGGTGGCGTACATGGCGACATGGCGCGCGCCCCGCACTACACCATGCCTAGAGGTGTTGTTAGATAAACTACAAAATAAATACAAAAATACAAGTCTTGAATGACAATTATTATTTTTTTATTTGCAAGTGTGTTGAAAAACATCGTATGACACTCGTGCGCATTGGTGATTACAGTCTCGTCTATACAGCCCTCGCCTGACAGCTCGGGCTGTGCAACACAGCCTCGACTGTAATGACCAACATAGCCCACTCGTATCATAATGTATTGTTTGTGCATAATTCTTTACCGCTAATCAGTAGGGCCGATTTTAAATCGCATCTTCATAGCAATAGCCTTTTAATAACTAAGACGTAGTTACCTTTCGCTTGAGATGGCACATATTGCTTCATGCTTTATCAATCTAAAGTGACTCTTATAATAACAGTTTAAAATAATATTTTTTCAAATCATTTGTATTTTCCCAGACATTCTTAGAAGACGAGTTTAATAGTAAACCTGTAGGATAAAACAATATCTTTTTGCCGGCGACCGTCTGCCCCGCCCACGGCGAGAATTTGCATTCATCTCTGTCATTGTCTAAACTCGCTCGGTTACACGAATAATAATTTGATAATGGAATCCTATTCATAAAAAGCGATGACAGATGTGAATTTATAGTTTTCAGATGCGGAATAGTCGCATTTCACACGAGAAAACATTTCCCATGCGTACACTTTAATACAGGTAGGACTCCGTATATCCTGAGTCCTTCAAAATGTATGCATCAAAACAATCGTAACTTTCAAATCCTTGATAACAGAAGCTATAATACCATAATAAACTTTCTGTGTGTTTAAATCAAACCCCATGTGTACCACACTTCCGTGCTTTGCCATCATTAGGGTAGTGCTTAGGTACCAAGTCTTTTCATTCCTTCTTAATCAATCAAAAAACGACTTTAACTCTATGAATATAAAATTTATTCTCCTTTCACATTAATTCGATGTCCACATATAAATACAAAGATACATTTGCGGTTAAATTGCGTCTTATTTCAAGGCTATAAAGAAGGTTTTACAATATTTTTGTGTGTAATTGTTTGCGTAATCTAGGTGTTGATTAGTTAGTGTAGTTTGTTGATTCGTAAATATTATCTGTCCTCGTCGGCATGATGCGTTGGTTTGCGTGGTTTAGTAATTGAGTTTAGGGATGATGGTTTATTTTCCCTTTTAATTATGGTTACAGGTCGATGCACAAGAACTGGCGCAGATTTTGTATGCAGCCAGTGCTTATTTTAGAGATGTAACGATACCGATATATCGGTATCGCCGATTGTATACTTCCGATATTTGAAGAGCGCGAAAAGAATTTGCTATATGAAAAAAAGTCTGCAAAAAGTAATTTCAATTTCTGACTTAATTTATGTATTGGTCTATTACCTTGTGCAATGATAACTACTATGTTAATTAAATCTTTGGTTCTTAATAAAAAAAAAATTGAATTTTGAGTTGACAATTTATTTATTTTTACTTTACACTTTCAAGGTTGACTCTCTGTTAAATATAGCCAAGTTTTAGTTATAATATGGACATACAAATATCTGAAGTTCATACTTCATTATTTAGCTAAGGTATCGGTATCGGTATCGCCGATTATTAACTTCAATATATCGGTATCGGTATCGTATCGGCAAAACTATGTATCGTTACATCCCTTGCTTATTTCATATTAAATTCGGGCCAGCTCTTATGAATCGACCTATGCTAATTAATAATAGTGGAGATTAAAAATAATAATAACAATGATGAAGTGACTGGTGGTGAACGTATGGCTTGAAAGACCTAACTTCAAGAATTACGACTATAGCTAGCAGAGCTAGGGGTGATCGGGTATGGTTGTGTCACGAGTTGGTTGTCACAGCGGCTATGAAAAAACACAAAACGAAGGAATAAGTACATTGATTGGTGAAGTACGGAAACAGGTCTCTTGCAATCTTTTAACACCGATTGATGCACTTATTCCTTAGTTTAGTATTTTTTTATGGCCGCTGTGTCAACCAACCCCTGAGACAACCTTACCCGGCCTCCCCTGTTTGGTTTTTAATTGTACGATTCTACCCGCGTTTGTTCCGCCATCAATAGGCACCAATGATAGAAGTAAGAATTGTATGATCTATCTAAAACTTTAGGCAGGTAAAATTAGTTTACTTTAATTATAAGAAAAGTACTCGGGTGACTGAGTTTAGCTAAAAAAACACATAAAAACTCAAAATACGCGTTTTCCCAAAAATAAGACCAAGCTAGATCGATTATTAGCTCCAAAAACGAAGAAATGTTAAATTGGGACAATGTTGAATTATTTACTTTTATAGTCTAACATCATTGTATAAATCGAGTATGTTATTGATATTACATACACTAAGACACGATATTAATTAATAAATTATGTACAATAAATCAATTAAATTCAAAAATCGATTATTATTTTATAAAACTGTGTATTGGTATGGCATATTCAAAGTGGGTTTCATTTAAACTAAAAAGGAACTGTTGTCCTTTGAACAGAAAAGTTCCACTTTGATTCCTCGTATGAGAAAGGAAAAGACTTTTTTCTGAGTAAGAGGTGTGAAATAGTACATTACACAACTAGGGTGGTAATAAAAAGAAAGGCCTCGGCCCTTTGCGGCCCGAGCTGCAAGCGAGGGACGTAAATATGCGATCGAGGGCTTTCTTTATTACCTCCTGTGTTGTGTACATTATTTTATGTCTACACTTGGCCAAAAAGCCACTTTATGGCCAGGTGTGGCATAAAAGTATTATTATATAACAGAAAACTAAAAACTGACTTACAAAGAATGCAGGCGATTTCTCGATCAATCATGATGTAGATATTATTTGAATTCGACGACAGGTGCAAAGCTATAGGAGCTCGAAATATAACCTTTCAGTAATTGGATTCACCGCAGAATAGCACACATTTTCAAATTGGGAACACATCACGGAAACTCACGCGATCATAGACCAACCAACCGCTAGATGTGACTTTGTAACCGACTTCGAAAAATGAGGAGGGTTCTCAGTGCGTCAGATTTTTTTCTTATTGTTCGATTGTTCGACCGGTTTTCAATTCAGCATGCAAGTAGACCAAGTCCTGGATTTAAAGTTTCAATGTACAAATACTGATGTGCAAATTCCGGAAACTTTCACAATATTTTTTTGATATAACTGTAAAAAATCTAAACCTTAAAGTTAGGTATATTAAAAAAAAGTTTGAAAGTAATTGAAACATAAGTTACTTTAATATCCCGGTAAAGAGTTACCTTGGGACAGTAACGGGAACAACGCGGGCGAAACCGCGAGTAAATGCTAGTCAGAAATAAAGACACCCGTAGAAGAACCGACATAGAGCCAAAGTTAGCAAGTTGAAGTGTTAATGGCCCAGCCCGAAGAACTAGACCGATGCTTGCGGCGTAAAGGTTCTCGGATGGAGACCACGAACCTCGACAAGATGGTCCGACGACCTGGTTAAGGTCTCCGGAAGTTGATGGCGGCAAAAAACGTGCAACCGTTAGTTGTGGAGGGCATTTCTTCAGAAATATGTCTGCGGCCACCTAATTCCTCTGGCCCTTTTCCATACAAAATGTATGGAGACAGAGGAATTCGCAGACATATTTCTAAAGAATAGCATGGAAGACTTGCTCAGCCGTGGACGTCTCCAGGTTAAAATTTTATTTTATTTATTTATAGGTTTGCCAACAGATACAACACCTAAATGATTTTACATGAAATGAATACATAGCATTCGTGAGTCCACTTATCCACAGCATGCCATTTTTATAAGCCATCTATACAAAGTGACAGAGACTCACTATATATATATATATATAACACTGATAGATATAAAACTAATAAAATCTATATACCTAACTAATGTTTAAAGTCTAAGAAATTACATTTCTGGAGGAAGTTTCTAAATTTGTACAGAGTCATCGACAAAAGGTCTACCCTAGTGGCCTTATTATATAAATGATGATGATGAATGATGACAGGACCCCTAACACAGTATAATAGCAGTAATTTTTTTTCCTACTAAAGGTACATCGCGCGGATTGTATGTTGCGCGCTGCTGTGAACGAACGCATTACAAGCAAAGTTTTACGTATGCGTAAGAATGCCGCACGCACTGTCTGGGCATTTCTCCAGAAATATGTCTGCGGTCACCTCATTCATCTGGCCCTTTTTCATACTAAATATGTATATGGAGACAGATGAATGAGTCGCAGACATATTCCTGGAGAAATGCCCGTCTGCGCTTTGACGTTGCATATGTATAGCGCGTTCCTAAACGGCCAAAGTTTGACACCTTGTCAGTCTTTATACTTTGCCACTAAGCTTCATAGGTAGGATCATTCACACTAAGCGGAATGCGTAGTCGTTTTTATTACAATAAAGTATGATAATGTGGACACAGCTATATATTTATAAAGTGAGTCATTTCTACGTTACAACGCATCGCGGCATCGGCCGAAGATCACACGCGATTGACCAATGGGGCGCCCGCACGCAAATGTCACTCGGAACACGTGTGGGGACACTTATAGAGCGGTTACACACACCACACCCATAACCCTCTTGTATCGAGTGCTTACTTTGCTCACGCATACAACTAACTGGCAGCAGGATGGCGAAAGGTCCTTTTGACTGTAGGCGTCAAGATCCACCAATCACACCACTTGATTTTGACATCTACTGCCAAATAGACATTTCGCCACCCTGCTGCCAGCTGGTGGATTTCTGATTTCTAAATACCCTCATTGGGAGCCGGGTCATAAATTAGGTGCGGGCACAAAATAAGTAATAGCACTACGTACAGAATTGTCTCTCTCTAGCAAAACTGTCGTTCGGGTCCAACCACCGTACGGAAAGCGCTGGATACGTCTGTATCGTCTTTCTCTATCGCATAACGCGTGCTCTTTCTGGTCGCTGGCTAAGGAGGCCCCCTCGCGGAGGCATCAAGGTCGCGCGGTCGCAGAGTGATTCAGCCACTTCTGGTGCGGGGAGACGATAAAAATTGAATTCCGGTTATTTCGGATAACAGGATAGTAAAATAGGTATGTAATAGTAAAATTAACTACCTACTTATGTCAATAATTGTAATTACTTAAATAGACTACCATTTTTGGTACAGAGATGGTTATAGAACCGGACTTTTTTATTCGATTAAGCAAAAAAAAAACAGTTATGACTTTTTTCTCTCGCTGACGAAGTTACGACATAATTATGAACGTCTTCTAGTATATTTATTTTATTAGGTTATTCATTAACCGACCTGCGCATGACCTCAGTAGCGCCTAGTAAGCAACTATGAGGCTGAAGTCTAGTCTATTCGCTCTCGTGGATAGCCCTAAGTACTATTTTTTAGGAAATACTGACGATGGGAGCGGATCCTATTCCTTCAATTCCATTAGTCTGATAATGTATCCCTTTGGACTATAATTTGGATCCGTAACGGTGTCCAACAAATAGTACAGCGATTTAGCCGCAAATGCTTGCCCATCGAATCATCGAATTTGACGATAATAACGTCTGCTTTATTTCCCAAGGGGGTGTTGCGTGCTCTATACAAATAACGAGCCGGCATTTCCCCCACATTTCTACAACAATTGTACTAATTAATGGACATATCGAGTGGAATTCTTGTATTTATTCGTGTTTACACGTCTGGGGTAGAATTAGGTTTCCGTAATTGAAGTGAGAGTGTGTTTAATCTATTTATTTGAATGGGTGTCATTAGGGAAGAATGTGTAAATTTGAAATAAACACGAGATTCAAAAGTTATGAACTCAATAAAGATTTTTAGAATATAAGTAAAGAATATTATATTTTCCTACCGACCCTCGGATTGCCCGGAAATGAAATGCCTGAATCTGGCAACCCTAATCTCATCTCAATAAAGACGCTGGCTGGATTCCAGCCCTGACTATAGTAACTAACTCTTTTGGATTTGGCTATGGATTTTGACCTCCGAAACGAGTGCACGCCACTTGAGCTTGACCCGATCCTGCGCAGTTTCCCGCTAGTTTTCAGCTAGAAGCTTACGCTGGGCCGCCTCGACCGCATCTCCCTAGCCAGCGATAACTTAGCTATACGCTAGGTCACGCTTTCAACATAGGTAGGTGCATGGCCTTTATATAACAGTTACTAGTAATCCGATTTTACGAAATCAAATAGGTAGATTTAACTTATGTCCAGTATTATATCTCCCTTTCATTCACTACAGTATCTTTTAAGTCATCCGGCCGCGACCTCCTGATGAGTTCCGACCACTTCCGACGAGCAGCATAGGGCCGCGGGTGCAGGCCCCGCTGCAGAGGCTCCTTCACCGGTGTGGTTTTAGTGGGTTTGCCTCCTCTTTCTGAGGGGTTAGTGCCACATAACCTCTTCGAAGGCTCCTTTTAAAGGCCTGGGAAGAGGCCTCGTAATAGGTACCTGGGGAGTATGCGCACTGCATTTCCACACAGTTCACAAAAAAAAGAAAAACCTAGTAAGTCAAATCGGTCACTGCGTAGATTGCATTGAAGCGTATAAAAAGCAAGCTGTTTACTTCAGATGAAAGTAGGCGCAATTGAGTAGGCATGTGTGTCGACAACAGCTGAAGCAAAATCCAATCAATCAGGATTGGTCACAGTCGTACGATCGACTGCCGACTCTGGGCAAATAATATTAGCCGCACACACATAGTTCAGCACATGCACTATACCTACCTACTTGTTTCTCATGTCATGCTTGCCTACAGTATCTTTAGAGTGATCTTAAGAGAGAAATTTAACCATACGGCGTAATAAATTTATCTAAGTCTAAAGCAGTCTGGCATTTATAATTGACTGACTAATGCAGAAAAACTGTAGGTAGGCATAAAACTAAAAAGTATATTCCTAATCCAACTTGCCTCTGGTCTGTTCCTGAAAAACTATGGCAGGCGTACGCCACTCCGCGATTCTGTTGCGCGGTAATTATTATTATTTCTTGCCTAATGCATTAGGCAGCAAGTCAGTGGTTGTCACGCGCCGACTCGAAGCGCTGCGTAGAGTCGCTCGCGTATTACGAATACCTACGTACCAACTCGACCGAAATGAATAACGTGATTTTTGTTACACAAATAAGACTAATTCCGTCAAGTGTTTTTTTTTTCATTACTGGAGGATGCGAATAATTGGTAAATCTGGTTCATTTACGTTAATGTATGAGTATTATCATTAATTAGATTCTAGTGATTTTGTTAATATCTATCATTGTTTTATTTATTTTGTATGAAAAGAAAAAGCGATTTTTTTCCTTTTAATAATGTATCTTATCTTGGTATGTATTAGGGGTCCTTTCGGATACACTTCGCCCCAATGGGATCTTTTGTGTAATTACCTCTTACCGCATCTACGCAGTGGCTTGCTCCACCACCTCCATAAATTGGGTGATGGAACCCAGTGGTAGTGCCTGGAATTCATTTGGCTCCGGATAGCCCGTGACAAATTCATTCATTCTTTGTCTGGCGAGAGTAATGCAGAAAGCACAATAATAATAAAAACGTTTTTGTTGTCCACCGCGGAAAACAATACCTAGCCTACTCGAAACTCGAAATACTATATTATTTCGACTATGTATAAAATGAGATGCCATTATGAACGCCATAACTACCTGTAATTTACCATGAAACTCAATCTGTAAAAATAATTTGATTTTTGTCGACAACCCTAGGGGTGGGCGTGGCGACCAGAATGAGCGCGCTTTATGAGTTAGAGCGATACGGTAGGATTCGGCGCATTTTTGTGACTCGAACGTGACCTGAATTTGTTGTTAGACAGTGCGAGTTCTGTACAATACTTATTCTGTGCCCGAACGTAGGTTTTGTCAGACAGTGCGAGTTATGTACTCGTAGTACTAATACTTATTCTGTGACTATGGTCAATTAAAATAAATAAATAAATATAAATAAATATTAGGGGACAATCTTACACAAATCGAACTAGCCCCATAGTAAGCTCAATAAGGCTTGTGTTATGGATACTAGACGACGATATATTTAATAGACACAAATACATTAATACATAGAAAACATCCATGACTCAGGAACAAATATTCGTGCTCATCACACAAATAAATGCCCTTACCGGGATTCGAACCCAGGACCTCGTGCTTCGTAGGCAGGGTCACTACCAACTAAGCTAAAGCGGTCGTCAATTGGCAGTTGGCAGTCGCTAGAAACCAATGAAATATTCGAGTATGGAACTAACAGTATGCGATTCTCTTGTCAATAAACCACGTCACACATTGTCTTCCGAAGGAAATTTTCTCACTAAGTTTCGGCGTGCGGACCCATTATTCCGAAGGGCATCTATTATAAGCCTACCCACACGTCACAAATTCGCTTATCGAAAGGGCAAACACGGCAGCAATTACAAGGAAACCATAGGACGTGACGGGCGCGTGCGAAACACCGCGTGCGCGCCCTCGGCAAAATTACAATTTTCCTTTACGACGCCTCGGGGTTGCGGCGCGCTCCTATTACGCTCTGCTATCCTGGTACAAGTGTTTGATGAAGCTAGGTGTTTGCTTGGTTAGCACACTTTATATCTCAATAATATTTGTAATTAGGTTTCCGCGACTTCGTTCGAGTTGAGTTTTCATACAAAAGACACGGGAGCAATAAAGCACGATTTTGATAGGTACCAGCACCAGCTAAAATACAAAACAAAACTTGCCAAGCGGACATAAGAGAGTGCTTACAGCCATGAAAATATTAATATCTTTATGATCAAGTATTGGAAATCCGAGATTTCGATATGGAGTTAAAAACACTGATCTGCCAATAATATTTTTATACCACACCTGGCCATAGAGTGGCTTTTTCCGCACGCTGCGCGTACGGAAAAAGCCGCTTTCTGGCCAAATGTAGACATAAAATTATGTACACAACACGGGGGGTAATAAAGAAAGCTCTCTATCGCATATTTACGTCCCTCGCTTGCAGCTCGGGCCGCAAACATCTGCGATCTCGGCCTTTCTTTGTTTTACCACCCTAGTTGTGTAATGTACTATTATTTCCTTGCTTTTTAAGTTCTCCTTTATGTCAGCTTTACAAGTTTTGTTCAAGTGTTGCATCGATAATACCGGCATAAGCCTACAGGTCCGACTATAGACGGAACGCACCGGATCCGACCGTCTCTTAGTCTCACCAGATGGAAAGTCAAGATAAGGTCTGTGATGATGATGGAGCACTCAGATGATACCTAGTCACTCCTGTCTTAAAAATAAGGAAAGAAAACATGGAAGAAGGGCTATTACAGTGATTTCAGAAAAACAATAAAATATAATATTTTCAAATAGATTTTATTCTTACAGACAATTCCATTATGTACTTTTGTTATGCACTAATACAGATAGACAACAGTATGTACCAAATATTAACACTTACACTAGTACATACATTATGTTCATTATGTATCGAGTCACGAGTCGATGAGTTACGAGTACATTCAAACTAAGCGAAATTTTCTGAAAAATTACAATATGAGCCTATATATTTGCAGTTGTGCACTAACATTATGCCTAGGCACAATCGATAGGATACTGTAAAAATGCCAGTTTACCACCACTTAGGTAATATACAGGTGAGATCGAAATCTGAAAAAACGATACTAGACTTGGTACATATTTAAGGGTTGTTATACCTGCATAACCATTTAAATACAGGTGCAGGAAGCAGGGCTTGTAACCGGTATTTTGCAAAAACCCCGATATAGCCCAATATTTTGAATAATTTTATGCTTTTTATGTAATGATGTATTTAAGTCATGATTTCGTATTATAAGATTGCCCGGTTAAAAAATGAAATAATAAACCAAAGAACGGAAAGAATACCGGTATTTTTGTAGGTATGGAGCAAATACCGGTTTCCAAGCCCTGGTAGGAAGTATGAAACGCAATATAATTGGTGTTCGTGTGCATGATAGGCGAACATTTGATCGCGATCTCACCTGATATTGAGTGACAAAAACGGAGAATGTTCATCGAAATAGTGCTTATTCACTCTCGGCTTGAATAGATCCACCAGCATTATGATGCTACGCTTTGTCGCGCGATAAATAAATGATAAAGCATCCGTCACTCTCACACACTATTTGAACGAATGTGACGTGACGGATGCTTTAATTTATTTATCGCGCGCGCGACAAAGCGTAGCATCATATGTCTACTGGCCGCGACTTTGCTTGTCGCGAGAGACAGTATGACCTGTCACTGTCACAGAATATTGCATGAAAAGGGATACGTCGTATTTGTCAAACGACAAAAACTCGAGCGTTACAGTTGTGCTAGGGGTACCTACTGATTATATATTTCGGAAAAAAGGCTCCAGTTGGTAGTTCCACTCTTTTGCTGTCCTCATAAAAAATGTACTAAATGTGACTGCCTGCTGATATTGTTTTGAAAATCAATCAGCCATGCTGCGTTTTCTGAGTCTCACTAATCAACATACTCACCTGGTAAGTAGTGTAAACGAAGCATGGATTGATAATAAATTAAAATGCCAAATACTCGGGAATTAACATTAGGTAGGAATTTACCTAAATTTGCAAAATAGTTAGCACTCAGATTTTAGTTAATGTACATAAATAACTGCAAATAGCAACATATTCTGTGAAAATGTCCAGTCTCTACCTATTACGGTTCAAAAGCTAGAACACTATGGCAGACGGACAGCGGATGCTTATTAATGGGGTTGCGTTGGCACCCTTTGGGTACGGAAACCTAAAAAAAACTACACTTGAAAGCAAATTTTCCACGCGGAATAATATATAGGTATATATTTCGAGTGTATTGTATAGTTTTAATTTAATTTCACAGATTTGCAAACCCATTAAAATACTACTAATATTACCAGTAAATGGCATACCATGAATCAACTTATTCATACCAACAAAGACAAATGTAAATTGATTTAAAACACCTCAGACGGTAATTTATTTACATTAGTAGTTCACGACAAAGTAATTTATTAGAACAGCGACATATTTACACTAATTACATTTTCAAACAGAATGTCGCAACGACTCGTGTCTCGGGACATAATGAGATTCTTTTACGGTGTTTTTATGTGCCCTCGATTGTATGAAACTAAGTTTGCATAGGTTTGAAATATGACACTTGCTAAAAACTCAGCGTGTATATGTAACAGTGGTGTGGCGTTGAAGAAATCCTTGGGCAATCCGGAGCAGTATTCTTCAAGGCTTCAATTTTCTTTAAGAGCACTAGAATAAAGTGCTGAACTGTCTAATATTAGGCAAGCCGATGGTAATCGAGTTTTATGAACGCCACACCACTGATGTGTAATAATATCCTTTACTGTAACTTTGTAACGGTTCCACATTTTATATGAAATCATTGAATTTTGAATAGTAATTTATTTGTACGTATGTTTATTTATTAGTACGGCACATTGCAATCGTTCACTAAATAATCAATCAAAGCTAAATAATGTTTCACTTAGGTGGAGTACAGCTATAAAATTTGCTTAAGGCGCAATTACACCCGACAAGTAAACGGATGAAACAGTCCACAGTATTAGTGCTTAAATGAGGCTTAAACAAATGGATTGGGTTGCGTGATCCCTCATAGATTATATAGTGTCATACTCCATTCCAGGCAAAAGTTGGATAACTTGCAAGATGACTTGCTTACTTGCTTGCTGTGTTTGTGTCCGAACAATACAAGATGTGTTTCAGCTATAAAATCGTCGCACAAACCGATAAGTTCCTTTTTTCATTGAAAATTTGTACCTAGCGATAATCCATAAAAAGTATTCACAATTTAAAAATACATTTTACTTTACTTTCAGGGTAGTAAAAAGTAAATTAAAAAGGTACAAAGTATTTTAATAACTTAAAAGAAATAGCACTTTCCTAAGTCATAAAAATGTAGGAAATTGTAAATACCCATTTAAGATAAGCAGAATAAAAAGGAATTCAAGTTCACAGGAACTTACTATCGAATAACTACCACTTAGTACATAATAAATTTTATATCATACAGACTTGCCCAGCAATAAGACTATGTACAACTTATACTATATTTACAAAACCTTAAATTTGTATCGGAAATGTCCTCCTGTAGTCTCGTTTGTGGTCACCCCATAACTAAGACCCCATTACACTAAACTAAAATTAAAAATAAATACATACACAGGAAATAAGATTACGATAAATTGCCACGTCTATCTTAAAATAGGAACCAAAATAAGCTTATCTTAAGCAGCTGTAAATAAATTATTTTATTATAACTTAATAAATTACTATCAATATTATAAAACTCCATTTCTGTACACTTAACTAATAACTATTCACAATACGGCGCGCCGACACTACGAACGGAATCGCGAATCGAAACGCATCACAAAATAAAAATTGTCTATGACCGCGAAAAAAATCAAAATTCGAAATTCGAATCACAGCGTGCTCATTGAATGACACTGTTAAAGTCCACTTTGTAACCCGCCGAGCCGCATCAGTCGTGGTAGTCTCGCGGCTCCGGTTTCAGCTACCAGACCAGGCCCTCAGGATGGAGAGGGGGCGGCCCGTCGCCGAAGGTGAACTCGGGAGAGGAGGGCCGGGGGAGCACGAGGTGGTCCGGCGGTGGGAACTGCTCGGGGAACTCGCCGGGCAGCGACTCCATCCCGCCTGCGAAACGACCTACTCACGTTATTAAGCGCCTGGTGCATATAGGTAGATACATGGATTATGTGGCGTGGCGGTAACATTTTTTGAGCCAGAGGTAAATTATTTGACATTCCATTAGAATTAGTAGTATAAATAAATATACTCGTAATTTGACGCTTTCAACTACTTTAAAGTTACCTACCTAACTAAAGTTGCGCGGTTTACACGGAATCAGTAATAATTAGTTTAAGTCACTTTGATTCTCGGTTTTTATATAGATACTAGCTATTTCCCGCGGCTTCGCCCGCGTTGTTCCCGTTATTGTCCCAAAGAAACTCTTTACCGGGATATAAAGTATCCTTTGTTTCAATCCAGGACTTGGTCTACTTACATGCCAAATTTCTGCTTGATCCATCCAGTTGTTACCCCGTTATTTAGTAACAAACATCTTCACAAACTTTCACATTTAAGTATAATATTAGTGTGAAGATTTTCGAATGTTAAAAGTTTAAATATACCTACAATTTAATATAACCAGAGATCGGAATAGGTAGAGTATATTTACCTAAACTTCGAAGAACATAGTCGAAAAGTGGAGAGACCTTACAACAAAATTTTTATCCGGGACTTAAGTCTCGGAATCTTACTAAAAAAATATATTATTGGTATTCTTTAGCACATTTCTCGAACATTCTAAGTATAGCTGTCTCTTTCTAATAGTGCTGTCTCTTTCACTCCTTCGAGAAATTTCGCCATATACTGAAGTGTCCCAAAGGCCCATAAGGGGTCCTGAAAACGGATTTTTAGGTTATTGCGCCATCTGATAGAGGGTGTCCTGGAACAGACTGAAAACATGTTTCAGGCGACTGAAAACAACGGCAACTTGGGTGAATTTTCAATCTTCTACTATGTGAAAGAGCCACCTCTGACACGGCCTGAAATCACCTTTCAGCCTGCTGAAAACGGTTCTAAAGCACGGAAAATCACGTTTGAAGTTTTAACCTATACCATCGGCGCAACACACATACACACATTACTTTTGCGCCGGTGGCTCTTTCACATAGTAGAAGATTGAAAATTCACCTATGTTGCCGTTATTTTCAGGCGCCTGAAACATGTTTTCAGTCCGTTTCAGAACACCCTCTATAAGATGGCGTAATAACCTGAAAACCCGTTTTCAGGCGTTTTCAGGACCCCTTATGGGCCTTTGAACTACACTTCAGTATAGTTATGGCGAAATTTTCGAAGGAGTGAAAAAGACAGCACTATTAGAAACAGACAGCTATACTGAGAATGCTCGAGAAATGTGCGGAAGAATACCAATAATATATTTTTTTAGTAAGATTCCGGGACTTAAGTCCCGGAAAAAAATTTAGTTGTAAGGGAGTCTCTACTTTTCGACTTTGTTCTTCGAAGTTTAGGTAAATATACTCTACCTATTCCGATCTCTCTATATAAACTTTCAACCCCTATTTAAACCCCTTAGAGGATGAATTTCGAAAAACGGTGATATCACTTTTCTTGTAATCTAATAAAAAGTCTAAACATGACGTTTCAAACCTCTTACTTCTAAAATCTTAGACTCTCCATACAAATTTTGAACCCCTATTTGAACGCCTTAGGGGATTAATTTTGAAAAATCCTTTCTTAGTGCACATTTAGACCTTATAAGGATCCTACGTGCTAAATTTGGAATTCCTAGGACCAGCGGTTTGGGCTGTGCGTTGATATACAAACTTTCAACCCCCATTTAAACCCCTTAGGGGATGAATTTTGAAAAATCCTTTCTTAGTGCACCCCTAGACCTTATAAGAAACCTACGTGCTAAATTTGGAATTCCTAGGACCAGCGGTTTGGGCGGTGCGTTGATATACAAACTTTCAACCCCCATTTAAACCCCTTAGGGGATGAATTTTGAAAAATCCTTTTTTAGTACACCATTAGACTTTATAAGGAACCTACGTGCTAAATTTGGAATTCCTAGGACCAGCGGTTTGGGCTGTGCGTTTCAACCCCCATTTAAACCCCTTAGGGGATGAATTTTCAAAAACGGTGAAATAACTTTTCTTGTAATCTAATAAAGAGTCTAAACATAAAGTTTTAAACCTCTTACTTCTAAAATCGTAGGCTCTCCATACAAACTTTGAACCCCTATTTGAACCCCTTAGGGGATGAATTTTGAAAAATCCTTTCTTAGTGCACCCCTAGATCTTATAAAGAACCTACATGCTAAATTTGGAATTCTTAGAACCAGTGGTTTGGGCTGTGCGTTGATAAACAAACTTTCAACCCCCATTTAAACCCCTTAGGGGGTAAATTTTGAAAAATCCTTTCTTAGTGCACCCCTAGACCTTATAAGAAACCTACATGCTAAATTTGGAATTCCTAGGACCAGCGGTTTGGGCTGTGCGTTTCAACCCCCATTTAAACCCCTTAGGGGATGAATTTTGAAAAACGGTGAAATAACTTTTCTTGTAATCTTATAAAGAGTCTAAACATAAAGTTTTAAACCTCTTACTTCTAAAATCGTAGACTCTCCATACAAACTTTGAACCCCTATTTCAACCACTTAGGGGATGAATTTTGAAAAATCCTTTCTTAGTGGACCTCTAGACCTTATAAGGAACCTACATTCTAAATTTGGAATTCTTAGGACCAGTGGTTTGGGCTGTGCGTTGATAAACAAACTTTCAACCCCTATTTAAACCTCTTAGGGGGTAAATTTTGAAAAATCCTTTCTAAGTGCACCCCTAGATCTTATAAGGAACCTACATGCTAAATTTGGAATTTCTAGGACCAGGGGTTTGGGCTGTGCGTTGATAAACAAACTTTCAACCCCCATTTAAACCCCTTAAGGGACGAATTTTGAAAAATCCTTTCTTAGTGCACCTCTAGACCTTATAAGGAACCTACGTTCTAAATTTGGAATTCCTAGGACCAGGGGTTTGGGCTGTGCGTTGATAAACAAACTTTCAACCCCCATTTAAACCCTTTAAGGGACGAATTTTGAAAAATCCTTTCTTAGTGCACCTCTAGACCTTATAAGGAACCTACGTTCTAAATTTGGAATTCCTAGGACCAGCGGTTTGGGCTGTGCGTTGATTAATAAACTTTCAACCCCCATTTAAACCCCTTAGGGGATGAATTTCGAAAAACGGTGAAATTACTTTTCTTGTAATCTAATAAAGAGTCTAAACATGAAGTTTCAAATCTCTTACTTCTAAAATCGTAGTCTCTCCATACAAACTTTGAACCCCTATTTGAACCCCTTAGGGGGTAAATTTTGAAAAATCCTTTCTTAGTGCACCCCTAGACCTTATAAGGAACCTACATGCTAAATTTGGAATTCCTAGGACCAGCGGTTTGGGCTGTGCGTTGATATGTCAGTCAGTCAGTCAGTCAGTCAGTCAATCAGTCAGTTTCTTCTTTTATATATTTAGATTTTCAACTATTGCTGTGTTACATAAATGTTACTAAATCACATAGTAAATGTTCAGAATTAGAATGGCAAAATATGAATTGGCGCTCCATAGTTTGAAATACAATTGTATGTTTTTTAATCAAAATGAGTTTTTATTCAGAAAAACAAAATATCGAAAAGTCTACCAACCTGGCTGATTGAACGGCATGGCCGGTGGCGGGTGGAAGAATGGCGCGTCATGATGGAACGGGGGCCCGTAGCCAAACTCAAACTTGCCGTCCGCTGTCGCGAAGTACGGGAACCCTGGGGGTCCCTCCTCTAACCCACCAGGGGACAGGTTCATAGGGAACCCTCGCATCTTGCGGGAGGAGCCGAAGAACGGACCCCGGCCCATGGAGGTTAGCTGTTTCAGGCGCCGCTCTTTCGACCGCTTGTTTTGGAACCAGACCTGTGGAAAAAATAATGATTGTAGTTTGGGATGCATTTTAGCTTACTCCATGAAAATGTAACGGAAGTTAACGTTTCACCGCGTTTTTACTTATTTATGGCGTTAAGTATTAATCCTAATGTAGACAAGTATAACTTCTATCTCTTTTGACATTGACAGCTGAATTTGCATCCTCAATTGAACGTAGTTATGCAATAACGTTCCATTCCACATGCAAACTTTATTGTATTATGGTCTTTGTTTTTAAAGACAGAAGGTTGATACTTTGTTTTGTGGATTGGAACGTTATTGCATAACTACGTTTTAAAAATCACGCGAAAAATTGGTAACTTATGTTACTCTCTGTTGTGGAATTGCCCTTATTAACAAACTTTATATCCTCCAAAATAAAATACCTACAGTAACTCAATACTTATGGTATTTCAGAAACGAGCTAAATTAACACGGTGCCGATTGGTATTCGGCGGATTAGGAAAAATTTGTCTTAACTTAAATTAATTTGTGAAAAAAAAATAGTTGAAGCACAATTTATGAGCAATTCTGTAAGTGATACTGATAATGTTGTACTCAGTACCACCTAAGCTCATAACTCATGACATACTTATTTCGTGCAATATAATAATTCTCATTCTCCTAATTTAACTAAAAGATAATACCCACCTATGCCTCTAGTGCCAAGTCTATGTACATTACAACTGCCCAGGTAAAAAGAATATTGGTATATGTATATTCTTATAAGTTAGGTGTGTATAGTAAGAAAACCGCAGCTCTAGAGTTAGGGATTTCCAACTATCCTATTTGCCAACCGCTATCTAAACTGCTTCGAGGAACAAAGCGAAGCACTTTGATAAGTGTCGCGGGCACGTTCCGATATTGAATTCTTATTCCGGTCGGGCCGATAAATGCGGTCGCCGGTTTTATCGACAACGGACTTTATTTTATATTGCTGCTCTGCTCTCTCTGCTCTTCAATGTTTGTTTTTGATGTTGTTTGAATTGGCAATAGACTTAGGTTTGTTTACTTTTTATTCAATGTATTGTTTCATTATGTATTTACTATAACGTGATTAGTCATGAGCCCGGAAGAATTTCCGTTAATTTAATCCCTTATTTTAACCGTGTTAGGTAATTCCAAATATTTTATTACTTTTCCTACGTTATATAATTAGGAAGTCGTGTTCAAAAATAGGTTAAATCTGGGTTATTTTACGAGATGCGATGGGAGCTTTTATGTATAGATAGAGCTAACTTTTTACTTATGCTCTAGGACCTCAAGCAAGATCAACGCCGTATCCTGATCACAGTGGTCACGAAAAATATGATCGTTTTATACGATTGATATATATATCATATAAGCCAACATTACGTTGACCTACGATTTTACGGTCGGCATACTACTATGTAAGACCACTTTTTTTTCAAGTCGGTAAAAAGCAGTAACGCGTCGTGGCCGTTCACGGCGCGTTAGCGTCGCGTGTGCTGGTAATCAGTAAGCACTGGAACGACATGTGGAACCGTGTCGTGTGAGGCGCCCATTACGCGCGGTGTCATGAACCATTTCAGCGCGACATGCTTGGCCCATCTATTTTTATCATGGTAAAGGTGCGTATCTATAGTGCCTAAAACACACAAAATAGGCTTATAATAAGACGTCGAGTTGAGGAAACGTAGCCCGCATAAACCTATAAACATTAAACTATAGCGCTTAAAACAGTGCGATGAATGGAGCACAGTCCTGTAGGCCTATTTTTTGATACAAAAGCAAAAGATTACAGTTACATAGATTTAGCATCTACCAAATTGTAAAACAATTGAAGGCATGTTTACAAAAACAACTAACTGCATGGGATGTGATTTTCCAAAAGATCAATAAAACTGTACTTATTAGAGCTTCACAAAATGGCAAAAACGGAACCCTTCGTTTCATCGTGTCCCGTCCGTCTGTCTGTCCGTCTGTCCGTATGTCACAGGCATTTTACTCAAAAACTACATGATGGATATTGATGAAATTTGGAATATAGGTGTCTTGATTTTTAATAAAAAAAATTAGCAAGGGGGCCGAATTTTCCAGATATACTTTAATTTTAGCTAGGTTTATTTTAATTTTTACTTTAGGCTTTTATTTTAGGTGTATATTGTTTCTATTTTAGGGTTTTAATTTAGTATTTAATTTAATTTGTAAGTTTGAAGTTTATTCCCATTCTGTTTGTCTCCGATGAATAAATATTAAGTGTTATTTAAGTATGTATGTGCAATTGTATTTCTGTTCTGTGCGTAGAACGCATAAACATTTACTAAAAAGGATTGATGGTCATATCAACAAAAAATGCAATTTTCCAGCAATGTGTGACTTCGTACAAAAAATAAGGAGCTAATTGCCTTGATTCTCTTTACTCAAGGACGACATCCACCATTGCTCATCCTTTCCATTTCAGTACCTAATCTCTAAAAAACTTTGCAAAACAAAACAATTAGTTAAGGTAAACCATATACTATATATTCCTTAAGAGAGTGGTTGAAATAGAACTTTACATCCACAAAATAAAGCTCATATTCCAATGAACAATAGAGTAGAATGCGATCTTGCAATAGTTAGCCGTTGACATAAACTACTTAATGTTGTAATCAATCTATTTAACGCGTGATTAAAACACGATTTGTTTGTACAAATGAGTAATTAAAGGCATTACATTAGTGACTCAGATATCACGGTGAGGATTGCTAATCGGAGTAGGGTAAAAAAAACCCTAGGGTTAATTAATTGTGCCGATTGCATTACTTTGATGACTATTATTTTATTTACCCAAATCATCACTATATCTATGATAAAGTGTTGAGGGGGTACAGTTTTAAATAGGGATGTAACGATACCGATATATCGATATCGCCGATATTATACAACCGATATTTGAAGAGCGCGAAAAGAATTTGCTGTAGGAAAAAAAATCTGCAAAAATTAATTTCAATTTCTGACTTAATTTATGTATTGGTCTACTACCTTGTGCCATTGCACAGATTAATTTAACATAGTAATGATCATTATCATTACTATGTTAAATTAATCTTTGATTCTTAATAAAAAAAATTAATTTTGAGTTGACAATTTATTTATTTTTACTTTACACTTTAAAAGTTGACTCTGGTAAATATAGCCAGTAAGTAGTCATTTCCATTAGTTATAATAAGGACATACAAATATCTGAAGTTCATACTTCATTACTTAGCTAAGATATCGGTATCGGTATCGTATCGGCAAAACTGTGTATCGTTACATCCCTAGTTTTAAATATAACCAAAATATCAGACGGATCGCTATGAATCTAATATTAGTCAAAATATTTCTAATAGGTAATGTAAATATGTACTTACTTAGTCAAGATGATCAGTACTGCCGCCATAACGCAAAAGGGCACATCTAACATTTTTTTCGACACATACAACTCAACATCGAAAAAAAATATTGGATGTGATTTTTCTTTTCCTTATGATGGCAGAGTAGGTATATTTAGTGTCTTTACCAATTTGAAACACTTGACTGTAAGATTTCACATTTTTGAATCCATTTTATAACTGTAAGTCTATTTAAGTGCAAATTTTTGATACGAACTATAAGTTTAACTACCAATGCACCGATATTTTTTCCTAACGGCATATAGGTAAGTTAGTTATGTAAGCTATCGGCACATTCTTTCGCAAATTGCGTGTGGCAACACCGCTGTATCACGCTTGCATCAGACATATAAAAAAGGCTATATTTTTAAACAAAAGCACGTTTGTGCTAGAAGCTCATACCGCTAGATCCCGCTGCGCACCTTTGATCGAACCGCGCCCTTGCGCCTACGATCCCAAACTTACTCTTACATCTACCAAAAACCCTATGCCATTAAACTTTAAGTTCAAAATTGAATGACCGAACTATATTGGTAAAATGGAACCTCTACAAGCAACCGATCGGAAGACGGACGCAAGTTATTGTTTTCGAATACATCGTTATGTTGTTTATGTGTCAAAGTCGTGGTAAACCACATTTTATAACGTGTCCTATTCGGAGATCATTCAAATGAAGTAGTCTTTATCGTGTTATGATGATGAGAGACACAATTGCGGTCTTTTGTTAACATAAATGGTACAAAGTTGTTGAAAACTCATGGTTTTATACCTTAAGTAGAGCTATTTAGTCGGATGTTTCCATTGAATATATCAGACATCGTCACACCTTGTACCTTCTATAGTTGGCAAGTTTCATTATTCATTACCAAATCTACCCTATTAACAGTTTTTTTTCAGAATTTACTTAGAAACCCTCATGACTGTAATGTAACTTGGCAAATGCTAGGAAAATCTTACTCTTGCGTGGTTTATTTTCAATTGAGTGTCAGAATAAGGCTCCAAACCTACACTGCCTACAGGTCTCATTCAAAGTTGCTCCTGGTTTGATTAATGGACGAGTTCCTTACAGGTGGGATTGATTGGTTTACTTTTATTTCATTAGGCTCGAAACCTTGCAGTAAAGTTTGCCTTAATTGTTACTTTATTTGGATAAAATATAATGAATCATAGAGTTTTCTTTGGTTTGTTGAGCAATTTTAGCAGCGAGTATCGTTTAGTCTAAAGTTTTCTTCTTAACGGTGCGTGTGACGCTTATTTATGTCATTATATTATTTAATAGTGTATTAACGGAACTTTGGAATGCATAGATTTAATCACATTTTTCTCATAAAAGCCAGTAAAAGCCTATTGATTTGTTCATGAACCTAATAGTGTATGTATTCTATATCCGTATAAGATAGAGGTGCTTGACACTGTCCCAGTAGTCATTAGCAATGTGGCAACACGGTGTCAGCCATTGTGCATCAGCGTGTCAAACAATAGAACATTTACCTTACATGTCAATAATATGACCGTGAAATCAAGTAGCGATATAACATTTGCGCACAGCACGCAGCACGCATCGACCTCACTAACAGTAGTCGAACAGCCTTGGGCTCCTGCTCGTATATGAAATTGACCCGTTCCGTTATTATGTCCGTACCTATTAGTTTTATTACTTAATCGCTCTGATAGACCCGAATGGAAAAAAATTATCAAAAAGTCTGTAAACATTTATTGTGTGGCCATTAAAATTTTATGGTGTCCGCATCCGGTATTGATACAGGTAGTGTTTAGGTATACCATACTTTTTGTGTGTGTGAGGTTCTGTATGTTCACCGTTGGCAATAACCAGACAAGTGGGAACCTGAGAACTAGTTTTAATATTTCCAAGAAGATTTTCTTCCTGATAATATGTGAGAATAGTTATATAATTTAATTTGTGCCTGATCTGTGCGAGGTGTTGTACTTACCTTACCTCAGTAAAAAGTCTTCATTCATCCAAAGGTGGTACATTCAATGGCATTCGACGTAAGACCAGATACCTAGCGATTTTGAAATACAAGATCTTCGGGCGTATAAAGCCAAAATGCTGTTATGCAAGCGAAGCCGCGACTAAAACTTTGTTAAGTAAAAAATGCGATGAAATCGAACTTACTTACTCGAAGATCAAGGGACTCACTAGCAATGCCTTCATAACTTAAGTCTTAAACCGTCGCACACAGATTAAACATACCCAACGTTTTTAACATCAGTGCACCGTAAGATAAGACTTTATTTCAACAGACCCCCGAATTAAACATGGTACGTGACGTGAAGTCCGTCTAATCGAAATACCGCCAGTGTGACCGGACCGACTAGTCAATAAACTTTCTATAACACTAACTTCACAAAACCACAACAATCTGTAGTAGGGTGACGATGAACTTCAACTCTTGAGACTGTAGTTAAAAAAATATAAGTTCATATGTAACAAAAAGCACATAACCCCTTTTTCACTAGGAGTACGTGTAGGGTGACGATGCATCTGTGCCACGCGGGAACGTCTCTCAACGGGGCGCCTAAGAACACGCCGTGTGGTGTTAAACACTATATTTCATACGTCAACCCGGCGAGGGGCCAGTCTGGTAATGCCGACAAAATCGTAAAAACTCAATATTACACGCTAACACTCAAAAACGACAAAACGGTCAGTTTAAAGTATTGTCAGTGTTTCGTGTTTACATTATGGTAAGAAGTCTTGTTGGATACGGTTGTAACTTGATAACCATCTCAGATCGCTCAGATTTCTTATTGAGTGGTTTTTTGATGCACTAATTAAAGCCATTGTTATTTAAAAGTAATACAATTTTAAGTGGAATATTTGCGTCTCTTCAACAATCTAAAATAAGAGATTATTTTTCTCGTATGTTTGCTACGTATTTATTGAATAATCTATCATTTTAAGGATGAATTCATGCAAAAATAACAGTTTTGGGTAGCTTAGTAATCACAACAAAAATCCTATATGCTTCTCTAGCGATCTGAAGTTGAGTATGTGTATATTACAGATGGGGCTGTTACTCTGAAAGCTCTCAGCTAGTTGCTAATTAGTTGTACAGCTAATGGCGGATCCGGCGCCTCTTCGCCATTGTTTTATAACCGTTATTAAGGCAGAGTTAATAAATTTCGCCGCCAGCGAGCGGCGACCGTTTTACGACGCTCACAGCGCAATGTTTATGAAGAAAATGATAGTTGTTTCTGTTATTCACTGGAACCTGGTGCGTCCAGGGGACTCTAAAGCCTCGTCCATAATTGCATCATTTCGACATAATATAACCAAAATATATTTGCGTTCGCTTAGCACCAACATCTATAAATATGATCATTATTATTTCATTCCAAATTAGCGATTATGATACGTGCTGGAAATGAAAATATTATACAGCAAAATAAAATTCATCCCGTATCATTATGGACAAGGTTTAGGCGGTGAGTAATCTGCAAGATTGAGACTTATCTATTAGGCTTCGTAACGTAAATATATGTGTATCATGGATTTCATAATCGCTAGTTTTGAGCTATATTGCTGGCTGTTTCACGAGCCCGAACGAATAATTTATACGCTCCGGTGCCACGTATCAAAGATAATATGTATACACCAAGAAGCCTCACATGTGGACTGGGCCTAATATGCATAAAAGATTGACATTTTAATATTACCTCTGATGACAAAATAAAAGAATAACTAAAATCGTTACTATAATTTTAGCGGCAGAACCACGCCAACAACTGTCATTATTCGGTTTTAAAAAACATAATTATTGATATTTATAAGGCAGTTACATTTCATATAGACTTGCTGGAAATAAGGGGACAGACGGGAAAAGCAGCATTCATCTCATCATAGTATCTTATTAATTCATACAGAAAAATAATGTATATTTAAAGAATAAGGTCGATTGTCATTGAATACAAATTTCTCTCTATTTCGATGGCGGTTGAAAAATGTTGAACATTATAAGCGAATATAAATGTTGCTGGTCAAACAAAGATTCTAATAATGCACATTAGTGAGAGTGAGAATCGCCCATCTAGCGATGAAACGGAGAAGATTAATTCTCGAGCGCACATTGTTCTCCGTATATAAATAACGCTTCGACAGAGGCGCCCCCTGGCGCTAATGAGCACAGCCTGAATGAACGGGAATAATGTAACCTTTTTGGTCAGACAAAATGGCGGCGGAATTTATATATTTTGCTTCTAGATCGGTTCAAACACGTGATCTTAGTCTTTGCAGTTAAAAAACACAATCTCTGGATCAGCCCGGTCAATAACACCGGAAAAATCAATATCCTTGAAGAAACCAATGTTGCTTTCACACCAACAAAATGTCAAATTATACTTATGGTGTAGTGAAAAGGTATCTATAGTGAGACTTGAACTCCTTTGCACTTAAGTTATATGTGAGTTGTATTCCTTTTTAAGTTTTTAGACTCTTTAAAAAAATGATCCTATGGAGAAACTCTTTTATAGTACTTGTTATTTACCGCGATAAAGTGAATAGCTAAAGCATTCACCTACTTTTGACGTTCACTACATAACAGCATCGTTTGTCTATCAACACGGCTGCAAATGCCAGCCAGAATGGTCATTATACTTAGTCAATATGCTTCTAGATTAAGCGTTGACCACGCTTCGGGAAACAAAGGAGACCCAAGCACAGGCCGAAGCGCCCCGACGGGTGGTCGGTACCCCGCGGCGATACACCTATCTACACACCTATACCGCCGCCTTAAACTAAAAGGACTTAAGTGTACTTAATCAAAATAGAACTAAGCTCTTTTGATCTGGCTAAATATGCCACAAACAGTTGTACTCAGTTTTTTTTTCATTTGTTCCGCCATAAACTTTATTGTATCACGCACCATATGGGACGCGAATTTTGGGCACCCTAGTGCGTTGCGTTACCTTTGCTCAATTTTGATGAATTCAAGTCTTTCGATTTTTTTAGGGTTTCTTGATTTTGGGTTGAACTTATGATAATAATTTCTAATAAGTAGATAATTTTTTGATCTACCTATGTAAATATGGATGTCACTTAAACCGTTTTTACTTAGCAATGCATATGTAAATCATCTACATATGGATTATATCCGTTTCTACCATACTCAATGTCGTTGTAGATATATATATGTGATTGATTTCATTTGAATGAAACACAAAACTCGTCAATATTCTAACAACTGTCTTACTGTGCCATGAAATAAATACTTTGCTGGAAAACTAGAAATAACGGTCCATGTCATCATGTTCTATTAAGATAAGGAAGGGAGACAGTCTTTAAAATATCTCCTTAATTGACACGACCATAACCTTCTGTCAATCAGAAAAACAAAAGAGCTCATAAATTTCAAAAAACGAACGCATAAATTTCAAAAAACGAATCTCGAAGACGCGACCACACTCCGCGCGCTCACGCGCCATCTGCACTCAATTGGCGTGGCGCTTAAAGCAGTTTTAACGAAATTGTTCCCTTGCGAAATTGTACTACACGACTTAGATTGTTTGTAAACCTGCTAGGGACGCATGTGAGGCTTGCTCGATAACTAAGCGTTTTTAAAGGTTTTGATCGCAGAAATTGATCAAATATGTCCCACGGTGATGTCAGGACTTACAATATAACTTTGCCTATAAACATCGAACGTCGTCTTACGAATCATGGGCTAAATTATAAAGATAGCAATATTCATCATCATTATCATTTCTATCTTGAGACGTCTGATACTGAACATAGGTCTTCCTCAAAGACTTCCACAATTGACGATCACGAGCGACTTCTGGAGACATTTGGGAAGACTTTATAGTATTCCAAAGAAAACAGCGGTTTGTTGAATAACTTAACAATCGTGACGGAGAGTATGAAGCATTGCAGGGTAGTTTTATTTGAATGAAATTAAAAGATAACGAGAAACGCACAAAAAAAAAACTAAGTAATGACATTGGCAGGTCTTATTCATTCAAAAACTGCTTTTATGGTTATCCTCTGAAGTCCTTCAGAAAATTTAATAATCATTTGCCAGATCGTATCTTTACAAAGAACAGTAAATCATAGAAAATAATCATTCTTAAGCACGAAATTAGCCGATAGATAAAATCACGAGCCATGGCGTGTTCCAAAGCGCAATGAATTAACCCACTTTTAGATTTTCATGGTCAGTAAAAGCGCAAAATCATTTTAAACGATTTTTTCTTTATTACGACATAGTCCGAGGCCTTATTACTATAGATGTGATGTTTCAAGGATCATCAGAAATTTGTCATTTAAATTCAAGCTATACACGATGTTATATTGGCCATTCTAGAGTGAAAGGCGACTTTTTAGTAAGAGTTTCCTTACAAAAGACTGCTTTTTACCCTAGCATGGCAGCGACATATCCATCCATAATTCCTTGGTATTTCTTAGGGCCTACCACACTTGCGATTTGCCATTTGAAATGTCGCTCTGGTTTTGTATGGAAACTCGCCCGCAGCTCGCCCGCAAATCGCAAGTGATAAGGCTCTTAGACGGATTGGAAACATTTTAAATAAAATGGGCACTATAACGTAGATATTTTAAGAGATTGGCTCCAGCTTCATCCATATTCTGCTGTTTTTTTCCCTTCTCCATATTTATGAAGCATAATTAATTTTGCTCTTATTACTTCAGGTCTTCAGGTAGGTATCTTTTAATTTTTCATAGATTTTTCCTTCCAGTATTGTTTTAAAACAATTGTCGTGGCGTATTTTAGAAATAGGTATGAGCAATATTTTGATTGTTTTATACCTACTTTAAAAAATTTAAATAATTTCAACGAAAATTTCAACAACAATATACACATAAATTCAAAAACTAAACACGACACAATTTATTATTTTAAGTCAAAGCTAAAACACAGAGTAAAGCTACAAGCATAAAGAAAAAAAAATGGAATTAACTTTTTAATGACCCAAAACACATTCCGTCAATCATTTCCAGCCAGTGCAATGCGTCGGTAGATTTATTTAATTTTAAAAAGTTAAAAAGACTTGAATGTAGCCAGCGCTAAATTTACCGTGGCTGTGCCAGTGATTCCAATTTGTGTGTCGCCTTCGTTTGTTTTGAGTTAATTATGTGCTCCACACGATGTTAGCGGTGTTTGACGGCTCTGATAAAAGACGCTATTGTCGGATGGTTTTCTACAATTACAAATCTTAATAGTACCTATGTATTTACGATAAAGACTTGATGATATTTAACATTTGCAAATTGTATTGTTAGGTGAGGTTACGTTTCGCTCTTTATCATTTTAGAAGAAAAACGAATCCAGTTTAATGAAAAGAGATAGGCATCAAAAGGAAATCTATTTCGTGCAACGTTCGGAACAAAATCATATTCAGGTATTCGAAAGTACCCTCCGTTTTTTCCATTTTCAAATCAAATATCGTCCCAGACCCGATTCCACACGGCTGCTTTTAATTCTTGATAAGGTTACATCACACGGCGACCAATCAGAGGCCTCCGTTCGTAAATGGAATAGCGTTATCAGCTGAAAACAGGACCATAAAGCATTGTATACTTTTCAAAATGGCCACCTTTATGCGCGCTCGTTTTAGTGTTGTGCTACTTATTAACCATGGAGATAACAGACGCCCTTGGTTTGTTATAGTATGTACCTACTTTTAGTACCTACAGAGTTTTTTAGTGCAAATGGAAATATTTAAAAATAGGTTATGGGTACCTATCCATTTAGTAAATAAACAAAATGAGGAGTATCATGGCACCACTCGTCACAGAATTGAAGTACAAACATAATTTTTTGCAATATTTATAAGTTACTGTAATAAATTATATTTTTTTCGTAAATATTTAAATATACATACTTTATCCTCTTCCTCTTCATTAAATATATTTTTTCCGTTTAGTTAGAATTACGTTTCTTTATTTTATATTTATTTCGTGAACGCTATACTGAAGAATAAATTTAATTGATTTAATTCATATCTCACTAAATTAGTACCTATCATAATTTCAGTATCAAATACCTACATTCATTTAAAATGTATTACAATAAATACGCATTAAGTAGTGAATTAGTACAGGGGGCAGATCCCCTGATCCGTCTATCCCTACCACCACATCCCCCCTAATAGATCATGAAGTTTCGACTTAGATGACAAACTTAGACAAAAAAGACGAGCAAGATGTAAAAATCCACAATGCGGTGAATATGCGGAATAGCAGGAGGAAGTGAGGGCTGAGGTCGCGTGACGTCACGAGGCGGAATCGGCCTCGTCGCTCGAGCGTGGCGAGCCGGGGAGTACTTTCTCGTAGATCCGTCCAAAGAAGATACAGCATACTCAAAGATTTACTGCGATGACACAACACTTTGGCTACCTGTACGGTGTACGCCTAGCAAGGCTTACGACAAATACTACCCTATCCCTTTCCATTCAATACAATGCAAAAGTGACAGGTTATAGTGTCACAGGATATTTCAAACCAAGCTAAAGGACTCTTGAATGAATTAGCTACAGATTCGACTCTGGCTTTATCCGGCACTGGTGGGAAGGCCCACCTCAAGCCGTGTAATAACGTTAGCAAAGTTTTGCTAGCCCTGTAGGAACCCAAGTACCTATTTTAAACGAGGAAGATGCCGCATCTTGTCTTGGTCATAACATAATCCTTATTCTACTGCATAACCATCTATTTCAAAATTAGTTCCACGCGGTAATCAAATGTCTTGCTTAGTTCATGGATAACAACCAAATTCAGTGCAAGTATTTACGTAAATAATACTTTTCTAACTTGATTACTTATCTATTAGTATTGACCTAGGTAAGTCAATACTAATAGATAAGTCAATACTAGGATATTTAAAGCAGTCAACGAAGGCAATGAAGACAAGCGATTTATGCACTATAGTGAAAGCAAAGCCATATCGACAAAAAGTAACCTTCGAACGAAAGTAGGTAAGTACTTACTTATTCAATTTAGTATTCCAACCAACAAATCTCACACTATTCGTTCCACCATCACCCTAGGTTACAAAAATAAACCGTCTCAACAGAAATAAACAAAAATCGATACAAAGCGAGTCGAGCGTATCGACGCCAATATTGTCACGTCACTAGTTCTGTAAAGCGTAAACGTTACGTGCCTATGCCGGCCGAAAAATGCGCTAAAAACTCTATGGTCAACGAACTTAAAAAATAAGTTTATTTAAAATTCGAACACAAATTAAAACACTCAAGATCCACACCCAGTGGTTCTAAGTTTTGACAGGTGCGTGTAATGTTTAAGTAGTTTATGCGAATTAAATTTTAACTGGACAGATTTGTTGGTAAGTGAAATAGCAATTTGGAGATAACAGACTGTGACAGGAGATTTGTTACTATGAATACTTGGCTAACACTAGCTAGCTAGTCACCGAACCGTGAATCTAACATGACTCTGCCGTGATTCAAGATTCATTTGCAATTATGATACATTGCAATTTGAGCACTTTTAAAATTTTAATGTAAATTTGTTCTTAGCCACTAAGTTTTCAACAGTTTTAGTTTAAAGAGCTATCTTTTAACTAAGGTTAGTATTATAAGGCTGTACTAAGAAGACCACAAATAGGTTATTAATTTGCCATTACACCAGCCAGAGAGTACCAACTGCGACGTGATAAATGAGCGAAGTCGAGGGCCGCTATGATAGATGATAGGTATGCTCGCACAGACTTCACCGCAGAAAATATTATCGACACGATTACTGCTTCTGGTATTGAAATGTATAGATGTAGCGTTTATATCACTATAGATTTTTCTAACAAGATATCATGCCTAAGCATGCAAGCCCATTAAAATCACCTATGTAAAACATGTGCGTACATGTACCGGCGTTATGATTACATGTGCTTAGATAAATAGCCACAATATACCTGTACTTGTATTACATAGATAATTATAATTTACTGCCGCAACATAATTACTTTCTGGATGTAATCAACTACACTATCGCAGTAACGACAATCCGGCCTCATATATCACGGCACACCAAAACATATTGCACAGGTAACGTTTCTAAGCCGGCAAATGACTGACGACTGGCCTAGGGCGATTGAACATTAAGCCCTACGCAATATTAATGTGCCACATTCTCACCCGAACCAATAAAATAAATGATGTAATTTTTTGTCTGCGCGGGGTGTTCCTTTGTCCCAGTGTGCGCCGCCTTTGTCCACCCGCACAGTGCCGCGGGACGTCCGCGTAGACAAAAAGATATGTGGCGCCGCTCTTGAGCTTTTTCATAATTTTCGCATAATACCCTTTGTATGACACGGCTTTCTGTCATAATTAATAGTTTTATGGCTTTCGTCGCGAGCCTTTGTAGGGCCGCACCTGTTCGATCCAGCGAGACGTAAGGTGCTTCTGTCTTGAACATGTTCCGTGATAAATGAACCTTACATGGCATTGTTACAGCAAAAAATGAGTTTTGAATTACGAGCTCCGTTTGTACCTTTATTTATAATCGTTATTTTTTTACAAAATATTGCTTTTAGAATCATATTTCTTACTTGTAATGAAATGTGATTAAAATATATTTGCGAGATTAATGTTAATACAAATACTGTATTTGTGTTAAGACATATAATACGTGTATAAAATACGTGAAATTAAATGAAACTCAGCACAAAATGTAATTTTAACGAATAAGACTTCTATATTATTTATAACTATGCTGACCCATTGTTTTAAATCCATGTAAATTACTTTTCACGGAGTTTTTACTCCGCCCAAAGTTTACTTTTTACCGACACTGTCTCAAGAAAAACAAATAAAAGTGATAGACGAGTAATTTCATAAAAAATCCACAACAGTCAGTTCGGTTTCCGACGCGGCGGGGCGGAACGAGACGGCGGCATTTCATGGATCTTATACACAATAATGACTTTGCAAAGGCTTTACGCCACAGAATTTTCTACTAAAATACGTTCTTTTGTAACTAATATGGCGTAGTAGACATTCTCATCCGTTTTGTTATGGAAAAGACAGGAAGATCGTACGAGCTTCGTGTATCTTTATAACGTTCTTCTTTTTAGTAAAAGTTTCTGTTGCACATTTCCAAAGAAGAATGTTGTAAGAGCACGAGGTCGCCATATATCGATACTCCTTTACATTTCACCGGCGTCGTTGCCGTTCGTTGCATATTTTTACGAGAAACCAACGCAAAAGCGACGATAAACAGACTATTTTATTGTTCACCCGTTCCCTTGTTTTGATAATAACGATTAAAATTACAAATTTATTGCGATAACGTACGTGCAGTTTGTAATAACGTCCCGTTTTTAGATAAGTAAAGTGCAGTTTTGACGGCAACGACGTATTAAAGTTGCGGGCGAGATCGTTACGGGCATTCCGCGACCAACGGTTCGGTGATTGCGATTTAAAAATGAGAAGTTTGCCGTTGACAAGGCTTAAAACCATATTTTGATAAGAAAAAAGGTTTTTTTGCTAACTGTGACATGACGATTACACCACTTTGCACTGATGTAACAGAAGCGAGCTAGTTTAGAAGTGATTCATTAAAAAAAAGTAAGGCTGTTTTATTATTAGCTGTTCCATTGGCCACCTCCAGGCTCCATCATCAGACCGCATTGTCACGAAAACTGAGAATGACTGCACAAAATGTTGAAATAATCAGTTTAGTAGAAATAGCTGAAAAGCTGAATCTGTTTATAAGTTAACCGACACCTGTGCAGTGAATTCTCATAATAAACACTATGGCTTTTATGGCTTTTTCAGACATACATATCAACCCAGATTCTTCTATCTACCTCAAGGTACTTCAAAACGTAAATTAAGAGGGCCCGCCGCTCCAGTGTCCTCTTGAAGGGAAGTTTTATAGGACAATCGACGAATTAGCCTGGGCATGGGTATGGGACAATTTGCCGTAAAACCTCGCTCGGCTGTCCGGAGCCTGTGCTCTTATTACAGCACAAGTATCGTAAACAGTATATTGACTGAGAACAATCCCTTTAAACCTTATAATTAATCAAACGTATTTTCTGCAAAATATTCTATTGATAGGGCCGAGTGGAAAAAAAGGAGACAAAGGCCTTCGCCCAGCTACGGGATATCTTAATAGGCTAGAATACATATCCTGTAAATGGGTAGTTCTCTGCGATTTTATACCGCGATTTTTTTGTCATTACCATCGCCACTATTATTGGCGGTTTTATAAAAGCAATCAGGATCATTATGATAAAAATAGCAGAGGCACGCGACTTCTACAAGATAACCAAAAACGACTCCATAGTTTATACGGAGCTCATCTATAATGTGGCGATGGTAATGATGCGATTGGTGCGACTTTTTAGTCGCAGAGAACTACCCAAATACGGCGATCTGTAGCGATCTATGGAGGTAACTTATGTGCAGCAGTGTAGGTACGTGCGTGGCTGATAGATCGATTAGAAATACAACTTGTGATTGTTGCTCTCGACACGTATACAATTTATACTCAAATCTTTATTTAGCACACACTAGTTTCACTACGGTCTACGACGTTGTTTGTCTCTATCAAAGCACGTTGAAGACGTGATGAGAAGAAATCCTCACACATTCAGCATTCGTCGACAGTTTTTTGAAGTTAAAGTACTGTCTACTATAGTAGTGCGGTAAAGCCTCTTTTATCCCTCGCCTCGTAACTCCTGAGAGTTATAGTATTTGGGACAGTTCAAAGTCGCCGGGCGGCATTAAAACATGAGATACGGGCGGTGCGGCTCATTCAACCAGTCACTTCAATTCATAATTGCTTACCTCATTCCACTGAATTTAATATATTGAGAATCAAATGCTAGTCTTTTTAGAGAACTATGAAATATCGATATAGTTTAGATTCCCCGCTTCTGGACATCTACCTAAGGCAAGATAAGATATACTAGAGAGTGCGAAGAGGTTTCATTAATAAATAAGCAACTTTAAATTTAGAATTTGAGACTGTCCTTCAAAACTAGGTATATCGTGCTTAGGTATACGGAAAAAAAACCGTCACTAAATAACAGATGCAACCAATCTTATTCACTAAAGCAACGAATTACTATATATTTTTTTTGCATTCTGTTATGACAATAATGTAAAAAAGTTCCTTTACATTCCTAAAAGATTTCACCCCGTTTCAAATTAGATGCTGAATTCGATATTCAAACTTAAACGGACGCGGCGTCTAAACTTCGGCTAACTATGGGTTAATGGAGTGTCGAACTTTGGGAAGACTGACTTCTTGTCACGTGGCATATATTGGAGGTAATCATGGCATGGCAGGCATGTTCGATTCAAACCAGTAATAATTCTAATTATGGTAAGTAAAGAATGACGTCACTAGGTCTCGATGAGAGTGTACAGTCAAGTGCAAAAACATGTATCGAATAAATGGTTTCATAAATATGGTACGAAGTTCTTATTGCTACTGCAGAAGGTGTATTCATTCAGACATGTGTTTGAGCATTTTTATGCACCCATATTTTTTTACTTGACTGTATTGTATACGAACTATGAACATTGCGTTGCGTAGAATTTTGTATGGCCTCTACACGTTTTGCTATTTATTTACACTAAACATATGGTCTGTCGCGGGTCGACTGCTTACAAGGTGTGTAGACTAATTGGGACTGTCTTCTCGTGACTTCGACCGATCACAACCGACAGCTCGGCTAGTGAGTTGCAAGGTGTCATGTCAGACATCCCATATTCGAAATTCGAATGTTATCGTTTTATTACTAAACAGCGGTATTTTTATAAGTTTCTCCATGAGGTATAATACTGGCTGACGAAGTGATACAAGACCTTAGAGCAACACGGAAAGGAGGCGACATGATGCGCTTGTCCGGTATACAAATTTCTGTCATATTTGGCCAGGAGGGAACGAAGTAACGCACACTTACTTACACACGCGTACATGAAAAATCGTCTATCACTGAAACCCTCTAACACTTAACAAATAGAACAACACATTGACCAATTCACATTCACAAAGATAAATTTTGCATTGAAATAGTGTAATGACGTGACACACAACATTGATAAGTTTAGCAGAACACTATGGCAACGCGATGTTGCTTGCTTGTCAACTAGTAAACGAACTTCAAATAATGTCAAATTAGATTTTTATAATTTTTATGGTTTAAAGGAAGTAGGCAAATAATGATAATGTGATTCTAAATACCTTAGACGTGAAAGGAAACGCCATCTCTTTGTATGTTTGACGTGTTAGAACTCCTTTTGCAGCGAAATACGGCATAATTCGGCATATTCACGGAGATCTTTTCAGATGAGTTATTAGATTTAGTCTGACTAATCCAATTGCAACTAGTTTTATAGAACGAATATGATCACTGGCGCAAATTGCTTGGCAGAGGGGAAATACTAAAGCAAGTCGTCTCCCCACGAAGTCCGCGTTACTGTAAGTACAAGACTGCCATACAGAATAAGTAAATTATTTTATGAATTACTAAATACCTATGTAAATGTAGAGTCATCAGTCAGTTGGCTTGAAGTAACAAGATCTATGTATACATATCCCCACACAATTCTTCGTTCTTGTCATTATGTATAACTATAGTACATATATGGGAGTAGGCTTGTGTCCAGCTGTGAGCCGTATATAAGCTGATTATCAGATACATTGATGAACATCTACATTAGAATGAATTCATTCGCAAGTTCTTAACGACTCACGTGTAAAGAAAGACGCTTTCGTAACTTCATAATAGAAGTCCGCGTGATGAAATATTCTTCTTAAAAAGTTCATTACATTATGCCAGAATCAAGCTCGATTTCACAATGAAAACCAAAAAACCCTTCATTAAAGCCGTTGAAACATGAAACTTTGTAGCGGCCGTTGCCTGCGTCAGTGGCAATTCAATGCTCACTAATGAATGGGATCACGAGCAAAATGTCAGAAAGATACCAATAACGATATCTTACGATCATCGAAAGGATATCAGTTCATATTTAATATGGGGTAGGCTTGCAGGTTACCAAACGACGGCTTAGTTGTTTTATTTAGAGATAATACGTGTCAATGTTCTCGTCATTTTTATCAGATTGGATCGCGTTCCCGATTTAAGCTGGTAACTTAATAAATATTGCAATTATTAGGTCCTAAATAATAACCCAATGTTCCACAATTTCATACAATCTATGGTCATTAAAGGCGATTTTAGGATATGAAAAATGTTGACTGGAACTACCTTGAAGATTTTCGATGGAGCTTTATTCAAAATTCAAGACAATATCTGTGATGCGGAGAATAGCTTGCAGGTATATTACTAGGACAGAAACGTAAAACTAGTAGTCAATCACTTAGCGGCCTTGAGTCTTATGCGACCTAAACACCTATAATATAACTGTACAATATTACGTACCTATAGCACACAGTTACTGACCATTGGTAGTGAATATTAATATTGACTACTAACCAAATATTGTATTGTAGGTACAATCTTTCATTATTTTGTCGTCACGTCCACGTGCAAATTGTGCAATTTTTTTTTCATTATGTTAAAAAGTATGGTTAACCATCTGTGTAACCGTTTTTTGGTTCATAATCGTGTTTTTTGACATTTTTTGAGCGGAAATAGCCACAGGAAAATCTTGACCATATTTCTATTAATTTTACGAAAATCTTTATATTACGTGGAAAATATTACGCCCTATAGAGGCAAGGCAGTATTCAATGCAATTGCGTAAAATTTATTGAGCACAATATATTGTAGGTTGTAGGTGGGTAAACCGCCTTAGCTGCCAGTGATTAAACTCAGTGCATTCACCCTAGACAGAGCATAGACAACTAACGGCCAGAGACTATGAACCATAGAGCATTAAGGCAGCCACACACGACACATTAATCAGAGCCCGACTCGGTAGTGACATAATAACGCGTTGCTAAGTTTTTTATCGGCCATCAATCAAGTGGTGACGTGTGCTTCCTTGTGGAATCTTTTCGGTAGACGTTTGAAATATTGTTTAAACCGTTATGTGCACTTGCCTTGAAATTTGTACAGCACATTTGGGTGCATAGTATAATGAAAAAATACTTGACTCGTGCACATTCGTGGTATAAGGAAACGTCGTGTTATAAAAGGTTTTTTGCGGTGATTATACGGAAATATGTCAAGTCCACGAGCAATTTTTTATTACTTAACCAGAATCGTCGGATTATAACATATTCAACATTCAATTTGAACAATGATTAATTTTAATCACTGTATGTTCCGCATGCACTATAAGACATTCGTTGTTCATTTTTAGTTTAATAGTAAAAAAAGAAAAATAAAGAAACTCTCGGACCGTGGAGTCAAGATGCCCACGAACTCATAAAGACGCTGAGCCAAAAGCTCTTTCAGACAACTGGGGACCACAGAGCTGGCTCGTTCCTCACTCAACGGATCAGCATAGCGATCCAGAGGGGGAACGCAGCCAGCATAATGGGGACCCTGCCGCAGGGGCCCGATCTGGGGGACATGATGTAGTTTTAGTCTAGGTTAGGTGATTGTAATCATATAGTTTATATTTGTATATATTTCTTTTACTATTCAATGTACCTCAACTTCCCTTTTGCATAATGAGGGTGTTTAAAAATCATAAATCCACCAGGTGGCAGCAGGGTGGCGAATGGTCTTTTTGACAGTAGGTGTCAAAATCCACCAATCACATCACCTGATTTTGACATCTACTGCCAAATAGACCATTCGCCACCCTGCTGCCACCTGGTGGATTTATGATTTTTAAACACCCTCATTAGAAATATTGGTTTTAATTACTGCATTATAAAGATGTTCCTTTTACCAAACTTATAATTATAACTTATAAATATATGTGCGTATAACTATACTCAAAGGATTTGAGCCACCAAAACGATACCTAACACTATAAATTTATATGAAATGTAGATCTAAATAAAGATCTGTAATCAAATGATATATTAACATAATTAAATGACAACAATTTACTTCATAGCAACAACTATCATCTAATTAATGTTGATTAATGTTTACGCACTTTATTAAAAATGCAAATTTCGGACGAGCGCTGAATATTCTTTGGAATAATAAGGTAATTTGTAAAATGTAACTACTCTGATGACACTCTACAACGTAAAAATAATCGTTATGCATTCATTAACTGTTCATATATTTTTATTACCCTACTTTTTACCCCTTCTCCTTAAACTTCCGAACAGGTGGTTACCCTTGGAGGGGGCATTTTGAAGGGAATGACAAATGACATGAAATATTCCGCGGCGTCTTTGATTGATCGTTTTTAAATATAGTACCGAAATTACTGCTTGTAACTTATTTTAGCCAGTCGTATTGATAAAGTGTTTTAAATTGAGCTTTTGCTTTGAACTCTTTATGCGATATTGGCAAGCGTTTGACTTCGATCTTTCCTGTTGGTAAGAGAAGTGGTGATGAGGTCAAATGTAGAGAATCCTTACTTAGACAGGCCCAATCGAGTTGACAAGTCCTAGTGATATTATTCGGCAAAAAAAGTTAGCTGTAAGAGAATTTCATTCTTTAATTGGTACAATGAAAACTGTAAAGGGTTAAAAAGGCTTTATGAGTAAGAATTATGCAAAAGGCAACTTTACCGGGTGTGCTCTATGTAAAATTATACTCTATGCACAACTGTACAAGATTTAAATTAGAAGTACAAATAACTGACTTTGGCTTCTTTCAGCAAAGCTATGCTATATTGTTAAGGGTTATCCATTGACAGTTTCTCGTAGTGTTATTTTTTCCTCATTATATTAGTATAGAGGTACTTACGGTCAGCTGCAGAGGAAAGTAATCCCTTTACCATACTACCTTCCTTTTCTCTTCTTTTTTTTAATTTGTCTGTGTCCCTTTAGTAAAAAATTGGCAACTTTTGGCAATCGAGAGTTGTGCCTGTGTGAGAGGTGTTCCTTTTCTCTACAGCTGACTGTACTATATATACCTTTCGTGATCTACTGTACAACTGGCACTAACTAACAATTATCAATAATAAAATTGAGCAGTTACAAAAATAAAAATACCTACAGGTAGCATTTTCTAACATTGACAACCCTGGCCTGTCACTAACATTGCAAGCCGTCAAATTAAAATATGAACCAATAAGGGATCGCCGCGCGTCGACAGGGCCGTCATGCCGGAGAAATTACGATATATGAACTTATTAAAATATCTTAGACTTTTTGTCGCTTCGCGGTCGGGTGACGACACGGCGTCGTGTTGCTATTTTGACATGTTCCTGCTTCAGTTGGAAGTAATAGTTTTATTTTAAACTTCTGTTTACGTTCGTGACGTAAGATTTAATTAGTTTTGTTCCCTACTTCTTCAGGCGGCAGGTAATGGAAAAATAGGTGTTATGTATGCAATTTTTATTAGCAGAATCAAATCGATTACGTGTAGTAAAGGAATTTGATTTTCGCATAAGTACACATACAATAAATGCTTATAAAAGAACATTATGTTCTTTTACAAGCATTTATAGAAAAAGTTAATGGTTAACACCAACCTTTCACTTTGCAATCAGTGACAGAACCTAGGTACCTCTCTATTTACGATTAACTTCAATAATTAGTAAGCGTATGTTAAATATTAACCGTTACAAAAAAAATCCTGTTACGCGGCATCGCAAAAAGAAGCCCATATTATTTGTCAACGACAGCTAAATACCTATGCCAAATCGATTCCCACCTCGATACGCGGTATGTTCAAAAGCGTCCGACCGGTACTTACCAGTTAGCACCGGATTACGCCAGAAAAACTTTTACAGTTATAGCAAAACCACAAATACGAGGCTCACGGCAAGATCCTTAACATATACGGGAAAAGGTTTATTGTTGCCTGATCCTTAAGCTTTTTTATTGTGGTTTTTCTATACCCACATGTGGTGGTAGAAGCATTTGACACGCGCGATCTGGCGAGACTTGACGGATGGTGGCAAAAAAAGAAAAAAGTTGTTTATGAATCCACTTAACATACTTGACATTCTTGGACGAATAATATTTGTCTTTGGTTTGTTGGGTGCTAAATGTCGAGTGTCGGTTACAAACTTTTTTTTCGTTTACATGAAATTACCCTTTTTCTATAGGTAAGTACAGTTGTTTCATATTGTATTTCTTGCCCAAGTTTTACTGTATAATATACTACCGCCCCGCCCCGGCTTCGCACGGGTGCAATGCTGATACTAAATGCATATATTATACATATAAACCTTACTCTTGAATCACTCTATCTATATAAAAATACCGCATCAAAATCCGTTGCGTAGTTTTAAAGATCTAAGCATACATAGAGACAGACAGACAGCGGGAAGCGACTTCATTGTTTTATACTATGTAGTGAAGTTGCTGTTACTCATTTCGTTAATGATGATATACAAATGCAACTAAATTCTGCAGTTAACGCCTTACAAATATCTACCAAATTTAAAAACACGTGTATATTGCTTACACATACTCGTATCTACCAACTTTAAAAAAGCGTGTATATTGGGAGTTTGAAATAAATAAAGAATCAGACGAATCAGAGCAAATAAAAGTCATATGAATGCTGGTTAGTATGATTAACTTCATCGGAAGATTTTCTTACTTCTATGGAATTTTATTCTCAAGATACCATATAAATACAAGGTATAACAGAATACTTGCCGCTGATAAAAATATCAATATTTTATAAAGTATGATTGTCTGTGTACTCCAAAAAAGCATCATCTTCAACCTTTATTGGGCATTTCTCCAGAAATATGTCTGCGGTCACCTCATTCATCTGGCCTTTTTTCATACTAAATGTATGGAGACACATGAATGAGTCGCAGACATATTTCTGGAGAAATGCCCTATTACCTTATCCACAGATCAAGGCTCGATAGCCAAATCCTAACAAATATTCAAAGCTTGGTCTAGTTTGATCAATCACGATCTAAATGAAGACCATACTCTTCTCTCCTCTATTGTAAGTCAGGAACGAAATTAATTAGACAAGTTCACAGTCTCTACGCCTACGTTTACAAACATTCAAGTAAAAACGTATTTTTTCGTCAGAAACAAAAACTGAAACAAAGAGGAAGGAGCAAAAAGCGTGACGGACAGACGGCCGGAGCTCGGCAGACATCTGTTGCCGTGGTAAATCGGCTTCCATGTGTTTAGGTAGACTTCGATGTTTTGATCAGGCTTAAGGAAGTTTTATAGCGAAATTCAAAACAACGTGTCTGAGAAACAATCTCTTAATTAACCTCTGTGTTAAAATTACGATTGATTCATTGACACTTTCCTTATACATATAATTACATAAGCAGACATATTATTTTTATTTTGGTAAACCGTATTACTTGCTAAGGATTAACTACATAATTGCTTCAACTTCTTATTTAGTTCATGCTAGTACAGAAAGAGAGTTGAACACTCTTTATTTAGTAAGCATCTTAAAATAATAACATTGCGTGCTGCGAAAAAGTTTGCCTAACTCATACCCGCTTTTAAAATAAACTTGTCACATAGTATAATTTGGTTACTTTCATAAATACCTGATACAATTCATTATTTCAACTATAAAATAATCATGTGATTACGTCGTTGCTTCATTAAAGTGTGTATGTAATGTACCTATATACTTTCACGTAAATGACGTAGGTATTTAAGTTAAAATAAAATATTTATGTAATAATAATACATCTGTCACCAGGATTATGAACCAGCAATACAATTTAGCTAAACCTATGAGTACAAATGGGTAACTGACAGCTAATTCCGTTAAGAAATTCGAATTTCTAAATGAGACATTCGACAAACGCCGTCATAAATAAAGGAACGTTCAGAGCAAAACTCCTTACAAATCGGGTGCGTTCGTTAATAAGGATATTTGTCACGTCCCGCGATATTCAATTTGCGGGCGCTGTGATGGAATGCCCGCCATTTATAACAGTTCTAAGGTAGGATTTGATTTCATATTTATGTCAGGTATTGAAGTTTGCTGTTCACGTGGTAAAGCTTAATATGTCTAGCTCGTAAGCCTAATTTTAAAGTCAGTATGATGTATCGAGAATTTTTTTAGGAACAAATTTTTAATTTAGACATCCTCGAAAGAATTAATTAAATTATTTTAAACAGGTACATTGTTTAGAAGCACCTACCTATAAATTAGCTTAGGCTTAAACTAATAAATCTAGCGAAAAAATAGCGAAACAAAAGTCTGGGTCTTAAAACGGCCATTGGTTTTAGTAAAAAATAAAGAAAAACAACTAAGTAGAACTCATCTACAAAAACTATTCTTTGCAAAAGATTAATCCTAAGCTTATTTTAAAAGAATAAGCTATTTTATTGGCTACCAAAAAGATTGTAATTTTAAAAAAAATACGAAGATGCACTATTCTTCACATACTTACATAGAACCTGTGCATATAACGAATATTTTGACGTACAATTTAAAACTCGACTAAGATCTAATATGAATTATTGTCTTTACATTAACTTTTCAATTTCCCACAAATGCGGAAAATGGGAATTCTAGACAACAGTCACATTTTAGACGAGCGCATAGCGGCGTCCTAAACAGTCTAGCTGTGACACTGTAAAATTTACTAGATTCCATTGAATATAGCCATGAATAGTACTATAAACGTCCGTGCACCTTTATCACTTGAAGTATTCAAAAAGACTTAAGGCCTTTGTATGTCGTAATCGATTTGAATTCCGCTTTGAACTCTGTAATGGAATAGTGTTTTACGTTTTCTTAGAGTAGATTATTGCGAATAATGCGAATACTAAAATGCGTTCATTGATTCCAATTGATTATGTTCTTTAGATTTAAGGTTTGTATAGTCAGTAGAAATAGTAACTAAGCAAGCGAGGCGTTCCAAATATGATCTTACCTATGCTCATAACAATAGAGTCACGCTTTAATCACGACAGTTTGATTCTCCTGCTTCAGATACTGCAATGGTAGCAATATCTACAGTAACTACAGGATAAGAATCTTGCAAATGTTTCCTTACTTCAATAAAATAAGGATGACATTTCCTACACTCGGCTGTAGCTGCTGATACCGCTTTGCTGTCCTAAGTAGTAGGCTCTTCATATGCTTCTCTTTTTGCTGAAACTATTATTTGCTCATAAACAAAGCTAACCCAGACAATAGAACATCATTTTGCCATTTATTGATCTAGCCCTTTCCTGACGGGAAATTTGTTGTATGAAAACTTCAGACTGTTTTGACAGCTCATAGCACCCGTTGACTCGTTCAAGCAGTGCCGTAAATAGCCTTTTCTGCGCCCTGTGCGAGCTTCTATAACTTGCGCCCTTGTTATTTTTAGATATTATAGGTACCCTAGGGTCCTGCCTGGCCTGTCCATTCTTGCGCCACCCAGAGTCTACGCCCTGTGCCTGGGCACCGGTGGCACTGCCCTATTTACGGCACTGCGTTCAAGCACAAAAAAAACCTTTAACTATTCGAGCGCGGCGCTAGTGTCTGCACGATAGATCGATATCGTCCCAATCAAGAAAAAAGGACTTGCGCGTACACAGAATGTTCCAAAATTTACTGCACGATTGTATATGTATAGCCGGCCAAAAACAGCAGATTTTGGCAAAAAGGCATCATAAGAGTAGTAACTATTTTATAATCTAGGAAACTAATAAAGATCGGACTTTAAACTATTGCTGCTGATCGTATTTTAATATTTGAGGGCTAAAATAGCTCTTTGACTGTCCAAACCAAAACAACAATATAGCGCTGTTTTGTGTCAGAAATAAGTAGGTACTAGTGTCCGACCGAAACTAGTTTTCACGGCCGATCACAGTGTCGGCCGAAACCGTAAACGAAACTTCCATATCGATCCCTTTAGACTCAAAGGGCGTAAACGCCATTAGGACCTACGGCGTTTACGTCCTTTGAGTCTAAAGGTATCGATATGAAGACATGTTTTCTTGGGAAGAAAAAAAACATTCCATCATAATCAATCAGTCGGTCTTAATTTTTAAATAACATAGTAATCATTTATTTAGTCTCTGGTATTTGAAGTAATTATTAGCATATTATAACGTCTTATTTCAAATAAGTTATCTGTGATTTTGAAATAATGACTAGCCGATCGCAGCGCCAAACACGTCAATACAGTTTCGGTTTCGGCTGGATGGCAGTGGAAACTGAAACTAAGCCGAAACCGAACCATAAAAACCTCAGTTTACGGTACAATTTATTTTAAAATGGTGACTAACCTGTATAACCCTCATCGGCAGCCCAGTCTCCTTCGCCAACTGCTCCCGTATATGCCTAGTCGGCTTCGGTGTTTGCGAGAACGCCGACTTCAGTATCTCGAGCTGTTTCGCCTTTATCGTCGTCCTGGGCCCCCGCCGCTTGGAGCCCCCGTTCCCGTCGTCCGGGGACTTGTTCTCGGCCTGCGAGTCCCTTGTCTCCGGGTCGCCGTCCAGGGAGCCCTGCAAGTGGAAGAGAAACATCTGAATGCGACTATGTGGTCGGGTGCTGTGGAGATTTGGACGAGATTGTGGAGGCAGCATTACCTATAAGAAGAGATCATTGTTCTTTTTCTCATAATAATGCAAAAAACGAAAGTTTTAGAAGCTAACAATACATAATTATAATTTAAATGAAAGATACTACCTACCATTATTAGTTCCACATTAAGAGGAAACAGGAGGGCAGTTTTTCCATACAAACGTAGTCCCCTGTTTCCTCCCTGGATAATGCCAGTAGAGCAATATTTTTTTGTCCAAAATCAATGGCTACTATTGATATGTTCCTATGTTTTCCTTTTTACGATAAATTGATTCTCAAAAGAGATATTAACCTTCAAAAACCTAAAAAAAATGCCAGATTTTCCGCTGTGTTCACACATTCAGAAAACAAATTTGACTAGATTATTAAAAAAAAGGAAAACACAGGAACACGGCCAAAGCCTTTCTTTAATATTTAATGAAAAAATTAGTTAAATAGGTTAAGTTTTGGGGAAGAAATCAGGGGACTACGAAACGTTGTTTTCATGAAGTTTTAAAAGGTATTTTCGGTCCAAGCTGCAGTTGTCTCTATCGCGCTCTGCGGGTGAGAGGCGGGCAGTGCGGGACAGCGACACATTTTACAAATACCTAATTTTCAATTCTCTCGACCTTACTGTTTCCTCTTAATTTTAATTCTTAACATACATTACTCTCCCGCGGTCTGATTTTGTCAATCCATATCTGAATTATTTAAAGGTAGGTAGGTAGGTAGTAGGTAGTATATGTAATGAACAAAAAGATAAAATATAAAAACAGTAACTAGGAGATAAAATTAAATATACTATGTAGACCACTATAAACGAAAACTAAATACTTATCTAAATTAGATCCCGGCCCGATACACCTAGTCCAAAAGTACCGAATATGCCAGCGGCGTTGCCCCGCTGTATGGCCAATGATATAATATGTTGGACCAGATAGAAGCCGGACCGGGGATCACAGCCCCTGTCTCTCAATCGGCGCCCTATGTTTTTTATGAAGATTTTCGCCTCAGCACACCATGGCCCTGGCCCAGCAGTTTCAACAGCAACCGGGACGAAATCGTGCACTGGTTACAGGTTCGCGTATTTGCCGTGTTTTAATTTGGGTGCGCACTCTGCCGAGGCACCTGCCATTCCACTCATGTAACTCAAATGCATCTAAGTCTGTTCTACGGCACTGTGATTGATTGTCACTAACCATCTCATGTTATGATTAGTAGGATAGGACACTCTTGCTTTAAAATCGCCATATAGCTTATGGATTATGCATTATGCATCATTTCATAACTTAGGTACCTACTTGGTAATTTACGCTTTATGGCAAAAAAGAAAACTTATTGTGGAGCATTCCATGAAAACTTCAACTTTTTATCCCTTATGAAACGCTATGGCAGCTACCCCAATAAAACTTATTAGCTGCTAAGAAACACTACCAATGTTAAAGCCGCGTTATGATATTACAATGCTGATAATTAGCTTCCTGAAATTATTTCTCGGAAGTATTGAAACGGTGGTGTCCCTTACGAATTATTTTCATGGAATGCTCCTTGTACAAAAGGCGAAGTTAATACCATAAAGTATTCTTTATTAGCTAACCTTATCTTCGAACTCGTAGCCTAGAAGCATGTCCGTCTACTTTGGGCAACTATTTACTGTATACCTACAATCTTGGAAGGGATGTTTATGCTACGGTTATACATATCGCGATAACGTGAATGTTCGTGTTCATGTCTCGTTCTTTTTGTATATCAGAAACAGAGACGCCAACACGAAACTTCGCGTTATCACGTGTACAGCCGTACCATATGAGTATCAACCAGTCTAGTCAGTTATGTTGTTTTTGTAAACATCCCTTCAATGAAAGACCTATGTTACCGGGTGAATATTCAGCGGTTTGACAGCGTTTCTTTCGTCATTATCATTCCAGCAAATATTGTTGAAATAGGTAATAGCCAAGGTAAACTTTTTATGTAAACGAAAGGCAGTCCCGACGCTGAGTCTAGTTTGATCAAAGTTATGGCGGCTTACTCTTCCATTGTGGTAATAATTGTGGTAAACAACAATGACGTATGGAACCGCGCGGTCATAACGGTCGGAGAATCACCGTACCCATAATGCCAGCTACACCCATAGTACCCACCTGGTCTTCCGAGTCGTCATGCGGCTTGGCGTCGCCGTTATGCGACAGCTCGGAGTGCAGCGCGGGATGCGGCGCGTGCGCAGGACTGCTGGAGTTGTTCGCCGCGCGCGACTCGTCCTCCTCCTCGTCGTCCGAGCCGGATCCTAGCAACGAGTCCGCTGGAACAAGAGACTGAGTTTAGATATGTATGAAGTCGTGTCAGACAACATTTTTGGGTCTCTGAGCCTATGTAAGGTGGACGCCCGAGTGTTTGACAATGTCCAAGAAGTTGCCAGTTTGAATGCTAAGGGTCATTCCACGTAAAATTTACGCGAGTCATGATTTCATTGCGTGTTTTTCATTAAACATACAAATTTAAATGTCAATATATCTAGGGATGATATGTAAACACTTCTTTAGAGATAAATTAACAGTTAAATTTGCATTATGATGATTTAACACTCAATAAAATTGTGACTCGCGTTACCTCTTACCGTGGAATGACCTTAAGTCATTATGATTAGTAAATAGTAATAGAAGTGATAGCAGGGTGTCAACAATTGGGCATTATCGTGTCAAACACTAGAACGTCTACCTTCGAGATTTGAAGTTCGTAGGGCTGGCTGGGGGGGGGGGGGGGGGCTAAAAGACGTTAACTTATCGTGTTCCTTTTCCAACCCACAGAGTAGGTAAGACGTTTTCAGAACCTTGATATTTGTGAGAGAGCGTTCAGTTGTTCATGATCATGAGTTTATGTTTTCCATATGTTTATTATTACTCTATCTTGTGAACATTATGCTTGTCTTGTAATATCCTAATATGTAGGTAGGTATTTATTTTAAGACTGGTTTTGCAATCCCCAAATAAATATTGGTACAGACTTTCATGAAAGACTTTGAAGGAGGTTTACTATGTCTGAAGGGACGACATAAAGGCTGTGATAGTAGATGGAATTTTCAAACCTGTAAAAGATGGCTATTATCTATAACAACCAGATATTTTTCTCTGGTGTTCCAAAATTCAGACATTCAATATAAATGTAATTTCCTCGTAAATTTCATAAAATATATTCCCTGAAATAGGATAAATAAATATACAAACATATACCTATCTACAAAGTACAAAACGTAACAAAATAAACTTTAACGACATTATTTTTCAATCATACAGATAACTACTCTTATAACCAGAACCCTTTATAGGATTGAACCTATCAAAAAGTAATCGCGCGCCCTCGCCGGTTAAACTAAATAAAAATGCAATTTCTGCGCCCCAAAAACTGGGGAGGAATTAGCCGCAAAAACAATTACTTACCTCCTCATACTTTACAATGTACAAAAGGGCATAAGTAACCGGAGATCCCGAGTAAGATACGTATTATGTACGAGTTGAATTCTAGAGTGATGCTGGTACAAGCCCCTACCACCATTGAAATGTGAATGCAAACTCGCGCAAGGAAACTATCGAAAAGTGACTGTTTTGTGGCTGCCCTCGTAATTCCAAATACATATATATTTCCCAATTGCCATAAGCTGTATAAGTGTATAATAACAACACAATATAATATACTTCATTATGCATACCAAAAACCACATTACAAAGGTACACAACATGATTAAAATAAAAACAATTTAAAACGGTAGACAACAGGCGGTCTTATCGCTAAAAAGCGATCTCTTCCAGACAACCTTTTAGCCGTGTTGACACAAAAATAAACCAGAGAAGTTGGTGTGAATGAAACAAAAAGTGATAGCCAATTAAGAACTTTGGCATACAGCCCTTATAATGTTAAAACTAGAGGTTTAATGACTGTATAAGCTCTTATATAGTTTGTGTGTATATTCGGGTTACAATTATATCTATGTCACTTGACCCACCGCCGGCGAGTAAGCGAATAAAATTGGGCGAGTAGCATTACATTGCGTATCTGGAAAGATCGATCGATCACACTGTACTTCGTCAGTTCGCAATGAACAACTCGCTCAGTTTTACTCGCTTACCTGTTGCCGGTGGTGGGACTAGTCCATATACATTAGCAGAATATTCGTGATTAAATAAATAAATAAATATTAGGGGACAATCTTACACAAATCGAACTAGTCCCATAGTAAGCTCAATAAGGCTTGTGTTATGGATGGATATATTTCGAACCCAGGACCGTCAGCTAACTACTACTACTACTACTAGGATTACTAGTAGAAAGATTTCAACTACACTACGCTACGTCATCCATTAGATCAGTGAATCCTTACCAAAATTTTTAATGAGCTTATGTTGTACGGTGGTCATATTCAAATCATTGCTGAAAGGTTATTTTGTAACATTTTGAACCACCAATGAAGCTCAAACAGGTAAAGTATAAGTTTTTAGTTCTTAGGAAGATATTTACGTTTTGTGGAAATGGTAACAGTTGTCTATTTTCGACCGAGTATAAACTTTTTTTAAAGCTATTTGTCTAAAGCGTGTCCAGTCTAACTCGAAGCTATACTCGTAGTAGGGGCGCGAAAACCGTTTACCCTCGGCAAACACTGGGGGTCGCAGATATAAAATATTTGCGACCCGACCCTGCATAGATGAGAGGACACAGCTGGCTCTGCCTATTAGCTATATCTATCATTACTTGTAAGTATCTATCTACCTTTAGTTGACTATAACATTAGGTTAAATTTTTTCTGAAATTTAGTGTTTTTTTTCGATTTTTTTTTTAGCAACTGACAAACTCGCAACCCATACCCGGGCGTAGCGATTGTCGGACCGGGTGGTCGGCCGTGGCGTTCCCTGGGGTCGAACCAGGTCGCTATCCGGACCACCCTGAGTTAGGTCGGACTGGGTGGGTGCCGGGGTGCCTGGGGTCGAACCAGGTCACCTTTTCCGGTCCACCTCATAAATCGATTAATCATAGTCATCGCCTTTGTTTCATGCCTACAATAATTAACAGGTAATTTAATGTATGATAGAGATTAATTAAAAATAGTTGTAGATATAAAAAATATAACTAAAAATTCCCACGCTCTTTACGGGTTTCATTTCTTAAATGCAAATAAATTCTCATTCTCATTCTCAAATAACGCAGACACAAAAGTTCGCATTGCTCAAGGTTACCACAAAGCATTTTTCTAATTTTAGTCGTATTTTCCTTATAAGTTTCAATAAACCAATCCACTTAAAATTTCAAAGATCAAAATTCTCTGGTTCACGAAGAGTTCATTTTGAAAAAAGAATATTTTGAAAATAAATATTAGTACATTATATTTAATTTAGTTTTAGGTCCTTTGTATTATTATTATTTTGAAGTATAGGTATGCTGTAAATGTTAGAAATTAACATCAAATTACTGCAAGACCGCTCTAACGATATTTATTACCTACAGAAAATGTTTTTCAACGCAGCGAACTACGAGTAGGTATAAATTAAAGTTTCAAGTCTCCTCCTGGTTAGGTATTACGATTCAAAAGATAGAGCGCTGTGACAGACGGACAGCGGAGGCTTAGAAATAGGGTTCCACTGGCACCCTTTAGGTACTAAACCCTAAAAAGAAAATTCTAATCAAAATTTACGCACTCCAAACTTTTTTTAACTCTGGCCATACTGAAGCAGCGCCTCGCCCGCGGGCCCGAGCGTCCATAACATCTGTCATGCCGGGATGAGCTTGTCTGTGGCCCGATATGCGAGCAACTGACAACGCTACGAGCTTCGCCAATTTATTTATTCAAATTTGAATTTGGAATATCGTCGACGCATTTTTAAATGTAGTTGGAGATGCTAAAACGCAATATTATTCAGCCAGGTTAATTAAGTTAAGCCTATTGCAACTGGATGAATTTTTTTATTAAAGGACAGGAAGGACAAGGGCTTAGACTCGCGTACTTTATCCAAGCTCTCTAACTTGCAATATAGCACAATAAAGGAATATAACCAGGTTATTTACAAGAAATCCGGTTTATAACTGGTTATAACCACAGAATAGTCTATTTAGTAACTTCGTAGCGTAACGTCATTATGCTTTCGGAAATCTTTTTATCGCAGCCGCTTAATTTGGCCTGTTTCCCCCGATGACTTGCGCAAAGAAACGCAAGTCACCCCTAGATTAATATGCTGGTACAATTCCGTTACTCATATCTGTGGCTGAAAGCTAATAGGGCCAATGTCAAAACCGCAAGCTTAAGAAAAAATACGTTTAGTTTATTCTTTTTTACAGTCCAGGAAGTACAGTTTCAGTTGTTTGAAAAAAAAACATGTTAATGGAAATCATGGTCGCTATGGATACCAAGTTCATTATTATTATAAAATAAACAGATTTTTTTAAGAATTTGTTTTAAGCAATAAAACTAATTAAAACTTTTATCAATTTATAAAACAGTCCATGATACTGGCGGACAACGTACGTTGTACACTTACCAATGCATATTACGGATGAAATTTACACCACGCCTTATTAAGGAAACGTAGAGATATTCCATGAAAGGATTTTTGAAGCTCGTGTACGAAGTCGCGGGGCAGTAGGTATTTTGTATATTGCCAAATTCTACAGTATTATTGCCAACTTCTGCAGGATTGGACGGTCATTTCAATAATTTTAACGAAAACTGATCACCGTCACTGACGATGACAGCTACCAAGTCATTGTGTTAACAATAGTACCTACTTATATTGTGAAACTTCCGATTTCACACAAAGCATTGATTAGGCACATGCGTAAGTGCGTTTCGAAGTTCTCTACATAAGTAAGGTAATTTCTGAGTAGACGATTCAAAATCGTTTTTTGTGTACTGATTGAGAACAAAATAAATTAAAGGTTTATTTTAAAACTCATAACAATAGATGTTACTAACTAAGGGACTTAAAAAGTTACATTACAAATCACACAAAATATTTGACCATCTCTCACTTTAAATACTTGTAAACATTGCCCTCGAAATGACTTGATCATCGGCAACTACTACCGTTTTTCTCACAGCTCTAGCGAAGTTTGCCGAAGCCCTCGAGGGCAACGGTCCGGGGCCCAAGGGCCCTCAGGACCCTCTGTTTCGCAGTCGGCAAACACTCATCTCTAGTGGAAGATCGGTGTGGTAGATAAACAACTAGAGTATCTGCAAACATTGGAATGGGTGACGGTTTTTGTTTTTAATTTTATTGATTTTTAACCGGTTTTAAAGAGGAGAATCGATATTAGATACTTTTCACTAACCCAATACATTTTCGCCGACTCTGAATTGTTTTTAGTGATAATTATTATTCGATAGCTCAATTTGCCTACTATTTTTTGAAATCGGAGGTAGGTAGGTAATTCTTTCATTTGATTGGGAGATTTTGTATTTGATGTGCTAAAATCGTGATGAGTTAGGTATTACTATGCCAAGATTAAGCAAATCTTTGTAACCTTTGAAAATTAGGAGGTACAAAAATTAAAAAGAAAAACGATGTTATATTATCGCCGATGCGACATTATCTCCCATGAATCCCATGATGCTGTCACTGTAAACAGTGCCAACGTTCCCTTATTGAAAACCAATGAATTACACAAAATATAATCTCCAGAATTTGAAAATCGAACGATATTTTATGCCATTGGCAGTTGGCACCAGAGAACGCACGCCCCAATTTTAAAATCAATTTTAAACCGCCCCCAAATAAACGACTTCCTTTGTCCCGGTCGTAGTCCCTAATCGAATTTTGGCGGGAAAACGGTCCTTTTATTGTCGTTGAATTTCAATTCAAACGTGGAACGACGACTTTGATCTGGGTAAATTCAAAGCTATGTTTGTGGCTTCTTTATTTGAATTGAGAACGATTATTTTTCGTTTCGTGTGTGCTACTTTAATAAAGTCGTTTGTGGGTGGATTTCACAGCGTTTCAACCGCCGTCATCACCAATCCCGATATAATGATGATATATTTTTAAAATTTACATAATTTTTGATCAAAACATGAAAAAAGTAAGTACTACCATTTTCGGAATTTTTCAAAATAATGGGACACATTCTTAAAGAGAATCGTCGAAATTTCGGGATTGGTGGTGACGGCGGTTGAATCGCTGTGAAATTCACCCTTGTATGTATACCAACATAAACATTTATATTCTACACTTAAACAACCTACTACTAATAAATGTTCGTGATTTTTTTTGTCTTTGAGGAATGACGAAACTGTAATGACATAAAATATTTTTAAGGGACTTACCTACTACTACAAGTAGGTATGTTGTTCAAATGAATGGGGTATGCCTACATATCATAGTTTTAATGTAAAACTGTTTGATCCTAACTACCCCTTATAGGTTCAGGTCAGGGGTCAGGTTCGTAAAAACCTATTACATCTTTCTTTAAGCTGTTGTGGACGGTAAATGAATTATAAGTTACTTCATATATGATATAATATCATGTTGGATCAAAATTGTATGTATGAAATAAGTGCTCTACATTTAGAAAATCGCGTGTTATCTGACATTCTGACTATAATCTCAGCCATCCCTTCAGCCATTAACGTCCAAGAAAATGTTAATAGACAATCAAGAGCTATTAACAATTCAATCAACTTGATTCATGAATAATTCCCCAAAAAATACCACTATCTTAACATCTAACAACCTATTAGCACTGAAAAAGTTATAAAAATCAGTGATTATTTTGTATTACAAGCATATTAAAGTTTGTTATTGCGTGTTTATGGGGCCGACCGTTAATTCGAGACCACCATCTTAAAAGTAAAATAAGAAACCCGAAGATAAGGATCTAAGAACATAAAAGATATGGGAACCTTTGTGGAGTCGGTAGCCGCACGCCCATATACACAGTGCTCATATAGACGTGGAGTCACGCACACCGGCATACCGGCGGGCACACATTAAAGGATGTGGTACGCACACATGGCGCGCTGGACCGTGATTGGTGAAAGCGGTGGCGACGGGCACGCCCTCTTTTATCGACGTGCGCGGAGAGCGTGCGTGCGAAACATCGGTGTATGTAAAAGTAGTTATAGAACAACCGACGGAGTTTTAGGCGGGTGATGAATATTTTTCAGTTTCGGTCACTTCGATGACGAAGAAGAAGAGAGATGGAAATGTAAAGAACGGACATGGGCCATCAATAAATTAAATGTTCTTGCCTAGAATAAGTCTCCAAGTTTTCAAAATAAGCTATACAAAAATTAAAACATTGATCTTACGCCTTAATTAATCTCTACATTTGGTAATGCAACAATTTAGACGCACGTAAAAAAACATAGATATTTTGTGCTAATCCCCCTCTATAGGAACCCATTCTGAGATTGAGAGCTACATAGATCCTTTCATACAATTATACGATTCAAATTAAACTCTATTCTGTGTCCAGCTCACACCACCTTCGACTCCAAAAATGGTCGTTAATACTGACCAAACCGAACAAAACAAGAAAAAAATCTATCACAGTATGAACATTTCCATTTGTCTTAGCTGTATTCTGCCCATATTCTGCCATAAGCTTGGTCTCAGCAAGGTTAACAGAACATACGTGAATTTAATTGTTGCAATTGCTACTAATGGTACAGTCAGCGAAAATGCTCCCAATACCGGTATTTTAAGTAAGTGGGCCAAAATTCTTATCAATGCCTAAAATGCCTAAGAGGGAGGAAACCTTATACACACTTTTACAAAATTGCAGACGTCACTAAATATTTTCATATGAGTTTTACGTTAATTCTCAAGCGGGCCTCAATGTTTATTATGAAATTTCTCAATTTTCAGGGGTTTATATTACAAATAAGTCTTATTTCTTAGTACTCAGATTTTCTCTGCGTTAGGTACCAGTCCCCGTCTCACCTAAAATATAGTGTCCACTGCGTTACCAATAAAATGTCTTATATTTTGTAGCCAACAAAATTCGATAAAAGTTATCATTCGGGTGAGCGTTTGCAATTAATAATATATTTTTTGGAGATTATCCTAAGGAGTATGGAATTAGGCGTTAAAATGTGTAAGGGACGTTTTATTCATCAAAAATAACTTTGGCTCAGGTACAATACCAGGATGTAAAAAAACAAAAGTAGAATATTAATTATCTTATCAGTCATAAAATATTAAATAACTTGCATTTACGCCGATAGCTCACCTTATAAATACTGAATTGGCAGTGTATCGCAACGCAACTAGCTTCAAGCAGTTAATTGACAATCCTCCCCACAACCCCAAAGCTACATTATAACAGTCGCAGAGCCTGACTTTTTTGCTACCGCGCACTGACAAAGGCTTCTCCGACTGCAGTCGGCGTGACTGGCAAGTTTGCGGTCGCCTGATTCGACCGCGTGACTCGACGTTTGAGAGCTATATGTACGGGACTATAGGTGTATCTGTATATGAGTTTTTTAAGGTAGCCGTTACATTGTGTGGGAACAAAAACGTTACAAAAGGCTGTTTTGGGAATATGGAAGAGAACAGAGGAGAATAGTTCTTTTTGTAAGATATTTAGTTAAAAAGCAATTTATTGATAGGAATTATTACTATGTTAAAGCTACACAACTCCACTATCGGCATTCTAAAATTAGTCAGGATATTTACTCTAATTTTCAATGCTGAAAACCTGTATTAACTAATCTGTGAAAATTTGGTGTTCTTATGAGAATTAGGTACCTACTTTTACAAATACTTAATTAATCGTGAAAGATCTGCTATTTTTATGAAAGAACCGAAAATTAGCTAGACATACTAAAATTACAATGGTTAATTAAAAATAAACAGACAGATAATTCACTTATTCAAACAGCATTACATCGAAAAGCAGAAATCAACAGCGATCATAGCAGCGATATTAAATCCTCACTGCTACAAGCATTGACACAACATTATTTATTCAATAACACCATAATGATATAGTACGGCGGGTCAGCGAAGCGACCTGGCAAACGCTGGCTCCTTAATTCCATACAAATGCCTATAAACAAAGAAAAGAACATAAATAACACTTATTCAACAGTCGAAAAGGCAATATGTCAGCGTCTATCCGCCATTAGAGACGCCATGTTGATCTAACCATAGACAAAATGTCTAACCTACACAAAGGCGCAAATGCAGCGCTGCCTGTTGGACAAATTAGGTGGTCATTTATCGCCTGGTGAAGAATTGGGTGCACGGTAATTATTTTTTTGGATGTAACAAGATATGTTTGACAAATGGATTATTGATTGAATACGATGAAGGAATACAAAAGGTGGAAGAACGTCAGAAAATGTATAGTACAAGGTTCGATCTTATTATAGATTTGTAATCGAGTGTCTACAAGTTCTTAACGTAATGCTTACAACAGCAGATACAAGAAAGAGACAAAAACGTCCACAATATGAAACATTTCAGGCAACATTGTGTGTCAGTGTGTTTATGATCCGCATTATGATTAAGCATTTTCCCTGTAATTTTTACGCTTACCTAATCGGTTAAGTTAGCAATGATTCATTGCTAACTTAAATAACAGAGGAATGACAGAGGTGCGGGTTCAAATCCGGCATTAGCTGTAGTCGATCGTATTTGATTTTTCAATGCATTTGCTCAATGTATCTATAATTATAATGATTAATTGACAAACTATCACAAAAAAAAATAATAAAGGTAACCGAATTCTTGCCTATATTCCTGACAAATAAAAATACTTTCAGTTACAGAGAATTTACACAGAATAAGAAGCAAAACCAATCAAGAGAGATTTGCTGATAAGAAACCAAAGACTGAAATACTACGTCAAAGGAATGTTACACATACAATACAAACATACAGAGTATACAGATGCGAGGAGATTAAAATTAGTCCCCGTAAACCGATAACCTACTCTGTCTTGCTTTTGGAAAATTTTGACGCCACAAATAGGTAAGCCAAATACACTTCCTTGAAAAGCAATATCAAAACGCCACAGCTATCAATTCCCGACGACACACCGACGCAGACCGCGGTGGGAGTGAGCTCCGTGACCGCAGATCGTGACCCTCCGAGATTGCTGCGCCCGCGCCGTGCGTGTGCGGTGGCTTTATTTATTTATGTGTGTGTTGGCTTGATTATGTGAAAGTCGAGATGAACAATTTTCGGACAATACCTCGTTTCATTTCAAAAGTAGAAAAGTCGTGCGTCATTCTGTCTCGCGATTTCAATAAATCTTGAAATCGGAAAATATTAGTGTTATAAACGTAATAAGGTACTGAAATAAGTAAACTTAGTACAAAATTACCCTTGGTATCCTAGGGGAACGAAGAGAGGAGGGCAAGAATTATCTCTAAAATTGAAACCCAAAACGGAGTGTAGAAGAGATAGTAATGACGCCTTTGTAAACCGTAAAAGTACTGCTTTAGCTCGTCCGAAATGGGTTTTGGCCACTACAATAAGAGCATACTTCTTATCCAAGTCTTATGAAGTTTATTTTTAGTGACCAGACGTCCATAGAACCAGATTTTCACGGAGTAACGACAGATAGAAACTAATTTAGCGTACCAAAATATATATCTCCACGAGGAGAAGTCGGCAATTCCGAAAAATAAGTTCTCAATACCTCTTCTATGTAGTATGCCTTTGCTCACTCGTGGTTACTATAAAGAATTATAATATGGGGTAAGTGGCTTTGCTACAGAACTAACTGATTGCTACTACTGCAAGTATTTTTCTATAGTGAATTTTGTATATATTATTTTCCAATGACATTATAGAGTTTTAACTTGTAATGTTGAATTTATCACTAGCATAACATATCATGAAACCAATTAGCTCGAACTTAAATGCAGAAACGCGCATTGCGAGCTCATAAGTGGCTTAAATAAAATCATAAAACGTCCTGGAGCAAGTTGTCACATAATAACCAGCGGCGGTAATGAAGCCGCGTTTACTGGCCGTACGAAATCGCACAATAAGCGCGCAGGCGCGCGCGCATTCCGTGACACACGGCGCGAATCGCTGATGTGCAGTGCGACTTAGGGTCACCCTATATTACCGACGCGGAATCCGGTCAGGAAAAGCTTTATGTCCACGCAATAAGAGCGAAAAAGACGTCGTCACCGTCGGCGCCGATGGGCCGCGGCCGACGTTATTCTAACCGACTAAAGTAGATTCCGCGTCGATGTATGTGGGGAGACCCTTAATTGACAGTCAGTGACATAATGTATCATTGTAACTTGCCGAATTTAACACTTAATTTGACAAAATCCAAAAAGATACGATAGTTTAACAGCCTCAGCGAATTTAAACGTGTCAAAAATCTGGTTAAATAGAAAATTCGAAAAAAAACATCAAAATATAGTTAGTACCTATGGCACAGAATAAGAATTAGCAATACGTACAGAAGCCTCTCTTCTTAACAAAACAGCCGTTCGGTTGGATCGGATGGCCGGACGGAGCTGACTCGCATGACTGTCTCTCTCTATCGCATAGCTCGTACATAACGCGTGCTTTTCCACTCTAATAGAGTGGCGAGATTTAATAATAAAAATCCAGTAGGTACCTTTAGCACAACTGTGACACGCGACTCTCTGTCGCGCGACAAATACTACCTACCTCTTTCCACTTAATATAGTGTGACAGTGACAGTTCATGCTCTGTTACGCGACAAGCAAAGTCGTGACAGTTGTGCTAGATAAACAGCCTATAATCAAAAATGGCTGTAACTTCAAAAGTAATGGATGGCTCAATCTGCCTGCCCTTGAAATGGGATTCGTTGCTTTGCTATTACAGTTCTTCCTAGCTTTATAGCTTAGCTGAAGCTCACATACACAAGAAATCGAGCCGTCGTTGCACATTGACCAAACTCATGTAATTCTATCAATCTGCAAAAAGGCGTCAACCAGCCACAAACAAACACTAAGAATTCATGCGTAAATAAAGAAAGAGTATGTTTTTCTTTCTTTATTTACGCATGAATTCTTAGTACGTTATTCAAGTAAAGAAATAGAAAACATAATTATTATTCGTCATCGTCAATGTCAACAAGACTATTACTTTTAGGATGGTTGATAACTATGTAAACATTTGGTAACAACATTATCCATAATTTTGATGGCACTTTAATGATTTACTACGTTCAAAATTCGACTTTAAACTTATTGTTTCCCTTTGAATTGACTTCAGCTTTGCTTGCTTTATTTACTGGCACTTCACCTTCAAAAAGCAAATATGTAAATAAAATTCCTTTCCCAAATCATTATAAAAGTCTCTTTGAAAGAAAATTAATTTCGTATGTTAAATTAAGGAAACAAGAGACGATTTGTATGCTTGAATTTATTCAGAAATTGTATGCAGTAAAACTCGTCTACAAAGAAAAGAACTCTTTTCAAGAATTGTACATTATATTTCTGTAGAAATAAGCTTGTTGTGAAAGAGATTATGTCTACTGTATAAGGCATTAACTATGTAGCTACAGCTACCTACCTCTACCGAACAGTAGAAGTCATTCAACAAGTGAATGCGATATAATTAAAAAGGCCGGGCTAAACACGATCAATCTCGGCTCCAGCTCCCCACATAAAGTCAAAATAATAGATGGCCACTCTAATGTCACTTTTTTCTTCGACGGCCGACGTACCTACACGACGGAATTGACAGGTCATCAGAGAGGCGCAGGCGCGCGGTGACGATGCTCTTTCTCGACGCCGCCGCAAAACAAAGCAAGTAGGCGAACCTACGGCCGAATGTAATCCTTAATCAGTAGCAATGAAAGGCGATAAATCCATGAAATGTACACGCGTATAAGACCTTTGTTGTGCGATCAAGCGCTTGCCGTTCGGTTCTTTTTTCAAAAGATAATCTTCGGCGGCCGAGGCGTGAAGGCCGAGCGCCACACAACATGGCGTCGACAGGTTTCTTCCCGTTTTTTTACCTCTTTGTTCCTTTCCATTATTGTCTATACATGTTTCGTTCCCGCGTTCGATTTTTGAATAATATGCTTTTTATTTTTTATCGGTGTTGTTAATATTATCGCGGCGTTTTTATTGTTCCCTTTATTTACATACACGGTTGAAAAACGCCGAACCAAAACAAGGTTCGGACTATCCGTGTTGGGGTGATGAGGCAGTTTGCGAGACGTTAATCCGAATTCGCCGAAACGCGATTAAAACACAAATGAATATCATCTCTGGATAACATTCCTATGTCAGAATCGCGAAGAATGGGCGTTTCGCAGAAAATAATGATTTACTGGCAGTAAAATTTTGAAAACTATAAAACCGCGGAGGTCCGTATCGGTAGCTTGAGAACGTTTTACGGGCTTCAACAACCTTGGCTGGAGGTCATTTAGACTACGCAACCACATAAAATAATTCTGAATCCTTACTATAACTTCAGTAGACAGTATATGGGCAACAAAAAGAAAATTAATCTGTTTATTCGAGTATCTTAATATGTTTAATTAATAATTCATTTAAATGGCAAAATACCGATACAGCCGAGAGGTGGCAACAATGCGGAAGCCAAAGTTCTGCTGGCTGATCGCGAGACGACTAAACAATACGCACTATCGATTAAAAACCAAACCGCGGTTCTCTGGAAATTACTTGCTTCGGTAAACTCCAGGCTTCTATTACAGTACCGTAAAAACTCCCGCAGAAATTTTCGCATGCCGACCCATCCAAATTATTTGTAGCCCTATAGAACCTAGACTGAGTCGAAAATTGTTTGTTTACTACAATTACATAAGATGTTTGCCTTTTACGTGAACTAATTAAGTCTCTAGACGACTATCAACGCGTTTTTAACTTAAGATTGTTGACAATAGGGTTTATTTTTGATTGTGTGGCGCAAGGAAGCGAAATGAAATGAGGCGTCGCGGGTTTGATTCCCGATTCAGGCTATTAAAGTGTTAAGGTTAACTTGAATAATGCCACGGACGGGTTGTTAGCATATGTTTTGTGTATGAATGGGCCCGTTTGACCGAACAGCCGTTGGATTGAGTGTCGGATGTCGTGTGTGCTTAACGATTGTTGTGATTCTGAGAATGTTTGTTGTGCATTCATAAAATACATGGAGGCTTTTTAACGTGCTTTTTTATTCGGGCAGACGGAGAGGCGCGGTGTTTTGACTGCCGAAAGTAAATTTTGCTTTCGGTTATTCACTAGTGCAGTGGTTCCTAACCTTTATTGCCACGTCATCCTAGATTTCACCCACCCACTCTAGATTACATCCACTCATCACTCTAGATTAGATCACCTCCAAAAAATATGTAAAGTACTCAAAGAAAAACGACTTAATATGAGTATTACCCCTGAGAAAACTTAATTTTACCCTTAAAGGGTTCGGAACCACTGCACTAGTGATAGAATTGTATCATAAACTGCTGTATATCAACAACTCATTCAACACGAGTCAACTGATCAGTTAACACCACTTAAGATTTTGAGAGATTTCTTATTAACTCTACAAACACTGTATTGACCCGGTATCATAAAGAGAAGGATTACATCGTTAATTAAATGTCGAGGTTGCAAGTTCATCATATCACACAAAAATAACCTTTATTTCGTATCAAAACGAGTATTGGGTACCTACTTTTAGTAAGGTCCAATGCTTTCCTCGGAACTTTACCTTCGTACCGAAAAAACCAAGCATCAATTAACGAAAGATCATTACACACGAAAACCTCTAGTATCGATAAATAACCCCAGCATTGGTCCCTTAACACTGGGGACGTAGGGGGCCCAATTATAGAGGGCCCCCCCGCCAGGCCGGCCTTTGGCGCTCCGGCCTGAGGCTGGCCTGACTCACGGCAGAATTAATCAGGCACAGGATTAATGAACATTTTTTTTAAAGGTGATTTTGGACCATAAATCTATTTTAGGTGAAAACATAAATCCTAATCCTTGAAGGCTCTAATGAGGAGCCTGATTGCGAGTTATGTTCTAGGTTTAACGTACTGTCGATGTTTTTTACATGCGTTTGTAGATACAGCTCATTCAGGAAATGAAAAATTTATATTTTTAAATGCGTATTTATATTGTATCGCTATCCCGGGGAATCAATACTCCTAGTTACAATCACAGTTCTTGGTTTCTATCGGTTATTGACTAGGGAGCAGTAGCGTGGCGTCCAAAGAACTCGATTCCTACCGGCTTGCCTAATATCAGGCAATTGAGCACCTTATTCTACAGCTCTTAAGGAAAATGTACGCCAAATCGGCACCGGCTTGCCCAAGGATATCTTTTACGCCACGCCACTGCTAGGGAGTAGGGATTGCAAACGAGTTACTCGAAACTCGGTTAACCGAGTAACTCGATCGAGTTTTAATCGAAATAGAACTCGGTTAATAACCGCGGTTTTTCGAGTTTTTTTGCGTCCTTATAATATTACGGATTTTTATATTTTTACTTAAGTAAACCTTAAAAATAGGTTTTTAAGTTTCGTAACACGTAAGTAATCGACGTAATAACTGACTACTGCATGAAAAAATGCCTTTAATTCGATAAAGACATATTCTGACTTCGCAAAATGACACACACGCGAAACGACAGAAAAGCAAAATGACAGAAATACGTTGTGTATACGCACCACCATCATCATCATCAACCCGTATTAGTCGACTGCTCGACATAGGCCTCTCCCATGTCATGCCATCGAGCACGATCCGCGGCCACTGGCATCCAACCTCTGCCAGCCATCTTGCGAAGATCATCACTCCATCTTGTCTGAGGGCGCCCCACACTACGTTTGCCGATCCGTAGTCTCCACTCGAGAACACGCTTGCTTCAGCGCTTGTTGGTTCTGCGGCAGATATGGCCAGCCCACTGCCACTTCAGCTTGCTAATCCTTTGGGCTATGTCGACGATTTTAGTTCTCTGTCGGATCACATCATTACGGATACGATCCTTCTGAAATACTCCCAACATGGCCCTTTCCATAGCTTGCTGAGTGACCTTAAATTTACGTAGGTACTCAGCCTTCCCGTGAGCGACAACGTTTCGGCTCCGTATGTCAAGACTGGTAGGTAGGATGCACTGATCGAAAACCCTTGTCTTCAGACATTGTGGAATGGACGACGAGAAGACTCGACGTAATTTCCCATACGCAGCCCAACCCAGCTGTATTCTTCTATTAACCTCTTTTACAAAGTTATTTTTACCTAACTGCAGAACTTGCCCGAGGTAAACGTACTCCTGAACAACTTCGAGAAGGGCGTCCTGCACTGCAGTCAGTTTCGGTAAAACAATATCGTTGAACATAACCTTGGTTTCGTCCAAGTTCATCCTAAGACCGGCGTGTTGAGAAAAAGCAGCTAGACCGTTCAGCATGTATTCTAAATCCTGCAAAGTTCAAGCCAAAATGACGGGATCGTCTGCAAATCGCAAGTGTGAAATGTACTCGTCGTTTATATTAATGCCACGACCCTCCCAAGCTAGCGTCATAAACACATCCTCCAGTGCATTCGTGAACAATTTGGGAATGACATCCCCTTGTCTCACACTCCGCTGCAGGAGAACGGGTTTAGTCTGCTGGTTCTGTACTTGGACGGCGTAGAGACATCTCAGCACTTGGATGTATCGCCAGTCTATTTGGCAACGTTGCAAGGATTCCAGAACCAGACAGAATCAAAAGCTTTCTCATAGTCCACAAATGCTAAGCACAGGGGCTGATTTTACTCCTCAGTCTTCTGTATTATCTGCCTCACTGTGTATGTGGTCTATGGTGCCATATCCTCTAGGAAATCCGACAGATTGTAAACTCTTTGTCGGTAAGTGCAAGGTCGTTCACAATTTGACGGTTTCTGATGGATAGATTAAAAACCGGTCAAGTGCGAGTCGGACTCGCGTACCGAGGGTTCCGTACAAACTCAAGTAGCTACATAGATAGTTCAAGAAAAACTGTATGGCGATTAGTTTAGTAGGAGCAAATAAGTATGTGTTACGATTTTTGCGAATTTCTAAAAAACGGTGCAACTTAGGAAAACCGTTATGATTTTTCCTGTAATATTTAGGACGACATTAACAATTGGTAATTATTACAGATTTTTCTGTTCAGTAACTTCGAAGATAATAGGGGGGAATGGTATTTTTTTAACGTTTGGCATTATAAATCAAATACTACTTATTTAAGAAAAAAAAATAAACACGGTGTTTTAATCTACAAATCAAGCCCTTTCATTTGATACCCCGTTCAATATAATAGCCCTACTTTCAATTTTCAAAGTCCCATTTCGGTCCCCTTTAAAAAAAAAGGAAAAAGGTATAAGATTTTTTTACTGTCCAATAGCCTCGGGTTAGCGATTTTTAACACTATTCCAAATTTCAAGTCGATAGCATTAGTAGATCCTGAGATATCTTGCTGTGACAGACAGATGGAGTCGCACCATAAGGGTTCCTTTTTTACCATTTTGGTACGGAACCCTAAAAACTACCCTACTACCCTACTTAATCCCGAGTTTACAAACTAATTTAATCATTATCATTACACAAAAAAAAATTAAAACTACTTTAGACAGTTTCGAGTAAAAATCGAAACCGAACTCGGTTTTCGAGTTTAATCGAAAAGTACTCGTTTTTCGGTTTTCGAGTCTGGCTGCAATCCCTACTAGGGAGATACTAAATACTGCTTACCCACCGAGTGAACTTTTGTGTCAATATCAAAAAGATAAAGCTTTAGTCAATGGTTTTAACGAAAGCATTTCTCAAATAGGTACATTGTACTGATATATAATATCTACCAGTAGCGTGGCGTCCAAAGAACTCGATTCCTACCGACTTGCCTAATATCAGGCATTTGAGCACCTTATTCTACAGCTCTTAAGGAAAATGTACGCCAAATCTGCACCGGCTTGCCCAAGGATATCTTTTACACCACGCCACTGATATTTACACGTATCACGCTAACGCTAAAGCAAGCGCATACCAGACGTCGAGTTGCGGAGTACAAGCCCGCTTAAACCTACATAGGTAAATGTATATGCTTTGGTTTAGTATGTAACTTCTCCATTTTGTATACCATTTTGTGTTGTTGTCGTGTGCTCCTTATTCTTGCAAAAAGTGAAAGATATTAAGTATACATTTTCCCTGAATCGTTTTCAATGTAGCTCGCGAAAATTGTGAGATGTTGTCAATTTGCTCCCAAATTCATCATAACGAATATCTTATGCCGACTTTACGAAATATCAAACCTCTTTAAATAGCCTCGTGCCTCAATTCCAATCTAACCGTAGGTAGGTAGCTATAGGGCGCGGAGGGAAATAATATTTCCTTATCTACCCCTACCGACTCCCCCTCGAGTAGGTATAAGGGTTCGAGGTCGTTTTCTATGATGACAGTTTCAGAAGTTTGCCTCGGGACTGTCTGAGGCGGATTTCTGATTGTTTTTGTTCAATGTCTCTGTTGTTTTTGGTAATGGGTATTCTTACAAGAAATGTAGTTTCAGTATAGATATAGATCAGATTGTAATTCAGACATATAAAACTGTTTCGTAACTATAAGTGTAGGCTGATTCATAACTTAGCTATCCACATCGTCCCGAATTGATCCGTGCAGTACTCATAATCATGACAGCTATTCATAATCGTAGGTCACGCTGGTATGGTCTGTTAAAGTAGAAGCCTCAAGCGAACCAACATATTTTGGCCTCCGATCACGTAATGTTATGTTGTGTCACGTGTTACTATTTCGTAGATCAAATTATATTAGGGACGGTGATGTTGCGAATTTACCCATAGTAAGTACATCCAACGCCCATCCTAAACAACTGCAATGCGGGATGAAATTTGAAATACATTTCTACGAGACGTAGAGATGATGCATTAAAAAAATACTTAAATATTTAACCCCTAAAGGGTCGATTTCAGAGCCTTTCGATCGCGGCGGTTTTTGTTTCATTCGTGTTCCAGAACATATAGCAGCAAACGGTAGTGATCACATTTAACTTTTATTGTAAACTATAGATAGTATCATGATTTAATCAAAAGTTGACGAAACTCGATAGGCCTTCGCCGTAAAAATCGAGTGACACTAATGAAATAGCAAAAAACGCTGAAAAAACGCCTGAAATCGACCCTAAAAAGAGTGAAACGGAGGTGAAATTTGGTATGTAAAAGTCGGAAATTCACGTGGACGATTAAGGTCGTCCTAGTGTTTGACACGCAAATGCCCAATAGTTGACACCCAGCTGTCACCTCTATTTCTAGTGATTCAATATTCAAGGTGTCAACCACTAGAACTATGTCAAGCACTCGGACGTATGACAAACATTATGTTCTATCATGATTGAGTTCAATTTGATATCTCTGGTTTACGAGGCAATAGCGAACTTTCACTGAATGCAAATATGACTGCAAGGCACGTGTCGGCTAAATGTAGTGGTATCTTTTAAACAACCTCCTCTGAGATGTTACAAATAGAGACGGACACAGTAACTTTCGTGAACTTTAGGACTTTTTTAATTAATAGTAAAAGAAAACCGAGATTTTTCGAAAAAGTTTTCAAAGAAAGACTATTAAGAGGAAACAGGAGGGCAGTTTTTCCATACAAACGTAGTCCCCTGTTTCCTCCCAGGATAATGCCAGTAGAGCAATAATTTTTCGTCCAAAAATCTATGGCTACTATTGATATGTTCCTATGTTTTCCTTTTTACGATAAATTGATTCTCAAAAGAGATATTAACCTTCAAAAACCTAAAAAAAATGCCGGATTTTCAGCTGTGTTCACACATCCAGAAAACAAATTTGACTAAATTATTAAAAAAAAAGGAAAACATAGGAACACGGCCAAAGCCTTTCTTTAATGTTTAATGAAAAAATTAGTTAAATAGGTTAAGTTCATGAAATTTTAAAAGGTATTTTCGGTTCAAGCTGCAGTTGTCTCTATCGCGCTCTGCGGGGGAGAGGCGGGCAGTGCGGGACAGCGACACATTTTACAAATACCTAATTTTCAATTCTCTCGACCTTACTGTTTCCTCTTAACGCTATCGCTATTACATACGTTGTTATACGTTTAGCGTATGATCGCTATTTATTAATAATTCTATAAGACAAAAAATAGTATTTATATTTATTTATTTAAACTTCATTGCACAAAAGAAAACTTATCGTACAAAAGACGAACTTAATGCCATAGAGCAGCGGTCGGCAACCCCTTTAGCAGTCAAAGGGCCACATAGTAGTTAAGGAAGTTGACGCGGGCCCCACTTTGTTAATAATTTGTGATTTTATACAATTCGGAACATAGCCACCGCAATACAGGCCGCAGGTGAGCGGTTTGGCCCGCGGGCCGCAGGTTGCCGACCGCTGCCCTAGGGCATTCTCTACCAGTTAACCTTAGGGCCAAACAGATAGCTTGTGGGCGGGGCTACTAACGTCGTCGTCGATTTTTCTTATTATAAAAAAAAAATACTCAAGAGCAACGAAACATCAGAACATTCCAAACACGATCCCTGAAAGTTCAATAACACTTGTGCCTCTCGCACCAGGGCGCCCTTCAATTTCACGCCATTTACCTACAAACAATACACGGCGAAGAAAAATAATAATTTAAAAAAAGAACTGCCTTTCGCGCCATGCACTGAAAGGGAAACTCCGGTGTTGCCAGTGCAGAAAAACAATAAACCTTATCGTTAATGTTGCCACGATATGCAAACCGAGATTGTGATTAGTAATTTATATCTATAAAAAGTAGAGATGCTCAACTATTAAAACATAGGTAATGGTTATACGTATACGTAGATCGAGGATTAAACATTATTTTTATGAGTGTAATCACGAAGTCCCATACGATACGACCTCCGCTCGACTAATAATTATCCACTAATAAACCCTCCAAAAAGTCGAATCGTCCAAATTACGCTAAACGCCGAACTTAACCCTCAAAACGTCGCCGCCAATTACAGTTAATAAATAATAATTTCAATAATAAGCGTGTACAAAAAGCTGTTGAGGTCACCAGTTTGACTGGAGCTCCCTTGTACACCTTCGTGGTACGGAAAAAAGTTGTTGTGCACAGAGAATGATGGTAGATGATGGGTCGAAACCGATGGAGGATCGTTGAAACGCCGCGCACGTCCCGTAATGGCGACCGGCAACAATCGCGCGGCACTAGCGATTATAACGATTACTGTCGATAACTTGTATCGACACCGGCTATTTGGTTAGTCGGTCGATTATCGATAATTTGCCCTCGGGGCGCGCTCCCGACGCTGTAAATCGTTGACCGATTAGTTTTTTCGATGTTTTTATTTGTCCGCTCTAAGTAGAGGTAATCGGTGAAAATACCGTTCATCTGACAGCTATCTCTATTCTGTGCACGCGGTGTGCTCGTGAGCTGAAATACTCCGTATAACAATCGTAGTCACCTTTGAAAGCCACTTTTTCACAAATAACGTAAACTAAGTTATGTAGTAGATAAATCTGACAGTGACTGCGCAGTTTCGAAAAAATCGATGTCTTTTCTTAAGAATTTGGCCGTTTAAATATATTCGTAGTTCAGCATAACTCGACAACCCGGTTGGTTGGTACCTATTTACCCAAAATGTAACCAAATTAACAAAACAGTCGTAGACAAATCTTTCTCTTTTGAAATCGTTAGAGTTCTGAACTATTGAAATAAAAACAAAAATCTCACAATTCTGAAAATTCTCCAGGGATAACTTTTTTTCGATGAACAACGAAAATCATATAATGTTATCAAACCTCCATAAATACATGTACCTATATTTAAGGAACTAAAAGAGTTGATCAAACAACCGTGTGAAATTTCGACGGTTTTTTAAGTTCACCACCTTACTTATCTCAAATCAGGAAGGTTATAAAAACTCAGCAGAGTTTTTAGTGCAGACAGCTAAAAGAACCAAACTTTATACATGTATAACGTTTTCATGGCATTTTTGCAGCAAGAAGCAACGCGGCGCGCGTCATGTTTTACTACCTATAATTCTATTCCGCGAGTCGGTATAAACTAGAAACTCGGAGCTTTCAAAAACGCTACATTAAAATGTCATAAAACTCAAACATAAACGTTTACTGCTTCGGTTTACGAGCACGCTACCTATCGATCGTTTTAATGGTAAATAAAAATTAATGGCGGCCCAGGATCGGTCGAGGCGTTAGATAATTAAAGAAAAGTGGGTAAAGCACCGCGAACTATTCGCGCTGCCGGTATTGATGGTTTCACCGACTAAGCAGATTTAGGGTTCGATTTATCACATTCCTGATCAATTTAGTCTCAAAATCTAACGTTGTTTCTAAAGTCTATTGTATTTTTTTAGATTTTAACATTCAATATTTCATGAATGAACTTTTAAGGGACATGTAAATTGTAGGCAATGTGTGTTTTGATCAATATCAAAATATGTCGCAACGCGCATAACGCATTTGTTAATACCTAATAAAATTGCAAATGTCCATGGGTCACTATCTGCTCGTTTGCCTTTCCCATTACATAAAAAAAATGTCTTAAAATTGAAATATTTTGAACCCGGTCACTGCTTTTTATTTTATTTTTATTTGTTACCTACGTAGAGTTTTACTGGTAATAAGTAAAATTCGCTTTACATAACATTAAAATCCTAATATATTAACTAAACTAAACTAAAAGTTTAAGCGGTTTACAATACTCTTTTGGTAGTTACGACATTATGATTTTTTTTAGTTCTAGGGCGTAAGAGATTTTCCCAAAAAAAAATACCTTTTTCAGAGGCGTGACCTACATTTTCTTCTTAAATTTACAGCGTAAGGCTGCGGCTTCATTGAGGCGGAGACGAGCGGAGCGGAGAGGAGACGTGTAGGGCCGACTAATTTCATCAGTTAAAATCCACATCTCGTCTCTACTCCGCTTTCATGGAAACAGCGAACACCAATCTGGTCGATCCCTCCCTACACGTCTCCTGTACGCTCCGCTTGTCTCCGCCTCAGTAGAGCCGCAGCCTAAGGGACACTATTTCCGAAACTATTGAGTTTATAGATTTCCAATCATTATTTCGGTGTAGGTAGATAAAGTTATTTGAAAAATATAAATCTAAGAATCATCCTAATCGGTTCAGAATTTACCAAGTAACGATTTTTTTATTCAGTTTTAAGTTCTAACTTTTATAACAGTAATTTATGAATTTTAGCACATGATTTTAGATCTATCTGAATTCCAGAGTAAGACAACACTAATGGTTTCCCTAAAAGAATTTTAATGGCGCCCAACGGTAGCGCTTATTTTATTTCGAATTCCTACTGTTTGAAGTAACAGTAAGCAAACCATACAAATGTAAGAAAATTACTATTGCTAAAGAATTGTTATTGTATAAACTACTGTGTTAAAAAAGACGGATATCGTAACAGGCAGTCCAAAAAGGACATGGACTAGTAAACATATAAATATGCCAAATGGACTTGTATTTATTGTAAACAGAAAAGTAAACTTGAATAGTAAAAGTGGAAAGTGAAGCTTAATACATCCGCTTATATTAGCTACAATACTTACGAGTCATTTCTACTCAAAACGGACTCAAAGAGTTGAGTTGGATATCAAAACTGCTAACTTACATCAAACCCTGAAGATTTCAGTACGTACTCAATCTCCCGATCTCTGGATCTTCCACTCGTAAATGACGCGGGATATATTCAAGGGATTTGAAAATAGGACGCCCCGGTATAAAGTCGATCGGGCCGTCGGATGCAGGGTCGCGAAAATGGCCGCCTCCCCCCTCCCTGACGAAATGGGATTCTATCGGTCTCCTCCATTCCACGCCGTTCGTCTACGTGACTATATATACCTATGTCTGCGATCTACCTTCGTCCTTATTACTTACACGTAAGTATCAAATTACTGTGCAATTGTACGTGAATATAAACTTGTAATGTTTTGTTTACGTCTGTTTTAATTTTGCGCGACAGCTCGGGTCAAAAAAAAAACAATGAGCAATTTATGCTCTATATTTTGTTCTCTTAATAGTCGAAAAATATTACTAGATACGATCAGAAGCATCGACGAAATTGTAGATATTTTAAATAATTATTAGTTCCACCAAACCGTTCGGCGTGTTCCGAAACCGGTATAAAATTAGGATAAAAAAATAAGCATCCAAATTGTCTATGATTACCTCTGGCATAAACGGAGCGCGCCAAAGCGTAGCCATTTAAAACAACAACATTTCCGGGGTTGCCAGTATCGGTTCCTGCACAAACACAGGATATTTGCGAGGGTGCAACCCTACGGGATGAGGGCTACGTAAGCAGTTATGTTATTAATATTGCATTAATGCCGATCTGTTATCTTTTATGTTGCATAAGCCGTTGGCGATTTTGTTGGCGTCCGACTGTTGTCTCGGATAAGTAATCGTTTTTTAGTTTGCCTGTACAAACGTATGAGTACATTTCATTGTGGTGTGAGTCTGCTAGTTACAAAATTGCATGCAATGCCACCATTTGTTTGCCAATCAGTAGTTTCTCACGTCAGAGGTAAAAAGTGCTATGCGGATAAAAAGTTGTCAATGTCTATATTATTATGGTTAGTGATTTGAGAGACATGCGAGGGTAAATCGAAAGAGACATAAAAAGTGCAAGACAAAAAGTCAAGTTCAGTTAAAATTGAGAGATTAGAGAAACTAGTAACTTGACGTAAATAATGTGTATTTAATAAGAGCTGCCCCTAGACCTAGGGGCTTAAATATAATATATTTAATATTAAAATTGATCTTCCTGCGAATATCTGCTTTGAAATAGTTGACAATTAAAGAAACTATGTGAGTTAAAATAAAATTCTAAATTGAAAGATTTGGTTATTCCACCTATTTGGATCTTATAAAAAGCGAGTACTAGGATGCCACACAAAAACGGCATAAAGTCGATCTTTATACAAGTCCTCACTTGACTGAGGTAAGAGGATCAAGAACCCATATAACAACAGTAAAAATACAGAATAGGAAGAGAGATAGTCTCAATACAAGTCCTCACTGACTGGCCTAAGAGGATTAAGATCACATCACAATTGAGTCTCTACACAAGTCCTCGTTGACTGGGGTAACTCCCATACAATGGCCGCGGAAAACTCGACCGTCATCGGCGCGTGCATTTGATTGATAAGCGTTATCGCGCGTCGCACGCGTCCGATACACTGGAAATAGATTTACCCGAGCGTAGCGCAGATTTACCCTACAATAGGGTACGGGGTACCCACTCCGTACTGCCTATCTAATGTTACGCACCTTGCAACTTATTAGCCGACATGTTGTTGCGATCGGGTGGAGGCGTTGGATGTATGGGGAAGACAACCGCTATCTTGTACACCTTGCAATCAGTTGGCTCGTTGCAGATTGTACGACATTTGGGTGGTAAAATTGCAAGGTATATAGAGGTCATAAGGCCTAATTTGCGTGATATTTTGGCACAAGGGATCGTCGTCACTTATCTACCAATAAGTAGTTGAGATCAATAAATATTTTATTAGAAGAGGATAATTATTAATTATATACCTTGGGAAATTCATCAATGCTTTCCTATTGGTAGTGGAAAAGTTTTTTTTTATCACTACAAACATTGGCCTTCAAAACTTTTAATTACAGGTATTTAATTAATTTATCATCACACTTGCTCGAAAATGGTGTCATTACACGTAGGTTTTGCGGGCCGTAAATGACCTATTACGCCCTAGGGCGTAATGGTTTTCTTTTTAAATTTGAAACGCTGGTTCTGTTTTACTCTTATTTGTCATGATCAAAGGAAACGCCAACTTACTTTTTTAACTTTTATTACTGAAATATTTATTTAAAGATGTAAACACATATTTCTGTAACATTAATTAAATGTTTAAATAGTGTATTTCAGTATTTTGCAAATATAAAATCAACCATTTTAAGTCTTTACCGCTATGGTTTCCGAACGTGACTTGTCGTCTTGATATATGTCACTAATGTCACTGTCAGTTTAACAATTTTATTTAGGTTAAGTAAGGTTATTTTAATCAGATTTCCTCACAAGTGTGATGAAAAACATTGCGTGTGCCACGGGCGGTAAAGGAATTACAAACTCGTGTTATTAAAGCCCTCGGCTTCGCCTCGGCCTTGTAACAAACACTCGTTTGTAATTCCTTACTTACCGCCCTTGATACACAATGTACTATTTCATCACACTTGCTCGAAAATGGTTTGCCACACGTAGGTTTTGCGGGCCGTTAATGACCTATTACGCCCTAGGGCGTAATGGTATTTATTTTAATTTGGATATGCTGTTTCTGTTTTACTCTTATTTGTCATGCTCAAAGGAAACGCCAACTAACGTTTTTAACTTTTCTCACTGAAATATTTATTTAAAGAGAACTGTTATTGCAAATACATGTAAACACATATTTCGGTAACATTAATCAGATGTTTAAATAGTGTATTTCAGTATTTTGCAAATATAAAACCAACTAAAATAAAATGGCCTTTTTAGGTTTTTACCGCTATGGTTTCCAAACGTCACTTGACTGTCACTTTCTGTTTTAAAATTTTCTTCTCATAGTGGGTCGTAGTTAACCTTACTAATCCAGGTTATTTATTTAAATTTCCTCACAATTGTGATGAAAATTTACAAACTCGTGTTATTAAAGCGTTTTAACAAAAACTCGTTTGTAATTCCTTCCTTACCGCCCTAGATACACAATTTACTATTTGGTATCTATCCATAGGTACACCCGAAAACCTAGGAACTAGGCCATTAATGCTCATCTTCACAGTAGGTAAACTACTATTTTCACAATTTCCACCGTGCTTACGTTAGGTTGTCTAATCTGAAACAATATTCCATTTCGCGGAACAATATCAATAATCGTGTAAGTCTAATCCGGCCCCGGTTTAGACCAACCAGGTGGAAGACAATAACATCTAAGTAACAAAGTATGTATGTATGAAATTGATAGATGGTTACTACTTTTTAGGGTTCCGTACCAAAATGATAAAACAGGAACCTTTATGGTGCGAGTCTGTCTGTCTGTCCGTCTGTCACAGTCAGATATCTCAGGGACTACTGCTGCTATTGATTTGAAATTTGGAATAGTTTTAAGTTGCTAACCCGAGCCTGCTGGAGATAAAAAAAATGTTATATCTTTTTTACTTTTTTTTAAAGGGGGCCGAAATGGGAGGTCGTAAGTTGTGCTATTATATCAAGTGGGATATCTAATGAAAAGGCTTAATTTGTAGATTCTAAAACCATTTTTAATTTTTTTCTTGATCATGTACTTTTTGATTTAGGACAAAAAACGTTCAAAAAAATACCATTCCCCCATATTATCTTCGAAGTTACTGAACGGAAAAATCTGTAATAATCACCAATTATTAATATCATCTTAAATATTACAGGAAAAATATAACGGTTTTCCTTTCTTGCATTGTTTTTTAGAAATTTGCAAAAATCGTAAAGTATACTTATTTGCTCCTACTAAACTAACCGCCATACAGTTTTTCTTGAACTTTTCACGTATCTACTTACGAGTTTGTACGGAACCCTCGGTGCGCGAGTCCGACTCGCACTTGACCGGTTTTTAGATTTAGATAAGGTGGGAGAAGCTATATCGTCTAAACGTGAAACGCAGTACGTATGTATTGAGGTGATGGGTTGTTAGTGACTAACCGCTGGTTACTACATTTTAGTTTGAGATTCGGTTGTAAAACCGATGCCATCTAAAGACGGAACGTAATACGCATGTATGAAGTTTATACTGGGTTACTCACTACCTTTTAGTTTTAGATTGAGTGAAATTAAAGGTAAAGAGTAGCTTAAGGACAATAGAAATTATAGCGTGTTTTCCGACGAACAGGCAAATAGAGCTTCCAGTTTTGAGTTCTTGGATTTAAGTGAGAGAAAACGAATAAATTTGTTTAAAATCAATTGTTTTCGGAAGTCAAGCAGCAACCGAAAAATCTGATTGAAGAAGATAGTACTTAATGGGTCATTATTTGAAGATCTGAATCCTCAGTCCACAAATATTGGCGAATTAGGTACCCGTAGGTAGATTCCGCTTGACTGGCATTTAGGCAATTGTATAACACGTGCCAAGTTCTATACTATATAATAACCAAAACTGCCATGCTATTGAGGTGGAATGAGGTGTATGTGTAATGTCAATATTCGCAAACAAAAAAAGGAATCGAATTCTCAAATAATAGCTTATTAATAATTTGAATTTAACAGGTTACAAGAAAAAAATGTTTATCTACAAACCCTACACTTGCTAATCAGATCTCTGTTGCTTGACCACTTCTTTTGGCAGGACACTTGATATACATACGTATCGTTGCGGCGGAGGGGGCGAGAGATAACGTTCTCCCCTCTTGGCTTAGGCGTTTCTGTGCGGTTTAAAAATAGATGAAAAATAATAACCCATGACCTATCAATAGATTCGGAAAATTTTGCAGTAATTATAAAAACTGATCTTTTTTTAAGAACTAGGCTTGTAGTAAAGACAGAGAACAAAAGTGAAAGTGTGAATCTTTGCTTTTCATTAAATTTTTGACAGATCATCTTTAGAAAAATATTAATGGTGCGAAGTACGATTTCCTAGGTAAATTTATAGCAACATCTCAGACGATTTCGAGACTGCTTCAAGTTACCCTTTTTATCATAAATTTAGGGCTAAAAGTAACATACATTCCCATTTGTGCACTCAAAGAGGCGACCAACTTTATAATGTGAACGGATTGCATTTTTGTAATTCAGTAGCTATCGTATTTAATAGAATTACAATATTATAAAAATCTACCTACTAGGCAATTTTCATTGCCTATATCACTAATAATAAACAAACCCAATTCTATTAAAAAACACCCACTCGATTGAGCGTTGAAGCAGGTTTATTTGTGAACATTATTCCACTCTAACAATATCTAAACACAATTACCCAGAGCAAATAGCGCAACGCCGCGGGCGGACACATGTTTGGCGGGAACCGAACAAACATGGCAACCCCATCATATGGCTATTTTGTTTTCTGTTTACTTTCAGTGGTTATAATCGTTCGATATTTGAAAGTGGATGAGTTTCTGTTCTGCTCGATTTAATTTTAAATTTGGAACATTTCGCGAACATCCGCGAAAACCACTGTTTCTATCGCAATTTTTAAGCAAAGTTGGCATTAGGTAGACGTGCCATTCTTTTTATTTTTATTTATTTTATCTCTCAAATCCGATTAAACTTTTTCTTTTAATAGGGTTGTTTTACTTCTTGACGATTGTTATAAATTCTCATTTAGCACATAGTTGTTTAAAAAATAGCTCTTTAAACGTGTAACAGCTATAAGTGGGCATGTCTTGTTAAACCGAGTTGTTAAAGATTTAGCGTCCATTTTATTCGTGGGCAACCGGGCAATAACCTCAGTCTACGATAATGTGACATTTTCGCCAACATCCTAAAATAAAGCATCGTAACTCGCCGTGTTTAGTACACTTTGTTCGGAGAGAATTTGTCGCTTTTTCAATAGAAACAAATGTACACAAGACAGTTTGAGGTTTTTTAAGGGACAAGATACACGATAGAACTGTTTAATCATCATCATAATTTCAACCTAGAGACGTCCACTGCTGAACATGGGTCTTCCCCAAAGATAAACATAACTGTTAAGTGATACGAACAAAATTAAAAAGATCATACACCACGTAGAGTGCGACTACGATAATTTTGCAGAGCGGAACATGGCAACACCTCAATTTAAAAGTCACGTTTTCATAGAAATTTAACTTTTAAACGGAGGTGTTGCCATGTTCCGCTCTGCAAAATTATCGTAGTCGTACTCTAACCGCGTTTTATTTTTATTTTAATGAACTCGAAAAAGTGGATATCTTTGGCAGTCTATCCAGATTTTTATACAAGTTGACAACGATGGAGTATAAATAAAGCCGGTATCGCCCATAGATACAAACTACAAAGTTCTCTTCTCAAAGAAATACTAGGTAGTTCATTTTAAAGCGTGTCAAATTATTTCGTAGCGCTGACGCCACTTAACGATAGGACGAAATTGGAATTAAGTGTCGCTAAAATGGCCTGACTAAGGACTTCTTGTTAGAATTAGAACTCAACTCGCAAACCGACTTTAAGGTTAATAACAGCAGTAGCGAGATGTCTTTAAAACTCGGTTCCCTCTGGCTTGTCTAATATACATGCAGCCTGTTTTTTACCTCTACTATTATTACTCAGATCTTTGTATATTATTATTTTGGGGAGTGCATAACGTGTGTGACTGTGTGTTTCATTCATCACTTTTATCTACGAAACTAGGCTTGTGCCCAGCAGTGGGATGTGTATACCTATAGGCTGATGATGTGCAATAAAGTGTATTGTATTTTATTTATTGCACACAGATGTTATGACGCCTGACGAGTCAGCTTTAAGTTTTCCGCGAAACAACGTACTTCTACCGTACTTTACTACGCCTATAGACGCTCGTGGTTAGAATATGGAATTATAATGTGGGATAACTTGACTCGGCTTAGTTACTAAAATAGATATCTAAAAATTTACCACTGACGACGACATTATTTTTTCAAACATAATATCCCGCCTTTGGTACATTCAGCCAAATGAGCCAAAGGAATTTAATAAGAAAACATGCGGTTGATCGAAAGAGTAAGTTTTAACCATTTATATTAAAAAAATGCTACCATTTAATAATCTTAATTGAACTAATAGAGGCTACGAATTTACCTTTTACAAAATACCTACCTACTAGTCCTCCTATGGCACTGGTGTTGATATGTAAAATTGTAGTCAGACAAGGTACGGTAAGTACCAAAACAGAGTTGCATATATATTTTATGCCACACCTGGCCATAAAATGACTTTTTCCGCACGCTGCGCGTATGGAAAAAGCCGCTTTCTGGCCAGGTGTAGACATAAAATAATGTACACAATACGGGAGGTAATAAAGAAAGCCCTCAATCGCATATTTACGTCCCTCGCTTGCAGCTCGGGCCGCAACCTTCTGTGATCTCGGCCTTTCTTTGTATTACCACCCTAGTTGTGTAATGTACTATTTTGGTATTAGATTTTATCACAACTGAAAACGATTAGACGTCATTTGGTTATGGAACTCTAGTATTATTAAACCAGAGACACAGTAAGTTACTTGCCGATCATTAACTCCAGTAAATTTGGTTTGAAATGGGCTTTAGCAGGCCAAATTGTCTATTAACGCTGTATCTCGGTGTATTGGATTACAAATTCCTACTTCACCATCTCAAGCTACTGCTTTTAAATAACTAGAACAGCCATATTTTATCTATGCGATTACCAGTTTAATGTCCAAGTACAGACTGACATTAAAGACAGTAGCATATACGACATATATTCATTTTATGTACATAGTAATTAGCATCCAAACCAGAAATACCGGAATGTAAACGAGCCGGGCGGCATAATCCGTAGTTGTTCAAAGCCCTTGGGTTTCTAAATTAAAAAAAAAAGTGCCTCTGACCTCATTCAAACCTTTTATTTAACAAGGGATTGATATCCCCCAATCAAAATATTTGTACTGTCGCTATGTATTCAGTACCCTACAGGTCACGATTCTTGCTTGTCTACAATTCGTCACTTTTTTCTAACTCACGTCAAGGTGTTGCCATCGACAAAGCAGTTTATAAAAAAGCAAAAAGATGTCTACGGCACTACCGCGTGGAGACGTGGCTAATGTGTAATGCGGTTGGCTTTTTGTCCGACGTCTTGGTCTTTTTTCGATTCTTTTTTCATTTGGTTTCGGTTACGGTTCGTATTGATCGAAAAATCCGATTTCGAAATGGGTGCTACGAGAGTTTTATTGTTGCCACGATACGTTCTTAAACAATAAAAAACGCATTTTAAACTGAGAATGCAATTCTCACATGTCACGTTCGAAAATTGAAGGGGACGTGGTCGTGTTTTAGAAATGTAATTATTCGACACCGATTGGGTCCGAATCGAGTCGGGGACAATAAAAGACCTCATTTATTTTTTTACAAGTATACCAACATTGAATTAATTGCGAACGTGATCGTGTATGTCGATGTTTGATAGGTGACGTAAGCAACATTGCTATCCAATCTGCAAATAAGAATCGGTTCAATTTCAAAACGCGCTGGTATCGATTGTTAGAAATCCTATTGCAAATTTGTAATAGGACACGAAATATGTTAACAACAACATAGTCATGTGACTGCGGTTAATAATTAAATACTTTTCCTAACCTCTATTACCACATAAGTATCCAATACGTGATATAGCTATTTGTTTTGAAGCACTAACCTAATTTGAAATAAGAACACGAAACTTTTTAAAACAAAAAAACTTACAATGCTGCGTCGTCGGTGTCTTGCCAGCCAGGTAATCCTCTTTACATATAAACTTGTTATCATCGAGGACATATAGCTCCTCGCCGGTGGAGAGCTGCTTTCTGCAGACGAGACAGGTGAAGCAGTTAAGATGAAAGACTTTCTCTCTCGCTTTCCGGACGAGGTCAGATGGTGATATGCCGTGCCCGCAACCACTGCACTTCGTTCCATAGCGCCTGTGGACAAAGATAATGTTTAAGTATCCACATCATTTTTTTGACATAAAAAATACTAATCCTAATGTTGTCTTGTAGTAGTGTACAAACGCACAAAGACACCCGACGCCATATTTTATAACTTTAGACAAGAACATGGCTTCTTACAGTGTCGAAACATTAAAATTGGTATTTCGTAGGTAAAACCTGCTACCATAATACTCATAGTTTGTGGGCAATAAGCATACGAACTGCACTAAATACCCAAAGCTCAACATCTAAATGACCGCTATTAACACCAGAATGGCCGCTATTGGCCGATCGCAAACAACTAACTTGTATGTAAATATGAACTATCGAATTAATTGTTGATAGAAAGGTCAATTACTTAAATCGTTGGTTATTGTCGATTACCACCAAGCCCGGGCCATAATGGCATTTTTTCATCAAAAACAGAACGTTAATATTCTTGTAAGCATTTCAAACATTTTATTAAATGGAGGGTTTTTTCTGTGATAAAAATAACTTCATTTCAACGCAAAAGTCGGCCTCTTACACTGTAGTAAATTGTAAAGGCAATATCAAACAAAACTACTCGATAAAAATTAAATAATTAAAAATGACGTAATTATGAATATGATTAGCAGGCCTCGGATTGTTTATGACAATGTAAGATGAAAGAAAACTATAAAGTTGATATTAACATTAAAACTTTAGTCATATTCATATTTGATGATGATTAGTACTCATTGAATACAAGAAACTATCTTATCTTTTAAGGTCAGTTGAACTAGGTAAGTACTAATCAGAATCATCTTCAGTTCATTCACGATTCGGATTTCATAGATCCCAATGAGTTCATATAATTACTCGTATGTGGGGATAACGAAATTAAAACCATGAAATATTTTTGGACATACTTTGCAGAATTATGAGGTCCAGTTCTGTCTGTTCTTTTTCTGCAAGAAAGATTAAAATAGAGACCCTAACACAAGTAAAGTGACAAAGACAACCATATCGTATGTGATCGAAAAGTATTTTTTTCAATAACATGGCGTAAAGGAATTTCAAGAATGCCAGAGACTAGCCAAAATTGAGACGAGAGATCTCACATGATGAAATCGAACTTCACAGAAAACTTTCCGAGTTTGGAATGGATGTGTCATTTTCCCTATACATTCTATACTTCTATATCGATGGTTCATTGTTGTGGTTTACGCTTATCAACAAAACACACTGCGAACGCGACTTTAGCGCCAATGTTTTTTATTATTTTATCATCACATTGAATTATTACCAGCTCCATTTGCATAAACGATGGAGGCCGTATGAATAAAACATAAACTTGTACGAAGCTGGCGAACCGCCATGTTATTTTGGAATGTCGTCGTTACCGCCAATTTTCCAAATTTCAAAAATCAAACTCAAACCGCGCTCCAAATTTAATTGTTGTTCATCTCAAAAATCATTTCGTTTTGTCTTTGAATTTCTCTGTTATCCTTTTAATTTTTTAATGGCATCTCACGTCTGGATGAATGTTTTATGCGCTGAACGAAGTTAAGTTTGCAATAGCCCGCGGGCAGAGTCTTTCGGTCTTTGATAGGTAATTATTTTAAGAGACTCCAAGCAAAGAATAAATCGTGACGGCTGAGCGTAGGGGACAATAAATTAAAGAGGCTGGTTGTTTGTGTCCCGTGCATGTTTTGAGGTCGTAATCTTTTGCCAGAACGACATAACAGAGTTTGTCAACGCTAAAAGCGTAAAGGCTGACTTTTATAACTTAAAATATGCTTGACTGAGATTAACTTATCCAATACCAGGACAGCATTGATCTGAGAGTAGGTAATAAATATAATTTATTTACACGTAAGTGTCCCATTTTCACAGGCAAGCGCTTATAAACAAGTTATCTGCCTTAAAAAACAAACCTTAAATTTAATAACAGCACGGTGTCAAACAAACGGAAATGACGTCACTTACGTCGGGACGAAATGTCACCGAATGAACTCATCAAATTACGAAAAACATACGAAATTAAACCATCAAGGCGGCGGAAGTCGTAAGTGAACCTTTTTCCGCTGTTACCTGACCTACGATGAAATTACTTTTTTTACTGACAATTTTGGCGCCAAATCCTACGATTTAACAATTTTAAACAATTTAGTGGGCAGGTTTTGTCTAGGGGTGGTCGTTAAGACGTTTGCCACCGCTTGTATTCTTTTCTTGCAATTTTCTTAAGTACTTACTCTTTTGAAGTTTTTATTCTACTAGCAATACCATAGAAAAACAAATAGGTAGGGGTTTAGGTGCGAGTAAACGGGTGTACCTTGTGTACCAGACACAGTCACGCCGCGGGGCTAGCTATAGGACGTGCTGGAGCCATACTGACCTGAAGAAGTCACAGCGGCAAAACAGCTTGTTGTTGCATGAGTAGCAGTTGTCGGCGAACGGGGCGCTACAGTCGGCGCAGCACACGTAGGCCATTTGTCAACAGCATGAACAGTTGACACTGACCTAAAGAAGTTGTTGCAGCAGCGGAGCTTGTGGTCGCGCTAATAGCAACTTACGGTAGTGATTTCTTTCGCAGTGTAGGTACTAAAAGGGGCGGGATAGGTTGGTTACACAGAATCATGGAGCGCTGTTCTGCCAAGGGTACAAGTATCATACTAACCTAAAGAAGTCGTTGCGGCAGAAGAGCTTGTTGTCGCGCGAGTAGCACTTGTCGGCGAGCGGGGCGCAGCTGTCGGCGCACAAACGCCCCACATTCAATCGTACTGACCTAAAGAAGTCGTTGCGGCAGACGAGCTTGCCGTCGCGCGAGTAGCACTTGTCGCGAGCGGAGCGCAGCTGTCGACGCACAAATGCCCCACACTCAATCGTAGTGATCCAAAGAAGTCGTACTGACCTAAAGAAGTCGTTGCGGCAGAAGAGCTTGTTGTCGCGCGAGTAGCACTTGTCGGCGAGCGGGGCGCGGCAGTCGGCGCAGCGCACGCACGCCGCGTGCCACGCGCGCTCGAGCACGTGCAGGAGGAACTTGTCCAGGATCGGCTTCTCGCAGCCGGCACACGACATCGCGCCGCCTGCCTCGCCGCGTCCTGCGACAAACAATGGCTTTAATGCAATGGAATAGTATAATAGCAGTAATTTTTCTTCCTACAAAATGTACATCGCTCGGCTTGTATGTGTATGCGCCGTGAACGAACGCACTACAAGCATAGTTAACGCTACAGTACGGCAACAGTGCCGCCTCAGTAGACAGCTACACCTCGACCTTGAATACGTATCGCGCGCCAAAGAACCGAAGTTTGACTACTTGTCCGTTTTTATACTATGGCAATGGGCTGCGTACCGCCAAGAAATAGATTTGCTCTCAGCGTCTGTACCTATTACCTGATAAATATAACTCAAGACTCTTCAAGACAACAGCTAGGCTTTTACTAAATCGACAAGCTACAACTTCGGCCTTACAATCAGACGCTACTAAGGTCAATCGCATGCCATTATAGAATAAAAAATATATTTCCCCATTATCCCACAAGGATATGAACTCGTGCCTAAGGACTAGAGGGTTTCCAGAAGCGTAAACAGATTCGATTATCAGTAATCAAAAAAGTTACCTGATTTGCCCTAAGGTGGTAGAGAATGCCATATGAGGAGAATTCCACGGCATCGTTACGTAAGCGACACTACCTATTTAATATTTTTGACATGTAAAATTAGGAAGCTGAATATCGGTATGGTAATATAATAACTTGGCTTTAAGATTGGTATTGTTTCTTAGCAACTAATAAGTTTCATTAGGGTAGCTACCATAGCGTTACGTAAGCGACAAAAAGTAATGTTTCCATGGAATGCTCATTTGTTTCATTCATTGACATTAAGTTATAGTATGGGTTTGTTGCACCAACGTGAAGTTCGCTAAAATGCAACCGCGACCTTATTTCATAGTATGGGGACCTAAGTAGGTATCTACTTTTGACATTACCCGTAGTCTATCTTGCCTGAGCCTATTCCGCTAACTTCATTTCCTATACACTTAGGCATAGCATCCATAGAATAGAACCCGATTTCCATCAGCTTGCCTATTTTATGGCATTAAAGCGAAATCAGAACTTGATGATCTTCAAGAAAAAATAAGCCAACATTGCTCTAGTTTACCGTAAAAGAGGTTTGACACTGCGCCACTTCTACCTATCCTACTATCCTGTCCTATTCTACTAACCCTACTATTTTAAATAGAATGAAGAAACATTCGGACGCCTTAGATAATTCTTACTGTACATTACTGATTACAATAATGGTGGCCATAATAAAGGATTTATGATATGGGTATAGATAACATTTCTAAAGGCTCGTAAGTGCATAGTAAGAGTCCATTCCAGAAGGAAAAGGCACATTCGAGTGTATGACACTGTCCCTGCAATTACCATGTTGAATGTTAAGTCGTTAGCAATGGAGGTGACATCAGGGTGTCAAGTATTGGGCATTAGCGAGTCAGAGACTAGAACGTTTACGTTAAATTATGCATATTATTTCACAGTAAAGGCTGCTGGTAGTTTGTATTTAATGATGCTACGACCCCGCTGCTCACTGTTATTTGCAACTTAACTCTATTGTCCAACTTTATGCCCGTCTTTACTACTGTGCCAAAGTTTAAACTTTTGAGGGCGTTGTTTTAGACATTAATATGGCGATATCAATGTTACCAAGTTTAGACATCATTTCGGGCCAAAATTGTGCAAGAAAAAGTGCTAAAATCCGTAAATAGTTGCGAAAAAAACTTTTTCTTAACGAAGTTCTACGTTATTTAGCATTAACAAAGATTATTATATATTTTTTACAGATAATTTAAGGTAGGTAATTTGTTTAACCGGAGGACTCATTATTTTGCTAGTGTAAACTGTACTGATTGGTCGAAAATGTGTTTGATTTGGTAATGTGCTAAGTTAGCATCACTGAGGAATCCTGACGTGACATTGACAGTCATAAAATTGTTGCTAGTGTAATCAAAGTAGTTTCAATGACATTCCGATATATTTCTATTTGCTAATGAAAATCTTAAGCACTTTAGCATTTTTCAAAATAAAGTTCAAACAAAACACAAAAATAGATAGTACAGGTGTCACAAGGGAGCAAAATTATGAATTTACGGTGTACATTGAATTCGGAGGGAAACGAAACCATTGAATTTTGAGCGTAGCGAAGGATTCTGAAGTAGAACTTTGAGAGTAGCAGAGGCTTCAAGTGCTAATGCCGAAATAGTAGCTACATTACATTACACAACTAGGGTGGTAAAACAAAGAAAGGCCGAGATCGCAGATGTTTGCGGCCCGAGCTGCAAGCGAGCTTTCTTTATTACCTCCCGTGTTGTGTATTTGTTATAAAATATATAAAAAATTGTATTTGTTGAGCAAGCGTGTGCAAAGTGCAAGCGGTTTGCAAAATCAAGATAATAACCGGAAAATAAAAACAGTGAAATTGATCAGAAATCACTACTTTGATTCCTCGTACCTACTAGGGAAGAAAAGGCTTTTTTCTGAATAGGAGTTGTAAAAAGTTAATTTGAATCAAAAACGTCAATTGAAAGATACCTAACAAGTTTCCAAGTATAACGTGGTATAACTACTTAAGATTTACACTAGCCCACTCTACGCCTGCAAATATCGAATACCTACTTGAAATATCAAGTAGGTACCTACCTAATCGTATTCGAACAAAGTAGGTAATGTAATCGTTGACCTGTTGCACCTTTCTAATCAAGCTAGAAGTTTCTAGAATTACATACCAATCGTCATTTGGGTAAAGCCTTCAATAGTTCGTTCCACTGGTAGTAGCCAGCACTGAACGTTGGAAACATAATAGGATTTTCTTTTACGATCGATAAAACCGGTGAATAAAGTTTTATTAGTATTTTGCCATTACCGAGTAGCGTACGTGCTTGTTTCTGAGTATACTTATGTTCTCTGTTATGTATGCTTCTGCTTGTTATTGTTACATAGGTGCCTATAATGTAAACCTTACACAGTATTTTGTTGATAGATGGTCCAACCAAACTATGGAGTATTCTCTTATGTACAGTCGAGTTCATTTCCTCTCCACACTTAAGGGAACAAGAATATCTGAACACGACCCTATTGTCAGGAGAATAAAAGCGCGTTCAGATATTTTTGTCCTCTTTTATGTGTAGATGTAAATGAAGTTGACTGTATACGCCGTGCCAATTTTGGCTTTAGATGTGTGAATCATGAGCAATAATTGAAGGTACCTACTTACCTATACTGCATCATTTAATTAAAACTAGTGTTGGCAAGTCCAACAATAATTTAGTTTTAGTATGCGTAGTGTTACGTTGGCACTATTGATTTTTATTACCTTTTATGCTATAATTTTTAGGGTTCCGTACCAAAATGGTAAAAAAGGAACCCTTATGGTGCGACTCTGTCTGTCTGTCTGTCTGTCTGTCTGTCTGTCTGTCTGTCTGTCTGTCTGTCTGTCTGTCTGTCTGTCCGTCTGTCACAGCCAGATATCTCAGGAACTACTGATGCTATCGATTTGAAATTTGGAATAGTGTTAAAAGTAGCTAATCCGAGCCTATTGGACATAAAAAATATCTTGTACCTTTTTTACTTTTTTTTTAAAAGGCTCCGTAATGGGACTTTGAAAATTGAAAGTAGGGCTATTATATTGAGTGGGGTATCAAATGAAAGGGCTTAATTTGTAGATTAAAACAGCATTTTTATTTTTTTTCTTAAATAAGTAGTTTTTGATTTATACATTTATATGTACCATTCCCCCCTATTATCTCCGAAGTTACTGATCAGAAAAATGTGTCATAATTACTAATTATAAATATCAACCTGAATATTACAGGAAAAATAGAACGGTCTTGCTAACTTTAATACCTTTTTAGAAATTTACAAAACTTGAAATCCCTAGCGGCGAGTAGCAAAACTAAGCGATGGCATGTTTCACGCTAGGGGATTTCCGGGCAAAACTAGATGGCGCTAAAACACTAAACATTTAACGATGTTATAATTGAACAAAGAAACATAGTATAGTAACAATTAGTTCGTAAACAGCTAATAATAAATAAATTTAAATACATTTAAATACTGTGTCACGTTTGCAAAGTTAAATAATTGTAAATAATATTATAATTATTTTAACAAGCTTATACATAGATGGCGTTGTAAATTCGGGGAACAGCTTTTTGTATGGAGAATGACAGTCCTCTTGATTTAATGGTCCTTGCTATTAAATAGAATCATTACACGTCAGGTTCTAAATATTACAGGGAAAATATAACTGTTTTCCTAACTTGCACTGTTTTTTAGAAATTTGCAAAAATCATAACATATACTTATTTGCTTCTACTAAACAAATCGACATACAGTTTTTCTTGTACTATTCGCGTATCTACTTATGAGTTTGTACGGAACCCTCGGTGCGCGAGTCCGACTCGCACTTGACCGGTTTTTATTTATGGTAAGCGTCCCTTGCCACTGGCTTCTTGACTTCTTGTACGATCCACGGTCGCGAATACACGGTTTTCAATTCAATACTCAAGTCTTTCACTGTTGCTGCAATCATAACCCACAACAATAACTAGTGCAAACCGTCTACCCAACAAATGGTCCTTCGAACCGGATGAGCAAGTGTCTATTGAGAGTGCATAACAGCAAAGTATAAAGACAAACATGTAGGTAGTCCAACTTCAGCTGTTTAAGAGCGCGCGACACGTAGGTATTTTATTTACACAGACGCACGATCGCGCGTCTGTGCGAGTGCGATCCATACTGGAGGCAGGCAATTTCATGAAAATGTAACGGAAGTTACCATTTCATCGCGTAGCTATTTATTTTAATCTAGATGAGTATAGCTTTAAGACCTAGATATATTGACACCTGAATTTGCACGATCAATGAAGAAACACGCGAGAAATTGGTACGAGTAACTTACTCTTTGTCGTGGAATTAATCATACATTCTTGCGCATTCTTAAATCATTGCTTGTAATTAGTGTGTTCGTACACAGCGCACTCACATCACACAGGTTCCCCTCATACGTGGACAGACAGGACGAAATATTATTATTCCTGTGACTTTTTTTGTGATGAATATTTAATACCCAGGTATGTATTATTATTTATCATTTAAATATATTAAAAATATTAGTTTATATTTACATGAAGTAGGCACGCCACAACGATATTTTTATGAAAATAGTTGGTTAACGTCACATACTTCGTGACTTTTAGTATGTATTAGCTTTTTTTTCTTAAATCGCGTTATCTTTATATATTAAATAAAAGCTTATTTTATATGTTTTAGTTCAAAATATATCCTACTCAACCCGACAGTAAGAGTTATCTAGGTGCTACGCCGATCTATTTTCGTCGTAGCATGGTGCTACGAAGTTAGTAGTTCAAGCGTAAAATTTTAAATATGTGAAATAATGTTTTGTTAGGGTTCCGTACCAAAATGGTAAAAAAGGAACCCTTATGGTGCGACTCTGTCTGTCTGTCTGTCTGTCTGTCTGTCTGTCTGTCTGTCTGTCTGTCTGTCCGTCTGTCACAGCCAGATATCTCAGGAACTACTGATGCTATCGATTTGAAATTTGGAATATTGTTAAAAGTAGCTAACCCGAGCCTATTGGACATAAAAAATATCTTGTACCTTATTTACTTTTTTTTTAAAAGGCTCCGTAATGGGAATTTGAAAATTGAAAGTAGGGCTATTATATTGAGTGGGGTATCAAATGAAAGGGCTTAATTTGTAGATTAAAACACCATTTTTATTTTTTTTCTTAAATAAGTAGTTTTTGATTTATACATTTTTATGTACCATTCCCCCCCTATTATCTCCGAAGTTACTGATCAGAAAAATGTGTCATAATTACTAATTATAAATATCAACCTGAATATTACAGGAAAAATAGAACGGTCTTGCTAACTTTAATACCTTTTTAGAAATTTACAAAACTTGAAATCCCTAGCGGCGAGTAGCAAAACTAAGCGATGGCATGTTTCACGCTAGGGGATTTCCGGGCAAACTAGATGGCGCTAAAACACTAAACATTTAACGATGTTATAATTGAACAAAGAAACATAGTAAAGTAACAATTAGTTCGTAAACAGCTAATAATAAATAAATTTAAATACATTTAAATACTGTGTCACGTTTGCAAAGTTAAATAATTGTAAATAATATTATAATTATTTTACCAAGCTTATACATAGATGGCGTTGTAAATTCGGGGAACAGCTTTTTGTATGGAGAATGACAGTCCTCTTGATTTAATGGTCCTTGCTATTAAATAGAATCATTACACGTCAGGGTCTAAATATTACAGGGAAAATGTAACTGTTTTCCTAACTTGCACTGTTTTTTAGAAATTTGCAAAAATCATAACATATACTTATTTGCTTCTACTAAACAAATCGACATACAGTTTTTCTTGTACTATTCGCGTATCTACTTATGAGTTTGTACGGAACCCTCGGTGCGCGAGTCCGACTCGCACTTGACCGGTTTTTTTTATTTTTATATGATATTAATAGCTTATTTTTGTTACAGATAACAACCATGTATATATGTTTACACGCATGGATATATTGAATATTTGGGTCGAATACGACGGAAAGAAGTTGTCTACTACCGAACGAATTCAGTTATCTTTTGACGAAATACTTAACGTTTTAGGCGTTGAAGATAAAGAAAACATGAAAACAGATGAATTACAAGTCCGAGTATCTTATGCATGCCAGAAAAAATAGTCGCAAAAATTGCAAGCTGCTACATAAAAACTCATTATATCCCAATTTAGAAGTAAACTCGGTGTGATTGTGGATAAACCTAAGCCAGGAGGTAGTGGGACATCGAATGATGGTAACTCGGCTAGGAAGTTATTTGCATATCCTGAAATTTCATCTGAAATTACAGGGTCGATAAGAACCTAATAGAACGTTGTGCCATCATTTTGCAATCTCTATGTAAGTTCTAGCTACAAAATAATTGCGGATAAATTTCGAGAATTCGCCTCGGAAACAGCCTGACACATTGTTCAAACCTATATCCCTGGTAGTATTTGCCAGCTCCAGTGCTTCAGTCAGCCATTATAAAACATACATTTTTATCTATAGGCGAACTATCAGAAGAAACCAAGCTGTTGAGGCCAGAAGACATAAAAGCTTACCGATTGCATCATACCAGAAAAATATCTAAGAAGACAACAACCGAAGATCTTCTGAACCGAGTTCTTTTCAGTTCTGACCCATTAATAACAGAGCTCAGAAAACTACCTAAGAGAAAGAAAACTTCGCTTGCAAAAGGTGTTTTGGAATTGCTTAGTTTTTAAGTGTTTATAAAAATTAATCTTGTATATCTTTTACCTGTGCTATCGTTGTAGCGTGCTACCGTTATAGATATTATATACATATAATAATTTATGTAATTAAGTAATCCTATGTAATTTTTTTATACAATTTTGCATGATATGGTGTTTTTAATATAATATAGGTTAATTATGATTATGTTGGTCATAACAGTTGTAAACTCAGACTTGTAAAAGTGACTATTTACAGAATTAAGTAAATAATTTATGACGCCCTAGGGCGTAATAGGTCATTTACGGCCCGCAGAACCTACGTGTAACAACACTATTTTCGAGCAAGTGTGATGAAAAATATTGTACTTATCACGGCCGGTAATAAAAAAGCCTCAGATCGCATATTTATGGCCCTTGCCTTTGGCTCGGTTTTGTTTTACCGCCCTAGGTAAGTAATGTACTATTGTGTCATTCCCAAGCTAAAGGTGCCAATCTCCGCTTGTTAATAAAGACTAAATTTGTTTGCATCTCTATACCAGTATTCTGTTAATACGTCTTTATGGTAAACGATAAAATTTTATACCATTTATTTGGAATCATCACATTTATACTGTTTTGCTAAATAGGTATAATGAACTAATAGAGAACGTGTATAATTTTCTGAAAACGTTTAATTTTTTCAGGATTGTTTAAGGGACTGCTTATGAACGAAAAGAATAGGTTTGTTTTATAATATATAATATATATATATGTTTTGGAAAATTGCGTAAATCTGAACTTTGAAACATTACGAAATAAGATTTTTTTGAATTTCTATGAGTTCATTCATTGGAAAAGGTTACCGCAGACCAAAACCGACCGCGGCGTCCTATTATAGTTCTTTAACATCTCATCATAAACTTGTTCGTCCATTCTACAACAATCAAACAAAACTTTTACACCTCTTGCCGGTATTTAAGATCCTTTCGTACCATAAGCCAGCTCCGTTCTGGCCACAAACTGACATTTATTGGTTAAATTTATGAAGGTCTCCACGACAGTTTATGTTTAATATTCCATATTCAAATCCGAGTGTCCGATTGGACGCGCGCCATTTCAGATCTACCCTCTCAATCCAAAACTGAGTAAGCGCCGATATTCTGAAATGTACTTAAGCTGTTTTCATTTGGCGTGTCAGAGATGCGCCAGAGATGTTATGGACGCGGCGGTGCGTGTGATTTTTCGGTAAAATTTACCGCTGTCGTGCTGTTTAGCCTTTTGGCTTGATAATAATAATAAGCTGACATTGCTATCTCAGTTAAGAGGGATTAACGAGCACCGATAGTTTTAGAAATTTGATCGTCACGTAGTTTAGAGTATTTGAATGTCATTTTACCTTTCATTACTACGGAGGTCCATGAATTGTATTCTAAAGTCCACATGCCGCAAGCTGATTTCGGCCACAATCCTAAAGATTAAGTACTTAGTTGTTTCTGGAGAATAGAGATGGCAAACAAGATCCATGGTCTACCAGAAATTTTGGGCAAGTCGAGCGCTCATTGTCATAGAATTCAACATGTATATACTTAGACCTACATAGGTCTTTTAGTAGCGCCCGAAGGGTCACTTCCCTCTCCGAATTGTTCTTAATTGTAAAGAGACCTAAACTAACTCGCCTAATATCTTAGGTGAGTTAGTTTAGGTCTCTCAGCGGAGCTTTATCAGAGACAGACTTCCTAGAAAATGCTGTGATGACTACGCACAGTAATGAAGAAACTGACGCAAGTAGGAAGTAACAGACTATGATTAATGTTAAATTAAAAAACTAAAATATAACTGACTTTGAAAACGTCTATGCAAGATATATTCAAACGAAAAAATCTCCTAAGTCTACGAGCAATCGGGAAATATACACATACCTACCTACCAGTGGCGTGGCGTCCAAAGAACTCGATTCCTACCGGCTTGCCTAATATCAGGCATTTGAGAACCTTATTCTACAGCTCTTAAGGAAAGTGTAGGCCAAATCTGCACCGGCTTGCCCAAGGATATCTTTTACGCTACGCTACTGCTAACTACATAGGTACATAAAAGAAAACGATTTTGACTAACTGAGAACTTCCCCTCTTTTTGAAGTCGATTATAATTTATACAAATTGCGCTTTTAGAATAAACGTAAACGTTCTTAGTCTAACATTTACCTACCTAAAATGTTATACGTACTTAAACGAAACGACATAGATACGACAAAGATAAACCATAACTCTAACGGTTTAACAAGGCGCAGTAAAAACTTCAGAAAATATTTGCAAAATCGTCCCTTATACAAATAAGATTTGAGAAAAAAACCTCTCCTGAGGAGGGTTAATGTGATAATCTGGGTTAGTTACAACATGAAACTTCACTCACTTCACTTTTAGAATTATAAATCCTTTTACCAAACGTTTACTTCTTTCACTAAACTATTGGCGTCTATGGAATCTCATTAACTAATATTGCACATTATTCATTGAATATCTCTTTATATTATGTTCATATTGCATATTTATTGATACATAATATATTACGTTACGTTTATATGTGTATTCAAAATTTGCCCTATTTTCTTTGTGCAAGTATATGAATGAAAGTTAATAAGTTAGTGATCGGTAGGGACCACTTTGGGAACCTATGCGCTAGTAGAACTACCCGAATACTTTTTCAAGAAGAACATGCCTATCTACTTATATCTGCATTGCACATACCTACACGTAGGTACTCATGTACCTATCCCAGCTCCAACCGTACCTTATAATTAAATAACCCACCACACGCCTCGCGAACACGCAAAAAACACTAAAAACCGATGTATGTTTGTCTTCCAATTACGCAGAAACCACTGAACCGATTTAGGTCCGCAAGGATCCGGGCGGGCTAATGAGCTGAGTACTTATTATCTTACCGCAAACAGGTGCTTTTGGTACAATGTACTATTGTGGTACTGGTACATTGTAGAGGTATATAATTTACACTTCGTTCCCTTGATATACAGTCTTTTATTTAACTTCACATGTTTTTGGTTATTTTTTTAAACACTTGGTAAAAGAAAACCTTGTCGTACAAACGGCGAACTTAATTCCTGGAATTCTCTACCACTTAACCTTAGGACAAACTAGATACCTAACTTGTGCGCGGTGCGACTAACGCGCTAAAATTGTGATTTATATACCTACGTTAAATGATGTTTGTGTTTCAGATTACCGTAAAATTACAAGTTTATTTCCCTTTCTTCCATCGGTCGGATTAACTAAAAATTGATTCAACACCTATTAAACTACGTAGGTACATCCAAAAAAGGGAAAATAAAATTAGGTTTTTTTACCAAAAAATAGTGAGAACTCGTAATAACTCCGCACAGGCCTGTGCGGAAGAGATCTTAATAAAGTTAAACAGAAAACTAAATGCTCATGTCATGTAGTTAAGACATAAAATATTTTTTTGAATATGTACATGCTTCTATCCTTTGATACTTTATAGGTACAACACATATTATAAAAGAAAACTAATTTCGTTTCCTTGTTTGTTTTTTCAAAAAAAAAATTACTTAAGAGAACTGTTCTTCATTTGAACGGATCAGAAGAAACTGGTAAGTATGCCTGTAAATGTAAATTGAATACGGGTAAACAATGAAACCAAGTATAACGTTTCGTAGTGTCATCAGTAATTAAGAGGATTTGTTAAGTTACGCAGTCATAACCCACAAATATTCTTTTTAGGCCCTATACGTTTGTTTACTGTTTAAATATTCGCCTGTATTAACAAGGTTAATAACACGCTGTATAAAATAAATATATAAAAACACACAGTAACAAATAATGTCAAACATAACAAGGATTCTAAAGGGCTAGCACGACAAAGCATGTGACTAGTTGTCGCGACAAATTTATCGATTTGAACGTGTGATAGTTTATCACCGTGATAATCATTTTGTCACGCGCTCAAAAGTTTTTCGATAACGATAAATGAAAACGTTTTTAGCAAATGTGACAAACTGAAACAAAAGATAGCTAGGTAACCAAATAAAATACCTTATGGATGATTTTATAAATGGACCCTTTCTTGTTTTGTGATAAAAAGTTTTACTTCAATAGTGAAAAGATTTTGGTCACTAAAAATGCACTCAAAGAGGATAAAAAGGCTTATAAGTCAATGATCTTACCGATTATCGAACCTTTAAAGGACTTTCGGCATGAGTCCTATCAGTTAGGCAGTAAGTCTTTATAAGTAGATTACGTAGTTTTGGTTACAAATTCTACAATGCGCTATTTAGCTATTGTTAACTTAATATTTTACTGTTAATCTTTGAAAGCGTGCCAGGAAATGGCGATTATTGAAAAATAAGGATTGGCAGTAATCGAACACAAATCGTCCTAGTCATAACTTGTAAAACATTCTTATTCTCCCTGGTCTTTATTTTAAAATTTATACATTTAACAAAAACGTAAAAAGACTACAATTTTTTTTTTCAAAAAAACTATGTACCTGCAACATATGTAATAAAATGAAAATAGTTTTCGACTTTTTTGTCTGTCTGTGTATGTTTGTGCACACGTTCTGCAAAAAAACTACCAGACCGAATTCCATGACATTTACTGTACAGGTAGATTATAATCCCGGTTATGATCCCTTCGACTAAATAAAACAGAGAAAATGGAGACATTTCATATATTTCAACTCGGCGTATAAAGTCGCGAGCAGGTCCAATCGTATGAAATATTAAATATAATTTTTTGATTCATAAATACTTGAATACATAGGAAACATCGAAAATTAAGTGGGGTGCTCATCACGCAAATATCTGTCATACTAGCAGTCAGCTAGGCTATCCTTAAGGTCTCAAACTATATAAAAATACAAAAAGAATACGAAATTACATGCACCTTTACTCTTTTACGCCATAGTAAAATCACCCCTTTCTGAATATGAAATATTTTTATTCACGTTTATTCGTATTATTATTTTATTACATATAGGTATTTTTACTGAATATTATGCCTTAAATGCTTATCGTTTGCGTTGCGAAAGATAAAAAAAATTAAATTCGGTTTTGTTTTTTTTATTTTCAAAAGCAGTCGGTAGATTCACTTACTTGTTCTTCGGATATTTTATAGACAAATTTAAGATACATTTTATAAAAAAAAAATCAGAGCCCTGACGTTTTTTAAAGTACACAATCTTGACTATTTAAGTTTTTTTCTTCTTTTTGAGAGCTAGCGACACTTAGGTACTATATTTTGATAAAATATACTTACACAATTTTATAATGAATTACATAAGTATATTTTATTCAAAAACAATCATTTGGATCAACAATGTGAAATTTTATTGTGTTTATATTATACAGGTTAGACAAAGTGAACAACTAGGTACCTACCTGCCTATCTTAAATAATGGAAATAGCTAAATTTATGCAAAGAAAATTTGCTTTTTTTTAAAAAACAATAAGTGATGCATTCATAATTTTTTTTATTTACTTGCATTAGTGGCAATGAAACCAAAAAAATATGTTAAAAAAAGTTCAAGAGACATTTATGGTACAAATCTGCTCAAGCTGATTACGCGTAGGTACTTATTTCTATATTATATACGTAAATTTATATTCTCTTACATTTTTCCCAAGTCGGGTAGTATTAGTTTAAGCATAGAGAAATAATTACTAAAGAGTGCTGATTCCATATATTGGTTTTCTTACTTATTTAACAACAAGTTGTATGGGAAGTATGGTAAAACTTATAACTAACAAGTTTTAAACTCGTTTCGCCGGGGGCGATTTTACTATGGCGATCCGGCCAGACTCTTTAAACGTAAGTATTTGCAGAGAACAAAATTTATAATGTTTTGGCAGCATACTATACCTGTACATGTAATTCTGCAAAGACTGCTTTTCTTTAAATCTCTTTTAACCATGTTTATTTATAATTTTACCATTTTTAATTTTATTTGTGTAACCAACCGTCTCTCTCTAGACATCAGGACCATCGGGCATGTATGTAAAAAACTTTATTTTAATTTGGGTTTTTTGAAGTGGGTAATTTGCAAAACTGTACCTAATTTTAATGGTGAAAAATTGTTTTTCTCAGTTCGTGACCTTTTACTTATTCTTTATTTTACTTATTATAATTAAATTTCAGATTCAATCCCTTTACATTATTTTTATTATGAGTGATAATCGCGCAAACCGGAGACAATATTATATGTTATGCTTACTACCACTATTGCTATTATAATATTAAATGTATAGCTAGCTATAATTAATGTCAACGGTAAAGATAGTAGGTAATAATCCTGCATTATTTCCTGGATGCTGCAAGGAATAGGTATTATGTGAATAAAGTAATGAGAAATAAGGCCATTGATTCATGCATTACTAAAACTTTAGAAAAGTACCTACTTTTATAATTTCGCATTTTTTTCGTCTTTATCATAATTAGATTTTTCAGAGTTGTCGGAAGTAGTAAATAAATAAAATTTACCATCTCTAGGCATATTTTTACCATCTCCCTTAAAACTACTTTTGGCAAAAAAAAGTGTGAATCTATACATGCGTGTTCATGTAAGTGCCAATTCAACAGTGCAAATATATTAATATAGGTACCTACTTACTGTATACACGATTCGATTCAAACGCAAAATTAAAAAAAATGATTTCAACTCCTTGAGGAAAAGATATCAACGATAAGCAACTAAAATGTTGTGTTCCTTTTATTTTCATCTAGCCTTTACCCGCGGTTTCGCCCGCGTCATTCCCGTTATTATCCCAATCACATAAATATATCAAGGTAGAAGGAAAAAGTGTATGTATGTCGCATGCTAAAAAGAAGTGGCAACGTCAGAAATTTGAAAATCTGATAATAATGATATAATTAGTTGTTCAAATACCACCAAATGAAATGGAAAATTTATGTTTTCCATCACTTAATTACACTTTTAGCGTCAAACGGCAAGCAAAAAACGTTACACGCTTGATTCACATACACTCGATATATTTCTGTGATCTGGCGCTTCCTACCTTTCTACGGTTCAATCCAGGACTTTGTGTAGTTGTATGCAAAATTTCAGCTCAAGCCATTCCAAATGTCTTCACAAATTTTCGCATTTATAATATTAGTGTGATATAATAGTAGGATTACTGTGCGTTTAGGTATTGTTTGTTTTATTAGTTATATGATGTGTTTTCTAAACATTTCATACACATACGTTAGTAGGTACGAACGTAACTAAGTAGTAAAATATTCCTTTGCATTTCAATAAAATTAAGAACCTTCGTAGTGTTTTCAAAGGAACTCAACATTATTGTATGTTTTACAATAAGGACAATTTTAAATAATTACGTGATTTTTTTTTATTTAATATAATTAGAAACTACGGTAATTGCATATTTAACAAAGATGTCCCACTATGTGGTATATGTGTGGTGTGGGTGTCGATGTGTTGTCTGGAAGAGATCGCTCTTTAGCGATAAGACCGCCTATTGTTTACCAATGTTTTTGTATAAGTTTGCATTGTAATTTATCTTTTGGTGTGCAATAAAGTATGATTGTATTGTATTGTATTGTATTGTATACTTATAAAATACCATGTATGTATAAATATGATATGTAAATGCAAGACATGTGTAATTTGATATAAAGGTAAATAAGGATCAATATCACAAAAAAATATGTTCATTAATTCATTGGTAGAGAACACCTTAAGATACTACCTAAGTCCATAATATGAGTTTATAAGATACCTACTATCTTTGTCAATAATATAATAAATATTTGTATGCCAGCCGACGGCAAATGATTATGTTTAAGTAGTTTAATACCTACCGTTTTTTTACATGTTTATAAATTTTCTTATTTTTTTTATAAGCAGCAGAATAGTTACTTAACTAAGGAAATATGAAAATTAACATTAAATTACAAAAAAATTATGCACAGACATGATTAGACTCAATTGTTAAATGTAAGTATGTATTTATTTACTTGTGTAAATGTTGTACAAAAACGTTAACATTATTTTCGTTACTGATGACAGTTACACTTTTCAATATTTTGCCATGAATAGTAATGATAACAAATCGAACTCAGCTTAATCTATGCTATGCTTAGCAAATGTTATAACTAGTAGATAGATAGTGCTGTGTTTGATTCCGCCGATTTCGACACATTTGTTTTTAACAAAAGAGAAATAAACGTTGATACATCAAAACATAGGTTACGAAAATAGAATTCCAGTGATATAGGTACAAAACGTTCATTGCCATTCTAGAAGTAATTTATTTATGACTTAAATATTTATCTAGAACGAACCTAACTCAAGTAGTTTTATTAGTAAAATATTAGTTACAAATCGATACCACTGACTCTTCCGTTTGGGTCTATGTTTTTATTCAAATGTTGCTAAAAATAATTGTACCTACTTCAGTAGAATCTTCTGGATAGCAATATTAAATTATAAAAAGCTATGCACATGTGGCATCAAACATGACAGTATTTTGTGAATCGCCTTATCCTGTCGCGTTTGTTTTTTTCCTTATTCATAATTTAGACATTATTAATATGGACGCAATTGTTTATCCTCCTTTTAATTTGTTAGTTTAGCAACACTTGAAACGTTGTTTCGTTTTAAATGTGTTTCTTCCAACAAAATAAAATATAGCGTCATGTGTAAACATTATATGTCTACAGCTTGTTTTCTCTTTTTATTCAATCAGAATATCAGCCATTATGCATTAAATATAAAGTAAACAATTCAAGTTAATTTATAAAATTAAAACCATTGATAATTTCGTCAATACTTCTATGTTGTATAACTCTGAAGTTCGAGCAAATTTTTCGCTGAGTCTGCCGTACCGACCTATAGGCCTAACGTGACAACGATAAACATAACGTTAACAATATATATTTCCACCATTAATGAATATTAATGTTTACTCAATTGTTTATTATAAAAACAATACCTAAGTAAGTCCTTACGTACTTGTAAAACGTGTTGTCGATTTTCGCGCATTTTTTGTTGCATTTAATGATGTTTATGACAGATGCTTACGTCAGAATATTTCGAATTTAATATATGCAACTGTATAACTTATCACGTTTTGACATTGATGTGTGTAATGTATTTTTTATTTTGTGATTTTGTGATTTGTTACTGAGGTAGTACAATGATAGTATTTTAATCAATTCCTTATATGTTTTTAACGATTTCGGTAAAATATACTGCCCACTAAACAGCTATTAAAGGGGAAATGCGACGCGTAGATCAATAAAACTATGAAAATGTTTATTACAACCTTCTCTTGTATTAACCACAACACAGTTCACAGTTTTTTTTATTTGGCATAGGCACAGGACACTAACTTTTACCAATGTGGTGCTGGTGAAAGGGGGCATGGGCCCCCCGACCCGCGGCAAGGAATCCCGCCACTTCGGCACCTCTACACGGCACTTCACTTGACACACCGCGACGAATAGCGCGGCGACGACGCTCCTACGCGCGCTAACTCTCAACGCGTACTGACCAAAAACACTAAGCTTTCGAACGACATCACGCGATAAAACGAGAGGGAGAATGTAGGGTTTTGTAGGTGGGAAGGAGACGGATAGGGTAGCGTTCGGAAACAGGCGTGGTTCGAGGAAGCAGCCACTAGCATCGAAGGGGTGGTGCCCGCGGTGTTTTCTAGGTTTTGTTTCGTGCGTGTTTCTGTGCGGTAGTAGGATTTCATTTTGTGGTACACGTGCGGCGTTCGCAGTAAATTTAAATTGGCTTGCCGGTACATCGGTTGGGAGCTGAACATAATTATAGAGCCTGGATTTTTCGGTTGCGTCTCTAGGTGCTGGTCTTTTATTTGGTGTTGGAAGGAGGGCGTGTGGGCTCTTTATGTGGGGCTCCCGCCTCCGTGGAGGGATTTCTTTATTTTGCCCTTCCGCCCTACAGGCTGTGATTACAGCCGGCCGGTGTCATAATAAATAAATATCGTAGATCGTACTGTTGAGTAAAATACTGTCGGCCCGGCGTTTGGTATGAAAATTCTAGGCTAGCGTTGCGGTTGATAGATATTTTATCGTTTTCTTCAGGTTACTAATAAACATTTTAATACCTCATTGTGCTAGGCGTTACAATGAAATACTGTCCGTAATTGAAGACGGTAGGACGTGCTAGAGTTTTTATGCCCGTAAAAAATAAGAATATTATGTAAATCAGACAAGTCTATATTGTCTCCTATAATGTTTAAAAGTAATACTGTATTGTTAGCCATAATCATAGAAAGTCATGAAACCTTTTCTTTCCGAAATCCTTAATTTTGCAGAATTATTATAAATTGCTTTATAGAAACACGTTTCTATGCGCTAACTTTTGAATACCTTGAAAATATTACGGTTTTAGAAAAACAGACACTTTAACTTTCGATAATTATGTCAACAATATATTATTACTTATAACTTTATGCGTAGCAAGAGGATCTTAAATCAAACTCCGAGAGCTAATATACCAGGACGTAATTGAAATACGAGCACCGATGCATAAAAGTTCGTCTAGCACGAAGCTACTATCACACATTTTTAAATACTCATTACCTGTTTAGATCTAACAACTGAGTGATAGGACCAATGATAGCTATCTTTAATTTAATTTATTTTGATTTAATGATAAAGTTTCCATGAGACCGTTATTGTTGATTTTTTTTTCTTAAAAAATTATTGTCCAAATCATATTGTGCTCTCGTACCTACAGCAGTTCTGCACACTTGGGCTCAAAGCAACATTGTCGTTATATCGCTGTGCTGTGTTGTTTTCCTTAGTACGGCCCTTCTCACACCTTTCAAGCTCGTGACAAAAAATAATTTGAATTCGAAAATTGAATAAATTTTACTCATCATAAAATTCGTATTTCCTGTCTTTTAAAATTGTTAGGGTAAAATATTTTTATTTTAAATAAATATATTAGAGCACCTGTATTAAACAGTATACATTTTTTATCTCAATTTTTTTTTCCTAAAAAAATATAGAGCCTAAGAAAATGCTCTTACTAGACGAGAACTTTTGCCTCGTATGTAGATATTACTACTTTACGAAACATTTGTCGATACCTGATATAGAATGTAGAAGATAAATACGACTCGACAATATTATATCGCCACGCTACCGATGCGATAAAATTTTAACTTTATCAATATTGACAAAACGGTAAAAAATACTAAATAATAATAACTAATAATAGTAGTTTTGAATGGTGAGCGATGAGAAATATTAGACTGAGATTTACATTGATCTCCAGATATACGTATTAATGATAGATACCCAAATCGATGAAAATAGGTAGATGGTGTTAGATGCTGAGACCTACCTCGACTTCGACTCGTTATCGCGCAACAAATACTACCTACCTAATTTTCTTTTTTTTATCGCGGGACAAACAATTTATTTGTCTCTTTCCATTAAGAGATAGTGCGATAATGATCTATCACGCGATAAATGAAGCCTCGGTCAATTGTGCTAGCCCGGCTGGTACCTAAAAGGCCCGCCCTGTATAAATTTGATAAAAGGTAAGATTAACTAATGCAAAATAAGGTTTCTGAAAATGAACACATAATTTCTACATGTTAAACTACTTACTATACCTATAGCTTAATATGAAACCAAGTTTTTATAACATACCTAACTGATTTTGCGCCAAAGATGCCATTGCAATTTTAAGCATATTTCGGACTAAATTTAGCACATTTTTGATAATTTTGGAGCCTAAGTTTTATATTAAGTACTAAGTTCATTTTGGTACCGTTTTATGAAATAAAAAACCAATCGATTATTCTTTTAATTTTAATATTCAATTGTTAATGAATGGACTTTGGAGCTCAATGGGACCTCGGCTTCGCCTCGGCCAACGGTTACATGTGACCTGAGACATGTCTTACTTTACTGATATCAGGGGTATGGCGTAAAAGATATCCTTAGCCAAGCCGGTGCAGATTTGGCGTATGTACATTTTCTATAAGAGCTGTAGAATAAGGTGTTCAAATGCCTGATATTAGGCAAACAGGTAGGAATCGAGTTATTTGGACGCCACGCTACTGCTAGGCATGTAATATATTATTAGGGGAAAAGGCAATGGTGGTCAGCCAATTATCTAAACATTTAGAATTCTAGACTCAAAATAAGACAAACAGCAGAAGTGACGATAGTCAGGTCCAGCATATTGGCCACTGGCTCGTTCAGCCTATGCGGGATGTTCTCGAATCTCGAGCAATAATTACATTTTTGTTAATGCTTCTGATGATAAATTTTTTTGAAACGACAAATTACCATGTAGGTAAATGTCGAACTTTTTTAAGTATGAGCGATTTTTTTTATGTTTTACACGATTTTTTTTAGGTCTGAGAAATTTTACATCATTTTTACTAAAAATCACGTGTACTATTCTCTGATAGAGTCTGGCTAATGAAAGATGAGACGATAAATAGCGGCAAATTTAAAAAAAAAAACAACGGGTTGCAACACTGTTTATAGGGTGACAAAAACGGTAATGATACTTGGGCCGATTTTTGTTTTGTTGTAATTTTTTTAATTCTTCCGATTGTAGTGAAAATTGGTAAGTACATAGTGTTTATTAAAGTGTTAGTGTTTATTTATGATACATTTACTCCCCACATTAGCCGCGGAAAGAAAAGCAAAAACAATTCAGTAAGTGTTTTCGGAAACTGTTAGGTACTTTCTTATGTTGCATGTTGAGTATCAAAATCACCACGGCATACTATACTATCCTCAATTCCTCAGAAATCTAATTGACACATTTGACGTTTGTGTAATGTCGCCATTTAAGATAATTGTTACTAACACATTATGGGCCCAGTGTCCGAAATAAAGTGATATTTAATTTAATTTTAATTTAATTTAATTTAAAAAGTTTTGAACAAATCTCAGTCTCATCTTTCATTAGCCAGACTCTAGACGAAAAGTGTCTCAAATTTTTCATACAAATATCGCTCTTTCGCTCCGTTACCGCCATACAGGTGTGAATGGAAAAGTAACGGAATCGGAAAAAACATTGGGACACTTTTTTTCTTCTAACAGAGACGACAGTACGTGTAATTCTGAGTAGAAATGATGTAAAATTTATCAGATCTAAAAATAGTAATACAACTTTAAAAATAATGGCCAGTATGTTCTAAAAAGGTTAGTTTTAAAGTTTAAGTTGAAATAGATTTTACCGTTGTTCCTTTTTTTTCTTGAAGCACCTACTCTTGTGGGTAATTTTTAAATGAAGATTTTGGCCTGCGTTATGTTATGTATGAGCCCAATTTTCATATTTTTACTTTAAAGTATTTTTGTGTTATATATTTCTGAAAAGCTATTGAAGCTCAAAAAAACATTGTATTGATTTTTGTCACCAAATTACCTTACTAATAACCCAGTTCTTGTAATTCTAGGTTGGTCATTGTTATTTTATCAGAAACGTGACTTTTTTTGCAATATTTGCTTAAGTAACGCCATCACCCCTTTTTCCCTTAACCCTCCCATCGGTCAATTCAAAAAACTGAAAACTGAAGCACCTCTATTAAGCCGGTCGCTTAGTGCTGGTCGATGTGTGCGTGCTGCTCGTAATCGGTTACGACGCTGGTTGATGTGTGCGTGCTGCTCGTAAGTACAAAGCGACCGGCGTACTAGAGGTGCTTCAGTTATTTGCTAACGAGGTTATGTCCGGCTATTTATTTTAAGGTACCATGGTAGTACGTACGTAGGTACTACCATGGCTATTACTTATTCTGTGGCACAGACCTACCCTCGTAGATGGGAGTGAATAGGCTGTAGTCCCCACGCCGCCCAGCAGTGGGACGTATACTGCCGTCCTAATTAATAAGGACGTTTCATTTGTTTTGAGAAACGAGCAATTTTAATTTTGGAATTGGCAGGATTTTGGTGATGTGCTAAATTTTCTTCAAGACTTTTAGGGAAATTTTATAAATTAAGATTTCTTTTTGGAAATATCATGTATGATCCATTGATATATTTTCTATGCAAAAACGTAGATTTTTTGAGATGCGTCCTTTTGAAATAGGACGGCATAGGTTGATAGTGATGATGTGAAATGATTCTAAGAAACATGAAGTGAGTTAATAAAACTGAATTGGACGGACGATAGAGCGTCACCAATAGGGTGCCGACTCTTACATATTTACTTACACTTAAAAAAAAATTACAATTTTATTTTATCTATATTGAAAACTCGTGTTAATGCAAAGATCCAGCACCTAACAGCCCAAATTTACAACATAGTATAAGAACTTCCTACATAGCTTATCTTCAAGATCTGCTGAGTTCCGTCAAAGATAGATTCTACCCCAACCCGTAATTTGAATAACCCTCATACCCTGTACCTATAAGAGCAGAATCAGACAACTCTATACAAAGCCAAGGACCATTAAAACAAGAGGACTGTCATTCTTAGGGCATGCTCCCGGTACTGGATTTCCATACAAATACGGTACCGGAACCGGGAATTCCCGGTTCTCGCCATACAAACTCAGTACCGGGAGCATGCCCTAGTCATTCTCCATACTTTAGATCTGCCCCGACCGCAAGGGGATATCCAGGCAAAAACTAGACGGCGCTAAAAAACTAAACATTTAACGAAACATAGTACCTACAATAACAATTAGTTCGTAAACAGCTAATAATAAATAAATTCTAACATTTAAATAATGTGTCACGCTTGCAAAGTTGAATAATTGTAATTAATATAATTTTTATAGCAAGCTTATACATAGATGGCGTTGTAAATATCGGGGAACAGCTTTTTGTATGGAGAATGACAGTCCTCTTGTTTTAATGGTCCTTGACAAAACAGATGTTTTCTAGGTTTTAAGCTGTGGACCTTTTTTTATCGCTTTGCACAATGGTATACACTACTGCTTGTCACGTGACAAATATTATCCGCCTTTTTCTATTCCACGTCACCCTGGCCATAAAGTGGCAATTACCGCCCACTTCGCGTGCGAAAAATCCCACTTCTTGGCCTAGAGACGTAAAATTTTGTACTTACCACGGGCGGTAATAAAGAAAGCCTCAGATCGCATATTTATCGCCCTTGCGTTCGGCTCAGGCGTCAAATACCTGCGATCTGAGACATTCTTTGTTTTACCGCCCTAGGTACCTAAGTAATGTATATATGTGTGGTGTGTGGCGTGAGAGAGGTGGGACATATCGCGCGACAAAAAAAAGCAAAATCCAACTAATTGTGCTAGTAACACTAACAAATAAATACCTAATTCAATTCAATTCTGTTATATACGAGTATTAGTATGTTCTCTAGCAAGGTGGAGCCATGACGCTCGCAGGATGGCTGCACAAGCTGGAAAGGAATGGCTGAGAATGTCTCAGTGGCGCATCCATTAAGAGACAAGAGTCCAGTAGTCCTCTGAGACAGGTCGATGGTGATGATGATGATATTAGTATGTGATAGAAATAGGTGATTACCGATTACTATCACAATATCTCATTTAGGTGTGCTTACCTACATTCAATATTTAACTACATTTAGTTAAATATTGAATGTAAGTAGGTAGGTACACCTGAAAAGGTAGGGCTTGGTGATACTTAATTATTAAGCAATAATAACTGCTATTGTTACCCGATTTCCCACAAACATCGAATAAATAATTAATTAATTCAAACTAATGCCCTTTAGAACAGACTGCCTTACCTCTACCTATCTCCGTAAGTGAGACTCATATGGTTCGCCTAACAATAGTCGAAATCTGACCCTCAAAAGTTCATTAGTGCACAGCACTACGATACTGTCTCAGAGTTTCCTCGCCAGTTATAATTACTTTTACACTTCAACTAATTTCCTTTTCCTAAGAAAGACTATTCATAAAGTTATTCTGTAACATCGTGACATCTAGCGGTACTTACGTTTAACTTCGATGCTTGAACTGTTTCGTGCGTAACGTCACGAGATTGTTCTTATATTATCTACTAGGTGGTGTTTGAATTTAAGCTTTGCATGTCGATGACTTTGTTTTTTGAAGATAGCACTTGATAGGGCTGGTATTGAAGTAAAATACGATTTTTTTTATTTGAAAATATTTTTATTACTCGCACACAACTCATTGACAAAGCTCTTGTTTAAGAAATTATAATTATGTTTCAGCGAATTATTATTTTTCTATTTAACTAGGTACAGTCAGTTCATTAGAGAGTATCACAGTTGATTATCGTTATTTTATTGATTACAAAAATAAACTAAACTTCACATTAATATCTTGAGAATACAAGTGCACAAAAATGCGAATGCATTTTTCACAATTCTTAAACACTTTACGATTGAATAAAGGCCACATTTTTGTCAGTTAGGTAGATAAGTTTTGTTTTAATCATGTAAAACTTAGGTTAGGTAAGTAATAATTAGAGAATCATATCCAATATCAAGGCAAATTTGTTATACCAATTCAAATTTTATTATAAATTACTCATTTACAAGCGAACTTCGTCAAATTAAAGTGTTATTCTAACTTACTCCTAACACAGAAATATCTTATGGCATAAATTCGACTATCTACTTATATGAGTCCATTTAGATTTCAGATCACATTGGCATAAAAGTCACACACTTATCTAGATATCGTTACCATTATCACAAAGCAAATAAAGGCACATACCTACCAGTAGCGTGGCGTTCAAAGAACTCGATTCCTATACCAGATTGCCTCAGGCATTTGAGCACTTTATTCTACAGCTCTTAAGGAAAATGTACGCCAAATCTGCACCGGCTTGCCCAATCACATCTTTCACGCCACGCCACTGATACCTACCAAACACTTATGGAGGACTGTGGAGGAGAGAGCTCCTTCGGAGAGGCCCAACTCTCGATTGCCCAAAGTGGCCAATTTTTGAACAAACGGGACACAGACAAATAAAAAAGAAGACTTATGGTAGAGGTAAGGCGAATCGTTTCTGTGTATCCAAATGTCCTTCGAAATGGTATATTAAAGCGCTTTATACACTATCCATCGCGGCTGTACGCCCCGCCAAGGCCACGGCGCTGGATGTAGCATACGCACCATCGTGCACGCGCGTGGTGGGGGCGCTCGCTGGATGCAAATAGCGTCGTGCAAGCCCAGCAAGCTAATAATAATAATTGACGTACGTCAAGCCTATTCACGATACTTTTGAATCGTGCATCGTGCATGGCCTTGGCGGGACGTACAGCAAGATGGATGGTGTATAAGGCGCTTAAGGCACTTAATTCTTGCCGCTTTATTAAATACCTACCTTAGTCACCAAAAAAATAAACCTCACCTCTACACTCCATATTAGCACACTTCACTCCGTCTACAACAGCTAAATTCCGTTCGTATCTAGAGCGCTAAAACAAAGAATGTCTCAGATCGCAGGTATTTAACGCCCCAGCCGAAGACAAAGGCGATAAATGGGTGTATTTTCAAAAACGTAATTTCGCTGTCATGACATATTGGCGAATACTGAGAAGATTCTGCCTTATTATAATTGGACTTTTGGTTACAATGTAGAATCAGTCAAGTTCTAACAAGTAACCAACTAATGCCAGTCCAGTGAGGAGGAATCTTTTAAATATTGGTGGCCAGAGAAATTACGTCAGCGAAAATACACCCAAATATGCGCTCTGAGGTTTTTTATTACGTGGTTGTTTTTTTAGTACGTGGTAAGTACAAAATTTTACGTCTCTCCCAGGCCAGGAAGTGGGATTTTCCGCACGCTTAGCGGGCGGTAATTGCCACTTTATGGCCAAGTGTGACGTAAAATGTATTTCATACTCTTCTGCAACGCTCGCGCCATTCTGGGGAGATTTTAAACTATTATTTTGTGCTTTTAGCTAGACACTTTTTCAACTGATCGCTCATATAAGATTGTTCTCCTTGCCTCTACCGTCCATAAAAATGACCGTTATTTTCTTATATGCTGATTTCCCTTTTCCATGCTTTTGAAAATTGAACTTTAACTTACACATATCAAGGCTAATATTACAATTCCATTTAGAACTGCTATTCGATATATTAAAAAAGCACGCGCCAAAATAAAGTAAATTATTTCATTTCATTTCAATTGCCCAGATCACAGGCGTTTGTGCCATAAATATGCGATAAATATAAGGCTTTACCTTTATTAATTACCGCCCGAAGTGTGTCCAAAAGTTGACGTCTTCCCTTAACCAGGAAGTGATGTTTTCTTCCCGCGCAGCGGGTAGAAAATGCCACTTACGGCCTAGGATAGACAAGGCACCTTAGGCCCAGGCTTGTTCGGTCCTGTCCCTGTTAATCCTAGCAATTTCGGTCCTCAGTTTCCTTTCATTGGCGCTCGCTTCGCGTAGCTCCGCCTCTTTCTCCACCGCTGCCTCTAACTGTTGTTTCTGCACGCTCAGACCTTTGAGCTGGGATTGAAGCGCGGATATTGTTGAGTAGGCCGCGTTCTTCAACTGTCAAAGGAAATTAGTGTTTAGTAACTAGCTGAAGGATGGGAGGTGGATAGGGTTGCCAGATTGAATGACCCTATTATCGAGAGGAAAAAACAATATGGCGGGGTTTTGAGACTTTGGTCGCGAGATGCCCAGCGCGCTCGAAAGAGCAGAAGCTTTCGCTGTCCGGACCATCTTGAGCGGATCGGACTAAGTTTTAAAATGAAGTCGTTTGTCGTAGTACATACAAAAAATCGGGAGAATCCCGCCAAATCCCGACCATCTGGCAACCCTAGAGGTGGACCAAGGAGGTGGATCAAGCAGTTTATAAAATGGCCAAGGATGTTGAAAAGAAATGCGGTAAGACCACAGGCTCGATGGTCGGACGAAATCTCTCGCACGGCAACCAAGCAGTGGATAAGGATTGCAAGGACCGAAGAGAGTGGCGTAATAAAGAAAACCGGACAAATGCGACTCGAACTCGCCCAACGAGGGTTCCGTACAAATTTGAAGTGCATATATTAAAGTACGCTATAAATTTTGATTTCCTTAGTATAGTTTATTTTTTATGATTTAATTAAAAATGTATAGCTTTCAGATTTTTCCCTATATTTATAGTATAAGACGGTATTACTTGCCAAATTTCATAATTCTAGGTCAACGGAAAGTACCTTTGAATTTTGGTTCCTTCAGAGTATTTTTTTTTCACGTGAACTTAGAAGTTTGATTTTTTCCCAGCTTCAAGGGGCCGTAGATCTGCTTCCTTCCCTCACGGTCACGTTGGCTCGATGCTGCAGCCTGCTAGCGTCCACCTTCTGCACCTGTCTCCTCAAGGTCTACCATGTCATCCTCTCGGCCACGTTAGCTCGCTGCTGCAGCCTGCTGGCTTCCACCTTCTCCACCTGTCTCCTCAAGGTCTACCATGTCATGTGTTAACACTCACCTGCGTGTCTCGCTCCCTGGTCTTCACCTCCTGGTGGAAGCTCTCCATCTGAGCGAGGATCTGTTCCCTCTCGGCCACGTTGGCTCGCTGCTGCAGCCTGCTGGCTTCCACCTTCTGCACCTGTCTCCTCAAGGTCTACCATGTCATGTGTTAACACTCACCTGCGTGTCCCGCTCTCTGGTCTTCACCTCCTGGTGGAATCTCTCCATCTGAGCGAGGATCTGTTCCCTCTCGGCCACGTTGGCTCGCTGCTGTAACTTGCCTGCTTCTATCTTCTGCACCTGTCTCCTCAAGGTCTACCATGTCATGTGTAAACACTCACCTGCGTGTCTCTCTCCCTGGTCTTCACCTCCTGGTGGAAGCTCTCCATCTGAGCAAGGATCTGTTCCCTCTCGGCCACGTTGGCTCGCTGCTGTAACTTGCCTGCTTCTATCTTCTGCACCTGTCTCCTCAAGGTCTACCATATCATGTGTTAACACTCACCTGCGTGTCTCTCTCCCTGGTCTTCACCTCCTGGTGGAAGCTCTCCATCTGAGCGAGGATCTGTTCCCTCTCGGCCACGTTGGCTCGCTGCTGTAACTTGCCTGCTTCTATCTTCTGCACCTGTCTCCTCAAGGTCTACCATATCATGTGTTAACACTCACCTGCGTGTCTCTCTCCCTGGTCTTCACCTCCTGGTGGAAGCTCTCCATCTGAGCGAGGATCTGTTCCCTCTCGGCCACGTTGGCTCGCTGCTGCAGCCTGCTGGCTTCCACCTTCTCCTCCACTTGTCTCCTCAGGGTCGATAGGACGTCGTTCATCAGGAGGGCACGTGCTTCGCGCTCCTTTGCCCATAACTACAAGAATAACAACAAATAGTAAATTGTTCAAAGGAATGAAAATAGGCTATTTTGATACAAAACTGTAGCCAGAGTAGATCCTACGATTCGGGTATCTTTTAATGAAAAGGTAACGCTTTTAAAAGACATTTAGTACAAAACTCTGTACAAATGTGCATTTTTCAATTTAATGGTTACATTTTAAGGTATACCTGTAATGAACACCATTATTGCAACCAGTAAGGTGACATCTGTGCCAGTATAGTGTAGTGATAATGAATCATAAGTCATAATAACATCGAAATCGATATTATATGAAAATTTACTGTCATGATGTAAAATTTACGCGGCCATGGCGGTGCAATGGCGGTCATTCTTACGGTTCTCGAACACATCATTAGGATTTATAATAATGTGTGTAGATAATAGTAGTTTATGTCACTGTGATGTAATGAATAGGCATTCAACGGTTTTTAATGTTCTCAGTGGGTTTACGAAACGAGGAAAGTTTCAAAATAACATCTCTAATTATGTACAGTTATATACACTGCTTTATGTACCTACACACATATTATAAGCTCTCCATGATGGGTTACAAAACCGCAAATTAAACATGACAAATGGCGGATAATTCAAAATTTTTGACGCATGCCAAGCAACCGTAGTGTTTTTTTAATTCAGAGACACACTATAGTCGACTGTCGATGTTCCTTTGCCGCTGTCGCTAGCGTTCGCGGCTCTCGTGCAACTCAGCCAACGCGACGTCTAGAATGTAATTTGTATTGTTTCTGGCTTGAGCTGATGGCCTTGTTGCCAATGCTACTAATAAATTAAAAAAAAATCTAGAATGTAATTCTATGCAACAGTACCTTGTCTTTTTTGTCGCTGAGTTGCCGCGCCTCGCCATCGTACATAGTATCGATGTTTCTTTGCCGCTGTCGCTCGCGTTCGCGGCTCTCGTGCAACTCAGCCAACGCGACGTCTAGAATGTAATTTGTATTGTTTCTGGCTTGAGCTGATGGCCTTGTTCCCAATGCCCCTAATAAATTAAAAAAAATCTAGAATGTAATTGTATGCAACAGTACCTTGTCTTCTTTGTCGCTAAGTTGCCGCGCCTCGCCATCGTACATAGTATCGATGTTTCTTTGCCGCTGTCGCTCGCGTTCGCGGCTCTCGTGCAACTCGGCCAACGCGACGTCTAGAATGTAATTATATGCAACAGTACCTTGTCTTGTTTGTCGCTGAGTTGCCGCGCCTCGCCATCGTACATAGTATCGATGTTTCTTTGCCGCTGTCACTCGCGTTCGCGGCTCTCGTGCAACTCGGCCAACGCGACGTCTAGAATGTAATTATATGCAACAGTACCTTGTCTTGTTTGTCGCTGAGTTGCCGCGCCTCGCCATCGTACATAGTATCGATGTTTCTTTGCCGCTGTCACTCGCGTTCGCGGCTCTCGTGCAACTCGGCCAACGCGACGTCTAGAATGTAATTATATGCAACAGTACCTTGTCTTGTTTGTCGCTGAGTTGCCGCGCCTCGCCATCGTACATAGTATCGATGTTTCTTTGCCGCTGTCACTCGCGTTCGCGGCTCTCTTGCAACTCGGCCAACGCGACGTCTAGAATGTAATTATATGCAACAGTACCTTGTCTTGTTTGTCGCTGAGTTGCCGCGCCTCGCCATCGTACATAGTATCGATGTTTCTTTGCCGCTGTCACTCGCGTTCGCGGCTCTCGTGCAACTCGGCCAACGCGACGTCTAGAATGTAATTATATGCAACAGTACCTTGTCTTGTTTGTCGCTGAGTTGCCGCGCCTCGCCATCGTACATAGTATCGATGTTTCTTTGCCGCTGTCACTCGCGTTCGCGGCTCTCGTGCAACTCGGCCAACGCGACGTCTAGAATGTAATTATATGCAACAGTACCTTGTCTTGTTTGTCGCTGAGTTGCCGCGCCTCGCCATCGTACATAGTATCGATGTTTCTTTGCCGCTGTCACTCGCGTTCGCGGCTCTCGTGCAACTCGGCCAACGCGACGTCTAGAATGTAATTATATGCAACAGTACCTTGTCTTGTTTGTCGCTGAGTTGCCGCGCCTCGCCAGCGTACATAGTATCGATGTTTCTTTGCCGCTGTCACTCGCGTTCGCGGCTCTCGTGCAACTCGGCCAACGCGACGTCTAGAATGTAATTATATGCAACAGTACCTTGTCTTGTTTGTCGCTGAGTTGCCGCGCCTCGCCATCGTACATAGTATCGATGTTTCTTTGCCGCTGTCACTCGCGTTCGCGGCTCTCGTGCAACTCGGCCAACGCGACGTCTAGAATGTAATTATATGCAACAGTACCTTGTCTTGTTTGTCGCTGAGTTGCCGCGCCTCGCCATCGTACATAGTATCGATGTTTCTTTGCCGCTGTCGCTCGCGTTCGCGGCTCTCGTGCAACTCAGCCAACGCTACGTCTAGAATGCGCTTGTATGTCGCGCTCCGTTCTACGCTCGATTCTATGTCCTGCAAATATACAATTTAAATTAAACACTAGCGTCTGGAGAAGCACTCCAGTTATCGAATTGTGAAATGTTTCATTATTTTTTAGAGATGTAACATGGATGTAGCGATACATAATTTTGCCGATACGATACCGATACCGATATTTGTAGTAAATTATCGGCGATACCGATACCGATATCTTAGCTAACTAATGAAGTATGAACTTCAGATTTATTATTTATATGTCCTTATTATGCCTAAAACTTGGGTATATTTAACAGAGAGTCAACCCTGAAGGTGTAAAGTAAAAATAAATAAATTGTGAACACATTTTTTTTATTATGAACCAAATATTTATAATTAACATAGTAATTATTATTGCACAAGGTAGACCAATATATAAATGAAGTCAGTAATTGAAATTACTTTTTGCAGTTTTTTTTTATTCAACAAATTCTTTTCGCGCTCTTCAAATATCGGTTGTAATATAATCGGCGATACCCATATATCAGTATCGTTACATCCCTATTCTTTTTCATCACACTCGTAAAGCATGTTATAACACGCGGGCTCATAGACCAGCTCGTGCCGATTTACCGCCCGTGGGTTATAAAAATCTATAACTCTCTCTCTACGAAGAATTTCACTTACCTTCAAAACAGCCTTCTTCAACTTCTCCAGCATCTGAAGATCCAAATCGATCTCCTGCATAACTGATAATACCTTCTTCTTCAACTTATACTTATGCAGCCCCATGTTAACGATGGTGGCGTCTCTTTCTGCCACGAGCCGCGCGTGCTCCCTGTCTCGCTCGCTCGATATGAACTTGAGCTCGTCTAGTATCATGAGTTCTCTTTCCTCCTGCTTTTGTAGGCGCTTGACGATTGTTTCTTTATCACTTAGCTCCGCGATTTGTCCTTCTAAGCTTCCACGGAGCTCCTGTAAAGATACATTTTTTTATTAGTCGACTAGTATTTCCCTGCGGTTTCACCTGTTATTTCCGTTATTATCTCAAGGGATTGTTCCTTTGAGATAATAACGGATAGTTTGGATAATTGGAGATAATTTGGTCTTGGTCTAGTTGGAAGCCATATTTCAACTCAATAACAACTACGTTATTTGGTAACAAACATTTAAACATCCAAACATCTTCACAAAATTTCACAATCATAATATTAGCAGGATAGGACCAGTGGTCACCAATTAGTTTCTTCAGAGGTCCGGTTTTCAAAAGAAAAGGATCATCGCGGTCCGTTTCTTAGCAACTTACGGTACCACCGCGGTCTGGATCCGGACCGCGGTCCGCCATTTGGTGACTCTCAGGATAGGATATTAGTACGATAGTAGGAAGTAGAACTTGATGATGATGATGATGAACCACGAATTGTTAACAAGTCCTTGACCATTATAAATAATTATAATACGCCACACCTGGCCAAAAAGTGGCGCTTTCTGGCCAAGTGTAGACATAAAATGATGTACACAACTAGGGTGGTAATACAAAAGACCGAGATCGCAGAAGTTTGCGGCCCGAGCTGCATGAGAGGGACGTAAATATGCGATCGAGGGCTTTCTTTGTATTACCACCCTAGTTGTGTAATGTACTATTATAACACTTTTTAACCCTCGTTTTGAAAGAAAATGAAAAAAAATCAAAGATATTTCACACACGTACAAGAAGATATAGGTAGACTATAATTGATTTGTATAGCTGCCAACCAACCAGCGACCAACACTAGCAGTTAAGATATATTTACCCTCATTTGTAGCTCCTTCTCTTTCAGTCTTTCCTCTTCTATTTCTATCTGCTTGCGCAGCGCCTCGTCTCTTTCCTGTAGAACCCTAAGGTTTTCTTCTTCTTCTTTTTTTCTCGCCATTTCCTTTTCCACTATTTGTTGCGTCCTGAAAACCAAAATTCGTATTTCACTAGGAGCGATCCTTTATTTTTTCCCAATAGCCAAGTCATCTGATTGTGCCAACATTACTGCAAATCTGGGAGGTGCAGTCGCAGCTGAAACTAATCCACGTCACCCTGATAAAGCAGTCTCACTCGCATAACACACTGCCTCTGACACTATGTTATAGCAAAAATCCTACTGGTCTATGATGCTCTGATATTCCACTATCTCACCACCCGGATTTCAGCATGCCTAACGGGACGTATGCCATAATTGCCATGGCAGGAAGCAGCTTCGGCTGTCATAAACATCATGCATGGGGCAGCCGCAGCTCACTTCATGTCTCAGTCTCGGGCACGACGCAAAAGCTGTTGCTAGTCCTGCTGCCCTGGTACACCGATAGTACCTAAGTCAATATCTTACCTCGCAAACTTGATCCTGCCTTCCGCGACGTAGTTCTACGTCATGAGGCTAAAGTTGCTCTTCCTTGTCCATGATACCCTGGTAGATTACTATCTACAGCCTGCCTTAAGTGCCACCGCAGCCAGGGCTAACTCACTCCGCGATTCCGTTGCGCGCCTATTATTAAATATCGCCACCCATGGGTGGAAATAAAGAGCACCCGTTATGCGATAGAGAGAGACGGTCGGATGCGGGTCAGCTCTGTCCGGTCGTCGGACGCCACGTTTCGTTAGGGAGACAGGTTTCTGTATGTGGTACTAATACTTATTCTGTGCTATAGCTTGCTTCATATCACAGTCTAAGAATAGTGCATTAGCTGTTGGGTATCCCTACTGCCCTGGTACACACTGGTGTACACTGACGTAATGACGTCAGTATCTCTCCACGCGGACCTCAACCTGCCTTCTGCGTCGTAGTTACACCTCGGGAGGCTACAGTCGCTCTTCTTTGTTCATAATACCCTGGTAGATTACTATCTTACCATGCGGATTTCAGCCTCCCTTGCGCAACGTACGCCGTGGCAGCACGCAACTCCGGCTGCCGCAGACGCCATGCGTGGTGCAGACGTAGCTCCGCCTCATGTCGTCGCAACTGCTCTTCCTTATCCATGATGCCCTGGTTGATCTCCCTTAGGGTGGAAGTTGGCACGTCGTTTAAATAAGACCTTGAAATGGAAACGGAAGGAACCTTTTCAGTCATATTCATTAAATTACAATAAATTAATTTTAATTCTTTAAAAAGCCTGAAAACAATACATTATCACCAGAGACCGGAAATTTTCACGGCAAAAGGCACGGCAATTTATAATTCTCTACAAACCTCGCGTAAAATGTTGTAATTTTTATTTTTATTTGATAGACCGTTTCTTTCTTCTATTAAACAACTATCGATATCGATATAAAAATGTTTCTAACACTAGTTTGATTGCGCTATTTGCATCAGTCTTGTGTTGTGCCGTGAAAATTCCGGCGTCTGATTGTCACATCCAAGGACTTTAAAATAAATAGCCGGACGGAGCCTCGCCGACAGAGAACTGTAGCCATTTCTAGTAAGCCGGCTGCTTGTATTATCAAACCGCGATTAGAATACGATTCCGAAGTACCGTTAGCACAAAAGTACATACAATGAATAAAAACCATTATAAGTAAATCTATGATATCTTCATAGCTATAGTTCATACCGGATAACAATAGACTCTAGAGGGACACAGAAGAAGAGATTCCAAACATTTTCTGTAAAGTTTCACTTCTTCTTTGCGATGGTCGAGTGACAACACACGCTAGAGCAAACGCCTCTTCCACTGCCCCGCAGAATCACTCATATTGAATGTTACAAATAACTATTCACCAAATACTTTGGAATGACAAACTATAACAGAAACAATTAAATTTTAAAAACGTACAAATTCGATATAACTATTTGATAGTACAATATAATAATGACAGCTCTGAGCTGTCTCATTTATATTGAGTGTTGCTTATCTCTGGCTCTTTGGGTATTTTGTGAGGATACTTTTTATATTTTCAGCCAACCAAAAAGTATGGACATCATCAATATTTTATTTTTGAGCATCTACTTTAGAAATGTCATTTATTGAATGTCAACCTAAAACCGGCACTATAAAGAACCTTTTTTATCTTCTGTCTATTCCTATACGAAACAGACTGTAATTAAGCAGACACTTATAGATAGTACATTTACAATGTATGCTTCATCATAATTATTCACTACATATTTAAACTCTACCTATTCTTGGTACCTAAATGTAGTGTCATTTGTTTTATTAAAAAATATTAAAGTCGACAGTATTTGACAAATCTGTCATTATTTTCCACATAATTATTACATTATTTCTATTTTATTTAAGTAGATAACATAATTTATGTTTTTTCCCAAGCTTTAGAACTTTTTCGCATAGAAATAAGTATTTTCATTTATCTGCACACTGTACCATTGACAATGTCATTTCATGAATTAATTCAAAAATGACATATGTGCTCAATCGTATTCTAATCGCGGTTTAATAATACTTAGGAGCCGCATGCACACATCAACTAGTTTTTCCTATTGCGATTAGCACGCACACGCACGGACTAAGACAAGCTTCAGTTCTTTGCTATCGAGGACCGCTATTTATTTTAAGGTCCTTAGTCACATCTTTGTTTTCCAAGAAACTTCAGGTAAAGATATTAAAATTAAATAAAAATGTTACATACCCATTTTTATAAAGTTTGGGCTTAGCAGCCAGCGCTTTCAATTCTTGTTGAAACTGCATGTTTTCTTGAAACAGCATCAGTTCTAATTTTTTTCTTCTCTCCTCAAGCTGACTGTAAATAGAACATTACACAACTAGGGTGGTAATATAAAAAAAGGCCGAGATCGCAAATGTTTGCGGCCCGAGCTGCAAGCAAGGGACGTAAATATGCGATCGAGGGCTTTCTTTATTACCTCCCGTGTTGTGTACCTACATCATTTTATGTCTACACTTGGCCAGAAAGCGGCTTTTTCCGTACGCGCAGCGTGCGGAAAAAACCACTTTATGGCCAGGTGTGGCATAAAAATATGAAAAACCATCAAATAGCCATACCACAACGGGAAATACAAATTGTCAAAGTAGCAAACAACTGATTTGCATTATCCCATCAAAGTATATTTTTTTTTAAATAATACAGAATAAATACTTTTTTTTTTGGCAAAGAACTTTCTCTTTCTTCACTTATCATCTTATCTTGAGAGAAAAGAAAAGAACCATACCAAACCATAAAAGTAGCAAAAGGAGTTGGACGATGCAAGAATAACATTCCACACCAAAATTCCAACAAATAAAGAAAGAAAAAAATATAATAAAAAACAAATGTGATTAATAAGTACTTACATAGCTCTAATCTTCTTTGAGTTAAACAACTCGGCTTCCTTTTTAGCCTTCTCATAGTACCCTTCTGTGGTCCACTGTTCATGGTGTCGGGACTTGTTGGTGCTGGATTCAAAGTAGTTGGCTACCTTCCGCAGCTCCTCGGCACGCCGGAGCTCATTGTCCCGACGCTGTGCTGCCAATGCTTGTTGCTGCCATGCCCGGGGACGAGACATGGTCTGACTGAACAATGCAACGACGGTTTCAAGATTAATAGCCCAAAATTTTATTGAATTAGATGACTGGATCAAGTCATCAACAGCTCAAATCCAGGTTTAAGAAATTAGCAAGAACTTTTGAGATATATGCAAGAAGTTTCTAAAATTGAGTTGTGCTCTTCAGGTCTGCTTGTAGCGACCAACCCTAGTATCACCTGCTGGTAATTGACTATTTATATATATATATTTTTTTAAATTACACAACAATGGGAAAATATGGCACTACAGCACTAGGTATGTCCTTCTTTTGTTTATAGTCCTGTGGCAATGTTACTACTGTATCTGCCTTGCTGTAACTAAAAACTAAAATGTGAAAATTAGCCAGATTCCAAAAGACTGCACTGGTGACCGAAAGGCTGGCAGCTTCCTCACACAGCAAATAAGCATCGCCATACAGTGGGGAAACTCTGCCAGCATATTCGACACTAAGCTATTTTTACCCGACTGTGGCGAAGCACAAAGGTGGGTTATTTTAGATAATGTTTAGTTCTATTTTAGGTTCATATTGTTAGGTTTAGTTAAATTTTTACTTAAGTTTAATTTAGTAAATAGTTTTGTTTTATTTGTTGCCAGATTTTAGCCATAGGACAGTAGATATTAAAAAACTTTTCTAAGGAGCAATTATATGCAATAATCTTATCTAATAATTATACACTCCGAACAATTTTTCACAAAAGACACATGAGGTTTATTGAACGAAGGATCCACATCCGTCAAAAAATCTATTACAATTACTTTAACAGACATACTTATTACAATCACAATCAGCACTGAAATCAAAAATACTCACAATTCTTCAGATTAAATACCAGCAATTTAGAGGTAAAAGAAGGTACCACTAGACACCGCAACCTGAGAAGCAATGGCAATAACGCAATCCTACTGTAACACAAACAAAATGACTCATTTAAGGTCTTTGTGAGATCAATATACTGACCTCCTTGGTAATTTACTCCTGATGTATAAAACGGCACTCGGGCCTTCACCAAATGAGACAACTCACAGTAATCGCATGATTATACGACGTGGGCGTAATTGCTACCCACAATTGGGTCATGAGACATCAGATGTGCAGTAAATCTAAGTGAAATAATCTTATATTGAACATTGTGGTCAGTTTCATTTAAACACTTATGACATTTGTCACCTACTAAGAATGTCCAAGAAATCAAGAAATTTTATAACAGTAAAAAACGACTTAAATGTACGAAAAATACAGTCTATATTCTTTTGACCTTATATATTCTTTCTGTATCCACAAGCGTAACTAGAACATAGACAAGAAATTCTACTGGCGTGTGGATGTGGTGCGGACGCCGATTTGACAGTTACCTAGCAACCAAAAGGCGTTTTGTGACGATGTTTAAACAGTGATGTGATGTGAGCATGATGACTGTGAGTCTTGCAAGTTGCAATGATTCCTTTATTTTCATAAGCGAATTTTATGGGTCCTTGTTTATCAAAAATCAAGAAAAACCTTGTAATTCCGAAGTGAGAAATGTATAATGCCCTCTTTTATATTCACGCCGCGAGAAAAGTATGACGTGCATGGTATTCGTAGCCGAGCGCTCTCGCCGAGTGGGTACAGCCGACAATTCATTCTTCTTTGTCTTATTAAGTAAACAACAGCTCTTAACGTAGACGTAGACGTATTCTTTTCCAAAAACTGCAATCTAAATAAGCTGGTTGTCTAAGAGAAATCTCGACTGCATAGTGGGATAAGTTGTGTCAAATATGGCGGCCGATATGGTACTATGGCACCTGAAGGTGGGTTTAGACCAAACGAATTCTAACACATTCTAACCCCACTCTACCAAATTCTTTGTGTGTACACTCTACCAAATTCTTTGTGTGTACACAAAGAATTTGATAGAGTGGGGTTAGAATGTGTTAGAATTCGTTTGGTCCAAATCCACCTTGAAATGAAACTTCCCTTTTATTGCTCCTAAGCGCTTTTTCCCGTTTCCTTAGCTACATGCTTTTAATCATTAATCAGAATTTGATATCAATACTGTCATCTGACCGCTATAAGCGCCGTAACCTGTGAGACAGACCAGCCAGACGAATACCTAATGGGGTCATAGTTTTACATTATATTATAGTTTATAGTTGTTTTGTCGCCCTAGGTAAGTAAATACCTAGGGCGGCAAAACAAAGAATGTCTAAGTTCGCAGGTATTAATGTTCGATCTGGGGCTTTCTTTATTACCGCCCGTGGTTATTACAAAATTTTACGTCGCCCCCAGGCCATGAAGCGGGATTTTCCGCACGCGTAGCGGGCGTTTATTGCCACTTTATGGCCAGGTGTGACGTAAATTTACTTTGTTGTGCAGGTTTCCTCACGACGTTTTTATTCGCCTTATTGCCACGTTATTGCCATGCCACTAAGGTTAATTTATTCGTAAATAAACGAAAGCAAATTAAGTTTCGGGTAATATGATTCGGGTAGATAATCATCTCATCTGATTATTTGATTAAGTCAAATTAGGTACCTCCCTACTTAAGATGATGACTTCAGTTCGGACGGACGGACAGACGGACGGACAGACGGACAGACAGACAAACGGACAGACATACAACCGGACAGACGGCCAACGGGAGCGAGTAATAGGGTCCCATTAACCCGGAACTCTCTTATAAGTACTGTTACCCTATTATTTAATCTGGGGAATTAGAACCACCTATGTAATTTGCGGTAGTAAACGATGTTATAGTAAAGATGTCCACACGCATAGATTATTATAAGCGCTATTTTGCTACTAACTGTAAAATAAGACTGAATAACTCCAAGGATGTGTATCAGTGATCTAAGGAATGTTTTTTTTTTACATCAGTGGATGTTGGTAAAACTTCATACTACTATTGTAAATCCATGCTATTATTGTAAATGCGCTGTCTGGATGTTTGTTATAACCTCTTCACGCTTAAACCTCTAAACCGACTGTGATAAAATTTGGTATGCAGATAGGTAGTTTGAGATCCATAAATGGACACATAATAGGTTGTCTTTATCCAAGAAGAATGTGAAATGGAAGTGAAAGTTTTCCCTCCGGCCACGTGGTTCGACAACGTTGTCCGACAATTTTGATTCCTTGCTGTCCGACATGTCGGACTATCAGGATTTTTTTATTCCACTTAATTCGACCATCGGGCCAAGAGGATATTTAAAATTCCACTTGGCTCGCCCCTCGAACCACGAGGATCATTAAATTCCACTTGGTTCGACCCTCAAAACTATGGTAAAAATCAAACTTTAGTTAGTCTTAACCTCTGAACCTCATTATGTCGAAACACGTGAATTTAATTTTTCTGTTCGTTCGAGAGGATATAGTTATAAAATGATTGTCTTAGTATCGAGCAAGTAGGTAATATACAAACTCATTAGTTGTTCAAAGGTTATCTAAACTTTCATATTAGCATCTTCGAAATACTGGCGGAATATTCTTCTCGAGCGAATAACTTAAAAAGGGTTGGTGATCAAATAAAATAAATAGAGACCGGATTTGAAGTAGCGATCACAATATTAATATGGATATTACTAGTGCAATTTGTTAAATACCTACATGTCATGTTGGCTATATAAGGTCTTAATTGACAATATTTCAAATTTTCTACTCCTTCATTTTATGAGCTGGATAGAAAATAGGTGGAATTTTAAGCTACCCGTATTTTTTAGGGTTCCGTAGCCAAAATGGCAAAAACGGAACCCTTATAGTTTCGTCATGTCCGTCCGTCCGTCCGTCCGTCCGTCCGTCCGTCCGTCCGTCCGTCCGTATGTCACAGGCATTTTACTCAAAAACTACACGATGGATATTGATGAAATTTGGAATATAGGTGTCTTGTATGAACCGCTACTTAGTTTGCTAGTTAAATAACTAAAATAAATATTTTTAGGGGGGGCACTCCATACATGTTACAGACCCTAAAAAAAATTTTTTTTAGAAAATATCAACGTGTGCTACATAGTTCGACAGCTCTTTCAAAAACATATTAAGGTTTTTAAGTAATGTTTTTGATTAAGTGAATACCTTTGGAAATAATCGCTCCGAAAGTTGTGAAAATTGTGTCCCCCCCCCCTCTATCTTCTAAACCGTGTGTCCGAAAAATACAAAAAAAATAGCAAAGATAACGCTTAATTAATACTTTCAACGAAAATTATTTTCAACAAGATCGGATTAACCATTTTTGAGTTATTGCCGATAAACTGCGCTTCTCAACAAAAGGACGTAATTGCTATGAAGATACGCTCTTTTGTTGTTGTAATTTTTTACATCGTATTTTTTACCTTATAGTTATTTCCCTTATAGTTACGGCTATGGAACCCTACACTGAGCATGGTCCGACATGCTCTTGGCCAGTTTTTTTCTTTTTCGTTTTAACTCAATTTTTCAATTAAAAATAGCAGTTTGAAAAGTAGCTCATTCTAAAAGGGCGTATGTAGAAAATGACGTCACTTTCCCAACTAGAATCCAGAGCGACAATTACGATATAAAAAAACTAGAATCCAGTGCGACAATTACGATTAAAAAAATAACTGTCAGGCGTTACAGCGTTGTCAACATAGGAAGTTCGGGAAGACGATGCTTTTGCTCCTCTTATTTGGGCTGGATTATATTTATCACTTGCCGATGTGTACTACATCATCATCATAATTTCAACACGCGGCAGATTGGTGCTATCAGCCTGAGAAAAACCTTCTGATGTCTTCATTATATGAAAAAAATCGGTGTCCGGTAAAAGAATGCCAAGTTAATAATGTTTGAATGCGTTATCGGAGTTCAGTGGGAAAGTGCCAAGTCTTTTAAGGTCTTCGAAAACGTGCAAATGAACCAACGGTAAGAAAATTAAACTTCTAAAGCCGCTAAGCAGCTGTAACAATTTTCAAAACAAATAAACGTCAGACGGCAAGTATGTCAGAAAATGACAACCGGATACCATACACTTTTTAATCGTTTCAGCACTAAGGTCTCTCTCGATAATGCAGGGAAAATGACGTCACACTTCCGGTTCACACTAATTGACGATTTTTTCCAAAATGAATGGGAAAAAAAATCCAAAAATATTTTTTTTTGAGCATAAAATACAGTTTTACCCAAATGGTTTTCGAATTAAGATCTTTTGAAAATATGAAATGTTGTCAATTGTTACTGTGCATTCTGCAGAAGAAATAATAAAGAAGAAATTAAAAAAATAAACTTTTTCAAAAATTAACAAACAATGTTTTTATTTAGGTATTATCACAATAATTTTTGCCCAATATTTACAAAAGCTTCCAAAAAGGTTTTTACTTTTTTGTTCCGATAAGTTAGGTACATTATTTTTGTGTGTAGAAAAAATAATAAATTATACCAGTCATATCCATATTAATATTGAGATCGCTACTTCAAATCCGGTCTCTAAAAGTAAAAATAAACACGTAGAGATCTTTTGAGTTTCAATAAAGAGAACATAGTTGTTTTTTATTATATTTTCTGTGTTTAGATTTGAATATAGCAATCCTCGTAGTTTGAGGGTGGAACCAAGTGGATTTTTAAATATCCTCTTAGTCTTGGGGATAACCGCTTGGTATAATAAATGCTAGTAAGCAATACTACCTACGCCTAAGGCGATTAATAAGTCTATGCGAGCGAGCTCACGGGCAAAAACACGTTTCTTATGAAATAGATAATTTAGGGAAATTACTTAGGCACTTGCCCTTGGCCCTAATTGGACCAACGATCGACGGAGTACGAAGAAAACGTACTACCTATTTGGCGCTTGTCAATTGCATCTTTCATGCTTGCAGTACTTAGAGCTACGCGGACTTGGTAGGGAATAATAGCCTTAGCCAGACGTTCTCCTCTGCCAAGCAAATGTCAAACAACAAGATCAGTTGTTCTTTGTCAACAAACAAAACCTATCTCTGTGGTCGTGAACTGGTGTGTTGTGGTTTCATTAATTATAATGTAACGAATGAAACAACATACTATTTCGACGATACTAACATATTATTTTTTGCGTGTGTGTAAGTGTACATTTAAATGTAGGTACGCGTGTGACACACACATACCTACATATACGCACACACGCATATACACACGCCGTGTGTAAGTGGGTGTGCGATACGGTGCAGATCCTCGCAAAAAACTGCAGACTGTTTTGTATCAGAAAAATGTGCTTCAGCGACTCCCTTATGCTAAGTTGCATTAGTCTGTTATTAGATCCTGCTGTCCAAGTCCACTTAGCTTATTGACTGACGAACAAAGCTATTGTCTTTACTGTGAAGGGGCACAAAGACATTCAGTACATAATGGCAGACAATTGCTTTGTTTTTCAGGTACCATTGTTTACTTTGCGAACAAAACCGTTTACCTTCTGTTGTAGGTAATGAGGAGCTTACACCTCCAACAATGAAAGACAATGGCTTTGTTCGTGAGGTACAAAGCTAAGTGGGCACAGTTGATAAAATGAATTTTTAATAGCCAAGCTGCAAATCCGTGCATACTTATTCATTTAATTGATTGATTGAGGTGTTTTAAAATTACAAGCTTTTGCTAATCTAACAAAACGTTTAACATGTTTATGTTTAATCAGGTAATTTATTTCAAACAAACTAACAGATGGATTAACAAAAGTCCCTCAAGAGACTGATGGATATCTTTAAGTATCCCCTGCGAAAGTGAAGAGGCATTTACTCAACAGTGATTACAGCAACAATTTACAGAGGATTTATTTCTCAATTTTAATGGCGCTTTTAGTTCGACTCTACATACGAAGTTAGTGGTCTAGGCTTTCATTCCCGGTAGATAAGTGAGTGAGATAAGAAAAAAGAGAGATGAGCTCACCTGATGAGCATACCGACGATTTGACGACACCTTTAGGCTAGTGGGAGTGACACCGCCTACAAAGCTAGAGGTCCCGAGTTCAAATCTTTGTAAGGGCGAAGAATATTTGTGTGATAAGCACGAGTATTGTTCCTGAGTCATGGATGTTTTCTATCTATTTAAGTATGTATTTATCTATGTAAGTATGTATGTATATCGTAGTCTAGTACCCATAATGCAAGCATTGCTTAGTTTGGAACTAGGTCGATTTGTGTAAGATTGTCCTCACAATATTTATTTACTACTAGCATTTTCCCGCGGCATCGCCCGCGTTGTTCCCGTTATCGTCCCAAAGGAACTCTTTACCGGGATATAATGTATGCTATATTTCAATCCAGGACTTGGTCTATTTGCATGCCAAATTTCAGCTTGATCCATCCAGTTGCTACCCCGTTATAAGGTAACAAACATCCAAACATCTTCACAAACTTTCGCATTTATAATATTAGTGGGATTTACTAATAGCTACTGTACCTAATTACTTCAGAGTCAAACCAAGATCTGATGATGGGATCTTGGAGAAATCGAGGCAACTCTTCGAATATTATAGGCACATATACGGGGATTTGGGACTTGTTCATAGTCACTCGTGCATCTCATATCGAAATAGGTTCATTGAAAGTCGGTTATTAAAAAAAAATTGTGTTTAAAACAAGCTGTTTTATTTCGTTTCACCTTTCCCGGTGTCTGCCGTCTATAATTAAATCTTGCAAGTTGCATCATTTTTAATCGAATAACAATGCAATTTTATTAAGACATGGAAGTGATGTTGGAGCCAGAAGGTAAATAGGATAATCTAAATACCAGACGGGTCTAGCGTATTTCGGCTTAAGTACCTATTTGATTGGTTTTGAATTGCAGTTTGCAATCAATTGCAAACCCATAGTAAGCTCAAGCTACTATGGGACTAGTTCGATTTGAGTAAGATTGTCTACTATTTTTTATTTATTTTTAATTACACAAAAAAAGTTACAGTCGGCAATAAAATGCTTGTCTCGATATTTTGACAGAATCCTATTTAGGGCTTGCAGAACCGGGAAATGTATAATGGCAGTACCGGGAATTCCCGGCTCTGCACGTCCTAATCCTATTTTTGGCGACCGGTTTAGCCTAGTGGTTAGTGACTGCCTACGACTGACGGTCCTGGGTTCCAATCCCGGTAAGGGCAAATATTATTTGTGTGATGATATTTGTTTCTGAGTCTTGGATGTTTTTTATGTGTTTAAGTATTTGTATTTATTAAATATATCGTCGTCTAGTATCCATAATACAAGCCTTATTGAGCTTACTATGGGACTAGTTCGATTCGTGTAAGATTGTCTCCTAATAATTATTTATTTAATTGCTTAAAACCAAACTTAACCCGCGAACTCTAGTTATAACCTCCGAAGCTTTAAGCTCTTATTTTCATTGAAGCGTCCGCAAGCGGCCTTCAAGGTGATAGCGGGTCACATTCCGCCCGGAGGACCGAGAAAGGAGGATAGTCCATCTCTTTCTGACGGCAATATGGCGGGCGGGGCGATGTTGCCAGGTGAAAGTTGACTTACCTGGTTGGTGGGTAAATTTTGTTTTATGAGTTATTACACTTTTTTCATTTTAGATTCCCAAGGCACAGTATAATAGCAGTATTTTTTTCCGACAAAAGGTACATCGCACCCCTTCAATGTGTGCGCGCTGAGTACGAACGTACCTACTACAAACAAACTTTAGTCAGGAACGAACCGACGTCGCGTACGCTCGTTCCAGACGACGACAACGTGTATACTGTGTATGGATGCAAAAAAACTGACCAATGACAGCCCTGCGCCCCGACCTTGATAGGTATCGTGCGCTCCTAAAGGGCCGGAGTGTACCTACTTTTCTTTCCTAATATTTTGGCCAAGGCCACGAAGTCTATGACCCAGTTAGAAACTATATGGCCGATCGGACTCTGTAGGATTCTCTAATTGTTTCGTCCAAATGAACCGATTTTGTTAGCCAATTGCATGTTAGAATGTGAGATGAACGCCATCTCTTTTTATCGAATAGATGCGTCCCTATCGGTCAGATAGCGGGGTTGACTAATATAGAAGTAAAGTAACTTATGGCAACAGAATTAGATTTGATTTTCAGCTAGCTGCTGCTAGCTGGTAGTGACTGAAAAAGAAATTCAGTCACTACCAGCTACTCTTGCGTACATATATGTATATCATTGCTCTAGCAGCTAGCTAGAGTACATACCTATAAAAAACTCGACTCTGTCTCTTGATAAATATTACCTATCTCTCTATAGTTCAGTAAAACGCAAGAGAGACGGGTGTCGCGGATGGTTGTACTAGTACGGCAAACTGGATTTCATTTAATCGAGTAATTTCATTTTATTTCGAATACCTACGTTATTTCTTTATAATTTTGTTAATGTACTCCTGTTTTACAATAAAATGTATTAAAATAGGTAAACCAATATCCAGAAGGCTTTGAAATAGGGAAATTTACGTTACCTTGGCAACACTGGACGCCGGCAGTCAGTCCACTCGAGGAGGCGCGCGCGCACACAGCCTCAACCGTCGCGTTCCAAATCCAAACCAAAATCCTAACGTACAAAAACAACTCACACTTACCTAACGAACTGAATTTGTTCCTAATACAGTGCCCCACACAAGTGTACCCATGAATCATACAAAAATATTAGTGTTTCGGGAAATATGCGTCCCCCGGTGTATATGTAAAGTGTACGATTGATATTTTTTGTTTGTCTGCGTGTAATAATCGTGTTCCGCAAGAAATGGGTTTATAATTGGTCTAAATCTATGGTAAGCACCTTTGGGATCGAGTTTGGATGAGAGTGTACAGTTACATGCATGCATGTATGAGGTTTGATATAAGTAGTTATGTTTTCATATAGGAACTGTTTGACGGTGTTATAGTCCAATACTGGTATAAATAGAAAACATGTGAACAGAAAATCATCTAATTATCACATTCTTAGTTGAATTAACTTATTCTCTTACAAAAGTCTAAAGTTTAACTGTTTAAGTATTTTGAACTAGTTAGAGCTGTTTCGTATCAAACATGAATGACAAAATTGAAAATTATAACGACCGACTTTTAACAAAATTATTTAATAAAAAAAAACCGAGTCCTTACTCAAGCTCCTACTCGAAGAGTCCCATATAACTTTCAAGAAAATATTTTTTTATGCTATAGCGGTCATAATAACACCGTGAATTTTTAGAATCTACGTGCCTACGATTCAAAAGATACACCCCTGTGACAGACAGATGAATCGTAAGAACTAAGAGAAATTAGGTAAATAATTGTTTTAGATGTTAATTCGTGCAACTAAATCACAAGCTAACAAATAGGTAGGTACTATACTAAATACTAGAGATAGCAAAGTAGCGTTTTGAGAATAGTTAATCAAAGGAAAATTCTTTTACATCTAAGTAAGTAGGTAAATTCAAATAAAGTAAAATACAGATAATCAGATAAGTCATCGTTAAAATATCTACTTTTAAATGCATGTACAAGTATCGTTTTGCGTTGAAAAGGTAATCTTGGATATTCTGAAGCGCGAGGCAGAGTTGAAAGCAGCCCGGTCTAGAAAGTTGTTTTGCTTTATATCTACTAATTATTATCTAATAGCTCGCGTGGTTGCCTTCCAGTTATAATGAGACATACACGTTTAGATGCAGACTTGATCTTGATTGAGATAGTTATTGCATATTCACCTATGAAAACACTGAAAGCCAGGGCTTCAAGTTTTGGTACAAAAGACATCAACGCGTTGCGTAATATGGTCAAACAAATTATTTCGTTGGAAGGCCATTTTATTCAATAAATGTTACATGCAATATAAACCAAAACTTACAACATATCCTCAAATATTTACGTGTTTAATGATATAAATACACACAGATAATACAATAGAGCAAGAAAAACAAGATAAAATTTAAAATACCTACAACTAAATAGACCTAAAAACTAAAATAAACTACCTAAAATATAATATCCCCTCAAGCAGCACCGCCTGTGGCATGGTCCCAATGCATCATTACCTCTCTGAATGAAGAAGTGAAGGAAGAGTGTAATTTAGTGATAGAAAATTTGTTTTCTAATTTTTCTATCACCAAATTACACTTTTGGCATCAAATGCCAAGCGAAAAACGTTACACGCTTGATTCCCATACAAATTGATGAACTATTCCTTTTATCTCGATATATTTCTGTCGTTATACTTTGCGATCTTATTTTAATGAAATCGTTTAAGATAAATAAAAACTAACAAACTTTCACGTTGGTAATATTAGGATCACAGAAATATATCGAGGTAGACGGAAAAAATGTATGTACCACGCGTGCTAAAAAGAAGTGGCAGCGCTTTGCACGCCGTTAACTTCTGTTACTGTCAATATTTTTTCATAAATTGATCAAATACCACCAAATGAAATGGAAAATGTTTGTTTTCCATCACTAAATTTCCCTTGTAGCGTCAAACGCCAAACGAAAATCGTTACACGCTAAAAACGTTGCCCGCTTGGAGTCCATACAAATTGACGAACTGTTTCGCTCTACCTCGATATACTTGTTTCTGTGATTAGGATAGTATAGGGTATCAGAATTAGTAGGATAGGGTGAGATTTTCTGTATATCAAGGACCATTAAATAAAGCAAGAGGACTGTCATGCTCCATACTTTGGATCGTGCCCCGACCGCAAGGGGATATCCAAGCAAAAACTAGATGGCACTAAAAAACTAAACATTTAACGATGTTATAATTGAACAATGAAACATAGTACAGTAACAATTAGTTCATAAACAGCTAATAATAAATAAATTCTAACATTTAAATACTGTTTCACGCTTGCAGTTGAATAATTGTAAATAATTCTTATACCAAGCTTATACATAGATGGCATTGTAAATATCGGGGAACAGTTTTTTGTATGGAGAATGACAGTCTCATGTTTTAATGGTCCTTGGTATATATACAGAAAATTTGCATATATAATAAAAAAACTGGCCAAGTGCGCGTCGGATTCGCACACGAAGGGTTCCGTACCGCCGTCGAGCAAAAACCCACTTTTATTTTGTTTTTTTGTTATAGCGGCAATAGAAATACACATTCTGTGAACATTTCAACTCTAACTAAGTATTACGGTTCAAAAGATAGAGCCCTGTGACAGATGGACAGTGGAGGCTTAGTAATAGGGTTCCGTTGGCGTCTTCGGGTACGGAACCCGAAAAATAAAAAATTAAACGAAGGATTATAAAAAATGCGTCTTTTCGGCTCAGCCCACTAGGGTAGGAGAGCCGTTTGCCGACTCAGGTAAGAAGGTACCTGACGCTGTGTACACATTTGGCTTTCAGTATTCTAATGGCAATACCATGCAGTTGAATTGTTTGATCTGTCAATCTTTCACCCACGGGAAATTATAAGGACTCTACTTAACAAATACGCTTTTAAAACCAAAATGTGAACGAAGTAGTTAAACGAGACCTACCCGTTTATTTTTACTAAAAGTATAAGTATTTTATTATTCTGGACTATCTGTGTACATTTATTGTATGGCAACCAGGCGTGTAACATTTTTCACTCGGCGTTTGACGCCGAAAGCGTAATTCAGAGATGGAAAACATAATTTTTCCGTTTCATTTGGTGGTATTTGAACAATAAAATTAATTATACTTTCAAGGTTGGCTCTCTGTTAAATATAGCCAAGTATTAGGTATAATAAGGACATACAAATATCTGAAGTTCATACTTCATTATTTAGCTCGTTGTATAATGGGCAAAATAGGGCAGTATAGTAGACATTTGTGTTAACTTACATACATACCGTATGTATGTATGTAACACTAGAAAGTTGGCGTTATGGAGCAAATTTGAACGTCAGTATCTTATTCCGATGAAACACCAAAGAAGTAATACATTAAGATACATTATTTTATTTAAAACACAAAAGGGAATTTATCACAAAAAAGCTAATTTTAACACTATAGGGCATTCTTTACCAGTCTACCACCAATTATGATAACCATCACGATTTTCCAATAAAATGTGCGCATGTTTTCGTGTCTGACTGTACATTCCTCGAGTAACGCGGCAAGTAGCCGCGCGTGGTGGCCGCGGGCTGCGCACGCGCTCCCCTTTTGTTTGCCACTGATTAGCTTCAGACGATTTTGGCAGGGAAAAGATTCAAAATACCGGAGCTGCAAGACAAATCGTGATTTGCGATAATCAAAAGATGATTTGATTTACCATTTATTTATTACCTTTTTGGTGAAGGAAAAACATCGTGAGCAAACCTGCATATAATCGCGAAGCAATTCAAATGTGTATGTGAGGTCCCCAATCCGCATTGGGCCAGCTTGCGGACTACGGCCCTTTCATATCTATGAGAATAGCCCTGGGCCCAGCAATGGGCGTACCTCTGTAAACTGAAGATGTAAAATCAAAACGTAGCCGCAAGGAGCATTAAAACAAGGGGACTGTCATTCTCCATACAAAAAGCTGTTCCCCGAATTTACTACGCCATCTATGTATAAGCTTGGTATAAGAATTATATCATTTACAATTCAACTTTGCAAACGTAACACAGTATTTAAATGTTAGAATTTATTTATTATTAGTTGTTTTCGACCTAATTGTTACTATACTATGTTTCTTTGTTCAATTATAACATCGTTAAATGTTTAGTTTTTTAGCGCCATCTAGTTTTTGCCCGGAAATCCCCTAGCGGTTGGGTTACGATCCAAAGTATGGAGAATGACAGTCCTCTTGTTTTAATGGTCCTTGGTAGTAGTTAACATTTCAGGACATTCGTTTTTTTAACAGTTCTACTTAGCCTGACTGACCCCGTATAATAAACTTGTCTGTGTGTTTATTTGACTTAAATCTCTTTTTTTTTTTTAATGGCATCGCGCTCTTGGCGCATTCAGCCAAAGCAAGTAAGACTGGGAAACGGAATTATTTAAGATAGGAAAACGCAATATACGGAATTTGGAAAAGGCGAGGAAAAGATCAGGATGGGGTATGGAATATAAATAAATTACAGTTTAATATCATTAAACGATAAATATGAACAAAGTGCTTTAAATACATATACCGCTGAGCTATTGTTTATATGTAGCAGGGATGCGATAGAGGTAGGAAAAGGAATGGCAAGATCTGTCAATTGTGACATCAAGGAAGAGCGATCGTAAAGCCGGCAGGCGAAAAACAAATGGTTAAGATCACAAGGATCCGTTCCACATTCACATGCAGGACTGGGCACGATTCCCAGCCTTGCCAAGTGCTCCGGCGTACAAACATGTCCCAATCTCATACGGATAATTATAGTCACAGCCGGTTTTGGAATGTACATTTGAGAGAACCATGGTTTGACAGGAATCATGGGTTGAATATCACGATAATGCCCAGAGTTGATTCCAAGCATCCCGTAGGTACGTCTTTGGCAGCGCCCTTAAATCTCTTACGACAGCTTTTTATACTTCAACAACACCAGTTTTTAGAGAATATTGCACACAAATTGACGATCCTGTTGTATTGGCAATTACGATAATTTTGACTTGGTTGAAGATCTGGTGATGGAGTCAGGAAGGGGGTAAAAGAACAGCTAAGTAATGTTGAAAGATAAAATAGCCGACTACCATATGCAGATGGTCAAAGTCAAAGTCAAATAGGTGACACTGTAACAAGGTGACAGTGGTGTACAAATATTTATGCCACACCTGGCCATAAAGTGACTTTTGCCGCTGCGCGTACGGAAAAAGCCGCTTTCTGGCCAAGTGTAGACATGAAATGATGTATACAACACGGTAGGTAATAAAGAAAGCTCACGACCGCATATTTACGTCCCTCGCTTGCAGCTCGGGCCGCAAACTTCTGCGATCTCGGCCCTTCTTTGTATTACCACCCTAGTTATGTAATGTACTATATAGAGCAATACGTATAGCCAGTAAGCATAGACTATTATAGTAAATTTTCTGTTGATCCCTGATCGGCCCGACATCAACTAATTTTAGTAATTATTAATCGCACATAAAATTATACAAAAATCAATGGCTACATACAAAGGCAAATATGATACTTACTGCTAAATCTGACATTATAAGAGCTAGTAATAGCTACTCGTAGTAGGTTTTAGCTACTGAGATTAACTACTAGTCTTTATTCTCCCATACTTTCAATTCGAACCAATCCCAGTCACTGCCGGCAAAGTGCAATATACTTGTTAAATACTTACTGAAACCCGTTAGTAATTCGAACTCTTTATCCCGTGCGACCGGAAAACGGTACACTCGCCATATACTTGCTGTCTCATTTAATTAGGGTAAACGGCTCTATTGTTGCCATTACTCGGTGAAACGTCTGTACATGCAGCCTGATGCCACCGTTTTACTTATTTGTGCCGCCAGGCAGCACTGCATTGCATTGCAGCGTTGTATTCTGGATTGAAGTAAATCAATAAAAAGTGAAAGCTAATGTGACTATAAATATAATAATATTAGATTATTCAATGAAAACATGTACTAGTATTTTGTATATAAAAATATTTTTCCTATTTGTCACTTGCATATTAACACAGAGGTTGGTAGAAAAAGATGACGTAATGGAATACTAAATTTGGGACACATTTTTTCACGTATAAGGTTCGAAAGTACTGACGATTCTGAACCAGAAAAACCTCAAAAGTTCTTACTCTGAGAAAGTATGATGGTATGATATCAATAGTGGTTGCGATATCCTTGCGTGAGAAGTGTGAGTGCATTCATAATATCTGTCACACTAACGCCATCTAGATATATATAAGTAGGTATATATCTAATCGTATGCTGCTGTATGAGATCGACTTCTAGTCTTTTATATTTCTTACTCTATTCTAGACGGAGGTATTGCGATACATTGCAAACAATACCACCACGATATGTCACTGTCCGTGTCGAATAGCGCTTCAACTCACGCGCAGGCTGTGTTTCCTTTGCCAACTTTGTAGCGGTCAGCCCGTCGTGACTTTGTATCATAAAATTAAATACAGCCCCTCCTAGACATGCAAGGAATCTTGAGACCTACGTGTCGAAGAATTAAAGTCAATCCAGACTATTTAGTGTCATAGGTTGGTACTATGTTATTTTAACAGGTGATGTTAACTTATTCTGTCTTATTTTTTTTTTGTTTAACACTGTTATTTTCTTATTTCGTTGTAAATTGTGTCAGCTTTTTGTTCCGGAATGATTTGACAGGGTGCCGTAAAACAAGGCTAATAATAAAAATGAGTCCATATATTTTTTGTCATGGCAATGGTAGAAACGGATCTTTGTCTGGCAGCCCTTAGTCTAATGTGAAATTGGTTTTATTGGTTAGAGGTCTTCACGTGTCTTAATCACCCCGTTTTACGGTACAAGAAATACCTGTTTTAGGTGAAAAAAGGGTATTGCATGGACAGAAATTTGTTGAATAATAATACAATTTACACACAACTTAGTGAAGATCTCCTACTACTTTCAAATCCGGCTTCATCTTACTTAACCAAGTTTCAAAAGCAGCTAACAACCAAATCAAGTTCTTAACACAAAAAGGACATACCAGGATTTAACGTTTCACAAAATGACTTCTATTCCCGTGTACGTAAAAGTCAATTTTCCTTCGATGATTTTGACATGTGCTCTTCTTGACACTGGTTCTCAAATTATTTTGATGATGACTTGAAGCACGCTACTTGACGTGTGCGTAATCACCCTTGGTTAGGATTTGAACCACCTGGCTACTGTTTTAAGAGAATAGCTGCGAGGCATACTCATTTTTATTTGTTATTCACTGGCTAAAAACGAAAATCGAGTCTTATGCGTTTGAGATAGAGAGTAAAATTGAATGTCTAGTTTTTTCGGTTTGGTTAGAAAAAGCGCAGCAAATTACAGTACCCATTGTATGCCGCTAGGTATCGTTTGAAATTATGGATGGCATTCTTGTCTTAAGTTTATGAAGCTTTCATTTCTGTCTCTGTTTAGGTATTTACCTATTTTTCGGTCAGAAATATAGGTATGTCCAGTAGTACGGTCAATGAGGTTAAAGTACTTTATAATCCAAATAAATGTTATAAATGCGAAAGTAACTCTATTTATCCTGTAAACTGCTCACTAAACCGATTTTGATGAAATTTGGTATTAAATCTAATGCATAAGCATCTTTTGGGCGCACTCTCTGCATCGTAGCACTGTTTATCACCAGGCAGGTTTGACTGAAGTAAAGAGCAACTCCAATAAATGTTAAGAATTCTATGGGGAGCCCCTTTTATTTTTTTTTTGTTTTTAGTATTTCTGGCATACGTACCTATAGTTTGTTACTCGTATAACAGAAATACACGATATCTATTATGATTCGACTGACGGACATACGAACTGCGGAGGCTTATAGTAATAGGGTCCCGTTGGTACCCTTTGGGTACGGAGTCCTAAAAAGCCATGAGCAAGGAGGCTAAATAAAAGTGATGTGACGCCCACGGACCGTATAAATCCGAATTACAAGAACAGCCATAAAGCTGAACCACTAAAGAAGTATCGATTTTCTAGCCTTCCTAGTCTATGCTCGGGAAATGTCATTCTAATCCAGTCAATGAAACTTATATGTAGGTACACCCTTTTATTTTATACTTCTCGTTTTGCGTTTGCGTTCACGTTGTCCACATTCGCATTTCGTTCACAATCCTTCATCCGCATTCCAGTTTTGTCCACATTTCCAAACCGAACGTGTGTCATCCGAACATAACGTATAAAGATACCTACGCTCATTTGCTGGTGCATTTTTTCACATCGTATTTTTTGATCTATAGTGTTCCGTCTCACCTGACACTTTGGTGGACACACTTGTCAAAATCACCTGAGCTGAGATTTATTTATATTATACCCATGCCAAATTGCAGCTTATTAGTAACAACGCTGAAATAAGCCGCGGACAGACAGACAGACAGACAGACACTTAACTACGGAACCCTAAAAAGAGGCTGTGCGTGAAAGAGAAAAAAAATATATATGCACAATTGCACATTGCTCCTTCAACTAAGTAATTGATCATTAAATGTCAAGTAAAACTGTAGTTATCGGTACTTAGGGATGTAACGATACATAGTTTTGCCGATACGATACCGATACCTATATCTTAGCTAAATAATGAAGTATGAACTTCAGAGTCAACCTTGAAAGTGTCAACTCAAAATTCAATTTTTTTTATTAAGAACCAAAGATTTAATTAACATAGTAATTGTCATTGCACAAGGTAATAAACCAATACATAAATTAAGTCAGAAATTGAAATTACATTTTGCAGATTTTTTTTCATACAGCGAATTAATTTTGCGCGCTTCAAATATAGGTTGTATATAATCGGCGATCGTTACATCCCTACCGGTAATATTACCAAATATTACCGGTAGCATTGGAAAAATAACATTATACATTATTATAAAGTAACATTGAGAATGTTACTGGTAAGATTAGTAATTTACTTTCTTAGAGAAGATTCGTTTCTTTTATCATTAAAAATGTACCTATGTAAACCTTCTTAGTAATCAACACGAATAAAACATTTATGCGACACCTGGCCATAAAGTGGCTTTGTCTGGCCAAGTGTAGACACAAAATGATGTACACAACACGGGAGGTAATAAAGAAAGCCCTCGATCACATATTTACGTCCCTCGCTTGCAGCTCGGGCCGCAAACATCTGCGATCTCGGCCTTTCTTTGTATTACCACCCTAGTTGTGTAATGTACTATTACTTTCAAATATTTTTTTCAATAATACCCCATCTTACCGATCGTGGGTAATATTATTGGTAATGTTACCTACTGGGAATATTCCCGTCTTTAGTAAGTTACCGGTAACGACCCATCACTAGTTACGTGTCTAGTGAAGTGACGGCCAGCTGTGCTAGCCTAACTGTGGCTAATGGAGTGGTGGTAGTTAGCAGTGATGTCAAAAGTAACCGTGAGTAAAGCCAAAACAGATTCGGCTTACTTTTTTTCACAAGCAGGAAATTTTTGCAATGGTCACATGCTTTGTTGATCGGACTAGATGACTTTAAATAAGTACTACGGCCGTTTCCTGCCAGTCGCGATCATAAATATATAGATGCATTCAACGAACATTTACGACGTAATCCAAACTCCAGAGTGGATCCAATCAAAGCAGTGACATTCGTGCTCAAGCTGACTGTACTTTGTCACATATTCAACCAACTCTACCTATCCATCTTTACACGCTTTTATTTAACTTGCAACGTTTGTATGTAAGTTTGTAAATAATTATGTAATCCGTGGTTTCAAAATTTGCAAAGCATTTTTCAAACACTTCCTGGCTAGGCTGGCTTATCCGATTGAACAGAAATTTAGCAAACTTATGTAAATTTGGGGACAATGCACGATTATGGTACCCTCGAGCTGATCTGATGATGCAGTCGGAAGGCGACCATAGGATCAACTATATTACATAAGATAAATCCACCGTCTTTGGGTTCATTTGATTACTTTTGAAATGTAGTTTGTACAAAAAAGTACAGTCGGCAATAAAAGCTTGTCTCGAAAATATTTTTAGTCAAAAATGTATTTTGACCTGAACTAGAACTAACTAAACTAGTTCTCGGGGTAAATTATATTAGGCACGATATTTTTAGCGAAGTTCTTAATTAGCCTACGGCAGGGTTCTTCAAGCCGCGGCCCGCCAACAGCTTCAGCCAGTTTTTTCATCATTTTTTAATAGTAAAATTCGATTCTAAACTAAATATGGTCTATCATTCATAAATTGAGTAATATTATTATACCTAATTAATTGATTACCTGAATTTTGGTATAGGAATAGAATATGGGCCAACTTTTACCTAATTAAAAAAAAATCGTTATAAATATCTATGTTATAGCCCGCTTGCAAAAAAAAACAGTTTTTAGCCCTTGATTTGGAAAAGGTTGAAGCCCCTGGCCTTCAGGATAGCTGAGGAACTACGCTCTACTGAATTAGGAGAACTAACAAAGTTTAGGTTGACCTAATTCGGTAGAGCGATTCAATCTTGTAAGCAGGATCGCCATCTGCGATTACCTACCTACTTGTGAGTACGTAGGTACAGTCAATTGCAAAAACGAATAAATCGCTTCATTAATATAGAACGAAGGTACGAAGTTCTTCTGGCCACTGCAGAAGGTGTATTCGGACATATTTTTGAGTATTTGCGTGCACCCATATGTTTACACTTGACTGTACCTATAATTGCGTGAACCAGAGTCGGTTGAAGCGGTTCAAACTACGAGTACCTATACTTATTATTTATTACGCATACGATAGTCGGACTACTGGATGTTTAAGACGTCGGTTCACTAACCCTAATCTAACTCAAGGACCTTAAAATAAATAGCCAGACGTCCTCGTTAACTGAACTGAAGCACCTCTAGTCCGCCGGTTTCTTTAACGCTGGTTGGTCAGGTCAATGTGTGCGTGCTGCGGGTAGTAGGAAAAAACTTGACATGCGTGCGTGCGGCTCGTAAGTACAAAGCAACCGGCCCACTACAAATTCTTCAGGTATCTGTTAGCGAGGCTCCGTTCGGCTATTTATTTTAAGGTCCTTGGTCTAGCTAAGAAGATTTTGACAAGAAGCCATAGCTTTAACTCGACCTGACCGATTTTTATCCATGTTATTAGGCTTTCCCGCATGTGACGGCTAGATTAGGTTAGGTTAGCGTGATTAAGCGTGGGGCAGAAGGGGCGGTCCGCCCCGGGACTCTAAAAATCTAAACGCGGCCTGTGGACCTCCTGTACGACTACGCCGCCCCGGGGCATCCGACTGGCTTAGTCCGTCATTGTGAACAGCTCTTGTGGTATACTCTTTTGGTTGGCGTTGAGTACGATCCACTGAAAGAAATCAATACTGGTGTATCGTTTTGTACCTCAATATCGTCCGACATAAAAGAAAAGCGTGCTTCATAGATAGATAAGAACTTTGTACATTGACATTTCAGTGGATTATGTGGCTAAAATTGCTTTAATAGAAATGTGATTTTAGACGTATTAGGAATTTACACCCTTGGCGTTTCCTTACCTGAGAATTGAACAAATGCCGAATGCGAAGGCAGCTAGAACGCCATTTTTCTATTAATGCACTCGTAATCTATGGTTCATGAATATAGAGTTGATAAATCAATTAAACTTTCAAGATAGTTGTAACGATTTTTTACAATGTGGTCATTTTGGTGTTTTGGGGTTTACACACAATCGCTTTGTTTCCTTTAAGTGGATCGTACTCAACGCCAACCAAAAGGGTATAAGTAGTAGATTTCGGCCGTATTAGGCTGCGCTTCCACCGGATCTGTGCGAAGTAGTGAGGCGGCAAATGAAGGAAAACCATTTATCCAATTTCCTAGTGGACACTCAACCTTAGGCCAGAAGAATCTTAGCACTGTGTAACTAATTCTTCCAAAAATGGCATTCAGTCACAGGCGGATTTTAACCCATTAGCGCCTGATGTACCCGCACAGGTACAAATAATCTTGAGCTATCAAAGTGAGATTTGAGAAGTATTGTCTTTTTACAAAAAGAATATACATACTCGTATGTATTAACACCCAGAAAATTCACTTTGGGCGTTAATGGGTTGTAACAAGCAGCAATCCCTATATTATTCATCCAAGGTGTTACCGAGATATCGTATAGCAAGTTTGACAACCATTGGCGGATACTTAAGTGCCATCTGATCAGAACAGCCACCGGCAACTGATATCCCTTCACACACTCACTCTATTCTCAACCCTAAGCCTATAGTAACAAGGTGCAATATCGTTTAAAGCTAAGTAATCAACCAGTGACTGCTTTCAACAAAATTGCACATTTAACCATGCTTTGGTCATAATTATAAACTTAATACTCCTACAGAAGAGCTGAGGAAATCGATACGCACTTTATGTTAAGTATTAAATTATTTCAACCCATTTCCAATAAATTGTTTCACGTTTTTTTAATTAAGGTTTTATGGGTGCATATTGAAATATACAGGATGTGTTGGTAAAGAGATGGTATTAAATGTTCAATATCACTCAACCCTTTCTACTATTTTATAACTTTTTAGCCGAAAATAGGTACTTTCTCAAGGACAAAGCAGTTTAAGACAAAATATAATGTGTAATTATTTACCTAGAATTCACTTATTAAAAATAAAATGGTTGGTCAAAAATGTTTTACAGAAAGTATGTTGTAGTACCTAAATATAATTTGTTTTCATTATTTGTAAAATTGATTTCTTGTATGTTAAACTCGATATTCAGCGGCCGAAATTTAACAATGATATGGGTGTGTCATGATTTTCGTTATTTAATTTATATTTTTGCGTAATTTTGATTTTAATTTATGGCAACACCGGTATCGTGCGCTCTTCCGGTTTACCGACAGGTAAGAAAATGAGGGTATAAAACCAAATGCTCGCTAGGAATAAGGCAGTTCATCGTGAATTACTCGCAGTGTTCAGATCTAATAGTTTACGTTAAAGTGGTGATTTTAACTATTGGTTTATAATATAATTCTACATAGACAAGTGTTGCAGTTTCATTTTACTTCAGAAAGCGGGAGTGAACCAAATACGGATCATATTTAGTTGACAAGGTATGTATTCTCAAAACTCACTTTACCGTTTCCTTGTATAAGTACGATTACTTATATATTATATTAACGCCCACGTTAACTTGGCTATTTAGCAACTTAGTTACACGTTAAGTATCCGACTCAAGACATTAGTATAGTTATTCCCTTATTTTGCTCATTTTAAACTGGATCTTATATAATTTTTTCAAATTCCGGTATCGGGCAAGTACCTAATTCTAATTTTCTTCATCGATCTGCGCATGTATTGTTCCTTGACGGCCGTTTGGTCAGAGATACTCTCCGATGACGGGCTATCTTCTTTCGATATATGCGTGATGATGAAGTGTACACGGCCGTAACTATTCTGCGGTGGCACCATTTACTTACTGTATATAGTAATGATTTATGTTACGCACGTGTTGTTTTTTTTTGGACGGCTGTTTGGTTGGAGCTACTCTCTGATAACATACTGTTTTCTTATGATACATGCGCGACGATGGTGAGTAGAGGGCCGAAGCTACTGCATAGTGTTACCCTTTACTTATTGTATTTACTAAACTATTTAGGTAACGCATATATTGTGTTTGAATGGCCACATGGTCAGAGGTACTCTATGATAACGTGCTGTCTCTTTTTATTTAATACATGGGTATGGTGAAGGGTGCACTGTTCGGGAGCAGCCTTTGTTTATTTTATTTACTAATGATTTCTTGCCTATGATAACAATGTGATTCGCCTAGTTGGTAGTGACTTTCCTTACAAAACTTAACGGGCCCAGGTTCGAATCCTGGTATGGATAAAATGTTTGTGTGATCAATATGTATATTCACTTTTGATTCTTGGATGGTTTTATGTATATTTCTTTAAATAGGTATGTATATCGTTGTCTAGTACCCATAACACAAACCTGATCGGGCTTAATTTGGGTCTAGGTCAATTTGTGAAAGAATGCTCTTTAATATTTATTATTTATCAATATTTATGATAATGGAGCGGAATGTACTATAGTTTTTCCTTATAAATGGGGTGTAGTACACTTTTGATATGCACATAATTATTTATGTGGGTATTAGTTTAGTCTAGTTTAGTGGGTGAAGTTTGTGAGTTCACTGGATTGTTGAGTGGGTATGTGTCCTACTGGTTACCGAGTGGACCGCAAATCTTCACCGGATTTTTGTTATTGGGAGAGTTTACTCTCCGGATTGAGCGGGCTGAGCCTGCTGGATTTTGTTTTGGGTGACACGATTGTTCACCGGATAATTAATGAAACACCTTTCGATCATTTATAGTCATTTGACACGGTTTATTGGATAACAATATTGTGGTAATTTATACTAGGAGTAGGTACTTGATAACAATTGAATATGATACTTTCAAGGAATTAATTGCCATTACAGGCAGTGTTGACACTATGGCGAATGATGGAGATGGCGGCACGCCACCTGGTACACCTCCTAAACGGAAGCGGGGCAGAAAGAGAGCTAGGCGAAGAAGTCCATCCTCCTCGTCGACATCTTCTCAAGAAAGTGTGCCGCGTAAACATCGGAAGACATCTAGCAGGTTGTCTACAAAAAAAGTATTGAAACTGTTGCTGAACTGGAAAGGAGAAAACAGTAAGCATTCCTCTTTAAATACCAACAATATGAACAATGTAGTTCCACAATACGATCCATCGAATAGGTCTCAAACTATCGATTGCTGGCTGCGTAAAGTTAACGAATGCGCAGTCATATATGGCTGGGATGAGAAGCAGACCATCCATTTCTCGCTTCAAAAACTGACTGGTTTAGCAAAAAGGTGGTTTGAGGCCTTGCCGACAGTTGTATATAGCTGGGAGCAATGGCAGATAAAACTGAAAAAGGCATTTCCAAGCGAAGAAAATTACGGTCGCCTGTTAGAGGAAATGTTAAATCGTACGTCCCGTTGTGATGAATCTCTACGGGACTATTTTTACGATAAATTGAATTTACTAACACGTTGTGAGATTCAAGGGAAAAAGGCGGTTGACTGTATTGTATATGGTTTAACTGACAAATCTATTCGGAACGGAGCTCAGGCGCTTAACTGTAACGAACCTGAGGATTTGCTTCATTTTCTGGGGTCACAAAAACCTCAGCCATTTGTAGCAAATAAATCACGCGATCGTAATGTGCAAAAAGATAATACAACTGTTGTAACCAGTAATACTTCAACTTCCAAGTCTGGATCGATTGTTTGTTATAATTGTCGGTCTAAGGGTCACCCGTACCATAAATGCACTAGGCCTATAGTGAAATGTAAACGGTGTAACAGAATAGGACATGACAGCGACTTGTGTAAATTAGATCCATTGCCTAATTCTACACGGACTGACAATGACAGCCTTGAAAAGAAAACATTAAAAATTGACGTAACCACTAACACTAATGACAAGTTCTTCAAGGCCGTTACGGTCAATGATCACGACTTCGTAGGTTACATAGACTTCGGTAGTGAGTGTACCCTCATGCGTAAGACTGACGCGGACCAACTGAAACTGACAGAGGATTTACAAAATGTTCCTATTGTGAAGGGGTTTGGCCTATCAACCGTGGTTCCCCTATATAAATCACAGGTTAATATGAAAGTAGATGAGGTTGATGCCACGATTGAGGTCCTCGTTGTAGCCGACGAATTTATGCAGACCCCCTTGATTGTTGGTCAGAATTTCACTGAACTTCCATTTGTCACGGTACTTAAGAATAACCAGAAACTAATGTTCTACAAAAGCCCCAGCGAGAACCCTTTTCCCAGTGATAACAATAGTTTCAAGTTGTTACTGACTGCTTCGGTGGAGGTTTCAAAAATTTCCACGATTCCTGTACATGTAGAGTCGAACTATTCGGGCGACATACTTATTGAAGGTTATACCTCGATGGAACCTGGTAACGAGTATAGTCTTCTTCAAGGAGCTTACCATCTCGAAGATGGTAAAGGTGAAGTAGTCATTTCCAATTTGTCGCGAAATGTTATTAAACTTCAATTAAATACAGTCATAGCCAGACCAATCCCTTTTACTGAACAAAAAACTTTACAAGTAAACCGAATTGTCAAGGACGCTACAACGCTGGAACCACTGGTTAAGTCTGACATCAACGTAGGATCAGGACTCGACGAAACCCAGACTGACAGACTTTTCTCACTGTTACAAGACTATCGCGATTGCTTTGCTGCCAGCCTGAGTGAGATCGGTTGTGCTACTAATGGCGAGATGAAAATTGAGTTGACAGATAATAAACCAATCGTCTATCGGCCGTATCGCCTATCTCACTCGGAACGTCAAAAGGTTCGGGAGATGATCGATGACTTGTTACAGAACGATATTATTCAGGAGGCGAATTCTGATTATGCCAGTCCTATTTTAATGGTCAAAAAGAAAAACGGTGAGCAGCGACTTTGTGTTGACTTTAGGGCCCTGAACAATAAGACCGTTAAAGATCGCTTCCCGTTACCTATCATAGATGACCAGATATCTAACCTTAGCGGCAATAAATTCTTTACAACCCTAGACCTAGCCTCTGGCTATTACCAGGTCCCTATGGCTGATGACAGCCGACATCTTACCGGTTTCGTCACGCCAGATGGGCACTATGAATTCAAGAGAATGCCCTTTGGCCTGGCCAATGCACCGGCTGTTTTCCAGAGACTAATCAATAAGATTTTGGGAAACAGACGGTTTGAATATGCATTGGCCTACCTTGATGATGTGCTCATACCATCAAAAAGTGCAGAAGAGATGTTTCAACGCCTGAAAGATATCCTTGAACTTTTTAGACAAAACGGTCTTACACTTAAGTTAGCTAAGTGCAGGTTCTTCGATTCTAAAGTCAATTATCTAGGCTATGAAGTTTCCTCTGACGGCATTCAACCTGGTGAAGCCAAAATTTCAGCCGTTAAAGAGTTTCCTATGCCTCGCAGCGTACATGAGGTGCGACAGTTCTTAGGGCTCACAGGCTATTTTCGAAAATTTATTAAAGGCTACGGAGAAATTGCCCGTCCTTTAACGCATTTGCTAAAAAAAGATGCCACGTGGCAATGGTCAGATAAAGAAGAACAAGCATTTAATTGTTTAAAGGAAATGCTCATTAGACGTCCAGTTCTAGCACTTTACGATCCCAAGCTAGAAACCGAGTTACATACCGACGCCAGTTCCCAGGGCATAGGAGGAATACTGATGCAATGGCAAAGTGATTCGCGTGTTTTAAAACCTGTTGCTTATTTTAGCCGTCAGACTACACAGGAGGAGAGACATTTGCACTCCTATGAACTGGAGACACTGGCGGTGGTATGTTCCTTAAAAAAATTTAGGGTCTACCTCCTCGGTATCCATTTTAAAATATACACAGATTGCGCAGCACTCAGAACCACGTTAACGAAAAGGGATCTTATTCCGCGTATAGCCAGGTGGTGGTTACAAGTAAGTGAGTACACTTTCGAGATAGAGTATCGCCCCGGGGTTCAAATGTCACATGCAGATGCGTTGAGTCGCAATACTACGCTGCTAGCGGAATCTGAAGACAATCCTGCAGTCAATATGTACAATATCACGAAAGAGAATTGGCTTCTATCTCTACAAGTAGCTGACCCTGACGTTTCTCGTATTTTTAGAATACTCCGACCTGATGACGATGAGCAATGCAAGGACGTTCGCAAAAACTTTGTAGTAAAAAATCACGCTGTATATAGGAAAGTAGATGATCGGCTACTGCTTGTTGTCCCTCGCAGTGCTAGGTGGCAGATCTGTCGCGCTAACCACGACGACATCGGCCACCTAGGTTTTAGTAAAACTCTTGAAAGGATACAGGACTCTTACTGGTTTCCCCAACTACGAAAATTTGTAAAAAAGTACGTTGCAGCTTGTTTGGAATGTGCGTACAATAAAGACTCTGCACCGAAACAAAAATCTGGGTTCTTGTTTCCCATAGAAAAGGTTCCAATACCATTCCATACTGTTCACATGGACCATCTTGGACCTTTTGTGAAGAGTAAGGATGGCAACACTCACATACTTACCGTAGTCGACTCCTTCACCAAATATGTTTTTGTTAGGCCAGTCAGAGATCTCAAAACTAAAACCACAATTAAAACTCTAAACAAAATATTTTGTGATTTTGGAGTTCCTGCTAGGATTGTCTCGGATCGTGGTACCTCTTTTACGTCAGCTGCCTTCAAATCCTTCTGTGACGAACACGGTATCAAACATGTTTTAAACGCAGTCGCTTGTCCCAGAGCGAATGGTCAAGCCGAAAGGTTTAACCAGACCATCTTGAACTCCTTAGCGGCGCAGAATGCCTTTGGCCATGAACGTGACTGGGACAAGTGTCTGGGTAAAATTCAGTGGGGAATCAACAACACCATAAATGCTTCTACGCAGAAATCCGCGGCAGAGGCATTGTTCGGTCTAAAAATGCGTGACATTTTGTCAAATAAACTCGATACTCCAAATAATGAAAATAATCTAAATCTAGGTGAAGTAAGACAAAATGTTCACGCTAATTTAGAAAGGGCACAAAGAAAAATGAAACTTAGGCATGACAAGGATCGAATTGCGGCCGCTAGTTACAACGTTGGTGACTTGGTTAAAATTACCCGTAACAATTTCGATAACAACGGTAAAAGTACAAAACTTCTATCGAAATTCACGGGGCCGTATAAAATTACAGAAGTCCTGGGTCACGACAGATATAGAGTAGGAGACGTTCCTGGTTTTAACAAAAGGGGCAAACCTTACTCTACTGTGGTCGCAGCAGATAGGATTAGACCATGGATACATATTAAAAGTCTCGAGTTGTACAATAGCGATGACAGTAGCAATGACAGTGACAGTGACATTGAATCTTAAACTTTACTTATCAAAAGACTGTTCATGCGTAGTTTATGAATTGTGTGATTGAATAATTATACTAAGTGTAGTATTTTAGAATAAGCTATTATTTAAGATAAATAGTGGCAAATTATTAGATTTGTATAATAACACCAAGTTTATTATTTTAAAATAAACAATTATTCAAGATGAAAAAGGTAATTAATTATTAATTGTGCTAAAAAAAAAACAAAATAATTGTTAGTATATCTAATATTTGCTATTTATGTTTAATGCTGGGTTAATCAAGTTTTCACTAAGCAACAGGCAACCACATGCCGAGTGTCATGATTTATAATTGCTGATAAAGTTAATGAAATGTATTTTTAAGTACCTAATTATTGGTGTCATTGTTATCAATGTAACATACTAAATATATTGATGAAATTATGTATAGTCGTGCGTCGGGAGACAGCACGATGCCGGATGGCCGAGTGTCATGATTTTCGTTATTTAATTTATATTTTTGCGTAATTTTGATTTTAATTTATGGCAACACCGGTATCGTGCGCTCTTCCGGTTTACCGACAGGTAAGAAAATGAGGGTATAAAACCAAATGCTCGCTAGGAATAAGGCAGTTCATCGTGAATTACTCGCAGTGTTCAGATCTAATAGTTTACGTTAAAGTGGTGATTTTAACTATTGGTTTATAATATAATTCTACATAGACAAGTGTTGCAGTTTCATTTTAGGTGTATTTTCAAAAACGTAATTTCGCTGTCATGACATATTGGCGAATACTGAGAAGATTCTGCCTTATTAGAATTGGACTTTTGGTTACAATGTAGAATCAGTCAAGTTCTAACAAGTAACCAACGAATGCCAGTCTAATGAGGAGGAATCTTTTAAATATTGGTGGCCCGAGTAATTACGCCAGAGAAAATACACCCATATACAGTAGGTTTTGTTTAACACAGTGATTTTAATTAGTCTTTAAGTTTGAAGTGCATTGCTCAATAAAAAGGATTTAATGAGAAGTAGGAACTGGGATTGCTCATCCGATAAGCGCGTGGCTCTTAACCCCTTAAACGTTAACGACGCCTGAATGATCTCTTCTTACCATAGTCTTGCCTCCGACGACTGTAGTTGCTGCATTAGTTGCTTTCAAATAAAGTATACTGTTTTGCGGTTAATATTTTCCCCTATTTATTTATTTGTATTTATGTATGTATATGTAGGTTTATATATCTATTTATTTATGTATGTTTATACCCCTGCGGTTATTTATTTTTGGTACCATTTTAGCCCTCGCTCTTGTTACCCTTCGCACCACCTACTGTTTTTTGGTTTATTTTTGTGTCAATTCTGCTACCTAAAGGTTGTCTGGAAGAGATCACTGCTAAGCGACAAGACCGCCTGTTGTCTACCTTTTTAAATTGTTCTAATTATGTAAGTACCTCTTGTAAAGTGTTTTTCTGGTGTGCAATAAAGTATACTTGTTGTTGTTGTTGTTGTTGTTGTTGTTGTTGTTGTTGTATACTTATATTCGCTCTTTGCAACAGAGTTTAGCCTGTGGAGGCTAGTGAAGTGACTTATCGCGTTCCAAGGTTTAAATTAGAAATTTTCATTAATTCATTCAGCGTGGCAATGCGGCCAGCCTTCTGGGCACACTCCCCACTGGCAGCGATTTGGAGCAAATTTATTATCTTTAGTTTGTATTTAATTTATAGTTTTAGTTCGTATTGTTATTGTTTTATTTAAATGTTATTGTTTACCTTATACAAATAAAAGTTAGTTTTCATTAATCATTACATGATAAAGTAAAAATAATCAATTTATAATTGTATTGTCCCCGCAATATTTATTTATTATTAGAAATTAGAAAATATTTATTGCCACAAAAAATATGTTACAACAAAAATAATATAATAATAAAAAACATGAAAAAACTAAAAACTACAAACAAACAAAGAAAAAAAATGAACTTAAATATTTTTTGGCAATGGGTACCAATCTCAGCGAATGCTGGGCGCGGCCCAGCGCTGGTTTTCAGATTGGTCCCTAGAGAGTGGGTCGGTCGCAGACGAAACCATCCAACCTACCCAGGACGGGTCAGTTTAGTCTGTGCTCGATACCTATACAAAGCGTATTTATAACAATTGTTCTATACTTTCAACAACAACTTAGAGCTACTCCGCCGTGCTAATGATATATGCAGTAATTACAGTCTAGAAGTATGGGAAATGTGAACCGTATTCGATTGGAGTAAGGATCACTTTTCTTATTCTGCATTATTATTATTTATATATGTGACGTTCCACGGGAAAAGGTACCTTATGGTTGGTATTGAGTTAAGCACAGATCCTAAATCTGTGTTAAATAAGCTATCTAATACAAAAAGAATCACGACCCTAAGTCCCATACTTTTTTTTAAAAAAAACATCAAACCTGCACATGCTAAAATTGCACTTTTGAGAAATCGTCAAAAGAAGTTTAAAACTAATTTTAAGTATGTTCCCGTTGGAAGTTATGGAGATGATGATTGATTATGTATCTCAAGGTAATTTTCTTTGGAAATCAGTAATGGTTTTATTAATGTGACTTCCAGGTCGTTAAAAATCAGCCTTTGATTAGAGCAAGTCGCTTATGAGAACGAAATTAAAAAAAAAAAAAATTCGGCCTGTTCTTTAACATATTGTAATCTGAACCATTGTTTATAGTTAGAGATATTAGACTGCACATTTTGGGATAGAAATAAAATCACATTGTTAACGAAATATTTTTATTTTAATTAAATTGTCATTTTTATTATATGTTTCATCATTCCTATAATATTCACAATTTTCGTATAATGAGTTCTAAATTATATTTAATCAGTCTACACAAGTATCTCAAAAGTGTCATTATTATTCTACAAGTCGTATTTTTTTATTTATAAACGATTGAAGTTACGTAAAAATCACAAATTATTCCCATACATTTGAGAAAAGGTACCTTATGGTGGGCCATAAGCAAAAATTATTGATAATCACAGTATGGCACGATATTTACATTATTTATTGACAAATCTTGTATTAAGACAGAAAACTAAAGAAAAAAGGTTATTAGAAATTTACTTCAAATCTTGACCAATTAAGAGTAATTCTCAAATGTGACGTCTTACGTGAAAAGGTACCTTATGAGGGTTTCTAGTTACGGAGATATTCAATGTTGTGTAAAAATTGTGTTTTTTTTATTATGTATTTCCATTTAGTAAATTATATGTTACGACACGTCTTTGCCTATCTTTATTTTTGTTATAGGCGAATTAAAGGCTGAATAATATGCTTCTACAGTTTAGTACAAAAGGTACTTTATGGCGGTGTAATTTAAAAATGTTAGAAATACTTGTCGTAACTTGCTCAGTTTTTGTCCTTCATACCGCCGTGCCGTAGTATTATTTTGGCTACACCGCCAGTACCGCCACGCATCTGTCCTACTCTCACCAACACTTTACGTATCGTTCTCTCTCGGTCTTGCTGGCCGCTCGGAGTCTCAGCCGGCCGGCATGAGCAGTAATTTGCTTAGCTTTTCGTTCGAATAGTTGTGAGAAGTGTTCGTCGTGGATTTTAGCGTGTTTTAAATTAAAAAGATTCTTTTTCTTAAGTGGTCAAAAATGATAGAAACCGCCAAAAAATGTCTTTTTTCGTAATTTTTCCGAAAAAATGAATAAAAACCTTTTTCTAAAATGGTCAAAATGATAGGCATTCTTCAAAAAGTGTTTTTTATTTTTGTAATTTTTTTGAAAACAAGGTTTTTCTAAAATGGTCAAAAAGTTTCACGATTCGCCAAAAAAACGTTTTTATGTTTAAAAAAGAAATGTTTTTAAGACTTTTTCTAAAAAGGTTGAAAGGGAAACATGACAAAGTGGTAAAAAATTATAGAAACCGCAAAAAAAAGTCTATTTTTGTAAGTTTTTTTGAAAAAAAAAATTTTTCTTTTTGAAAAAAAAAATTAATAAAAACCTTTTTCTAAAATGGTCAAAATGATAGGCATTCTTCAAAAAGTGTTTTTTTATTTTTGTATTTTTTTTGAAAACAAGGTCTTTCTAAAAATGGTCAAAAAGTTATACGATTTGTCAAAAACACTTTTTATCTGTTTTAAAAAAATGTTTAATAATTAAAAATTTAAAAAAACGACACACAAATGTATTTATTTTTATTTTTATTTTTTTTCAATTCCGAATCTGTGGCACCCAGTGGCCCTTTCCTTCCAAATTTTCAGCTTTCTAGGATAATTTCGAAAATTTTTGCTTACCATTATGCAGGCCGCATGCTTGTTTGCCACCGTCGTGGTATAAAAAAGAAATAAGCAAAAGTTGCTAGTAAATTTTATTAATGATTTTTATCAACAGCTTTATCATTTTTGTATGTGATCCGCCATAAGGTACCTTTTCTACTAAACTTTGAACCCAATTTTTATATAGAAAAAATTAACGTACAGCAGTGAAACCAAGCTACAAATACACGTCTATTCCTATATTTTACAATTTTGCATAAAAGAAAAAAATGATGATTTTGAAGGATTTCACAAAACCGTTCATATCTCCGTAACTAGAAACCCTCATAAGGTACCTTTTCACGTAGGACGTCACATATTAATTTAGTATAAAAGTTTGTTTAGCCTAATGGTTGACTAATAGGGAATGCCTCATGGCAATAAGTCCGCCATTTGTACTCTCTTGTATTGTGCAATAAATTTTAAATAAATAAATAATAAAGTTATAAAATAAGTATTATTAATAACAATAAAATCAATTCAATACAATGCAGTTTCAGCAAATAATAATATACAGAATGGCTATATGAAATTGGATACCGTAAATCGGAGGTATTTTTTAAATATTTTTGTATAAAATTATATGATGGAGAATAATTTATGTTTATTGTTTCAGATTCGGATAGGAAGAATGTAGCGGAACATAATGTCGCAGAGAGACTTCTCAGAGGTTTGCGTTATATATTTTTTCATCTCAAATTTTATTCATCTATACCTATTCCTCACACAAAAGTCAAAATTTACTACTTACTAATGTTCACTGCAATGACATTATCCTTGTTTTACATAAGATGATTTAGGTCCTTGACATTGCATGATAAAGTAGTTAAGATAAGATTGTTTATAACAACAAATGGCCACTGACAAGGTCAACGGCGAGCACTTTAGCGGTCGTAGGCCTCTAATTTAAGGTGTTTTGACCAAATAAAATGCAGGCAAAATAAGACAGGCAACGCACTTGTTACTCCTGTGGTGTTGCAGGTGTCGGTTAATCGGTTACCATCAGGCGATCCGTCTGCTCATTTGCCCCCTATGACATAAAAAAAATCGCAGATCAGTTTATGATGCTACGCTTTGTCGCGTGATAAATAAGCGATAAAGCATCCGTCACGTTCCGACGAATAGTATGTGAGAGTGACGGATGCTTTATCACTTATTTATCGCGCGACAAAGCGTAGCATCATACATAAGCTTTCTGATAACACATAATAATCAGATAATAGTACTTTGTTTGGGTCATACAGATTTTTAGTATGAGTTAAGAGTACGTGTCTTTTGTTCCTGTGAACATCATAAAGTTAAGCGCTTTATAAGCATTATTTTGCCCTTATGGGCACGTAACTCCACTCAACTACTACTAGAACCTTATGACATAAAATTGATTAAATTGAAAATTAAAAAAAACCGGCTCGAGAATACTTTGTATCTTATAAACGGCTAAATCAGTTTTAGTGAAATCTAGCTAAGAACACTCTCGGTTAATTCATCTTACGAACAAAAAACCGCAACAAAATCGGCCCGGTAGTTTTCCAGGAAAATGGTAACAGACATGCATACACACAAAATAAACTCTAGCTCCAAACGCATATACCGTCGCCGTTCCGTTCCGTCCAGCGTGTGTAAAAACCATAGTACTATCACTATCATAGTCTTACAGAAGTTTATTGGAATCCAACTATTCAAGAACGGGTGAAAGCCATTTGCGTAGATTATTTTTCACTTAGACTATTAAACGGGAAGCGAAGACGCGAGACAAAGTTATTACTACAAATCCATCACTAATCTATAGTTAGCGGCATAAATCGCCGGTTCATATGAATAAACCAGCTGCCTTAATCCCATTTCTCGCGCGTTATTACCGCGTCGACGTGTGAAGGGATCGATGTGCGTGACTGCGCTGGATGCTGCGCGGCGCAAGGCGGGAGATATCGCGGTTCACTTGAAACTATGGGCACAGTATAATAGCAGTATTTTTTTTCCCTACAAAAGGTACATCGCGCTTGTATGCGTGCGCGCCGTGAATGAACGCACTACAAGCAAAGTTTTACGAATGCTTAAAATTACCCAGTACGATTCGCACGCGGTTCGGCCGAAGTTTAGCTGCTTGTCTGTCTTTATACTTTGTTACGGGGATACTTCAACAAGCGAGTAAACAGGGCACTCAAAGGTTGGCAACGTTTAGGCAACGCCTCTGGTGTTGCAGATATCCATGGGCAATGATGATTGCTTTCCATCAGTTGGCTCATCTGCTAGTTTGCCACATTAAAATGTATGATGGTGCACATGAAGACGAGGTATGTTCTTCCCGTGACAGCTGATGACCTTAATGTGTCAATTGCAGAAAAAATGTACCTTTTACTTTTTTGTCTGATCATGGTGTGTCTTATATACCATAATTTTTTTTTATCAGTTTCGCTACTATTTTCCCTATACTTAGTTTGGGTGTAACGAAACTGAGATTCAAAATTTGTACGGAAATTTTGAACATTTTGGACAGCTTTTTTCATTTCATAAATGAAAAGTGCTCATGATTCTGAGTAAAATGGTATAAGACACACTATCATCACATTACATTTCAAAGATTTATAGATAACTGTACACTTATGATGCTACGTTTTGTCGCGCGATAAATAAATGATAAAGCATCCACACCGCAAACACACCGTTTGTCAGAAGGTGACGGATGCTTTATCATTTATTTATCACGTGATAAAGCGTGGCATCATACGCCTACGGTCTTGGGAAGAACACACCTTCTTTAGCATACCGTGGCAGTACCCAAAGGGCCGACGTAAAGTACAATTTCCTCTTGACAAGTAAGGAGCAAGAACCAGTTCTCGGAAAATTAGCAAATAAAATTACGGACAACTTCTAGTATCACATAAATTGGAGACTACGGTAGTGTCTTAACAGCACATATATCTAGGTATTATGTATATTGAATATTTTGGCACCACTTGTCGCTTGGCGACTGGAGCGACCACAGTAGTGACTCTCCACCAAAAATTGTGTCGTGCTAAAATGTTTTACATAAAACTGATTTCACATATAATTAGCAGCCCAAGCTACATTAAATCGCTTACTTACGCAGTGGTCGTAAATGATACTTGCCACAGTTTCACGGACTAAACCGAACTTCGTATTTCAATCACTTGTGTGTTTGTAAAAGCAACTTTAATTAAAGGGTATATGAGTATACTTTTGCGAATCATCTTCAGTAGAGATAAGAGGTTGGTAAAGTACCTAATTGGTGTGTTTAGATTTCGCGCACTAATGAGAAATGCTCGATACACGCTTCAGGAAGACATACTCATGTTCTTGTAGATCAGTTTATGATATGCTGGCCTTATTAAAGGATCTGTGGAGCGGTAGATTAATATTAATTGGGGTTTTAATGTAAAGGAACATTTTCACTTCGGGAATAAATTATCTACTATCGATTGGCAAGTGGGTACAATCGCCGAATATACACGTAGAACTTTGTCGTCGTATAATTGGACCAGTATGCATGCTGTTTGCGTCCATCAGACTCCAGCAATCTTCACTGATCATCAGTCCATCTCGTGGTGGCCCTTTGAGTGGAGTTCTTTGGGGGATGCCTATGTCTAGGCCTAGCTATGGATGTCGCAGCTGATGATGATTCAAATTATTTAGGTAACTTTCCTGCGCTCTGTTTATAGTTAATTTCGACAAAGTACTGAAGTATTTACAATTTTCATTGACCTATTGAGAACCTAATGTGACAACTATACGCGTTGCGTATATTGTGTGAGAGGAATGTCCATGAAAACAAGAACTATGGTACACTAATTCTATATTATACTAAACTTCAATACAAATGGAATTACAGCACGTTCTAGAACAATGTACGTAGGTAAATATGAAAACAATTAACAGCACAAATCGGAATAGTTGTATTTTGGGGCACGGATACGTGCAAACATCAGAGGAACCTTTTATACGATGCCGACCCTTAAGTGTCCGGTTAAGTTATTCCTTTATTAAAGAACCCGAAGTCGTAACGAGAAACCCATTCCCGTCTTTATTTGAGGAGCAAATTACATGATGTCCGCTTGTGTAAAAGGGACGTCAGCGAACTCGGGATGATTTCTAAAAGAGATTATAAAGTGGAGACATAATTGGCGTAATCGCGTGAGAGCGAGGAATGCCCTCAGCAGTGTTGTCATTAGCAATACGTTACTTTTCTAATTGGTCGGTTATGTCTTCTAGAAAACTGTAGTATAGTTTCTTAATACACTTACGCAGGTACGTATTAGTTATCCTTGAATCTCCGACAAACGTTTTATACTAAACTTATGATGCGTTCCAGCTATGGTCTGTACTTTTAAGTATTTAAAAAAAACCGGCCAAGTGCGAGTCGGACTCGCGCACCGAGGGTTCCGTACAAACTCATAAGTAGATACATGAATAGTTCAAGAAAAACTATATGGCGATTAGTTTAGTAGGAGCAAATAAGTATGTGTTAAGATTTTTGCAAATTTCTCAAAAACAGTGCAAGTTAGGAAAACCGTTATATTTTTCCTGTAATATATAGGATGACATTAATAATTGGTAATTATTACAGATTTTTCTGTTCAGTAACTTCGAAGATAATAGGGGGGGAACGGTATTTTTTTAACGCTTTTCGCCATAAATCAAAAACTACTTATTTAAAAAAAAATACAAAAATACTGTTTTAATCTACAAATTAAGCCCTTTCATTTGATACCTCACTCGATATAATAGCCCTACTTTCAATTTGCAAAGTCTCATTACGGACCCCTTTAAAAAAAAAGTAAAAAAGTTACAAGATTTTTTTTACATCCTATAAGCTCGGGTTAGCGGTTCTTAACACTATTTCAAATTTCAAGTCGATAGCATCAGTAGATCCTGAGATATCTTGCTGTGACAGACGGACAGACAGACAGACAGACAGACAGAGTCGCACCATAAGGGTTTCTTTTTTACCATTTTGGTACGGAACCCTAAAAAGGTAAACAAAAAAACCACGTGACTCGGGTCGAAGTGGCTGAAGCCAGTGGTATTGCGCCACAGATACAAAACGTTAGGTACTTTGATTGGCTGAAAGACCCGAGTCACGTGGTTTTTTGTTTACCTTTTTAAATATAGTACATTACACAACTAGGGTGGTAATACAAAGAAAGGCCGAGATCGCAGATGTTTGCCGCCCGAGCTGCAAGCGAGGGACGTAAATATGCGATCGAGGCTTTCTTTATTACCTCCCGTGTTGTGTACATCATTTTATGTCTACACTTGGCCAGAAAGCGGCTTTTTCCGTACGCGCAGCGTGCGGAAAAAGCCGCTTTATGGCCAGGTGTGGCATAAAATAAATTAAATACCTAAAAGTACAGACTATACGTAGGTATCACAGTTTTTGTTTCTGTAATCTTTTTTTGAGATTGATATAAACCTAACCTAATGATGATGATGATATTTGCAGGGAACAAAGTTATCGACGAAATGAAAATTCGATGACATAAAGCGTTTGGTGACAAACAAAATACAAATATTGTGGGGACAATCTTACACAAATCGACCTAGTTCCAATTTAAGCAATGCTTGTATTATGTGTACTAGACAGCAGTGGCGTGGCGTAAAAAATATCCTTGGGCAAGCCGGTGCAGATTTGGCGTACATTTTCCTTGAGAGCTCTAGAATAAGCTGGTAAAATGCCTGATATTAGGCAAGCCGGTAGGAATCGATCTTTTTGGACGCCACGCCACTGCTAGACTATATACATATGTATATCTACTTAAATAGATAGAAAACATCCAAGACTCAGGAACAAATACTCGTGCTCATCACACAAATATTTGCCCTTACCAGGATTTAAAACCGGGACCTCTAGCTTCGTAAGCGGTGTCACTCCCACTATTTTTTTTTTTTTTTTTCTCCCACTACCTTAGCCTAGTGGGAGTATCGTCCAAAACAACACAAACAACGACAGTGTAGTTATTTATTCCTTATTAGTGTTGTTTGAGAAATTTGCAAAAATCTTAACACATACTTATTTGCTCCTACTAAACTAATCGCCATATAGTTTTTCTTGAACTATTCATGTATCTACTTATGAGTTTGTACGGAACCCTCGGTGCGCGAGTCCGACTCGCACTTGGCCGGTTTTTTTTAAATACTTAAAAGTACAGACCATAGCTGGAACGCATCATAAGTTTAGTATAAAACGTTTGTCGGAGATTCAAGGATAACTAATACGTACCTGCGTAAGTGTATTAAGAAACTATACTACAGTTTTCTAGAAGACATAACCGACCAATTAGAAAAGTAACGTATTGCTAATGACAACACTGCTGAGGGCATTCCTCGCTCTCACGCGATTACGCCAATTATGTCTCCACTTTATAATCTCTTTTAGAAATCATCCCGAGTTCGCTGACGTCCCTTTTACACAAGCGGACATCATGTAATTTGCTCCTCAAATAAAGACGGGAATGGGTTTCTCGTTACGACTTCGGGTTCTTTAATAAAGGAATAACTTAACCGGACACTTAAGGGTCGGCATCGTATAAAAGGTTCCTCTGATGTTTGCACGTATCCGTGCCCCAAAATACAACTATTCCGATTTGTGCTGTTAATTGTTTTCATATTTACCTACGTACATTGTTCTAGAACGTGCTGTAATTCCATTTGTATTGAAGTTTAGTATAATATAGAATTAGTGTACCATAGTTCTTGTTTTCATGGACATTCCTCTCACACAATATACGCAACGCGTATAGTTGTCACATTAGGTTCTCAATAGGTCAATGAAAATTGTAAATACTTCAGTACTTTGTCGAAATTAACTATAAACAGAGCGCAGGAAAGTTACCTAAATAATTTGAATCATCATCAGCTGCGACATCCATAGCTAGGCCTAGACATAGGCATCCCCCAAAGAACTCCACTCAAAGGGCCACCACGAGATGGACTGATGATCAGTGAAGATTGCTGGAGTCTGATGGACGCAAACAGCATGCATACTGGTCCAATTATACGACGACAAAGTTCTACGTGTATATTCGGCGATTGTACCCACTTGCCAATCGATAGTAGATAATTTATTCCCGAAGTGAAAATGTTCCTTTACATTAAAACCCCAATTAATATTAATCTACCGCTCCACAGATCCTTTAATAAGGCCAGCATATCATAAACTGATCTACAAGAACATGAGTATGTCTTCCTGAAGCGTGTATCGAGCATTTCTCATTAGTGCGCGAAATCTAAACACACCAATTAGGTACTTTACCAACCTCTTATCTCTACTGAAGATGATTCGCAAAAGTATACTCATATACCCTTTAATTAAAGTTGCTTTTACAAACACACAAGTGATTGAAATACGAAGTTCGGTTTAGTCCGTGAAACTGTGGCAAGTATCATTTACGACCACTGCGTAAGTAAGCGATTTAATGTAGCTTGGGCTGCTAATTATATGTGAAATCAGTTTTATGTAAAACATTTTAGCACGACACAATTTTTGGTGGAGAGTCACTACTGTGGTCGCTCCAGTCGCCAAGCGACAAGTGGTGCCAAAATATTCAATATACATAATACCTAGATATATGTGCTGTTAAGACACTACCGTAGTCTCCAATTTATGTGATACTAGAAGTTGTCCGTAATTTTATTTGCTAATTTTCCGAGAACTGGTTCTTGCTCCTTACTTGTCAAGAGGAAATTGTACTTTACGTCGGCCCTTTGGGTTGTTGATGCCTAAGGGTACATGCATCTGTGACCATGTACGCGCATTCTCATGGCAGCACGGCTGGTGTTGTTACTTTTTTAATGAGCTACATCGCAAAATAAAAAAGTAATCCACGCCGGACCCTTCTACTCTAATTGCAGTTTTCTTTTAAATTATAGCGTCATTCGTTCGACATATCTTTCTAAGGCGTGATGGACATGTTTTACTGTAAATTCCTAGGCGACAAATTGCGTTGAGTGGCATAGTGTGCAATTAAAATGTTATATTAAAATAATTACGCGTAGCGTAAGTATTATGGCGGCTTTAATAATGGACATATCTCGCAGTTTTTTTACATGGCGAGTGGACGAACTGACTGGAAGGGGTAATCGTGACCCATGGATAAAAGCAACACCGGAGAATCGGTATATGCAGTAAGTTTGTATACTTTTGGAAGAACTGCAAAGAAAGAATGAATTAATAAATGCAGACAGTCAAAGTCCAGAAAAAATATATACAAATGTTTATTAGAAAATGTTTCTTCCGTCCGATATCTAAAACTAGACAAAACTTTATTCGATGTAATAAAACAATATAAAATCAAACTAATATTAAACTAAAACCCTAAAGTAGAAACAATATACACCTAAAATGAAAGCCTAAATTAAAAATTAAAATGTAACTACCTAAAACTAAAATAAATCTAAAAATTTCGGCCCCCTTGGCATGGTGCCGAAGATACTGGCAGCGTTTCCTCGCTGTATCGCTATACTTATGCGCTGAGCGAGGAAACTGCCAGCTCTTCGCTCCCTTGTGACGTCAACCAGCTTTTTGGCCATTTCATTAATAAATTAAATTTCATTATTTTATTTTATTATTATTTATTAGCAATAGATGCGACATCAGGGTGTCAACTATTGAGCAGTAGCGTGTCAAACATTAGGACGTTTACCTTAAATAAGAGAGGCGAAAAATGACCGAGACTGTGTATAGTTCTATATCTATCTATGCATATAATAAAATCGTAGAAAGACTGTGTTTGTATATTACAAATTTTCCCAGAAAAATACTGGAAGAATTAAAAATAAGCAATAGAACGTAAATAAATATAGTTTTTGAATTTTTTCTCTGTTTGTGCGCGCATCACGTAAAAACTACCGGACCGATTGGCATATGAGATACAAGTGGATTATTATGACCCCGGTTAACAAAGCCGGAGCATAAAAGAGACATTTAACTTATTTCACCTCCGCGAAAGAAGTTGCGGGTGGGTCTTTCGCGGAGGTGAAATAAGTTAAATGTCTCTTTTATGCTCTAGGCTTGGTTAAGTAAAAGTATCCTATATGTCAACCGGGGTCATAATCCACTTGTATATTAGGCTCGCAGGCAGTCAGGTCGGCAGGCTTGTGTATCGGGCTCGGAAGGGTCATTATTTGAGCGTTTCAACCGCCTTACTTTCGTGGACACATTATTGGCGAGATTCCGGCAGATTTTAATGTAATTTTAAGGTATTTGCTAGTAGTCCCGGGTATGTACCAAATAGCTCGATATGAGACTAAAATCTGAGGAAACTTCGATAATAATGTGTCCACGAAAGTGAGGCGGCTGAAACGCTCAAGTAATGACCGGCGGACCGGTATTTTGCAATATTATGAATTATTGTATGCTTTTTATGTAGGGCTCAATAGTGTATTTAAGTAATCACTCCGTATTATTAGATTGTCCGATAAAAAATGAAATAATAAACCAAAGTACGAAAACAACGGAAAAAAACTTGTATTTTTGTATGGAGAAAATACCGGAATCCGGCCTGTGTCCACTAGTTCGAAATAAATGAAGAATTCAGTTTTTCCGGTCCAACGACCCATGTTTCTATGTCTTGCACCACACGAATGACTTGTTAACTTACACCATAAAGTCCGATACAAATTAATGTAATTCAAACGCTGTTAGCTGTAGATGTGACGGATAGAGTGGGCGCGGCGGCATTGTTCGGCATTCAGCCACCTTAGGGCCTGCACGCACCTACGTGTGAGCGGGAGGCGAATTTGTTCGTTCGTTAGCAGATATTGATTTGAAATTAAAATAAATACATTTGAAACACAGTAAATAAATATATATAGGTATAGATTGTTTACGTTAAGTCTATACAGTTCTTTTTTCAGGCTTTTTATTATATTAATCATGCTTAATAAAATCATTATTAACTCCGTTAGCGTTAGTTGTTAATTGAAAAGTTTAGTTATAACCAGTAAAATTTTTAAAGTCTAACAAAAACCAACGAGCACGAGCAGCACTGCAATATGCATTTTACCAATATCATTTGCATCAGCTCTGCATTTGTTAGCTACACGCGAGCCTTTCTGTTCTGACACCTGCGAGACCGTTGCGTGTGCGCTCCCGTATTGGCTTCCACATTTCACGGTTATGAAATTTGATTGCTCGCTTTACACCTTTTGTAAGTAGATTTATTACGGTGACTGTCCTGGACAACAGTTTATTCCCGTTTATGACATAACTGTGCAAGCTGTGTTAATAAAAATAGTTTATAATTATTAAGACACTTACAGTAAATCTGCAAGAATTGTAAAAAGAGAGAAACAAACAACCGTGCCCCCTATAGGGAACGTGCACGACGAAGGTGCTGCCAACTGGTGCCGCCAATCTAAATCATATACCCTCTCATGCTGGGGCCACATTGACCAAAACGCCGTTAATAACGTTAACTTATCGTGTTGAAGGACGATTAACGTCAGTGTAGCTACGACTTACTATATTTGATATTGACACTTACATATTATGATTGACATTGACAGCTTGAGTAGATCTCTATACTATACGATCCTTTTCGCGACGACTCTTCGATACTCTAGGATTTCAAAGATTATTGTACTAATGTCACTTATTTCGGTATTTTTTCTTTGAAGATAGCACGACACATATTTTCACATCTCAAGATTGTTTTCCTTGGAATCACATGGAAAAAATTATGGGCTTTATTGGATTTTATCATTAGCCCCATATACGTCCCACGGCTGGGCACAGGCCTATTCTAATGGACGACAATGAATGAACTGTAGTCTAGTTCACTCCGGATTAGAGACTTCACATATAGCTTTGAAGTTCTTCGCGAATGTATGCAGGTTTCCTCACGAAGCTTTTCCTTCGTCGAAGAGCTAATAATAAATATCTAATAATATTTCGTACACACGTTCCGAAAAACCCATTGGTAGCCAGGATTCGAACCCACGATCTCTGCTTGTAAGGAGCATGTCCAAACCACTCGACTACTATAACTTGTTATTTACGGAAGATCTATACGAACGAATTCGGGTGCCGTGCCCCGCACAAGTGCACACGCGCCCTAACTCTTACCACCAAATACAGAATATTTAATGGTAATAGTACTCAAGTATGATTCGAGGGAAATAGAATAATGGGAGATGTTATCGCGGATTCCTAATGGCTCGACCGAGAGCGTTGGCACGAATTGTCAAGGGTGGTTTTAGAGCTTATTGTCTCCTATTTAGGAGTAAGCAAATAGAATAAATAAGGAATATAACAGTCTTCGATTTCCAGTTAGAGCTGAGCAACTGTAGAAGCCACTCATGGCGCTACTTGGTATATATAATAAAATAAAAATAAAAAAGCCTTTTATTTCTCGCAATTAGGTACTAAAATTACAATCTTATTATTTTTTCTTGTGCAAGAACCCCAGTTTGGGTAAAGGCCTCCTCCAAAGATGCCCATTTATCTCGGTCTTGTGCTAATTGGGTCCAATTTGGACCGGCGATTCTTTTTACTTCATCTTCCCATCGTGTCCGTGGTCTTCCTCTATTTCTCTTACCATGTGGGCCTCGCCATAGGGTTGTTTTTATGGTCCATCTCTGGTCTGTAAGCCTCGCGATGTGACCTGCCCATTTCCACTTGAGCTTTAACGCATAGCTCAAGGCATCAGTGGCTTTTGTTACTGCTCTTATTCTTGTGTGTCGTATTTTATCTATTTTCTTTACCTTGAGCATGCTTCGCTCTAGTCCTTGGTATATATAGTCAGAGATAATAGTTACACTCCGAGGGCGGTAAAATAAAGAATCCTAGATCGCAGGTGAATATACGGCTTAGGACATTTTTACTACAGTAGTAAATAGAATTTCGGGCATTTTTATTATTTTTATGTCGTGATAAAAGCAGACGAGCACACAGGTCACATGATGGTAAGTGACTTCTGAGGCCCATGGAAATTTGCAATCTTAATATTACAAATACTGTTTTTACTTGCACAGTCGCCATCAAATACATCAGAGCAGATAAGGCGCTCACAAACGCACGTTCAGATATTTATGAGCACCCTGATATGTATAGATGTATCTGATGGCGACTGTACCCAATTAAGAAATTTTTAACGTGTAGTGTAATTTTGTACTTTTGGTTACGCACTTTTTCAATGCTTAAAATTACGTAAAAACACGTAACAAACAGCGCAAGTCTAACGATGGTGACAAAAGGTATCAAGATGTAACTGTTTGTAAAGTATATTTTTTATCATATCACATATCTCAGCATGTCTCGACATTTTTCGGAAGTGTCGGGTTCTTATCTTGATACAGCTAACTCGTAAGTATAGATCGGTAGGTATTCAATTAACTCGAGGGGCGTATCGTATCACAAAATTCACAGAACGTAATAGTACATTGTGTATCAAGGGCGGTAAGTAAAGAATTACAAACGAGTGTTTGTTACAAGGCCGAGGCGAAGCCGAGGGCTTTAATAACACGAGTTTGTAATTCCTTTACCGCCCGTGGCACACACAATGTTTTTCATCACACTTGTGAGGAAATCTGATTAAAATAACCTTACTTAACCTAAATAAAATTGTAAAACTGACAGTGACATGAGTGACATATTCCATAGACAATGCGAACGTCAAGTTATGTTCGGAAACCATAGCGGTAAAGACTAAAAATGGTTTATTTTATATTTGCAAAATACTGAAATACTATATTTAAACATTTAATTAATGTTACAGAAATATGTGTTTACATGTATTTGCAATAACAGTTCTCTTTAAATAAATATTTCAGTGATAAAAGTTAAAAAAGTAAGTTGGCGTTTCCTTTGAAAATGACAAAAAAGAGTAAAACAGAACCAGCGTTTCAAATTTAAAAAGAAAACCATTACGCCCTAGGGCGTAATAGGTCATTTACGGCCCGCAAAACCTACGTGTAATGACACCATTTTCGAGCAAGTGTGATGAAAAAATAATGACAATATTGTTCAAAATAATGATGTGAAAGCGGGTTTGGTTACTCTATTGTAACGGCGAAATATGTCTAAAGCCATGCAATGCTTTTGTAATAAGTGAGTTTTTGTAGGAAATAGTTCGTCGATTTGTATGAGAACCAAGCGTGTAACACTTTTCGCTAGACGTTTGACGCCAAACGTATAATTAAGTGATGGAAATAATTTAATTTTCCATTTCATTTGGTGGTATTTTAACAATGAATTATACCATTATCATCAGATTTTCAAATCTGATAATAATATTGATGGCAACTGAAGTTAACGGCGTGCAAAGTAGGTCGCCGCCACTTCTTTTTAGCAGGCGAAGTACATACAATTTTTCCTTCTACCTCGATATATTTCTGTGTATGTATAGGTAATTGTATTGCAGAAAATTAAAAATTTAAAAACCCCCGACCAAACATAACAAACGACCTGATGACCTTGAAGACCTGAACCGATTTCCACCAAAAATAGCTAAGAACACTCTCGACTGATATACCTTTCAAACAAAAAAAACCGCATTAAAATCGGATCATCCGTTTGGGAGCTACGATGCCACAAGGACATTTTCACATTTACACACACAGACACGTCAAACTTATAACACCCCGTCGTTTTTGCGTCGGGGGTTAAAAAATGGGTGTATCCATCCGTTTGAGCGTTTTAGCCGCTCAAATAAATTTCATTGCCGTTAAAATTCTATCCTACTATCCTTCATAATGTTATATGTTTGTGAAGATGTTTACAGTTTTTGACGCTTGTTATAACACGGTAATAATTGAAGGGAATTTGAAGGATTTTGGCATACAAGTAGACCTAGGCCTGGATTGAAACATAGGATACTCCGGTATAGAGTAGGTTCCTTTGGAATAATAACGGGAATAGCACAGGCGAAGCCCCGGGTAAATGCTAGGATTATATAGTTGTGTAAAGGTAAAGGAATAAGGAGCGGCAACAACTATTGATAAAATCGGACTCTTCCTCGATACCGTTTTCGTTCCATTAAAATCTCAATACAGATTACCAATCCTTGCAAATATGTTTGCTCGAACGGTAGTGAAAAAATGACGTTAAATATTCACATAATATAAGTAAAAATGTTTATACCAGACCTGGCCATAGTGGCTTTTACCGCACGCTACGCGTACGGAAAAACGGCTTTCTGGCCAAAATGTAGACATAAAATAATGTACACAACACGAGAGGTAATAAAGAAAGCCCCCGATCGCATATTTACGTCCCTCGCTTGCAGCTCGGGCCGCAAACATCTGCGATCTTCGTCATCTTCGGCCTTTCTTTGTTTTACCACCCTAGTGTACTATTCTTGGCAACCCCAATACGGCGCAGCTTGTAAGTGCTTATAAGTACAATAAAGCCATCTTATTTCAGCTCACTAGGCATCTATAACACTATTGACATAACCAGTCATTATAGCTTGGCAACTACTTACACAAGTTAGGTACCACCAACACGAACGGCGACCGACGGAGGCAGCCTCCGGAGGCCCCCGTTCATCATCATCATTTCAGCCAAAAGACGTCCACTGCTGGACATAGGCCTTCCCCAAGGATCTCCACGATTGTCGGCTTTGTGCTGCTATTATCCAGCGGCTTCCCGCGGTTTTCACCAGATCGTCGGTCCACCTTGTGGGAGGCCTGCCAACACTTCGTCTTCCGGTACGTGGTCGCCACTCGAGAACCTTACCACCCTGATGGCCGTTGCATCAGTTCTGCGAGCAATGTACCTCCCGTTCATGTTTGGCGGTAACTTGTGTAAATATGCGGCTGCACAGAGCAAAAAGCACACAGGTGAGTGTCACCAACGAAGTTGCCAAGCTATAGTATCCTAGGTGGTAGTAACTAGTTTTCCGTTCTAGTGCAGTAAAACCACTTAGGAATTATATTTACGTGGGAACCTAGTTTTATGGGGCTATCAAAAGCGCATGTTTCCATAAAGATAACGTAGGTCATGTCCACGGTTTACGAGCGCTGAGTGAATATGCTAGTTTATTTTGCAGGAATTATAAATGACATGCCGATAACTAAATTGGTAATGTGTATAAATATTACCAATAAAATTTAGCTATCCGCATGCATCCCATCCCACTAATATTATAAATGCGAAAGTTTGTGAAGATGTTTGGATGTTTGTTACCTTATAACGGGGTAACAACTGGATGGATCAAGCTGAAATTTGGCATGCAAGTAGACCAAGTCCTGGATTGAAACATAGGATACTTTATATCCCGGTAAAGAATTCCTTTGGGACAATAACGGGAACAACGCGGGCGAAGCCGCGGGAAAATGCTAGTATAATATAATCTTTGGAGCCACAACAAGTCCCGAGAAATAAACCGCGTAATTGAAACGAAACTCTCGTCTGGGGGTTATTTTTAAAGTTTATTAGAGACAAATGACAGTGGTATAATAAATGCGGTTGCGGTCGTATCAGGCTGCGCGGGCGCCGGGCCGCCGCTGCCGGGTAATTACCTATGGTTAAGACTCCGTGGGCCCTATGATGTGTGCCGTGAGCCGTGCGATATTTTTTAATATCTACGAAGCTAGAGGCACAATATAATAGCAGTTTTTTTTTTAAGTTTTAAGAATATTCCAAGTAAGAATGCTCCAGCACGCATCGTATCGTATTATACGTATTATATACGTACATCGTGGAAAACATTAAATCAAAAAACAATTTTATTTCAGTGTTGTAAAATTAGAAATTAAGACATAATTTCCCACGATACGACGTCGCATCGTGACATGATGCCGTGTCGTAGCACGATGCGATATCGTATCGTAGTGTAACAGCCGAAGTCTGTCTTTATATTTTACTAGAGGCTAGGTGCAAAGCCTAGAAAATATTTGTGAGTAGAGATGTGCAGTTCCCGGGAATATTCCCCACTTGTATGGGGAATATTCCCGCGGTGGGAATATTCCCCATACAAACGCGGAATATTCCCGGGAATGGCACATCTCTATTTGTGAGATAAGCACGCGTGAAAAAAATAAAAATTGATTCTTGGATGGTTTCTATATATTTAAGTACACGATTGTCACCCCAATACTTATATTTATTTACCTATACAACCAAAACCTTTTATAACAACATGGACGGGACAGAACAAATAACCTTAATAACCGATAATCATAAGAAGTTTCTGTCAAAAAATGTTTTTTGAGACAAGCTTTTATTGCCGACTGTACTTTTTTATATAATCGCGAACTGCATGTCTAAACTAATCAAATGAGCCCAAACACGGTGAATTTATCTCGTGTAATTTAGATGATCCTAAGGCTACCATCCGGGTCCATCATCAGATCCGCTTCATGTCATAATAATATTACGTTGTCATCTGATTAGGAAACCGGCAAGCAGGTAAAACTTAATTCGCAAGATTTGATTACAGACACACAGACAGACAGACACCAGGACAGGTGAATTTAAATAAAAGCTTGTAATAACTAAATATTTTTACTAAAAAAAACCCGACTGCGGTGCACTTTAAAGTGCATAAAATCCGCCATTTTGTTTATTTTAACAAACTTCATACCCAGTGACACTCGCGCCATCAAGACGAATCCAATGATGTATCATTTATCAGAATCGGTTGTGCCGTTGATTAGTAGTACACAGGAACGGACATACATACATACAGGTCAAACACATTACCCTCCTTTGGGCTTCGCCGCAGTCGGGTAAAAAGCGGAAACAAATGCCTGTGATTACAACAACATACAGTCTGGCCTTTAATTTTCGATCGCTGTACCGTATATCGTATGAAGCATTTTCGAAAAAAATATTGTAGATTCTTGTACATTTTAGCCCTTGCGTTTCTTTAAAAAGAAGTGGGCTGGGATTTGGTCCATATAAAAAGTAAGTTTCAGGTTTGACTCTCAATTCAACTAGGTATCTATATTGCCTCCAAAATCTGATTGTATTATATATTTTTTATATAATTAATACGCCCTTTATATTACCATTCAGTTACAATAATTTGGATTGGACTGCCATATTTTAAAAGCTTTCTCGGCCGCTTTAGAAAAAAAGACTAAGTAACATTGTTTTTGTGCACCTTTTAACTTTTATTGGCCAAAAATTGACGTAATCTTGCCATTTAATTATGGGTGCTGAGGCAATTCAGTGATATGAAATTTTTTATTATGCTTGTAAATGGAACTTAAAGTGCTTTAATTCACAGAGACGATAACTTTACATCAATACATTGCTTAGTAATTACTCTAGGAGACTTTTGTTACCAATTAGCAGCTTAATATATATCATTAGCACTTTTATCTACGTATATTTACAACGTTTGATATTATCAACAAGTGTATTAATTCTAAATGTATATACACTAGAAATCGTTTATATAGATATCGCTAACTGGATTTAAAAATGACGACGCCGATTTAAATGCTTTAAACGATATAGAACGACGGTAAATATTGGATATTACGGCACGCTATGCACGGAAAAAACCGTCATCAGACATAAAATTATGTACACAACACGAGAGGTAATCAAGAAAGCCCTCGATCGCATATTTACGTAGCCTCGCCTGCAGCTCGGGCCGCAAACATCTGCGATCGCGGCCTTTCTTCGTTTTAACACCCCATTAATGTCTTTATTAAAAAAAATTACAGTGGATGTGTGATATTTTTTCTAGTCGACATCACACCAAGTCGCACGACTTTGAGAATAGCGCACCAACGCTGCGCGGACGCGATACCCGTAATAACGAGTTACATGCGATCCGCGCTCAGGAGTTGATGTCTGATGCTTCTCGAATACTGTAGTTTTGAGCAGATTCCTGCGCTTCAAAAGGTAAATTTCGAATTTAGGGGCAATAAATTCCGTGGAGGTAAAACAGCTATTCTGAGAAAGTAACGAGAGTGTTACCAGAGTGAAAAGATAGATAATAAAAAGTTTTGGTTAAGAGACATACTTATTTCCTTATTAGGGTTATTAAAGAAAAAATATTAACTTTATATTTGTATCGTTCCCAGGCAAAAGTACCAAACGTCGCTTGTCAATAAATGCAACGTATGTTTGCTTCTTTCTAGTCTTTATACCATACCCAATCATTCAGGGGTGTATTTTGAAATTTGGCGCCCCGGGCCAAGAAGTTTCGCCGCCCTAGAAGAAGTAAAAATTGGTTGAATGGCGCCAAAACCAAAACAAAATGCAACCAGCTAGGGGCCGTTACGCGGCCCCTGGCAGATTGGCGCCCCGGGCCATGGCCCGGATGGTCCTAGGGTGAATACGCCTCTGCAATCAAAATCATTGTATAGATACTTATTTAGCGCAAGCGACTAAGTACATTTTGCTTCAAAATATCACATAAAAGTATGTAGAGTTTTTTAGGTGACAATCGAACAATTTTAAATGTTTTATAATTTTTTATTGTGATTGTGGCACTACTTAACGTCTGCCAACGAATTCTAAATATTTTTAGAAGATAAAAATTTTATGCCTCGGTCAGGATTCGCACTTGTGTCTCCAACGGCTCTCCGGGACAACACAGGCGCACTACCAATTGTGCCACCGAAGCGATACCAAAGTCACCCAGTTTCTCAATCTTTCTGATTATGTAATTCTTTATTGAACAAAAAGATAAAATATAAAAACTGTAACTACCTAAAGATAAAATTAAATATACTATATGGACCACTATAAACTACTAGAACTAAATACTTATCTAAATTAGGTGGCGGCCCGTCACACCTGGTCCAAAAGTGCCAAATACGCCAGCCGCATTGCCCCGCTGTATGGCCAATGATATTTGTTGGACCAGATAAAAGCCAGACCGGGGGTCACAGCCCCTGTCTCTCAATCGGCGCCCTACGTTTTTTATTTGAACTACCAGTATCTCAATTTGTGACGTTATCCTGGGTTTTTCAATATTGTTTTATAGAAAGCTCTGTGAATGTGCACCAACTTCTTGGGAGCAACCACCTTAATCATGTCTCTTTGATAGAATTTTCTGAAAAGCGGAAGTTCCCCATTGGAATTCCTCAATATTGTTGCAATCTCGCGGCGCGCATCGTTCGCCGCCGTTGCACTGATTGGTACATGGCCAATTCCATCGTAAAGCACCCAGCTTTGTGGGATAACTTCCGACCACATGTTTAATCTATTGGGGCATTCTTTTGACTGAAGATGAATGCATTCATCAATATGCCTTCTCCCTGTGCAATAGCGATTCTTTTGAGTCCTACTAGATTGTTTTTTGTATCTTATCTTCGAAACCATGGAAAGATTCAAGCATTGAACACTTCAGGAGTTAAAAACAGTGGTGGACAAAGTACGGCCATCGGCCATATCCAGCCCGCAGGAGGGTTTTAGGGCCTTACCACACTGGCGAGTTGCGAGCGCGTTATCATACAGATTTCGATCGCGACAAGTTTTTTTATTAAAACACGCTCGCAACTCGCTCGCAAATCGTCAGTGTGATAAGGCCCTATTCCGGCCCGCCTTCGGTCCTTCGAAATAAAGTAGTATATGGCCCGTGATAATATATTTTGACGGGTTACTTTTTTAGATTGTAAAACCAAATCAATGTTTACTATACTTTTGGCCCCCTGAATTTTTTGAAATCCCCTTGAAAATAGTTTTCCCACCACTGGTCTAAAATATGTGTTTGTCTATTTGGGTGTTTTTCTGTCACCATAGTGTACAGCTTTCCACGTGTTTTTATACTTTGAAGAATAAAAAGGAGACGAATATAGAAGGATATAGAGGAGAGTAAAATATGTAAGTACACAATATTTTTCTCACAGTAATTGGAAATTTCAGGCTGCTCAAACCTTTTAAAATAAATGTAGTTTCACAAAACTGACCCAATGTTTATTGTAATATTCGCGATTCTTGGCAAGTAAGTAAAGTATACACCAAAACAAAGAATCCTATGTTTTAGAGAAAATACTTTTTCTCTCTTCGTTGAAACTCATGTCAACGAAATGCTTTCTGGGATTAACTGAACTCCACTCTATAGCTGTCACTAGTAGGTAGCCGATCTTCTGTATTACATTATCTGTAACTGGTTCCAGCAGACTTAATGGGTGAAATTAGAAATGCCACTTCGAGCCGCCATTGCTTTTAAAGACGATTGCAGACAAATTGTCCAAGTCCGCATACCAGAATCTTCGCTCCAAAAAGCCCCTAAACCAATGCGAAACACGTTTTTAATCATGATTACTGCTTCCATCCGTTAGCCGTTAATTATCATAATTTGAATAAATCAAAGGTAATAATTAATTGTAATTAATTGGTAGTGGCTTGCAAATATAAATTAATAGTAGTGATAAAATACTTTCTTTATTAGTAAACTAGCTGCCGCCCCGCGACATCATCTGTGTGAATTTTGGATTTTTTTATACAAACTCATACCCCGTCTTAGCCATGTACCAGGAGTTGAATTAAGAAATATCCTGTATTAGTATCTTTTTGTTTTTTATTTAATACGACACAAAATAAATCAAAACAACTTACTAACAAAATAAACCTAGCTTAACATATTGGGACCTAAACTATATGTACCTACTTACAAAATATTACCTACGTCGCATGCCGTAGGTATAGTGCTCATAAGCCTTTTATATTATATACTTAGTATTTATATAAAACAGGTACGAACAAGCCTGTTTGATACCTTTACACGAATTAGTAGGAAATAAATTTTAATAGAGTCATTTGTTTGTATAGCGGTAAAACTCCTGTTAAAAGCGATTGAAACATGTGGAGTTCATTTCCTAATCAATACCGATATTTAAAAGAGAACATGATTTGTCATTTTTCGAGTTATTTGACTTTTGAACTTCGATTTTAATAATTGCGTTCATAATTATAAACTTTATGATAAAATTGACCGCGAAGCGCGAGCGCCTCCGTTCTAGACAGACTTGCGAGGTCTACAGCGCACAGCGCCGCTAGTTTCAAATATCATTTTGCGGAAATAATCAAGAGCAGAGCTAAATGTTTTGCGGGCACGGAAAATACAAAACAAGCAGTTAAGCATTGCCACATTTCATAAGAAAGCCATAAAAAGGATAATAACAGAAACTCAGTGATCCAGAGGATTGCGGTTGCGGTCGGTGCCGACAGGCGCAGTTGAGCCTGGCCGGGGCAGTTATATTTAATATGTACATAGCGTAATATTTAAATAGAGTTACTACAGTCTATTGATCTTTACTTAACCTCAAAATATACCTTGCTTTGCCAAAACGGACTATTCGTGTAAATAAAAACGAGCCTATGTTTTAGCCACAAATTAGTTATGATTTTGCAAAGATTAGCTATATCTAGAAATCTAAAAGAAAACAACGGCATAAAATTAGTATTTTGAGTTAGAAAGTTGTTTACTACAGATCTGCACAGCTCTCGACACTACAGGATTTCCTTCTTCTTATCTAGAGAAAGGTCTAAAATATCACTTAATAGGTACTCAATTACTCGAGGACATTAGAATCGAATCCCTACAAAATTTCAACTACAGTCAAACTTATAGTAGGGTACCAATTTGTTTTAAAATGGTGTGCATTTTTTAGGTGGGATAAAAGTGGAACGTATTGAGATCCACTGCGGTTAGAGCATCCTGCGATGATCTGAAATCTATGTGGTTAATAAGTTTACTGTATTTAAAGGTCGTATTTTGTACTTTGGGTGTGGCTGCGCTTCCGTGGGAATATCGAGAGATTTTCTTAATCTACAGAGAATCTCTACGCAGCCATTCAACTTTTTAGATTCAAGAGTTCGGGTTGGGTGTAGATAAGACAGTGAGGTGGTCAGTAATTCTCAAGACGGATGATGACAAACCTCCTTGCATTGTCTAGCTAAACTGTATATTCTGTTACTGAACATGATACTCTATGGTGAGAGTACTAAAGTAGATTTTGCAACTGATTAGGTTTTTAGGAATAACCAATCGGTTTGGTAGTTACACTTAATACCTGTAAACTTAATCGGATAAACAGTATGTTGTTTCTTTGACGCTTTAATCTTCTTTTACAGAGACTTAAAAAATAAGAAGTTTTTAATTGAATGAGCAATTTTGAAAAGGGCATATGTGACACATGTCTGTATGTATAAGCTATATAAATGTGCCTTTTTCGAAATTGCTTAGGTATTCAATTCCTACGGTAAAAAAATCCGTTAAGCTCAGCGAATTTTGAACTGATGGTCATTTAAGAAAAACGATTAACGGATTTAAAAGCGCTTTATACACTATCCATCGCGGCTGTACGCCCCGCCAAGGCCACGGCGCTGGATGCAGCATACGCACCATCGTGCACGTGCGTGGTGCTCGCTGGATGCAAATAGCGTCGTGCAAGTCCAGCAAGCTAATAATAATAATAATTGACGTACGTCAAGCCTTTTTACGGTACTTTTGCATCGTGCATCGTGCGTGGCCTTGGCGGGACGTACAGCAAGATGGATGGTGTATAAGGCGCTTAAGACTACCTCGCGACTGCGAGGGCTGTGACTTGAAACGCGCTGCAAAAATAATTAATAAGAGCGAAATAAGTAGCATTTACGATAAGTCCCTTGACGAATTAGTGTTTCGATATATTTTTGACGTCTCACTAATGGATCATGATAATTAAAAAGTTTCACTAGGCGGAGGGACGCCTTTTTTGTTTTTTCAGCCTACTAAGGAATACAATACCCGGTCAAATATGAAACCCGGGTATTACCCGACTCTAAATAAAGTCAGTTACCGGGTGTTCGGGTTTTCGGGTATGCGGGTTGCATGGCCTACAATGAACTTGCCGGGATTGCCGGCCGTGTTAAGTAAAATAAATAAGCATGTGATGTTTTTTGCTTTGAGGCGGTCGACGTTAGATTTCATCTATTATGTTTAAAATATAACGATACATGCATAATTTTTATTAATTACAAGGTTTTTTAACCCGGGTTATGAGCGAAAATACCCGGGTTTTACCCGAGTCTAAATAAAGTCGGTTACCCGGGTACCCGGGTTGCATTCCCTAATACCAACTAGATTAACTTAGAAAGTTAAAATTTATCTTGCTTACTCCGTTGGCTCAGCGACCCGAAGTGAGTCTTGGCCCCCGACACGAGAGCGCTCCGTTATTCTCATTTGTGCGCTATTTCTTGCCAATTGAAAGCATGAAGCCCGCAAATCCGCCTCCACCATGTCAAAGTATAAAGACAAAGTAGTACGACTCCGGCCGTTTAGGAGCGCGCGACACGTATACACAGACGCACGACGCGCGTCCAGTGTTGCCAATTTAGCAGATTCAGTGCTAAATTTCGCATAATTTGGACTGGTTTATCAGAATTTTTTTACATTTAGCATTTAGCATAATTTTTTACATTAGAAATTTTATAGTACACTATATCTCTCTTGACATTATAATTGTAAGTATTTATGTAAACACTTTATTGTATAAAATAAAACAAAGTACAGAACAGGGTTGCATAATAAAGGTATATGTACTAAGGTAAACTTATCTCTTTAAGGGATCTCTTTCAGTTAACCTTTGAACAGTTGATGATGATGATGTTTGTATGCTGTAGTAAAAAAGTTACTTTGATTGCAATATAAAAAAAAATGTCGATTCATTGACATTCTTAATTTACTTAGGTATCTTTAGCAATATTTTTGCTGAAAGTTTAGTATGGGCCACAAAAAGGATTATTGTAAAGCTGTAATAATCACAATACATTAAATTTGAAAGAATAATTCTTTTTTTATTTAGCATATTTTTTAGCAGAATTTATCAAGTTTTAGCATAATTTTAGCAGAATTTCAGCAAAATTTTAGCATTGAATGAAATTCGGAGTTGGCAACACTGCGCGTGTCTTTGTGAGTTCTCGCGCTCGCGCATGCTCATATCCTTGCCTGTGGTGCGTCCGTACACGGCGCGCACACATGCGCGCACTCGATGTACCTTTTCTAGGAAGAAAAACTACCGTATACCGTGACCATGTTCTTCCAGCGATTCCTGGGCCACGGTATAAGTAATATCAGTAATTTATCTTCCTACAAAAGGTACATCGCGCGGCTTGATGTGTGCGCGCCGTGAACGAACGCAAACAACAAGCAAAGTTTTAAGAATGCGTAAGAATGACCCAGTATGGATCGCACTGTCTGTGCCTCGACCTTGAATACGTATCGCGCGCTGCTAATCGGCCGAAGTTTGAATACTAATTGCTTGTCTTTATACTTTACCTGGACCGCCTTACAGGACGTCGATCGGTTAGGCTTAGGCAGCCCAAATGGGTCACCTTGTTTTGGCATAATTTTATTTGTCCGAATGTTCTATTTGTCCAAATACTATTTACGCATAATTGTTATTTTACAGATAATATTGACTTTTCAGAATAACTATAAAAGAAACCTAACCTAACCTAATATGTTCTAAGTGACTGATGGTAAATGGATTTTGCAAAATATTTTCCGTTAAAGCAAGAGAAAAATTATGCGAAATAAAATTCGGGCTAACAATACATTCGGACAAATAAAACGTATGCCAAATAAAGGGAACCCAGCCCAAATATATTATTATGCTCTCTTTACATTGCGATTTTACTATTAATTTTATTACTACTAATATGTATGCCTCGTTTTGCCTAAGTTTCTACGTACTCACATTTTCCGGTTCCAAGATTACGGTTTTATTAAATCTAAAATGAAACGGGTATAGATAACAACAGAGGATTTTTATGCTCGTTATCGTTATTCTATTCTATGCTCATTCGTATTGCACAAATACACGTAGGTATACAATAGCACAAACATCGTAAATAGTTCCCGAGTAGTCAATAAACCACAATACCAAACATAAAGGCCTAAAGCTATTTAAGGCGATACGTCTCTCGATGCTCGATACGACTCGTCTCTGGTCTGTCTGTCTGTCATTGGTATTTTAACTCCCAGATCTTGATTCAATGCGATCTCTTTGTTTGAAAACGGGTTTAATCCAGGCATTATCTTTTGTGGAAATCAGTTAAACCGTTCTAATTTCTTTCTTTGGGCAGAGTTATAAAAATATGGGTTTGTGGTATCTAAATCTCTCTTTGAATGTGCATAAGGGAATATGCATAATTTTTTTTAACACATTTCTTAACAATTTTTTTTAAGTAACGGAGACTACATTTTTAAGCTATCAATATTATGTTCAGATAACTGCTGGTCATAAATAGTAAAGTCAGCTATAAGCCATTGAATCATTGTTGTCCATTACTGGGTACTGGTGCTAAACATGTCCATGATTGGTGCCGTTACTATTTCAAACTGCGAAAGTGAAATTTCCAGCTTATGTGAGAGAAAATAGACAATGTTAGGATAATATCATCAATGAAAACTTAAAAAGAAAACCTGAAGTATTGCCCAAAGTAACCACGTAATCCCGAGTATCCAAGATTTGGTGGTATATTCTGCAATCCTTTAGCTAAAAAGCACATAATACAGATAGTTATCAAAATGCGTTTTAGCGCACCACACCCTTTTAATTCCCGCACTTCATCTAGAAAAACTTATTTACACCGCCCTTATCTTGTATCAAGTCCATCAACAATTTTGCCAAGCGATAAATGCAATGCTATTACAAAGTATGAAAGCCCATACGTACTTAGGCTCTTTTCCCTTTACACAGCAGCGTAAACGTTGATACACTTCTCTCGTGTTGAGAATAAAGTTGAAAACTGGTTGAAAGCAACTATTCAAGGCATGTATGTGTGATCACAGTAAATATTATAGGAATAGTAAGAAAATGTCTACAGAATAAACCAAAAATATATTTACTGTAATAAAACAATAACAATAGGAACTAAGGCTATAAATTACCTATATACATAAGAAAATTAATTTCCAACTACGTCATTGGAGAGATGATAGCTTCAACTATGAGGTCCATCGTTCATTTGCTCATCAATCGTAGATAATATGGTAACTTGCATACCTTCTGTCTCTTCGCAAGATACAACTATATATCAGTGGGAGTCTCTGTCCGTCGGTGAGGCAGATAATCAGATTTCAATACATTTGAGCAGTTGAGTAGAACGTTGACTTCAGGCACTTATCCTATCGGTAAGTAAGCGACTAAAACTTGGTGACTGGGTGGGCTGGGTGAATTGCAAACTGACCAGGTACAGTGTGATCGATCAACCTTTTCAGATCCGCAATGTAATGCTACTCTCCTAATTTTACTAGCTTACTCGTCGTCAGTGGGACAAGGTGCCTCCTGAATATGAGTCAGTCTTTGGTCTTAGGTTTATGTCAATGAACAACTCATGATTCTCATGAAGCATCTTTTGTGTATTTTTAGTTTTAACACTTAAGGCACAGAATAAGTAATAGTACTATGTACAGAAGGGTCTCTAATAAAACTGTCGTTCGGGTCCGACTTCTGGACGGAGCCACTTCTGCTTAAGGCAACAAAAACCAATCGCATGGCCAGAGAGACTACTGATCGTCTCTGTTTACTGCGGCCCACAGCTAATTTGGTCGGCGGCTAATTTCAGGATAACATCGGCTGCGCCCGCGCCGCGTCGTCCGCGCATTCTTGTGCGTCTAATAAGTAATTAAACCCACCCTGCCCACCCCGCCTCTACAGGGAGGCATTCTACGCTTGCGGTTATGATATAACTAGTAATGTGTCATTAAAAACAAGCACGGTCCATGGGATCTCCGTTCCCATAAAATTATAAATCATAATGTACTGAATGTCATAATTATTTAATGCCATAAAAAGTAATTTTATCTAAAACCGTAATAATTTCAGGATATTTTAAACTCCATCATATGAACACCAATAAGTTAGGTCCAATTTGTTTTATTAACTGAAAAGTTAATGGTGTCAGAGAAAAAAAGTATTACGGATGATTATTACAACTTAGTATTTACTTGCAGCTTCGCCTGCGTTATTCCCATTACTATCCCAAGGGAGATTCTTACCGGGATATAAAGTAGGTATTCTATGTTTTAATTCAGGACTTGTTGCATGCCAAATTTCATCTCAATCCATTCACGTGTTATCGCGTTATTTAGTAACAACCATACAAACATCATCGCAAACTTTCACATTTATAATATTGGTATTAGTATGAAGTAGGGCTATATATAGAATAGAATAGAATAATTTATTAAACAACGTATTATACAACAATGACATTTAAAGACTAAGATATACAATTAGAGAGTTGAACCTATATGCCTGAACTAGGATTCCCTGTATCTCAGGCAAAAGGGACTTTCAAACATTTGTATCTACTACTAAATATTTACATACTAAATATGCAGTTTAATACAAATCAAATCTTATTAACTAGTATCACGTTTAATCAATGTGACATGCCAGCATCTGCGTCAGCAGAACTGTAAACTGGGCCAAAATCGATGTTGCATTCTTTAAGTTTGTTTTAATTTTATTTAGAGGTTATAGGCGTACGATTGGCATTAGCCTAGTTTTCGAAAATTGTGTAAGTAGGACATCTCGGTAGTAGGTCACTTAGGCGTCTTCATAGTCTATGGAGTTTATGTACCGTTTTTCGGCTAATTTTCTAGCTGGGCATTCGGCATAGCCAGTTTCATGATTGCAGGGCTTTTTATAAACGGCGGCGCTCTTAGGCGCCTTCATAGTTTATGGAGTTAAAATACCTTTTCTCGGCCAGTTTTCTTGCTGGACATTCTGCATTACCTGTTTCGTGGTTACTTGGCTTCTTGAAGTGCAGACATGTTGCACATTTTGGTGGATCGGTCTTCTTAGAGCAGTCCTTTACTGCGTGCCCTACCTCACCGCAATGCCCGCAGGTGTCAGCCTCCGATCTGCACGACTTTGCCGCATGGCCATATTGCTGGCACTTGAAGCACCTCGTGACCAAGGTGAAATCCCTTACGGGACACGAGGACCAGTTGACAAAAACTCTATCGCTGGTAATTAGAGCCTTTCGTATAAGTGCGGGGACTTCTATCACGTAGTTGCAGGTCTCGGCGTCCCTCTTGCCCGATTTATGGCTAAGCTTGGTTGTGGTCAAAAAATTTTCAAGTGACATGTCCTGTAGTTTATCGGCTAAATTTTGATTATATATGCATTTGAAGACTTCCGTTTCTTGCATGGCGGAGGGTACTCCGATGACAACTATCCTCGGATTTCGTTTTTTCTGTTCATCGACGGTAAAGCCAGAGGTCACCAACTGCGCCGACTGCTTCAGTTTCTGAACGTCGTCTTTGGAGTCAGTGCTTATTACGACGCCACCGTTCCTGATTTTTCTCAGCCCTCTCACGTGAAGTTTCATCTCTTCGGGCTTAATAATTTGTTGGACAAGGGATTTCGTCTCCTCGCTCGTCTTTAACTTATCCGTAGGGTAGATCACTACCGTGCTAATTTTTGAGGGCTGAATGTAATTATTAGGATGGCCTTTAAGCGCGTCCGCAAAAGAAACCGCTCCCGTAGCAGGTCTGGAAGACTCCTCGATGCATTGCTTGAGCTCCTGGAGACGGACCGAGAGGTCAAATTTATCTTGCAGGGCTTGGAGAGAATAGTAGTTCTGGATGGCCTTCTGCTTGATCGACTGGTATTCGATGACCATCTGCGACGTGCAATAGCCCACTTTACGGCTTAATCCACTAATGCGCATTTTTTGCTCCGAGTTTAATTTACCCTCGGAAGCAATGGTGCATACTTCATTTAGTGCCTGTTCGATGTTCTTGATCCAGTTGTGCAGTTCTGCTGTACTCACAGGCTGCGGCGGGGCCTCGGCCTGCTGGACGGGCCCGGGGTCGCGCGGCGGCGGCCCGGGCCGCGGCGCGGGCGAGGGCTGCGGCGCGGGCGAGGGCGGAGGGCTACGGCGCGTGAGCCCACTCCGATTAAACGGGCTGTTCTCCGGGTTGTCCGACATTTCTCTTTGGGTTAAGCAATTACAACTAAAACATTATACGAAACTAGATCACTCGGCTTATATTGAAAAATTGCCTCCGTTTGATGTACAAATCTAGGTCGCGATTTAGTAATAAATATTTATTTTATTAACAAGCACGTCCGATCTCATTGACGACTCGTCAAAATTTTTTTTTTTTTTTTTTTTTTTTTTTTTTTTTTTTTTTTTTTTTTTTTTTTTTTTTTTTTTTTATTAATAGGATATTAGGATAGATGTCTAGTGGGTCATTCTCAAAAAATGATGTACAATTTGAACTTACCATACAATTTATATGGTTAACTTTCGTTACACAATATAAAGCCCTAACTACGGACATCATTTTTTGAGAATGACCCTAGTACCTTGTGATTTAAAAAAAAGTAAATGATAAAAACCCCATAGTCTTCTATTTCGTTTTTTAAGTAAAAGTAATGGGAAAGACTATTTGCCATGCTTACTTCGTTATAATTGATTGTTTTTTAGGGATTGGTTAGCGAATTCACTGAAGGCACTTAAAAGAAACGCCGCGTGCTGGTGTTGCATTTACAGGCTGTGCAGACAAGTCTCAGTCAGTGTGAAAAATCTGGTTTACCTTTGAATCGCCGACAAACGCTCCATCGACACTTCTCTCAAGTTATATTTTTCTTAAAATGCATATAAAACAAACCTACCCTAATGAATTCCTTTTAAAAGAATTCTGAAATGTTAACGGTTTCATAGAAAAAAATTGTCGTAGAAATGAAAATTCGATGAAACGTTTGTCGACAAAACAACGGGCACCGCTGTATAGGTGACCTGATTCGACCCCAGGCACCCCCGGTACCTACTCACCCAGCCCGACCTGTGTGTCGTCTGTGTGTGTCACACAGTCAACACCCGAGGGTGGTCCAGCTAGCGACCTGGTTCGTCCCCAGGGAACGCCACGGCCTACCACCCGGTCCGACAATCGCAATGCCCGGGAATGGGTTGCGAGTTTTTTCAGAAAAAAAAAGGGCACCGCTGTATAAAACATGGTGAACATTTATTCGACATCTATTATAAAGTTACTGAAAATATTATTCACAAATGCGAAAAAAGCGAACTTTTATACAGCTTGCGTACAGCATACAGATACCTACTTAAATTACTGTAAAAGCATTTATAAGATTTTTTTTACTTATGCATTTTTATTGGTGTTAAATTTAACTTTGCGGTTAACCATAAGCACTGATACATATTGCTTTTGTTCAATAGGTACAATGCTTTTTAAATCCTTTCGGCCATGAAAAATAATTTATTATTTGTACAAAGTGTATGAACAATCACCATTAACTGCTAGCTAAAGGACCGGTATTTCACAAACTTTAGTTATAGGTAGGTACTTTGCTGTCGTGTAGAGAATCAATATAACTGTGATTTCGTAATTCTGGCTGTGATACTGCGACCTAAAACATTAGAATGCCACTCGTACAGAACATAAACGCCATTTATTTCTAATGGGCGTTAGTTAAAATATTTTAGAGCCGTGTTAGGTATATGCCATAGAATATTAATTTGATTAAAAATAGAAGCACCATAAAGTGATAGTATACCATTGGAATGGACTATTTAGGCGCAAGAATTTTCATTGTAACAAAAACAAAAAACATTAATTTTACGACAGCATAAAAGTCACTGTGTAGTTTAATATGTATAATTAAATAACTGGATTTCTTTATACTTAAATAAATGATTAACTTAAATGTTTCATAGGAACGGAACAGATACTTATAAAAAATTTTACCATTTATAATTATCAAACAGGTATACTCGTATTTTTGCATGGACATAACTGGTAGAGACAGATTGCCAACAAGTGCAAGACAGATATTGGTATGTCTGTCCCCGCCAGCTAGGTTAATTAGCCATTTGGTTAACTGCCTAGCGTTTTCATTAAACGGCGCCATTTAGTTAAGTGCCTGGATGAACTTCGAGCCGTCTAGTCCTTCTATCAAACGGCTAGGCAAACTACTTTCGTTCGACAACATTAAATAACCCGCCTAGCCGAGTCCGTCAAAACAAACTCTTTTTTTAGGGTAAGTTTGTTAGTTAGCTTGTGTCCCTCAGAGCAGAAATAGAAATAGAAATAGCTTTTGGCTGTTCTTAGTTGTTTAGAAAGAAAACCCCAATCTCCTCATAGTTGCCCTACCAAACTAACGGCCTAAGCATTGGCTAGCCATGTCGTTAATTGATACATTGACGCATTGGCTACATTTCATCGAGGTAGTTAACTAAATGGCGCCGATTAGTGAAAACTAATAGGCTACTTGACAGTGTGAAAAATAATGGAAGAATTATGGATATATGTATTAATTATAAGTATTAAAACTAATTAACGTGAATATTACTAAAAATAAATGGGTAATTTATTTATAAAACTTGGATGAAAATTGATTATTTTTTATCTGTCGCCATTTTATCGAAAACGGTTTTGATTGGCCGATGACGTCACATCATTGTAAACGGCATCGACAGCATCTGTCAATCCTATTCGTTCGTAATTCTGTCATTCAGAACGTTATGCGATCCTCGTTGACGTTTGTCGGTTTACTATCGTGTTACGTCATAGACGCCATATTGTCCGAGAAAGCGTTTTGGCGCCTAATTTTAAAAGTGCATTTTTATTTGCTTTTTTCAGAAAAAATACACAAAAGAATTAAAAATAACCACTTTCTGAGTGCTCAATAGACATCATTAAACAATCTGAGTTACTTTTCAGAAACCTGTCAAGTAGCCTATTAAACTAGTTGGCTCCGACATGTCCATCGGAATCAAAAAGCACAACGGAGAACCCCGTGGTTATAGTCCATACCTCCAGTGGCGTGGCGTCCATAGGACTCGTTTCCCAACGGCTTGCCTAATATTAGGCAGTTCAGCTGTTAGTTCTAGTGCTCTTAAAGAAAATTGAAACCAAAGCTGCTGCGGCTTGCCCAAGGATTTCTTCAACGCCACGCCACTGATACCTACCGACAAGAGCAGAGGTCTTGTGTTGTAGATAGTAAGTTGTAGATAGTACGGCGGAGCATGAATAACACATAAGATTTCGGAAGACAGCTCATGGTAGTAAATAAGTGACTTGGGCCAAAACCTTTTTTGATGCCTAAAAAAATGTCCCTTTTACATTTTAACGCATAATTTCTTACTCGTTACTATAATCTCCAAGTAACATTTTCTAGTAATTATTTTGTAATTCAGAATAGCATACGCTCGCCCGCACGATACCTTTTATCGATATATGTGGGCTATGAATATAAAAATATTTTTTTGGTAGGTAACGCAGTGCACACTAAATTAGAGGCGACGTGGGCATGGGGATTGTAATTTGAGTAAGAAGGAGACTTTTTTGATATAAAAAGCCCTGAATATTGAGAAAATTCATAATTATCATTGAATCCTGGTTGATAACTTCGTAAAACTGCACCAAAAATATTACTAGACGTCTACAATTTTGCAAAATAGTCTATAAATTTTCATCTTAAGTTTAGGCACTAAAAAGAATTTTGGCCCACTATATACTTGCCAAGCTACTTATGCTTTCAGTACATTATTCTAATGCAACAGTAATATAAATTAGAGGTTTAGTTATAGGTTATAGTTATAAGCTTATAAGGAGGGCTAGTTTTGGGAACTCGACGTGCGTGCTCGATTGTTAATTTTTCACTAATATATCTCTAATATAACTGCGTAAGAAACAACGATACCTATGTTACTTCGATTTCAGTCTAACATACGTCAACAACACAACATAACATAACGTTGATAACAGAACATAACGTCTCAATTCGGCCCTGGCGGGTACAAGGGATAATCTTAGCATCGCGATTTCGTTATTATAAAGTTTACGCCGGCCGATTATGGCGCGGGTACTTCGTAATAATGTAATTTTCAACCTTTTGCATTTGTTTGTTTTTAGTGTTCAGTACCTGAATCGTATGGGCCATCAGATAAATACCAATGACTTGGTAGGGTCCCTGGTATTGCATACTAGATTAAAAGGCTTCTCAAAAGTAGTAATGTGTTAAGTGATTTCTGAGAAGTTTCCAAACAGCTTAAAGTAGCTTGATAAGAATTTTGAAATATACCAAGAGAGGCTCACTCCGCGAATTAGTCGCGCGGCGCGGCTATGGCCGGACCATGGGCTCTTCCGCGGGACGGATATCGCTCTAATCTCTATACGCCTTTAAGTTCGCACCGCTGCATGCTGTGCTCGCGTTCAGTGTGCTCACGCCTTAACGCTGCGTCCGGCCAGTTGTGAAGTTCAACTTGCCTACCCCGCCCCTACTGGCCGAAAGAAAAAAGTAAAAAACTTTTTTAATCCGCTGTAATGTTCGCGGCCGGTCCGGAGGGTAAGGCACTGAAAATAATTAAAACGGAAATAAACACGTTACCCCAGTCAACGAGGATTTTACTTGATGGCCTTGTCCTATAACGTGTAAATGTAGGAGAGTAGGTATAGATAAAAGCAATTTTAACAATTAGAATAGTGAAAGACGCTCTGCCAAAAACCCTATGCAGTTCAAAAGATGGCCTTCGTTAATTCTGGTTGAAGCTAGCGTTGATCGCACTATAAGTATGTAAAGTATGTCTAATGCTCACAGCGCGGCTGCAGAGTAAGAATAAGCCAACAATTCAAGAAAAGGATTAAATAAATCGTAAATAAAATTGAACGTCCAACTTCTTAATTTTTAACGAGGATATTAAGTATATACTTAAGTATCGCAGTGTTTTCACATAGTGAAATTATTATTTTATCCCCTAGCTAGACTTATTAATTGGAATGCACTTGAATTCCTTTACAGTTTTAAAAAGCATTTACAGCGCTTACGATAACTATCCGTCAGCCAGTGTAGCGGATTGCAACTGTATCTAACATCATACTTGCCGCGCTGTCACTTTGACAGCAAAAACAACATGGCGGCGGTAGATTGCTCGCGAAATTGATCGTCACGACGCGTGTGCATTCCCCACTTTATCTAGAAAGACGTGTATATTGTATAAGTTTTATCTACTTAGGTCCTTTTTGATAGGGATAGTTCTAACTCTGTACCGCATGTTGAACTATTTTCATATTCCGCTAAACCGCTTTGATGAGTCAAAAGTATGTGCACTTTATGTCATTGGAATAAGAATCATATTTCCTCGGCAATTTCATTGTAGTTAGTTCGAATATCGGTAGCGCGTCAGTATGATGAATCAAATTCCTGAGGGATGGAGCGTAATGCTATTGAAGATAGATTAGGACACGCTTCTGGCATTCTTTCGTGCTTGCGTGACAGGTGCATCAAAAGGCGTGTTTAGTAACAAATAGTTTTACTCGCCCAACGTGGAAGTACCTAGTGTAAGTACCTATATTATATACCTGTATGTTCATTTTTGTGCAGATTAACACTTTCGCGATGAACAATTTCGTAGCGCTACGCCCGCAGCCGATAACATGGGGAAACCCGTATGTAGAGGAAATTCGCTAAGAGCCTAGCGCTCACGGAGCGGATCGCCGGTGTTGAAAGTGTTAAGGCGCCTTTTAAGTATCATCATTTCAACCTTGAGACGTCCACAGCTGAACATAGGTCTCTCCCAAAGATTTCCACAGTGAACGGTCGCACGCTCAGTGCGTCCATCGACTTCCGGCGACCTTAACCAGATCGTCAGACCATCTTGTGGGGTGCCGACTCCCGCTGCATCTTCCAGTTAGGGCTCTAACACATAAACACGACACGGCATCGTTTCACGATGCGACGTCGTGTCGTGGAAAATTATTATTTTAATTTTTAATCTTTCTACACTGGCATAAAGTTGTTTTTCGATTGAATGTTTTCTACGACACGACGTCACATTCTGAAACGATGCCGTTGGTCCCATCACGACGCGATATCGTATCGTGTTTATATGTATGAGCCCTTAGGTATCACACAGTCCATTTTTCGTTCTAAAATTATATAGGTAGCCTAGTAGAGTTCAAGTTATAGCTTGGCAACTTCGTTGGTGACACTCACATGTGTGCTTTTTGTTATGTGCAGCCGTAACTACTCACACAAGTTACCACCAACACGGACGACGACCGACGGAAGCAGCCTCCGGAGGTCCCCGTTCTTGTTGGTGGTAACTTGTGTGAGTAGTTACGGGTGCACATAACAAAAAGCACACAAGTGAGTGTCACCAACGAAGTTGCCAAGCTATAGTTACAGAGCCAATTTGTAACTTTACAGGGATTAAGTATTTATAAAGTTTCCAAGCCTATGATTTCTGCCCATAGTTCGTACAAATTCCCAGAATGATCGAGCATTTTCCCCATTTCGCTGTTTAGCCCGGACCAGAGGTCAAATCCCCGGACGCGTCCAGGGACACTCGGCTCGGGGTGAGAGGTCACTCACGAAATCGTAATTGTCCGGGAATGCCTGGAATCCACCGCTTTGGTGTGCCATTTTGCAACTATAACCTTATCAAAAGGAATACACTGAACGCCGCCCCGCCCCGGTACTCGAGGCCGGCTTTTCAATTCGTCCGGGCTACATAAATAAGTATGAAAGTCGTGATGGGACCCGCGGCTTCGGGCAATGTGAACAGATGCACGGAAGTCGGCTGCACGAAGTTTTTTCTGCATAATGACGGGTAATCTAAAAACAATTCCTTTTAAAGTAGTATTTAGCGATGACAAACATTAAAATAATTAACTTGGCTTGACGGACGGAACACCCGCGCGAGGGCTGCGGAAACAAGGTCTATTAAAAGTTTACTTTTACAGCTCGTTTAACATACTAGCGATTAATCATCTCACTTTTAAACTTTATTTACTAGACGGAAAATGTTGAAAGGAGAGTCTTCTCACGCTGTGAAAAACATAGATAAAATACAACTAAAAGAACAAGAGCAGAATCGGTTCAGTGTCGATTTTAGAGCGTTTTGACCACGGCGGTTTTTATCATTCGTATTCCAGCAATATAGCAGCAAGTGGTGGTGATCATAGCTAACTTTTAGTATACACGATTAACAGTATGGAAGCTATACATGATTCAATCAAAAGTTATCGTCACTCGATAGTTCTTCGCAGTAAAAATTGAGTGACACTAATGAAATAAAAAAAAAAACACTGGAAAAACGCCTGAAATCAACTCTTTAAGGATTGCTCCGTACATCCTCTCAACCAATTCTCGTCAAATACTAACTTGAAATTTAGAAAAACCGAATGAGCTGTTTTGGAGTTATTTTCGAACAAACAAACATAGTACAGCCGATTTGTCTCACCACCAGTGTCAATTTTATGTCTGAGAAAATCATAAACTTCATATTACGATATTTCGTATCAACAGCTTCCACAGATATAAGTACGTGAAATACTTTGAAACGTAATGTTTTTCAAAATAATTCCAACAATTCCGTCATGTTCCACAACGCTAATTTGTGACATAAGCTCTGTCACGTAGACCCCTAGTACCTACGTTTTAATCTTGATAAATTCACATGTCACAAAAAGTAAATAAGCACGTCGGCTCAGTTTTTGTGGTCATTTAACAAACACTGAACAAAACAAACGAAGCGAGATTTTCGTGCGTTCGTCATTATTTTTTTAATTAGTCCCGACGTAGCCGTGTCAAATCGGTTCGGGCGGAACGCACGGACATCGATTCCCATAAAACTCATGTCGTCTAACGCCTTTTGTCTAAAACCCCGAAAATTACCAAAATCCGGTCCCGGCGGAATTATTACGTGATTGGTCTCGGCACCCACACACACTAATTGTTTTATTTTATACCTCCACAGGTAAAAATCACGTAATTGTGCTAAGATTATAAAAAATAGACAAAGGTACCGACGACGCCATTTTTTTCGAATCGGCCCCGACCAATTTCGAGTTCGAAATGAGAGTGCTTCGTCCCTGTCGCGCTAAGTGGCTTTAAAACGTGCTGGCAAAATACGTCGTGGCAAATTAAAATGTTGCGATGGGATCGTTGAAGGGTTCGTGGTCCAATAAACAATACGTGGATTGTTTTTACTTATATGACTTTATTGTGTAAGAGAAGCAATAATTGAAGAGATGTTTACAAAAACAACATAACTGACTAGCCTGGTTGATACTATGTATGTATGTAAACACTTTATTGCACAATATAAGAGAAAGTACAGTACAGGGTTGTAAAATAAAGATATATGTACAAAGGATATCCCTTTAAGGAATCTCTTCCAATTAACCTTTGAGCAGATGAGTCGTGAGACATGAGAGGTGGTACAAACTGAGCATCATGTACAAGAGATTATAGAGGTATTCATGTAAATAAATAAGGCTACAAGGCGTACAATCTACGTTTTAATTATTTGCTCCTGGTACAGGCAACACCTGTATTTGTGTACATACATATATAAATAGATTGTTATAGAGAAACATTTTTAATGAGAGTAGGTGTCAGTCAACCAGCTTAGTTATGTTGTTTTTGTGAACATCTCTTCAATTATAATATTTATAATGATAATAATATTTAGTGTTTACCAAAAAATAAAACAAAATGGTTAACTTGCCTTTTGTAATATAAATTATACCTAAGAATAAAATAGTTGTGTACTTCTCGTACCCATTTATATTCCAAGGTTTCTTGTTTGCAACTATTGAAAAAAATATTAAGCACTGAACTCTTACAAAATCTTATACAAAAGACATCAACGGGTTTCTTTCCACTGGTTGAAAACTTAAAAAAATTGAGTTCATTAAAATGTGAAACAGATGACTTAGTTCAAATAAGTGCTATGTAGTTATTGCCCAATTTTTACCCCGGCAAATCTATTGTAATTATTTTGGTCTTAATGTATGGCGTTTAAAGTCAAAAGCTAAAATATCACTTTGCTTGTCAATAAGGCCTACCTATTTTTATTTACATCTCCATAACTATTGAGTAGCTCTTTGCTAGAATTTTATTGACATTTTTAAAAAACTACATATACAATTCGCTACATGTAACAATCAATTATAGTCGGACTGCGCTAAGTTTGCAGAGGTCGAAAGAAGGTTTTATCACAGGTTTTATTTAATAAAAATCATATGGCAACATCACAAGAAAGAGGATTAATTAGTCTTGATACTAGGCAAATATCTTCCGGTTTAATAAGTATATAATGTGTCTACATATCTACTGAAATGAATATTCAGGACAGTCTTGCACAATCGATCTAGTCCTAACTAAACTAAGCAATGCTTGTATACATGTAAATATTTAAATAATACTTAAATACATAGAAATTATCCAAGAACCTAGAACAAATCGCTTAGTTTGATTGAAACTAGATCGATGTGTGCAATACAGACCTAAATATTTATTTCAGTAGATATGTAGACGCATTTTGTAATAAAGGGAAGAATTATTGCCAAGTACCAAGATTAAAAATTCCTCTTGCTGTAGTTTCCCCATGTTGCCATATATATATTTTTTAATAAAACCTTTTTTCGACCTCTGCAAACTTAGCGTAGTCCGACAAAAGTAGACACATTCGAAATCAACGAACGGAACAGGGCAAAACCAGTAATAATAACTCTCAATTCTTGCCTGCATAGTTGTTAACAATAAAGCGAGGGTGAAGATAAGGTTCATAAATATTCAAGTACTGTGCCCACACCTATTTAATTCCCGCTAGTGGGCATCTCGGAGGTCATAAAGTGGTACACATGTGAATAGCGTGGACAGAATTTTAAACATTTTCTCAGAAGAACCATTGAATTTATGATTTAGAGCTAAAAATAATGGGATATGTTTACGACACGTGCCTTTTGACATGGGGGACGTTTGTCACTAGTCTTCTTCATCGTGAAAAGAATAATTTATCGTGTATTTTTACCGAATTACCAAAAAAGAGGAGGTTGTTTAGTCGATGGTATTTTTAATGTTTGTTACCTCCGTGAGCTCCGTCGTTCATGAGCGGATAAAAAAAAATTTAGTGAAAAGTTTCCATATTGGTCCCATTTTTTTTAATTCAGTTGTGATGACGGTATCCACGAGGATTGAGGGAACTCCTCAAATGCAGATTGAAGGTTTGAAGTCGGTTATTTTTTTGGAAAAGTTATTTTACATTTAATGGGTCTGTTCTTGGCTCCGATCAAGCCTGATGGTATAGATAAGTGATGGGCAAAGTACGGTCGAGACTCGAGAGGGTTCAATCCAGCCCGCCGACGGTCCGGACGGAAATAAGTAGTATATGGCCCGTGATATATTTTGACTATCCAATAGTATAGAGATTGAAATCACTGTTCTGTCATTATCTCCATATTGACCCATGTAATCTGCAGGGCATCATACTAAAAGAATCAGCAACCACCTCATGCTGCAAACACGCCACTTTTGTCAATAGTCTGAAAAATTTCAACGGAACATAATTCTTCCATTCATACATAGAATCACTCCATTACAGTCCATTATATAAAGTCACACATACTTGTCGGTTCTGCCGCCCGTATCCTTCGCGGGGACTGAAATCCGCCATTTCAAAGTCATATAAAAAAAATATCGAGATTTTGAAACAAAATTATTTTTTTCTATAAGGCCCTTCTCTAAAATTTCTTAAAATTTCTGCCCTCTCCGTGAAGAAAGTTTGCCCAGCACTGGTATAGATAAATCACCTAAGGCAGGCGGTTTGCATGTATTGGTGACAGTCTTAATAAACAGTGACATAGAAGATTGCACACCCAAAAGTTGCCTATACATGTATACACCATGAAGATAGGATTTATGTACAAGCCTACTTAAAAATGTCCGGATGATAATTGATCGGAAAATCTGACTTAAGCAGAAAACTTCACATGTTGGCTAAATGGCTATACTTATTGAAATTCAATTCATTTTAATATTTCGTACATAAGGTCCGAAAAACTTATTGGTACGAGCCGGTATTCGAACCCACGATCATTGCTTGAACGGCGCATGTCTGAACCACTCGGCTACCTTAATTTCCACTTTCCACTAGACACTCCATGCATGCGTATAATAGCCAATATCTCTGGACGTCCAATGTTGGTCCAATGTTAGTACTGGCTAGTGGAAAGTAGGTTATTCAAGATCATAAATCAGGTTCATTTGTTTACTCACAACCTCTGTGTAAATAGGTATCATTTCCCGGAATTGGGATGGGTCAATCCGAGAAAACAGAACAAACAATAAAAAATATATCCACTTTCTCATTGGCGTATTTAGTTCCATTAGTAAACAAGCCAGCGTAAATATAGGTATGGGTAATATGGCTAAGCTTTTTTTGTACTTCATTCTCTGATTATTTATATATGTACATAAATATGAGCTTATGTAAATAATAATTGAATAGGGCACTTGCGGTCAAGCTGAAGTGGGACTGGGCTGGTCACGTATGCCGCATGCCGAACGAGTTATACGCCAAGATAACCACGGAGTGGCAACCTAACTTCAAGCGGAGTTGCGGCAGACCTCGTCGGCAATGGCGAGATGACTTAGACTTATTTCTGAAGGACTGGCAAAACGAAGCTCAAATCCCTGAGCAATTGAAGAAGAGGGGGGAGGCCTTTGCCCAGCAGTGGGACACCGCAGGCCCATAAAAAAGGGCACTTGCCTGACAAATCCAATCAGTTACTTTTTATGAAGTGTCAAAACGTTCAGATAGTATGAAATTGGTGATATGTGAAGAGATTCACGTACCACCATAGAACCCTGTCGTAGTAAGGTCACATATATTATCACTCGAGCTTGAGTGACGGCGATCTGTCATGGTAACAGGGTTCTACGGTGGTATGTGTGATACCGACGCTTATCTTCCTCGCGGTATCACGGCGATTTGGTTCATTTAACTTATTATTTGTTAAAGGCTCTTTAATTAAAAACAGTTCAGTTCGGTAGTTTGACGTATATATATTTTCTCACATGACACTGACTGACAATACGTTTTTTATTAGAGTATTCTATAAAAGAGATTAAAAAAGGTTCGCGTTGAAGGCGTCCGTAACATATCTCCCCGGCAATGCGCGGCTGAGCGCATTCAAAATCAGTCGCTAGGCGGACGGCTTCTCCAGTGTACCATCGATCGTGGCTCACCGCTTCGCCCTGCAATTCGTGCTCGTCCATCAGCATCGCAGAATTCTGTCATAATATGTTCTGGACAGTCATTTCGAGGTACTTTAGAGCTAAAGATGTTGCCTTTGTTCGGGCATGGTTTTTCAAAAACGTGCGTTACGGGTCGGAGCGTATGTGTTACGTTTAAATTTCTTGATTGTTCGGTATTCGTCATTTCCATGTGGGAGCGGGTGCGCCTTTTTAAGTGTTCTGTTTGGTTAGAAGGTCCAGCATGTACGCTTTCCGGAACACTGTATGTGTCTTCTTTATATTTATAATCGTAAATCGCATCTCCATCCAGTATTCGCTCAATGGACTGCAAATTTCCCGAGGCGTAATGCAAGCAATTCGGCTTGATAGAGCTACTTTTGGCCTCTTCGTCTCTTCCCGCCGCTGTCCATTGAAAGATATCGGTAGCTTCTTTGTTTCCTTTATTTATATGTACCTCATTCGTGGTTCCAAGAGAATAATTTACTTTTGCTTCATGCTTCTTTTCTTCGGTGTGTCCGATAAAATTAACGGCGTGAGTATTCGGCTGAGAAAAACCATGCACTACCCACCCGAGTGCTGTCAGTGAAGCCAGGGGTTCATCTCTCTTGCCTTGGCGGATCTCTTTAGTCACAATTGCATGCCAGTTGTCCTGACCAATCAGCAATTCCGGCACTGCATGTTCATAACAAGTTTCCGCTACCGACAGGCCTTGTAGGTGGCTGTATTTACAAATGTTGGTCACAGTTTGAGGCGGGAGTAGCAAAGTTTCCACTGTCCGGACATCATACAATTCCAATGGGGCGTCGGAGGGTCCAGTGACCAGAAGGTTGACGCGTTCAGATCCTGGATCTTCCATCGTGGCATTTACGCCAACTAAAGTCAGTGGTTCGGGGATGCCTTTCAGGCCAATTTCGTTCGCGAGTTCTTGTTTCACTAGAGTCAGGGTGCTTCCACCGTCCAGAAGAGCATAAGTTCTTTTTGAAGTTGTGGGTCCTCGTATTTCAATCGGTATTATTTTGAGTAGGACTTGCGTTCTCGAGTTGGTTCTGCTGCAAGCTGTCATTTCGCTTAGTGGTTTCTTAGCTGCAGGTTCTGATGTTAATTGACAGTCTGATGTTGATGGATTTGCGCAGGCTGACAACTCTGGTTGTCGGGATGTCAAAGAGTGAAGTAGCTTGTTATGTGACATGCGGCATCCATCAATTCCACAAGGTCCAAATCGGCAGTCTTCCCTACGATGTCTTGACCTCAAGCATTTGAAGCAGAGCTTTGCTTCTTGGGCCCACTTCCATCGGTCATCAGTCGAAAGGTGCAAAAACTGTTCGCAATCTTTCAAGTGTTCATGCGTCAAAGACTTGCAGTGAAGACAGTTCCTTTCAGTCGGATCTTTACGAAAGTTTGAGGTGAAGCAGTGTTCTGGTTCTGGGTCATCATGCTCAAACTTTACGTAGTGGGTTCTGTTCGAATGTACTGGTTTGAATGGTGTGCGTATTGGCTCATGCAACCAATATTTCGACATGGAATGGGCTTCCTTTCTCAAAAAGTCTGATAGCTTCACAAGTTCAGGTTCGCTCTCATGTTCATGTTCTACAGCGTATGAGATCCATCGTGACTTTAGGTGTGGCATTTTCTGTTTCAGGTTCCGCAGCAGTTCTGGGTTCAGGAGGTGTTCAGGTTTGTTCAAGGCTTTGATGGTCGACACGCAGTTTCGTACCTTGCATGCGAATTTGCTCAGCTGTTCCGTGTTGTCTATCACTCTGGGTAGATCCTTCAGCGCCTGTATCTCTTCTTGCAATATCAACTCTGGGAGGCCGAAGCGTAGTTCAAGGGCTTCCATTATTTCGCTTACTGGGACTTGCGTATCTAGAAGCGCGGCGACGGTTGCGCGAGCTTCGCCTTTCAGGCAACGTCTGAGTTTGGAGATAAGTTCAGGGTCGGTCGAGGAAGCTCTAATCTCTGTGACGGCGGCTTTAAAGGCCAGCCACTCACTGACATTTCCGTTGTAGTACGGTAGTTCCTTCGGGTCAGATGGTCTGCGTAGGTTTGCGATTTCTCGTGCTAAAAGTTGAATGTCAGTGAGCTCAGGGCGCGCGCGTTCATGTTGCTCTTCGAACGGGTCGTGTCTGCGTTTCAGACGTCGCTCGGCATTGAGGATGCGTTCTTCAGAAGTCATTCGTGGGTGGTCGACGGGTTCTTGTTCATTCGGGTTTAGTTCCGTTGACAGCCATTCCTGAACGCGGCTGCGACTCGAGCGGGTCGATCCGGAGTGGCGGCTAGCGCTCGTATTCAGCCGTGCCAACTCTACCTGCAGTTCTTTTTCAATAATAGTTTTTTCCGACTCCAACTGTACTTCCGCCATGCGTTTTCTCGCTTCTGCTAACCTTTTTGCGGCCGCTAGTTCGGCCTCTCTTGTTTTGAGTAAGACGCTGCTAACATTTGAGCGGATGCTAGGACTTTTCTCCGAATTATTCCGGCTCACTGTACTTGCTTTCGAAGATTCGGCGGGTATAGGTTCGGCGGGTGGTATCGGGGTTGACGTGGATGGTTCCGGTTGTTTTGGTACTGGGTTCGGCTTCTTTTTTGCGATACTGCGTGTTACCGGCTGCGACATGGTTCAGTTCTGGGTTCGATTTGTCGGGCGGTCAGCGGCACTGGATCGTTCGGCGAAGGACCAATATGATACCGACGCTTATCTTCCTCGCGGTATCACGGCGATTTGGTTCATTTAACTTATTATTTGTTAAAGGCTCTTTAATTAAAAACAGTTCAGTTCGGTAGTTTGACGTATATATATTTTCTCACATGACACTGACTGACAATACGTTTTTTATTAGAGTATTCTATAAAAGAGATTAAAAAAGGTTCGCGTTGAAGGCGTCCGTAACAATGTGAATCTCTTTCCCTTACTGTACATACAAAAAATACACACTTACAAACAATGCTGAGGGTCATCTCAAGTATATGGGAGAGGTCAAATAGAAACCTTATTTTTAGATTTTGATATTTTAGAAATCATTAAAACGCTAAATCTGTAAAATTTAGTTTCTTTTTGGAAATGTTTAGTGTGTAATATTTTTTATTGACTACAGCCTACAGGCAAGTAGCTATTATGACGGTCCTAAATCAAATTATAAAACAAATTTTATTCTAGATTAAGTAGCTACCGTAGTTTTGAAATAAAAAATACCGTTTGACGTTTATAAAGCGTTGGGCGGTCCTCATCTTTTAAAAAGTAAGGTCTCAGATAAATGAAAGGTCGTTTAAAGAAAAAATAATTACCCAATATGTCGGCCGCGCCGGTTATCAGGCGCCTCTTTTAAACGAATTTTTAAATAAAGCGAATAAGGAACGATTACGTCCATCATTTTTCAAAATGGCCGCGTGGAACAATCCCTCATCAGGCTTGCGAGCGCTTTTTCAATAAACCCCGAAAGCATTTCGAGCATTTCGAGTTTCCTCAGTGTCAATGTTTACTAATTAAAACAAAAATATTGCTTTGCCAATAGGCGATATGATATCGTGTTAGTCAATCAGTGCTAACCCGTTATAATTACCTGCGTATTTTTCCATGCGTTCACATGCCAAATAAAAAACAAGCAAATAAATATAACAAACCACCACTAAACATACAAAACTGTATGTGTTTCGCGGTTTCGCCTCTACGAGGTATCCTCAGGAGAAGCTGGAGATGTTGACAGTCCGGGGTCCATTGATGGAAACCAACTAACTACGTACCTACCTACTATAGTCTCCGTTTAGGTATTTAAATAAAGGTAAACAAAAACCACGTGACTCGGCTCGTTCAGCTAATCAAAGTAACGTTTTGTATCTGTGGCATAATGCTACTGGCTGAAAGACCCGAGTCACGTGGTTTTTTTGTTTACCTTTATTTAAATACCTAAACGGACAGACTATACAACTACTTTTTGTTTTAATTAACATGGATTTACGCAAAGTAACGCCTGATTCAACCAATGTTTACTAAAATAATTAAAAATAATAACAGTAATTTCGATTGTAACAAACCACCTGTCAACGTCAAATCAATTTTTCGTTGCCCGTCTTACCTCAAAAACGTGAGGGTCAGAGGTAAGCGCTTTCAACAGGTCAAACCCACCTTTATCCAGTTCGCCCGACACCGGCCACGCGGCCGTACATCAACTCGTGACGTGCAATACATTACGTGCACAGTTCAAGTTCGACCGTGCGTGATGTCGCATGACGCAACAATGTAAATCGTGCAAGGATGAAAGTTGGATCATTTGAATTCTCAATGGCGGAGGCGGAGAATGCAGTCCGTGAGAAAAAAAATACTGAGATGCGCTCGGCTAGATATCGCAGGTGGTGAGGCCCCAAAGATCGCCTCTAAAAAACGATGGGGTTCAGTAATCCAGTAGCAGGTTGTCATTTGTCTTTTTGTATCCGTTATTAACTTCTGAATATGGCTTATTTTTTCACGTCTCTTGCTTTTTAACCGACTTCAAAAAAGAATTTTTAGTTTTATTGTTTGAAAAGTTACATACCTCCCAGGTGGTCTATTGTCACCAGTAGGCGTATGATGCTACGCTTTATCACACGATAAATAAATGATAAAGCATCCGTCACGTTCTGACAAATGGTGTGTGACAGTGACGGATTCTTTATCATTTATTCATCGCTCGACAAAGCGTAGCATCATAAGCCTACAGGTCAGGAACTCCTGATGGGATCTAGGAGAAATCGAGGGAACTCTTCAATTATTATAGAGTCAGCTATAGCGGTTTGAGTATTTTTATAGTCACTCTTGCATTTATTAATTTAATAGACTAATTTGAAGTGCGTTATTCTGAAAATTTGTATTAATTTAAGTTGATTTATTTTCGCAAAAGCGCACTTTAGATACGTAATGATTAATTATTAAACCTAACTTTCACTGTTAAAGTAACTTTCTAAAAAACAAGCGTTTAAACTCTGTTCTAATTAATTAAAACCCCGACTTTATTACTTATTGAACATTAAATGGAAGCGAAAAATCGTTATTTAATGCCAGAACGTACGAGTAATTTAAAAGTGTAGTCACGATTCGTATGAATCGATTAATTTGAATGATGCGAAATCGAATTTGAACTCGCACTGGCTACCCGCAACGCGGCGATTACTCGATTTATGCTCCATTCTTTACAAGTGTATTACTGTAAATTGTTCTTTTGTATTTTTGGTAGTCCGCGCCTTAAAAGGGAGAAAGATTTTAAAGCCGCGTGTGGATGTCATGCGTGTGTGCTGTGTGTGTGCCCATATGGGTAGTCATGGCGGCTTTGCGTTCTGAAAATCTTCGCTCCAGATATTATCTTGGAAACCAAATGGGGAAATGGCTTTAACATAATACAATTTCATTTACTTTATGGCTTTTAACTTTGATAAACAAAAAAATACTGGTTTTATGTATGCATTTTAAGGCAAGTAGGTACGAATTAGTTTTTTTCATAAGTATGTCTTTTTGTAAATCAGAATATGTAAAAATCGGATATATATATTATATATTCACTTCACACCCATCGGATATTTCTCGATTCTGTCAGATCACCCCAATTAATTAAAAATGTGACTTTATGCCCTTTAGTCTACGATTCCTGATAGTATCCGTAGACGTAAAACGTCTGGTCTACGTATATCCGCCTGACGCCAATAAGAGCTCATCAAGTATGAAAACTCCATTTACTGAAGCACCATTTTGATATAGATTCCACAACCGTGCCAAACTTTAACCGTTAACGAAAAACCTCTTGTCTATATCTGCCTGTGACATCAATAAACGAGCTCATCGAGTATGAGAACTTCCTTTACTGATCCACCCTTTTAATATACATTCCACAACACGTAACACACAACAACTTAAACTACAATAAGTGCAAGAGAGAGCGTATTTGCAATTACTATATGGTTTAGGTTCTGCACGGCAGCCCTAAACGAATTAGCGCTCTATTTTCAAACAGCTAAAGTGTATTTTCATTCGCAGATAGAGCCGACTGGCTCAGCTTCTTTGGGGGCGGCGTCGCGGGCGCTGTTTGTGGAGAAAGTGAGGGCTTCTAACGCTGCCTGCCAGGCTGGGGACTTCGCCACCGCTGTGGCCTTGTACACCGATGCACTCACGTTGGACCCCGCTAACCATATACTTTATAGCAACAGGTGATTTACAAAAATCTAACTTAGTCATAATGCCCAACATTTCAACTCGGAAACGTCTGCTGTTACTCGTGCCCCTGTATTGTTGGCGCTGAACATATTGCATATTTTCTTTTTTTTAACAGGTCGGCGGCAAGGCTTAAGCAAGGGCAATTCGCGGCGGCACTTCAAGATGCGACCAAGGCTAGAGAGTTATGCCCTAACTGGCCGAAAGCCTACTATAGACAAGGTAAGGACTAGGTTCCAAAAGAAGAACTAAAGTGTTATAGAATTCCTTTTTCTTCAACAGTAAGGCATTTTTCTCTTTAACGTTTTTAATACGAGTTTCTTTAGATTTTTAGAAACCAGTCAACACTTTGTCATATCAAAAAGTTTTTTTTTTACTTGACAATACTTACAAGCCTTATTAGCTCTTATAAAAATCGAACAAGGTGGGGGCTGGAAGTTTCGCTGATTGTTCAAAGGAGTAACGGACCAGCTGGAGAGGTTGTAGCGGATCAACCTGTCCTTATGTAGAGTGTGTGATGTGATGTATATCGAACTAATGGGAGTTTTTGTTGCCGGTTCTCTAAAACCTAGCCCAGCTAAGAAGATTCCGGCAAGAAACTTAGCTGAGCCCGACAATGTCGAAGTGAAGTTAATGCAGGAAATAAAAAAAAGAGGCAATAGATGATTTGTACCACATGGTTGATCCGAAATCGGTGAATGCATCTCCGTGCTTTTCTCGTCCAACTTCGCGAGCCGGTTCGCACGGGCTGCAGTCGCACTCGTAATGCACAAGGGCACCATGAATTTATTCCCGTCCGCACCCTTTACTGCCCTTGTTACGCAAAACGGCATATCTTAACAGCGAATCCTGCTGAGTTACGACTTTCTTCGTATGTGCCCGTATACCAGTTAAACTCTGCCCGAACTCTGCAACCCTGGTATAATATTTCAGTTTCCATTACCGTAACACCTCATGCGTTGAATGCTCCGTGTTCAATGTTATGTTTACCGACTAATTCCATCATGTTAAATCACAAAATAACGATGCGTGTGATTACATATACATCGGTTGACATTGCGTGCGAGTATGATTTATTCAGTTTCTTTTCTATTGTTTTGCCAACGCACTTTCACTTGGTGTATTACGGTAAGACGAAATGATATCATACTCCATTTCTTTTATGTGATATAATTTTAGTAAATGGCCTGAATTACGCCTACTCGCGCTCTCCAGCTTTCTATTTATGATGCGAAATGCTGTAAAAGCTTATTACGACCGTCTGTTGATATCTTTGGAGAGAAATTTGATTTACCTGGTTACGTGTAGGTAGTCACTTATTTATTGTAGGCGATTACGATACTGGGTAGGATATATAACGAGAAATTAGATTGGTTAAAGAACTGTGTTACGGGAAATGATCGCGTTTGATGCCCGTTGTTTTACCTTTATTTTCTTTGACAGTTTTGACTTGCCACTACTTCTTAACTGAATAAATAAACCTGCCTTAATGTGTTTAATAACTCTGTGCATAAACGTTACCTAAATAAAAAAAAAAAAAACAAAACATTTTTGCAAATATGCCACAGGAGCACTTTTACAATACAGAGTGTTTTTAGCCTCTGAAAAAAGCGATCGTATCATACGTGGGAGGCAGGAAAATCAGGGCGGTCGCAGCAATCTAGCTCACATAGCGTGGTGGCCATTGGCTTTCACGCCACAGGGCGTAGAAATAAATTCGAAGCAGGGTTTCCTTTCAATTATATTTGTATTTTTGAGATATGGTACACTATAGTCCCACTTATGAGATATACAACATACATTTCGTGCCCCATTACGTAAGCGACACTACCTATTTAATATTTTTGACGTGTAAAATTAGGAAGCTGAATATCGGTATGGTAATATCATAACTTAGCTTTAAGATTGGTATTGTTTCTTAGCAACTAATAAGTTTCATTAGGGTAGCTACCATAGCGTTACGTAAGCGACAAAAAGTAGATGTTTCCCTGGAATGCTCCTGTTTTAGCTGGTGACAGTAAAAAAGGTTTTCTCATGAGATTCAACATCATATATCAAATTAATGTAAATCTCACAAAAGAGGTAGATACCAGACGCCAGACGTCAAGTTGCGGAAAACTAGCCCCCATAAACCTATACCTAAATGAAATGTATTGCACTGTTGACAGGCGTGGCCCTGCAATGCCTTGGACGCCACGGGGAGGCTCTCGCGGCGTTCAGCTCCGGCCTGGGCGTGGAACCGGCGTCCAGACAGCTGCTGGCTGCCCTGGTGGAGGCTTCCCTCAAGTCACCCCTCAGGACCACCCTCGAGCCCACTTTCAGGCAGCTAGAGGCCATGAAGCTGGATCAGAGCCCCTTCGTATTGATATCGGTAAGTTCGTTGCCTTCCCAAGTACCACACATACTGTATTAGAGCTTATACAACCCTTATCCCTAAGTTCAACGCACACAGCATCGTCCCCGCCGGCAGGGATGACCTCCTCGCGACACCATCACACGAGGGCCGCGACCCGATTTGCCTCAGGATCCGAATATCTTAGATTAAATTCACTCCGACCATGGTCGGGCCCAGCTAAGTTTCTTGCCGGAGTCTTCTTAGCTGACCTGCTAGCGAACCCACTTGCAGGTTTGTAGGCCGCCAAAAAAGCCTTTATTGCACTCAAACTGCAAGTTTAAAGACCTTATAAACTCTTAAACAGCTTGAGTGCTACTTGGGACTCGCTTCTGTTAAATGTAAGGTTTACACGTAAATAGTACACAAAATGAACCATTTCTAATTTTATTTTCATAGCAGTGGCCTATTTTTAGTATCTTATGCACAACTAGGCAGTAAAATTACGAGTATATCTATTGCCTGAGACTGAGAACTCCTATAGAAATTTATCAGACTCACAAAATAGACTATACAGTGTGGGAGGGACTATACCGACAAACTTTAACTATAGATTCTAACAACTATTAGGAGTAAAAAAAGTTATGTGATGTATAGTCGAAAAACGCTTACTTTCAGAGATATTCATTATTTTTTAAATGAAAACTCCCAAGTGTGTAACAAGCCCTAATAAATGTGACTAAGATGATTTTACTATTTTTTTTAAATCCTTTAACTAAACAGCAATTAACTGCGAAGGCGCAGTATTTGATGGTAAGCGACTACGAGGCCAAAAAATTGACCTTTCGTTTTCATTTTAGCTTTTTTTTTCTTTTTGATAACTTTTCCTCCAGTAAGGACATGTTTATAACGAGGGGCTGAATTTACTGATTTATTTTGTTGCATAAGACTATTAAGGTAAAATGACAATATTCGACCCATGTTGATATAACATTATTTACTCGTCACACCACCAGGAATTCATGGCTAAAGTATGTCGGTATAGTCCCTCCCACCCTGTATAATAGTAATATGAGACGTCGTGTTGCGGAAAACTAACTGCGTACCGAGTAAACCTATACTCAATTGAAGCTTGAAGTCAGCTAAATAAGTACAAGTGAAAGTACTACTATAATCTACGCTATGTCATGCATCTATGTACCAATACCAAATGTGCCAACCATTTGAAAAAAAGTCTGCTCTATGTGTGCGTCATCAAAAAATATTATCTTTTGAATTAAAAATAATACTTATTTATATACCGAGACCCTGCAGATGTTTGTACACGACATTTACACAATACAATTTATTTCACTTAATACATGTAATTTTGCAAAGAACTCGGCACTTTTTCACCAACAGGCCTCGTAAATAGGTATTAAAATTGTATACAATACTGTGAGAATCGTGAGACTTCTGTCGAATCGAGTTTAAGGTGAATACATACAAACGAAAAGAAGGTTAAGAATTGAGAATCGACTTTAACGAGATCAAATGTGGTTGAATTCTGTAGTAGTTATAGCTTGATACGATTCGTTTGTGCAAAACAACACGAGAAAAGTCTCAAAACACCAAAAAATATTTGTTTTTGTTAATTAATGCTTTATTTTCGAATATTACTAAAGATGTTGCTGGCCATAAACAGCCGATTGCATGTATTTTCTTAATTTTTGTGACTTCTCATGTTGTTTCGCGCGAATAAAATGTGTCGGGTTATGAAGCGAAACACATTTCAACCTTTGATGTAGTTAAAGTATATTCTTAACCTCCTTTTTGTTTGTATGGAGAACGAACGACTTGAATCACCTTAACTTATTTAAGCTGTCTGCCGAGTCCTGTTTAAATGGCATCTGATACGCGACCGATCCCGAAATAATGTCCACCATTAACGTTGATATCTCCGGAAATATCGTTGTCACTCACTTTATTTAAAACCCTCCCATTACAAAGGCTTTCGTGCATCTTATGCTGGCGAGTTGTTCGCATGATTTGAGTCCCGTCCAGTTTAATACGTCCTTTGTTAGTGTCAATCAATGAACGTTCTAACATAAGAACGGACAGAACGTCTCGTGGTCAACTTCAAATCGCCTTGTTAGTTCTATTATAATACCTTTAATATCTAGAAACTATCACATCTCTGATAGTCAATTACATTTCACAATTTAAATACGGAAACTGACATTCAATGGCGTTGAGGCCAAAGCGTCGTGCCCGAAGATTACCCCAAGATCATCAAATTCAAATTATTCTGCAAATACGCCACTTTTACATGCCTCAATCTACTGATTCTGCTAGCGCTTTGTAAATCGCTTCGTAGTTATATTAAACTACGTTAATTAAACCAAAAGGAAGCAAATACGAGTAAAGCCGATTCCCGATAAGTTTGGAAGCAGCATTAACCACCCCATACAGAGAGTCCATTTGCATACATTCCACTGGTGACTCCGGCGACATCTGAGCATTTTTCGGCGCATTTAACTCGCCAGACAATGGGCCTGAGTGATCAAAGCTCCATAAATACGCGACCGTCTTGCTTGAATTTACATACAATCTGCACGACAGTTGATCGGCAGCGGGACGTGGATGCTCGAAATGGCGGCCTACACTACAAAATGGCCGCCTACTAATAGTGCTACTGATGCTAATAAGTTTGTAATAATGTCTATACGGGCAGATTTTTTAATCATTAGCAAAATATACGTATTAATTAGACATTTATAGACTAATTTTCAGAAGAAAAAAAATTAAAATAAGAAAATGTATTTTGAAAATGGCGCAGGTGTTGATGCCTGATTATATCTCATGGGGGGATGCCATCGACGGGGAGATCAGGACGATGGCATCAGTTTTGCTCACATACTGCGTTGTAACAACGAAATATACAATTTTCAGGCATTTTTGTGACGCCATACCTCTACATATATGTTAATGTCTAGTAAGAAAAGAAAATTATATCAGTGTAAAGCTTGGTCATGTTAGAGTCTGTGCTGAAAGAGAATAGGCGTGGCGAAAAACGGAACTAACCTAACCAGTATGGCCACAGAATAGAAAATACGGCACATACGGTACAAAAGCGTTAACGCGCCCCCAAAATTAATCCTATTCTCTTTACGCACAGACTCTACTGCAATGTTTTTAGTTTAGTGATTTATTCATATGGTGTTATAGATAATTTATCGTACGACATTTTTATGATACATGGTTATAGTATTTTATGCAACAGTTGTATTTATAAGTAGGGTCAAAATACACGAATGGCGTGAGTTGCGATACAAGCCGCCAATAAAGACGCCATGATCAGTATCGCAAATAAAGACGCCATGAGCTATGAGCGTTTTTTGACTGAATTATACAACGTTGCATACAATACTTTTTCTACGACTAGGTTTTAAAATATAAAATACAAAATTAAACATAGCGCGCAAACAAGGCAAATATGACATATGACTGACAATATAATAAGTATGTGTCTATGGTAAACTTTGTTTTTAATTTGACGTACTTATACCACAGTGACCACTAGTGACGATATTAAAAATACTTTTTTTATGCTGGTATCTAAGAATTTAGTTCGGGCAGTTTTGTTTTTCATAACAATACCGCATGAATTTATTTGTTTGTTAAGTTGGTACTAGTTGTGCATTTTTATTGTAAAGTTAGTATTGATCGCTTAATCCTTGACCTAAGTTTAACCTAGATTTAGAAGTCTGTGGCAGCAAGCAGTATCGTTTTGCGACTTTAACGACACAAGTGCTGTTATGGGGAATAGAGTATAAATTTCTCTGAACTCATATTATGCATGTTCTTATATTAGTGTTCGTGACCTAGTAAACAACAGATAAAAGTACAGAAGTAGAGAAAATTGTTTTATCTAATTTAGCGTAGATCGTCTCCTCCGAATTCCATGATTCGGATGACTTTACAATTCCAATTAATTTACATCGATTTTATCAAGTCCATAAAAATACTCCGTGCGTTTACACCTGTAAATGTAAAGTGCCCTATACGCATCTTATGTTAATGTTTCGAGTTTATTTCAAGATTTTATGGTCCTCGGCTTATCAGGGCAGTTCTTTTATGTGATCCAAATTCCGCGAACATTTATCAACGTGTGATCAATTTTATATTTTTCTCACATTTTCCCAATGAATTTGTTGGCTATAAAATGACTCTGTGGGTGTTCCCAAATGCCTTAGTGTTTATTACTTTAAATCAAGATAAGCCAAAATCGTTAGCAAAATGCTTTACAGCGGCGATCGTAATGGCTGACCTAATGGGTGCTTAAAAATTCGTCGCGCTTTTTGCAACGTCCCGTGATACTCAATTTCGCATTTGGAAGTATTAGTTTATTGTAATGTTGCATGTAATGATATAAAAACGAGAACTGTGACTACCGAAAAGGCCGATTCTGTGGGAAGTCCACGTAATCTAACAGCAATTTGAGTAATTTAATTACATTGTTGTTTCTACTTCCAACTTTGTCAGTGATCCGGATGACTAGCCTGGTATTATGCATAATTACGGTGTTTTTTTTATTAAATGACGAGATTAGTGATGCGAAAACAGCGCACAAAAACTACAAGTTTTTTGGGCGGCATCGTTTCATCAAACACACATCAGTAGCGTTGTACAACTGGGCTATTTGCATTTACATGCTTAGCTTTAAACATGCATAACAGTTCGTAGTTGTTTTTCGTCTTTTCGTTGTGATTTGATAAGTTTCAATGGGTCGTAAATAAAGCTATAAGGGGGAATAGAACACAAATCGCTTGTTATATTTATTCATGCATGCATAAGAATAGATGCTAAATTCGAGTAAACACATTCAAAGCCCACGTTTATGAGCCTGGTCGCTTCCTTAACATGTTAGTCGCAATTCTGAATGCCAATATCACTGGATGCTTCAGGATCACAAGTCATAAGACTCATGAACTGGTCAATCACGGTTTTGTAGTGTTACTCAAACTAAGCTTTTATCGTATGAATCCTATCCTACTTCACTATCACTACATAGTATAAAACAAAGTCGCTTTCTCTGTCCCTATTCCCTATATCCCTATGTATGCTTAAATCTTTAAAACTAAGCAACGGATTTTGATGCGGTTTTTAATAGATAGAGTGATTCAAGAGGAAGGTTTATATGTATAATACATGCATTTAGTATCAGCATTGCACCCGTGCGAAGCCGGGACGGGTCGCTAGTATATTATAAATGTGAAAGTTTGTAAAGATGTTTGAATGTTTGTAGCTAAATCAGGATATAACGTTTGAATAGATTGAGATAATATTTGACATACAATTAAATCCCGGATTGAAACATACTATCTATCTCGGTGAGAGGTGCTCTAAGAATAATAAGTTAATAACATGAACAACACAGGCGAAGCCGCGGGTAATTGCTAGTTTATTCTTGCCCATTTCTATCTTGCTTGGAAATTAGCTGTATCTTATATATCAGTAAATTATAGATACTCGTATATTGATCATTGAATAAATGACTATGACTGAATAGGTAATAGAAAATAAATATACTCTGTGATTAATTGTTAACTGACAGTAACATTATGTCACAGTATAATAGCAGTAATATTTCTTCCGACAAAAGGTACTTATATCGCACGGCTTGCATGTGTGCGTTCCATGTACAAACGCACTACAAGCAAACTTTTAGGAATGCGTAGCAATGTGCCAGTCGGGGTCAGACCATTACCGCGGTCACTCGCTCTCGCGAAATGTATCGCAAACGTGTATAGGGAACGTGCACGAACTATACGTGGCAGCACTAAACGACAAATTTTTCTCTTTTAAAGAGACACGGGCGGACAATAAAGGAAACTATCGCCCCTGTCAAATCAAGCTGTCAATGTCAATGATAATATTTAGGACAATTTTAATTTAGGACAAAAAAAGTTAAAAATACTTATTACATTCCCCCTATTATCTTCGAAGTTACTGAACAGAAAAATCTGTTCAAATTATTAATATCATCCTAAATATTACAGGAAAAATATAACGGTTTTCCTAACTTGCACCGTTTTTTAGAAATTTGCAAAAATCATACCACGTACTTATTTGCTCCCACTAAACTAATCGCCACACAGTTTTTCTTGAACTATTCAAGTATCTACTTACGAGTTTGTACGGAACCCTCAGTGCGCGAGTCCTCTCGCACTTGACCGGTTTTTCTTTCCTTATATGTACTTTGATTATGTGGACAGGTGGTGGGTCAGGAGCTGCTGGCGGCGGGGCAGTACCAGGCAGCAGTGACGGTGCTCGAGGCGGCGCTGAGGATCGGCTCCTGCTCGCTCAAGTTGCGGTAAGACTACTTTATAGATTAAATGTGGCGTTTTGCGGGTGATAGTACATTACATACCGAGGCCAGTAAAGTAAGAAATGTGGCGTTCCGCAGGAAAAGGTACCTAATGGAGGGTCGGCACTTACGTCGTGTAGCATCAAATTAATATAGGAGTGCCGTTAATAACAGCGTAAGCGCCTACCCGCCATAAGGTACCTTTACCTGCGGAACGTCACAAATGTCTCAGATCACATGTAATTGTCGGCCGAGGCGAAGCCGAGGCTTTCTTATTTACTGGCCAAGGTTTATATACTTTTTTTCTGCTCGACGAACCCAAAAAGCGGCATCTGCGTTTAGCGCAGTGGCCGGTAAGGTGACGCTTTTCGGCCAGAGGGCAGAAAAGGTACTTTATGGACGCTATCGCTTGCGTCGTATCCGACTCCGTTACATCATGAGAAGGACGCAAGCGACAACGTCTAAGGTACCTTTACCAGCGAAACACCACAAATATGTATATTTCCAATCTCCTTATATGTATACATATAGGGAGATTGTTAAATCAGGAACAAAAATATTTTAAGTACAAACACTTGTGCGTAAGCATATGCAAAAATCTGTCAATGTTTTATATTAATCTATCTTCTATACATACCTATTTTAAAATCGTAGAAAGACTGTGTTTTTACATTAAAGATTTTTTCAAAAAAGGAACTGGTTAGTGTTGAAAATAAGTAATCATAAAACGTAAATAGATTTTGAAAATGTCGTCTGTTTATCTGTTTGTTTTCGAGTAATGGAATGGGCATTAAAAAGATTCCGATAAACTGAAAACCTCCTCCTTTTTTAAGTCGCGATTTTTTGTTTATTAAGACTCGAGTGGTATATACGTACGTAGATGGGAAGGTAATTTAATAAGGGTCAGGTTTTATTTTTGACCAGGAACGGCACTCTAAGAATACAATCTCGCGAAGCGCCAACTTCGGAGGCGCTTTCGTAATCAAAGCCACAATGTTGCAGCTTATTTACATGCGGTTACACGATTTCCGATATGCAATAAAGATTAACGTTTTATCGAATAAATTGTGTTAAATTTTGATTTATGGCGACTATCTTTCCAATAATATATCCGTATTAACAGTACATTTTATGTATTGTAAATTGTATTTTCACCCGCATTTCTTCTTTTCCCTATGATATTATAAGGAGCGTGCAAGAACAGGTGGTAGCACTAAATCGACAAAAGAGGCACTATGCGAACAGTAAAGGAAACTTATCAGGCTTGAATAAAAATACTGCTTATAAATGTCAATGTCAAGTACCTATAGTATTCGGGTCTCGGCGCCAAGTGCGATTTTATTCCCTTCGGTGTCGAGACCTTGGTCCGTGCCTGTCAGCTCTTCAAAAAAAAATCCAAAACTGATCAACGTCACCGGGGACCGAAGGGCTGGCAGCTTCCTCGCGCAACAGATCGGCATTGCGATACAACGAGGAATTGCTGCCAGTATCTTTGGGGCCATGCCAAGAGGGCCTCATTTTTTAAATGTTTTAATTTTAGGAATTCAAGTTTTTTAGGAATAGATTTTAGTTTATTCAGTTTTAATCTCCTTTTAGTTTGTGGTAAGAGAGAACAATAGAGAGATCTCTCTCCAGGCGGGTGTTGTGCCTGGGGACCGAAGTCCAATGAGAGTTAGTCGGAAGTTGTATTTATGCAACCGACTTAGAAAACTTCGATAGCGCGTTGTAGAACATGTCAGAATTGACAGATGACAGGAGCGTCGCCACAAGTTTATAGTACAAACAGCAACACACTTAACTGCCCATTAAAGACAGAGCAGAGAGAAAATTATAACGATTGAAAGAGATATATATATTTGTATTATGTCAACTTCAAATCAAATAACGTTTGCGTATGTGTAATGTGCCTTTGAGCTTTGTCATTGTAGTTGTTTGGGCAAAGTTTTTTTTTCCATACTGTAAATAAAGGTTTTATTTCAACAAGACAGGTGAATTTGTCAAAATTATGATTTAGCTTTCAGACGAACTTTGGGATGAAATAAACTAATTATATTGCTAATGCTTTTATTGGTGCTTCATATTTTTGATATGATGCATCAATATAATGTAATTTACATTTATTATTCTTTCATTATTTTCCACGAATTCAATAATATGGCATTAATGTCAATAATGACGTTGGATCAGCCATAAAAGAAAAATTATTGTTTCAAAACTCTTTTGAATAATAGCCAATTTATACTCATAAACACACGCACACATGCATAACACGACGCCTTCAGGTGTGATTCTCTTTCTTGCAGTATTTCCCATTTTTGAAGTGTATAGTTAACTGTGTTGCTGTTTGTACTTATTCTTTATTTTTGTCTGTTTTATTACCTATTATTACCAATAAAAAAGTATTTATTCAAAAAAGTATAGGAAGTCGTGGCCACACTATCGTTAACTATCCACCACCGCTAATGTGGCCCCAGTATGATTCGGATTGGCGCCACCAGTTGGCAGCACCTCCCTCGTTATTCAGTTGGCAGCACGTTCCCTATCAGTGAACTGAGTACAATATTACCCATTGAAATGGCATGACGGATAACGCACGGTTTTCTCATCTAAAATGAAACGAGTTATAAGTGTAATATATGTAGTTAACTACAGTCTTATAAGATCCGGCTGAGTGCTAATAAAAAACAAACCTTACAAGTGAGGACATTTCAAGTCACGACGTAAATCTAAGCCATAGCAGCTCACACCCCGCATTCCAGAGATAAGCAACCATTAATAACATCATTATTAATAGCTTTTCACAGGTACCTCTAAATGGCGCGGCCAAATTGGATGATTTAACGCTCCCGAAGTACATTCATTAAAACGTAACATTTTTAATCGCTATCCATACCTGGCACTTCGTAAGAAAATTGCCCTTATCATACATGTCGCTTACGCAGTTTATACCTTTGCTTTCGTATTAAAACAGCCTTATGCGACTTAACCGCCTGTGGACTAAAGACGTTTTTGTTTTGCTTAGTCGATATGTACGAATGACAGTGGGATAATTTATGATTTGTACGTACTAAAACGGAACGGATATCTTTGGCGGAATTTTGAAGGTTTGATTTATCGGCGAAAGTATTATTTATTGGGTTTCGGTGGAGTGGAGTGTAATCTACTGTTCTTGAGGATGCGACGGGGCAATTAGATACCGATTGCTTTGGTCGAGGGCCGTTATTATGAAATAAAGAAACTGCACTCTCCGCCGCCATACACGCTCGGCGCTTTCAGTTGAAAGTAATTAAGTGACCTTAAGTGAAATGACTACTAACTACTACGTAATTTTAACATAGGTACTCTCACTCTAACTACGTAATATATCAGGAATTTACTTTAATATGTACATTGATTTTGCGTCGTCCTCGTTTAAAATGTAGGTACCACTTTCCTAGTTGGGATTAAGAATTTTGTACGAGTACTTAATAATATAAATAAATAATAAATAAATATTGGTAGGCAATCTTATACTTTAATAAACCTAGTCCCAAACTAAGCAATATAATATGTTCGCAAAAAAATATCCTCTCCATGTCATCATAATATTGCTTTGTTATCCGATGTATGAATTCATACCCTTGCAAAATTTCTGCTTAATCGAAAACCGAGAAGTGGATGAAATTTTATTTATCTTGCAAGCTTTGATTATAGACAGACAAACAGCTTTTCGTCTTTATTGACAAGCGGCGAAGTGGCGTCTATTGTTATCATTTAACCCTTTGAACGCCAAGAACGCCTAAAGCTGTCAGTGTCAGAGACCGCGGAACGTACCTGCACGAGTATAAAGTTCAATTTCGGTTTTGACAGTGTAATGACATGGCGTATGATATGCAATTTTTAATTTTCGAAAAAGCGTCGAGAGAATATTTATAATTATATGAAAGGTCCGAGTGCTTGACATTGTCCCAGTAGTCGCCATCTTGAATATTAGGTCATTGGCTATAGGGGTGACAGCAGGGTGTCGAATATTTGGCATAGCGTGTCGAGCACTAGGATGTTTACCTTATATACCAATTAAATCCATGTACAGCAAAAGATACATATTGCTTAAAATAATATCAGTGATTATCTAAATTTGTGTTTATTAGCCGCGTGCATAAATTTTAATGTACATTTTAACCCCGAACTTTTAAGTAATATCCCATCAAAAATATTACATGTAAAAAGATGCAAGTCTCGCAACGCAATTCTTCTACAACAAAAAAGTGTTTGAGATGTCATGTTAAACCAAGTCGGTACTGGGGGGGTGTCCACAGAACTCGATTTCCACCGACTTGCCTATTATTTACCCGTGGAGGATTCTTTATTTGAGAACTATAAAATATGTTCCTCCCCGGTTAAATAATGGGCAAGTTATGTGTGCAGTTGCGACTGAAATTGCTATATTTTTAGATTTTGTAGGACTTGATAGTCTTAATAACTAAATATTTTTACTAAAAAAAACCCGACCGCGGTGCACTTTAAAAGTGCATAAAATCCGCCATTTTGTTTATTTTAACGAACTTCATTGTGCCTTTGAGTAGTTACGAGCGGACACAGGAACGGACATACATACATACATACAGGTCAAACACATTACCCTCCTTTGGGCTTCGCCGCAGTCGGGTAAAAACTAACTATGTTTAAACTTTGGAGCTTGTGGGTCTGCTTAGAAGTACCTTAGAATTATGATGATATGTCAGTGAGCCAGTCAGTCAGTGACAAAACTGAGGAACTTTGACGTGCAATAGTTCTTAAAGTACACGTTTAAATTGAATGTTATTGAGAACATACTTAAGTCTTATTGTGCCCTATATACCCCTGAAAATTCAAGGTTCTAGCTTTAGCCAGCACAAAATTACAGGAGGTTGAAAATGGCCTGAATGGCTTCGAGAAAAGGATGGTACGGCCGTGCCTTTGTTTTGCTCGACTTGGCAGGGCACTGCCGTGCCCCTAGATACAGCCATCTTTACGCAAGTTACGAGAGACTGGGTTACAAACTTGTTTCACCTACAGGCTGTTCCCATTTAGAGCTTAGTCATAAACCATTAGAACACATTGAACATTATTCATACGGATATCGCGCCAACCAGGTGTTGCGTACATTTCCGATGAAGTCGGGTCAACTTAGGGTCTAAGTTGAATAACGATACATCGCGTTTCGTAAATGTGAGGAATAATTTTATGTTAGTATTTGAAATAACTGTCGTTACTTATTAATGTGAGAATTCTACATCCCAGTTACTTTAGGTTTTAGGACAAATTACGATCGAATAGCCTTATAGGGAACGTGCACGAACTATAGGTGGCAGCACTAAACGACAAAAGAGACACGGGTGGACAATAAAGGAAACTATCACCCCTGTCAAATCAAGCTGCCAATGTCAATGACAATATGTAAGTGTCAATGTCAAATATAGTAAGTCGTATAGCTACACTGACGTTAATCGTCCTTCATCGCAATAAATTACGGCGTTTCCGTCAATGTTGCCCCAGCATGAGAGGGTTCTTGATTTAGATTGGCGGCACTAGTTGGCAGCACCTTCGTCGTGCACGTTCCCTATTTTATGTTATGTCACGTAACATATTTCGATTATTAGGGTTCCGTGCCACGAAAGGAAAAAACGGAACCCTTATAGGATCAATTTGTTGTCTGTCCATCCGTCTGCTTGTCCATCTGTCAAGACCCTTTATCTCGGGAACGCAAGGAGGTATCGATTTGTGAATTAAACCATATACTCAGACCAACGGTATTTGACTGCTGTGAAAAAATCAAACTTCTAAATTGAAGTGAAAAAAAATCGGCCGTTTATGCCGCAAAAAACGTAAATTTCGACCCTCGCAAGGAAACCAACATTAATATGGTACTTTCCGTTGATCCAGAACTATGAAATTTGGCAAGTATGTAATACTGTCTTGTACTACAAGTACAGGAAAACATCTGAAAACTATACATTTTCAATTAAATCACTAAAAGAAAAAGACACCTACAAATTTACCACGGATTTGCTTGTCGTGCAAGATAACATGTTGCACGACAAGCAAATCCGTGGGCATCCATTATTAGCATCATCAGCCAAAAGGCGTCCTCTGCTGAACATGGGCCTCCCCCAAAGAACGCCATTATGGCCGGGCCTACACCGCCCGCATCCATTCAGCATAACTAGCTGCGACTTCGTATGTGAGAAACAGCATCAGTGGTCTCTCTCACTCTATACTGAATGGAAATACCTACTAGTGAATGCAACCCGGGTACCCGAAATCCCGGATACCCGGGTAACCGACTTTATTTAAAGTCGAGTAAAACCCGGAACCCGGGTTAAAATAAAAACCTAGTAATTCATAAAAATGATGCATGTATCGTTTCTTTTTAAAGACAATAAATAAAGTTTAACGTCGGATGCCTTAAAGCACACGCGAAAAACATCACATGCTTGCTTATCGTAAGACACACACACACGGCCAGCCAATTCCAACAAGCGGCAAGTTCACTGTAGGTAGTGCAACCTTCGGGTACCAACCCGGGTAACTAACTTTATTAGAGTCGGGTAAAACCCGGGTTTCGTATTTGACCGGGTATTGCATTCCCTAGTACAAACAACACACTTAACTGCCCATTAAAGACAGAGCAGAGAGAAAATGATTACGATTGAAAGAGATATATATATTTGTATTATGTCAACTTCAAATCAAATAACGTTTGCGTATGTATAATGTGCCTTTGAGCTTTGTCATTGTAGTTGTTTGGGCAAAGTTTTTTTTTTCATACTGTAAATAAAGGTTTTATTTCAACAAGACAGGTGAATTTGTCAAAATTATGATTTAGCTTTCAGACGAACGTTGGGATGAAATAAACTAATTATATTGCTAATGCTTTGATTGGTGCTTCATATTTTTGATACGATGCACCAATATAATGTAATTTATATTTATTATTCATTCATTATTTTCCATGAATTTTGGATCAGCCATAAGGGATCATTCAACAATTACGTGATCACCGGAGGGGGGGGGGGGGGTCGGGTGCTTGTATATACATTGGATTATTTGGGGGAGGGGGGGGGGGAGCATCCATGATTACGTCATCATTTTATAACTTGTTAGCTAAAGAAATTTTCTAAAAAATTAAAAAGGTGTAGAACTAGCTAGAAATACTTTTAATTAGAAAAGTAATCAAATTACTTTAGTCATCCATCAGAGAACATTATTGTAAAGCCAATTTAAATTTGAATTTTTCATCCTTAGATGGCTCCTTTCTGTATGACTGGATTAGCTTTATTTCTGTGATTCTTTCACATTTTTTTTATAAAATTAACAAAATGTATTAACACTTTTTATGACGCCGCCTTTTTGCTGTCGTGTGATATTGGATTAGAATAGCATCGACTCATTTATTTTCCGTAAATTTCGTAAAGAGGCGACTAAGGGACTCAAGGATTTCAGTGGATTGCAATTTTGGGCGATAGGCTGACAACCTGCCACTACAGTGATTCACAATGTCTGAAATGTCCCTCAACATTTGTCAGAAGTGGCGAAAACAACTGTTTTAAGGCCGTTGATGCTCTGCCTACCCTGCAAAGGATAAAGGCGTGATTTCATATATATTTGTATGTTACGCGGCCCGCCTTTACTCGATTTTGCTACCTTGTGGCCGTTGCCTGCCCAAAGGTTGCCGACCCTTGCTTTAACGTATAGCGAAATTAACACGAGCGCCTCGTTTCCGAAAATAAATAAATTATATTTACGACCGCTTTAGCTTAGTTGGTAGTGACCCTGCCTATGAAGCAAGAGGTCCTGGGTTCGAATCCCGGTAAGGGCATTTATTTGTGTGATGAGCACGAATATTTGTTCCTGAGTCATGGATGTTTTCTATGTATTTAAGTATTTGTATGTATGTATCTATTAAATATATCGTCGTCTAGTATCCATAACACAAGCCTTATTGAGCTTACTATGGGGCTAGTTCGATTTGTGTAAGATTGTCCCCTAATATTTATTTATTTATTTATATTTAAATATTTACGTCCCATTTTGAAGTCTGGTAACACTAACTATTAGATAGATGGAACGGGATTTCCCCTGCTATAGACAAACTGTGGAACAGTGTGACCAGATTCAGTATTTTTACTTTTTCGGCATATTTTATCGATTTTAACTAATAAACAGCAAACATTTTAAGCACGGACGAAGATTACGTAATCAAGGCGAGGGGGGGGGGGGGGTTAAAACAAAAGATTACGCTGTGATCACATAGGGGGGGGGGGGGGGGGGGGGGTTAAAAAAACGGCCAAAAATGATCACGTAATTGTTGAACGATCCCTAAAAGAAAAATTATTGTTTCAAAACTCTTTTGAATAATAGCCAATTTATACTCATAAACACACGCACACATGCATAACACGACGCCTTCAAGTGTGATTCTCTTTCTTGCAGTATTTCCCATTTTTGAAGTGTATAGTTAACTGTGTTGCTGTTTGTACCTACCCAAAACAAGCATTGTATAGGGGAAGCTTTGTGCAAGATTGCCACTCAATAATTATCATAATTATATTATAAGTGACCCCAGTATCATCTGATGGTGACTACCTGGCCGTAGCTCTCTTGAAATTTCTCAACGACTAAGCCTTAAACACCTCGCGCAAATACGTGTTTTCCTTTCCACAGCTCTTATATCTACTACCGCCATGAAGCAAAAGGGCACATCTAACATTTTTTTCGAAACTGAGTTGTATAATAATATTCGGAATCAGTAAATTCACTGATTCCAAATCTACATTGTAGTTTTTTAATTTCTGTTAAATTCGACCCGTTGCTTGGCGCATTAACAGAAGCTACCTGGTATATGTTTTTTTATTAAAGTCTAAAAAATGCATGTTCATACAAAATAAACGATAGGTAACCAGTTATTGATCATAGTAAAAAATACTTTCCATTTAGAATATCTTAAAAACGGTATAAGTGGAGACCAGGCATCGGAAATTAAGATGCTTTTATACAAAAGTTGGCGAAATCTTGAAAAAAGGCTCGGAAAATATGGAATCGGCTTCTTAAAATAGAATTCGGAAAATAGATTCCTCGCAAAAATGTTTAGGTTTTGGCTATTTTAACCTGACTTCAAAAAACGAGTACATGGAAAATAACTTCAAATAAGTAGTTCATTTATATACTCAAATAGGTAGTATGCGTTTATTACATTTTAATAACAATCTAAACGGCTCATTGAGACGTCAGGCGATCAGAAGACTGCCAGCTATTTCGGACAAAGAATAAGCCTCGCCATCCAACGGGGAAACGCTGCCAGCCTCCTGGGCACCACGTCAACAAAAAATGACATGGGGAGCATTTTTTATTTATAGGTTACTCTTAGTTAAAGTTATTTTGTTTTGTAAAGTTTGTTTTTTAAAATTATGTAAATAAGTTAATAGCATCAATGTCTTAGTTAATAATACGTTAATTTAGAAATTCCGGGAAATTTAATAATAAAATTAAATTGAGTCCGCCTCCACACTAATCAACACCGACACCGACGCCAAAGTTTAGGTATATAAGCATCGGAATTTCCGATGCCCGGCGAGGACAGTACGACTATTCGTTTCTTGAAATTAACTTAATTAGATCTAAAGAATGTTCCCTGGAAATTACGTAATGGAAATAAAATAATCACAGTGTAGTACAACATATTTTGGAAAAAAAATTAGATGTGCCGTTTTGCCTTATGGCTGCAGTCTACATAATCGATGGTGGGCTCGGTATCGTTACCGTCGCGTGTGAATACGCTTACTCATGTACGTGGTCGTGAGTCCCACTTATTCCAGTTAACGGTGGTTTTAATGGAGTAATAAACAGTGGCCGGTGATAGGGGTTGGTACCGAGTCCGTTTTACCATTCGATGGAACCTAATTACCTTCCGCCGAATGATACCCATTATTCGTGTGGATCAGGTTCAGAGAACGGATTCCGATGTTTAAATGGGCCGTTTAAGTCGGTGTAACTCACAGCTATTCAGGCGTTCGCAGTTAACTTAACACGGCGGTTAACCGATTGTCATATTGTGTAGATGTTACCTAAGATACAGAGTTTATTACTAGTAAATCAATTCTACATATAAGCCTTGCACAATGGAGAAATCCAAAACATGCAGCAGAAATCGTATAGAAGGTACATTGAACTTGCTAAAGAGTAAAATTCTCGACTCCTTTTACGCATTACTTTTTTTATCCTGAAGCATATATTTCGAAATAATAACAATACAAAGGAACTAAAACTAATTTAAAATTAAATATACTGAAAACTAAAATAAATCTAATAATGGCCCCTGCGGCATGGTACCGAAGATGAGAATTATGAATGAATATATAGAAGAGATTATTTATTTTTTTATTTATTTCCTCGCTGGATTATGAGGCTGATGCGTTGAGCAAGGAAACTGCCAGCTTTTCGGTCCCTCGTTGGTTCAGTGAGCCTCTTCAACAGCTGCTTCGCATTACTTAGATAGACTATCATTGCTATCGACACATTTTTTATGTTGGGTCTCGGTTGAAAGTGAATTAGATAAACTCGTATTTTTCGACTCACTGGTTTATCTATTTATTGCTTGCTTTCCGGCCTTACGGGAACTTACGGGGCCGACACACTTACGGGAACAAAAATATCTGAACACGACTCTATTGTCAAAAGCATAAAAGCGTGTTCAGATATTTTTGTTCCCTTCTATGTGTAGATGTAAATGAACTCGACTGTATGTACTGCTTTGAAGTGTATCTGTAGGTACATAGTGCACCCTTCGTAGTTCTTTTATCCAAATCCTAGGTGTTCTCTCGTGTCCTTAACTATCAACAACTAAACCACCTTAAACAACATACAACCTTCTTATATTTAAGTACCTATGTGACGCCTCTCTCCCTCTTGACTGTCGCACAGAACTCATGAAGTTTGATTCAAACGATGTCTGGTTTCCATGATGGTGGAAATGAGCACTTAGCAGCACGACCGCGGCTATACGAAGGTGCCCAGACAGTCACGAGTTCTAATAACATTCGTTAGAAGTGTTTTTACCGTTTACGAGGCGGTATAAACCGGTATAATTGGAGACTTGGGGCGAAGGACGTGAATGAGTGCCTGAAGTGTCATTAACTGGGCAATTTTATTTATTAAGTTGCACAAAAAAAATAAGCTGTACTATTAATAAACCTAACCTAATTCTGAATAAGTAATAAAATAATTTCGCCAGGTTTCTACCTGACGGTAGAGTGCCCAGAAGGCAGCATTGCCACGTTAAATGGATTGCCAATTTGCCATTGTGCTAGGAAGGAGCCAGCCCTCTGGTTACCCGGATTTATCAAATCTTCATTTCGTCGACAATTTTTTTCTGTAAAATCGTACGTTGTTCATGGTTTTTGAGGAGATCGTCATATTAAATTAGAGTACGTTTGTTCTATAACGATACCAAGGCAAAAGCGGTTTCAGAGGATAATGCTTTCGATGAAATAAAATATTCGATGAAATGCTTATCCGCTATTCAAGTATAAACCGTATGGAAATTATCTGAGGCTATATTGACGAACCAATCAGATGCCAGTTTACAATTATATTACAACCAAAGATGTAAAGGCCATTTGTAATTTTGACATATTAGGAACACATACCTAAGCTACTAAATGGTAGAACGAATTTCAAACTGTTAAATGGTCAACGTTGATTAAGTATAAGTTGATTGCGACTTGATTGGGAAAGTGCAGCCAAATAACTCGACTCGTCGCCTTATGTATAAATAGCATGGCGTACTTTCTTTCCAATTAACTCATTATGAAGTTAATTCACATCAATTATTGAGTATCAATGCGATTCCCTTTTAAGTATTTTATTATATTTAAAGTTTTGCTTGATAGTTTTACCTCGACCTAGTTAATAAATTATCCCACCAGTTTAGCGAAGGACTAAAAATATGTATAAATTTTGAAAAAATAAAACACTTCAAACAGTCAGGACTATCAGAATAATTTTTGCCGCCACCTTTGCACCACTGAGCTCATGATACATATTTTACCAAATTAAAAAAAGTCTGACGGACAATTTTAAATGGTAAGTATCTTCAAAGACGATACGAATGCTCATTGCTCAGTACTATCGACTAAAGTGAGCTAAAAATGACTAGCCTTCATTTAATCGGTTCCAGTCTTATTTTCGGTGCTTATTATCGGTTCAAATCTTTTATAAACTTCTATTTAGTTTCCCCTGTTTGTCTTTCATCAAATCTTGTAAGGGCCGATACAGACGGACTGCAACCCAACTGCAACTCCCTACGATTTGTATGGGAACTGCATCACAACTACATACAAATCGTAGGGAGTTGCAGTTGGGTTGCAGTCCGTCTGTATCGGCCCTAAGTTAAATTTAACTCACATTCCAGGTTTCGATTAAATAAGCTGAAATTTCGCATTGATAAAAAGTATGACAATGGTGCATTTTTACAACATGGAGCTGATCTGATGATGGACCAGGAGGTTGACCATGAGATCTTCTAAATGCCATGAGATAAACCCACTGTTAGGCTCATTTCATTTGTTTTGACATTCAGTTCGTGATGCAAAGTAGGTACAGTTGGCTTGGCTATGAAGCTGGTCTTAAAAAAAAGTTTTTGATAGAAACTCATTTTACACTAGCATTTCCCCGCGGCTTCGCCTGCGTTATTCCCGTTAATATCCCAAGGAAACTCTTTACCGAGATATTGTATCATATGTTTCAATCCAGGACTTCGGCTGCCCCATATCAAAACCTAGTTAGTAAGAGCTCCAGATCAAATTTTAAAATGGGCGTAAAAACATGAACATAAAAATGTTTTTACACCCTTTTTAACATTTGATCTGGAGCACTTACTGGGTTTTGATATGGGGCAGCCGACTTGGTCTAATTGCATGCAAAGTTATACCACACTCTATTAAGTTGTTACCGCGTTATTTAGTAACAAACATCTAAACATCCAAACATCTTCACAAACTTTCGCATTTATAATATTAACTGTCCTTTTCCATTCAACTGTAAGTGCTAAGCCTAACGACACTAGTCTTGTCCCCGGTGAAACCCACACTATCCTCTCGAGATGGTATCTCGTGTTGACGGATCGGAGCCACGCGGGACATCCCTATTCAGTACCGGCCCACTTGCCTTCACGATAAATGGGACATTTATTTTTGATGCCTATCTCCTAGAATGATCGTTGATAGAACGCTGGATTGGATACCTCGAAATAGATTTTAAGGATAAACGGCTTTTTAAGTGGTAAAGGCGAGTGTACCTATATTTAACGCGTACGTTACTCGTAAAGTATGCCTTTTTATAACTTGCTCGTTATAGAAGGCAGGAGAGTGTATACTCTACTTTCCGAAAATCGTTTTTTCCTAATAGCGATTAATACCAGTCGCATATTTTACCACTTTTTATTTTCTCGTTAGCTTCCTTTCCCGAAAGTGTTTTTAACCAGTTGCATATTTTGCCAGTTTATTTATTTTTCAAAAGCATATTTTTCCAATACGTTTTTTAACCACTTGGACAATTTCTCACGGTATTATTTTTTTAATAGCATATTTTTCCGATAGGGTTACTAACTATTCGCATAATTTACCACTATATTTCTTTTTCAATAGGTATTTTTAAGAGTAACGGAACTTTTTTGTCGTAACTTTGAGATAACTGCTCTCGAACAAAGAAATCATTTTTGGAATCGGTTCAAAAATGAGTGATTAGATCTCTTCCCCGAAATCGTTAATTCCGCGTAGCAAACTTTCCATTCGCATTTTTCCCCACTCGGACTTCTTCCCGCCACTTTTTTTTCTCATTTGCTTGCCTCCTCATTCTCAAATATAGCCAAACGATATTTTGTCTATGGCGAAAGTTTCCCAGTCGCTTCTTTTTGCAATAGTTTTATTTCTTACGCGATATTTTTCCGAAACTCGAAAGTTTCTATGTCATTTTTTCCGCAGTAACTCATTTTTATAAATTAAAGTAACAAATCAATATGCAATTCAGCTAGAAAACATGAAAATAAAGTTTATTTAGGTAAAGAAGAGTAGTGAAGATAAAATGGCAGAAGATAAGGTAATATATATCATGGATAGGTACCTAATATGATTTCCTAATAGGTACGTACCTATTCCTCTTGTATTCATCGCCAATATTAGAAAAAATAATTACCTAGATTTTATTAGGAAATCGTATTAGGTACCTATCTATGATATATATTACCTTATCTTCTGCCATTTTATCTTCACTACTCTTCTTTACCTAAATAAACTTTATTTTCATGTTTTCTAGCTGAATTGCATATTGATTTGTTACTTTAATTTATAAAAATGAGTTACTGCGGAAAAAATGACATAGAAACTTTCGAGTTTCGGAAAAATATCGCGTAAGAAACAAAACTATTGCAAAAAGAAGCGACTGGGAAACTTTCGCCATAGACAAAATATCGTTTGGCCATATTTGAGAATGAGGAGGCAAGCAAATGAGAAAAAAAAGTGGCGGGAAGAAGTCCGAGTGGGGAAAAATGCGAATGGAAAGTTTGCTACGCGGAATTAACGATTTCGGGGAAGAGATCTAATCACTCTCAAAAATGACGGAGTTCTGAGGTAACAAACATTAAAAAAAAATACAATCGAATAGAGAATCTCTTAATTGTTTTGATACGTAACTAACTATATTTACTCGTCATGAAAATAAGCTATTGAAAAAGAAATATAGTGGTAAATTAATGCGAATAGTTAGAAACCCTATCGGAAAAATATGCTATTAAAAAAATAATACCGTGAGAAATTGTCCAAGTGGTTAAAAAACGTATTGGAAAAATATGCTTTTGAAAAATAAATAAACTGGCAAAATATGCAACTGGTTAAAAACACTTTCGGGAAAGGAAGCTAACGAGAAAATAAAAAGTGGTAAAATATGCGACTGGTATTAATCGCTATTAGGAAAAAACGATTTTCGGAAAGTAGAGTATACACTCAGGCAGGAATACAGTCATTGTTTTTTTGCGACAGATGCCAATTATGTCACAATTCCTTTTTGAATTCCAACGCAACATATGGGGGTTATAAATTATAATATGAGCTCAAACACTTACCTTACGTACTACGTACGTGTAAAGCATATTTGTCAATCTGTGTGTATGTTTATAGAGTTTTATACTAAGCCTGGAGTAAATTAAAATGCTCTTATACACGTATCGTAACATAGACAAGATGTTGGGAGAATTTCTCTCACTTAAGGTGATTCGAGTCGGTTGGGTTTCCATACAAACATAAAGAGGGTCATTGTTTGCTTCCACGGCAACAATTATGTTTGAAATCCGCTTTATTTTATACCTTGATATACTTTGTTTGCGCGAAATGACATGAGAACTCTCAAAAAGCCAAAAAACTATATAATTTTAACACAAAACGTTTAGTTTCAAATTATGCTAGTAGATGGCGTTAACCGTAAAGGCCCAATTAATTTTAGTTTTTTGAGACTTTTCCTGTGATTTCGCGCAAATAAAATGTATCAAGGCATAAAACAAAAGATATTTCAAACATAATTGATGACGTCGTTGCAAATAATGACCCTCCTTTTGTTTGTGTGGATAACCGACCGACTCGAATCACCTTGCCAAATCCCCACCCCATGGAATCCATGGACCATGGTCAAAAAAGACTGAATACTGATTGATGATGATGATGATCTATCTTTTTAATTGACTGTTCCTGTTACAAACCAAACACTGTATTGGGTTTTAAAGTCGGCAAGCACGTCTTGTGTGGCAACAATTAATAAAGAGGCCCACGAAATTCCCAGTAAAATTCCACTATCCCCATTTAAATACGTAACTCTGAGTTAAGATAAAGATCCCGAAATCGAAGTGATCGATCTCGGGCGAGGTGTAAAGTGTGATGTCAAATTACACGCGCCCTGTGATTCATTAGTGTGGGCACAAATTAAAATATTTATCTTAGTCCGATCACTGAGGTGTGGATGAGAGAACCATAGAGTGTGAGAAGAGAGAGAACCGGATATGCCTGGGGACCGAAGTCCGGAGGAAGATGGTTGGAAGTGTTATTTACTTATAGGAAGTGAGTTATAACACTTTGATTGTGCGATGCAGAAGAGTAAGGAGATGACGCTATGTCAGTGGTCCCGAACCTGGGGGGTAATTACCCCTTTAGGGGTAAAATTAAGTTTTCTTAGGGGTAATACTCATATTAAGTCGTTTTTCTTTGAGTATACTTTCATATAATTGTCTGTATTACCTATTTTTTGGAAGGGTAACGATACAAATCTAGAGGGGGGCTGTGGGTGATGTAGTAATAAAGGGTAGGAACCACTGCGCTATTTGTATGGGTGTTGATTTAAAGGCCATTATATCCATTGATATTGATGTCCGCGTATTGATGTTGATGTCCGCTGCTTCCAACGACTGTCACTAAGTGGTGGTATCTGCAGAGGCACTTGTCCTGCTGCTTTCGAGTAAGCGATTAAAAATGGCCAAGTTGCATTACATTGCGGATCTGGAAAGGACGATCAACCACATTGTACCTCGTGAGCCCGCAATAAACTGTTACTCGTCTAATTTTCACCCGGTACTCGCCGACGATGGGACATTTGCCTGGAAAAATTGATTCTGGCTATCTGGCAATAAAGGATTCCAGCTTTAGTAGCACGCAAGCTGTATAAGAGCTTATACAGCCCATATAGCGCTCAACCTGGAGGTATTATGGTGATATAAGCTCTTATATGTACACTGTACAGCTTGTGTGCTAACTTGGGATTCCTCCAGCCAACTACACAAAGAAGGTGTCCCACCACGGACGAGGATGCGTGTAACTAACAAATTTTTAGAACCGACTCCAAAAAAGGAGAAGGTTCTCAGTTCGTCGTGCTCAAAAAACGTATAAAATAGCAAACACGTATCACTTGCGTATATTCTAACACTTCGACTTGCAATCAGGGAAGTGAATCCTCTTTGACTGGTGTATGGTCTTGGCTTAAATTAAAATATTTATCTCGGATTATTTTAATCGCTTTCACACGAGTTATTCGAGCCGCGACCGGCGGTACCTACGCGTGTTTGTTCAGTTTTATAGCCTGTTATTATCTATATTTTATTGTGCCTTTTCGTTTTTTATAGCACCGAATAGTATCTTCATTAAACTATCCTTAATGAGAAATATCAATCGTTTCTTATGATCAAGATACTCCATACTATACTCCGAATCTTCCTCTAGTCTTATAATCTGAGGGTTAACAAATAAATATATAGTTTATGCAATCCAAATAATATTAACCTAAGTGAGATATAAATTACAGGAGATAGGTTATATTTATATACCTAAGGTTAATTTAATCAAAACTAAAAGCCCTTACTTACTGTTCAAAATATATATTTACAGGCATAAAAATGCATACACTACCGACAGCGTTAATGTTATTGCCAATAGATAAAACCGATCTCTTTCTGAAAGTTTAAAGTGCTAAATATGGATGTATCGATTTCAGGCAAAAGGTAACACTTGGCTACTTCACATAAAGATTATTTTGAATTGTATTTTCACATGTCCATATCAATAGACTATGTGAACACGATCTTTAATTTGTGATTCATTTCCTAGAAATATTATTTAAACACACAATGCAGTAAGGTAGCTTAGTAATCTTTAAACAAATCACAGCTGATTCTAAGTAAAAATATGCTGTATGGTGGCTGTATGAGATTCGACCTCAGGTGGGTTACATAAAAATCGTAAGTGTACCTTTTGCTCGCACTCTTAAGCACTTATACCGGCGAGTAAGCGAGAATAAATTGACCGAGTAACAGTTCATTGCGGACTGACGAGATACAGTGAGAGCGATCGACCTTCCCAGACCCGCAATATAATGCTAATCGCCCAGTCATCATCATCATCATATCGGCAGAAAGACGTCCAGCGGTTTCCCGCGATTTTCACCAAATCGTCAGTCCAAATTTTGGGAGGCCTGCCAACGCTTCGTCTTCCAGTACGTGGTCGCCGCTCCAGAACTTTAACGCTCCAACGGCCATCAGTTTTGCGAGCAATGTGCCGCCCCGCCCATTGCCACTTAAGGTTTGCAATCCGTTGAGCTATGTCGGTAACCCTAGTTCTTCTACGGATCGCCCAGTATTACTCGCTTACTCGCCAAGGCGATAGGACAAGTGACTTTACTACAGTCATCCCTAAGTTGCGTTTCAATTCGACATTTTATGAGAGTTGCAGTTGTTGTACTGTCGTTATTCTCAATTGCTCATGTTATCTATATTAATTCTTAGTAGGTACAAGTAATCTGCGTTGATAGCTTGTACTCGTACCCACGTAATCAGTTCTGCCATTACATGCTTCCTCACATGATAATTCCAGGCACTAAAACAAATGGACTGTTCTCCCTACCCGTTGTTTATTTAAAGTTAATAGTAGAAAATATCATAAACTCTTAGGTAAGTAATTGGGCCGTTGATGAGGTTAACCGTGTAATGATAGACTGTAAAAAAATAACATATGTATACAGCTCTTATGAACATATAAAATAAAATATAGGTACCGTAGCGACCTGTAACTTCGCTTGCGGTATCCTCGACTAGTTGATATTCCCAATTATCATTCGGACAAACTGCACATAAAACTACAAAATATCAAGTACCTGTTTGTTACTTTTTATGTCTCGGGATTACCAACATAAAAAAACTATAGATTAAACCCAAAACTTACTTTTCCAGAATTTTTGGCAAGTTTACGGCCCTTCCCTAGGCAAACGCAATCACTTCGGGGCGCCAGACGTTGAGATTAGTGACTAGAAGTGGACTGAAATAATGGAGAAACAGGGCATTTCCATGAGGAAATCAGATGAACATTTCGCCCGTGCCTCCCATACTATTTCCGATAACTTTCCAGTAAGTAAAGTTTATACGAGGGAAATGGACGTTTTAGCTATCGCTATCAATTAACTCTAATGCCGACTGTACACTGTCGCATAGATTAGGCGAAAGACCCAATTACCAGGCCAGGCCAGGTAGGCAATTGAGGCCATTAAACCAATTATTTCTACAACCTTAAAACAAACAGCACGAAAGCCACACCGTTTTAGACTGTATTCAACTAATAATTAACAGTATCGTGTCGTGTACAGTATTTCGCCGGTTCCAAAATGCAAAAAGAACATACTGGAGGGTCCATATTACAACGTTCTCATTACTCGCGTCATGTTCTTCATGTATATTGATTACATTAATCGTTTCTCTCCACAGGGGCTCCGTGTTCAGCGCCCTTTCCTCCGCCCACTGGGCCCTGAGCCAACTGGACGCGGCTATCAACTACATGCAGCAAGACTTGGCGGTGGCCAAGTCTCTTGGCGACACGGCTGGGGAGTGCCGAGCGCACGGCAACCTTGGCGCCGCGTACTTCAGCCAGGGGTCTTATAAGGATGCCCTGACAGCCCATCGGTATCAACTCGTCTTGGCTATGAAATGCAAGGTTAGTTTATGTAATTTCTTTGACCGTCCTACTCTGGTATGGTTACGCAGCTATTGATTATATGCCGAAAGAATTGACAGTGATCAATAAGTCCCTTGACGATAGAACTGCGCACAGAATGCGCGCATCTTGGTGGCGCGTATTTCAGCCAGAGGTCTTAAAAGGATGTTTGTGTGAAATTCGTTGCAGGTCTTCGAGGTTAAGTACCCTTTAAATTTGGAATTAGGAGTGATAGAACTCTACAATGTCAAATTCTTGTTATTTCATAAGTACTACTTGCTACCTTGATCGTTACTACTGACATTGTAGCAAAACGACTATCATTCCAATACTTATCACATTACCACATAAAATTATCCGTTTTCGCTAACTTCGATTATCTGTTTAGCTAGGCTATTACAGATGTAATGACGAGTATAATAGCTAGCTACTTTGCAACCCAGGACGTAGGAAGGAGCTTACGCAACTGTTAGCTCTACTGCTTACTTCTGAAAACTCTTCTGTCACTCACCACTGTCGTGAGGAAATCAATCTTGTGGATACATAATAAGGTGTATATTTCAATGCAATGAACAAGGGGATGTGAAGTAAAGTAAACGAGCGGTCGATTTACGTCCCATGTCAAAACACACGAGATCTTAATGGTTTAACCACGCATGATAAATCGCCCGCCGGATAACTACACTATGAGGAAATATGGGGCTTTAATTTTAAATTAACATTACACGTTAATAAGCTGTGCTTGTTTATGTGTTGCATGACGGCCTGTATCAAAAAGTGACCGCTTAGTTAAAACCGCTTAAGGTTTCAATGCTTACTTGTTGCTTTCTAAATACTACAAGGCACTAGTCCCACAGCCGGAAAGTAAGCGAGTAAAATTGAGCTAGTAACAGTTTATTACGGGTTGATGAGGTATAGTGTGATCAATTAAGCTTTCCAGATCCGCAATGTAATTTTAGTCGCTGTCTCACAGGCAGTTTAACAAGTGCCCAAAGCTAAAATAAATGAAAAAAAAACGATATATTTCAATTAGGTGATTTGATTCTCATGAAACTTCTAAAGACTGCCGCAAGTATAATAAGAATTTCAAAGCGCTAAATCGCGGTTAAAACCTAGGACACCATAGACAGATTCACACATGGACAAACATTAAATTCAAAATTATTAACCCGTTTTTTGCATAGGAAATTACACAAGGTAACTGTTGTACATAATATATCTTTCACATTCCTTTGGCTGACCTTTAGGTCGGTCGTCGTTATATACCTACAATTGGTATCAAAACCAACTGTACAATTTAGTCCTAGACTACAATACTAAAGTAGCCAGCTACTTTTGAGATGGATACGTAATTCAAATTGCAATTACTTTTAAAATTTAAAAAGGAAGCGAAATAGAATTAGAAACTAAATATTATCGTATAAAGTCTCAACTAAATAAACTGCCAGTAACTCTCATCGACTATTCCACCATCTTTATAAACCTGAGGTTATCGTTATCGCCAATTGATTCTCAACAAGTTCCAATACACCGATAATATGTCTAGGTTCTTATGGTAATTGAAATGGGAGATACAACCCGTCCTCTCTCACATAAAAGTGAATTTATAGGTCGGATAGTAAAGAGATGGGACGAGTATGACTGAATAAATGAAGCCGAATGCCGAATGGTCAGCCTTACCGACTAGTTAAAAAAAATACCGAAAAGGAAATCGCTTTTATGATTATTTTTTGGCAACATTGAATGAGATGCAAATAAACTGTGGCTCGATTTTCCTATTAGGAATTATTCTTAAGCTATAAATGAGGTCGAATAGCCGGCCTTACCGCCAAACTACCTATAAAGAAACAAACAACACGATTCAAATAAGAGTGCCAAAAAGGAAGTCGCGTGTATGAACATTATTGGCGACGAAGTTAAAGTCAGTCGAAGTTAAAGTTAAAGTCGATTCAAATAAAGTGAGGCTCGATTGTCCTGTAGCGCATAAAGTGTCGCCTAGTCATCGAATAGTCGGCGACTATAAATGAAGCCCGACATTTGACTTTACCAACTAGCCGATACATCTCTTCTAATGTCGTTAAACACATTCGGATAGCAGTGAAATAAAGTAAAACCTGATATTGATCTAAGCAATAGCTTAGGCCGTGGACAAACAGTGCACCTACCTAAACATATAAGTTAAACAGCCATTGAGATTGAACGACTGACAAACAATTTACAGTCCGCAGATAGAAACATAAAATTTGAAAGACAATTCTTTAGGGCTGAAGGTGTACTAAGAAATATTAAACATACTTGCCTAACTTCGTTGGCCAAATCTGACACCAGAAAACGCCATTTAGTCTATCTTGGAATTCCTCTCACCACTTTTGTCTTCGCGCCGTTTATGGCTGCGTTTCCACCGGGGATGCATAGCGAGGGATGTGTTTGTGGTAACCAATGGAAACAGGTCAGCGGAGCGAGGACAGGTAAATTAAGTGTTTCCATTGGTTACCACAAACACATCCCTTGCTACGGATCCTTGGTGGAAACGAAGCCTGAAGCCGGGCTAAATCTTTGCCAGTCTTTCTTTCACCAGTATCTTGGTCGGTCAGTCCGTTCGTTCATTACCTATAGATTCGCTTCACAGCTCGATTCTCTCCAATTCTCTCTACATGGCCAATCTGGCCCAGTCAGCCGAATTGTTTTTACTGATACTTTTCATTGTTTGCAAAATGCACTCTACAAAAGTGCGCCCTAGTTACTGTTACTCAAGTCAGTAACAAGAGCACATTTCGCACATTACAGATTTCGCTTGTTGCGCCCCTTAATAGATAAAAAAAAAATAAAAAAAAACTAAAACTCCCGTCTCTCTTTCTATCGCACTACATAAAAACGTTGTTCTATTAGCGTTTCAAGTACCTTCAGTTACCTGACTACCATTTACAGGTATTTTTAGAAGTCCATTTTGCAAAAACTACTGTTCTACTGATCGACCTAAAATGGTGGACAAATGTTACTGTAAAGGAGTCGCACAGCAAGTTGTACCAGCCCTAACCAAATAACTGAAAACTAGATTTAAGTGAAACTTTCCCTTCCATCTATAGCGTAAACCTATCGATCGAACTTTGCAAACCGTCGGTTAAGTATAAACATGTCATTTGCATCATTGTAAGATGTTAATTCAAGTTTAATGTTGTTCTTTGACCTGCAAATCTCCTTAAATAATGTACGGCACATATTTACAAGCGATGAGCGTATGAGCTTTGCATGTTATTAGCCTTTGACGGCGCTGCCGCACACAGCGTATGTTAATATGATCCGTCGTGGAACCGAAAGGGCCTGTCTATGCTGGCCATGCTAATGTCCATACACTTTTTTGAATTAGCAGGGGTATATATACACTAGATACCACGGCCGAGCTTCGTTGTTTTTCTTTGAAGCTGATAGCTTTAAAGCCTTGTTTCTAAGAACCAACCAATGAAGCTGAACACACACATCGGAAAGTAGATCCTAGTTATTGGTGCATTCAAATCATGCTATTTACATACAGTTGAAATAACATGATTCTGTCTGCCGAATAAGGCGTCTAAAATTAAGTTGAGAATTTTTTTGGTATTTTTTCGGATTATACCCATTTTGGTACGAGAATATATGTATACTCTTAAGGACGGATACTTTTTATCCTACTCCGATCTGAAAACTGGGTTATCTCTTCTAATTACAAATAAAAAGTTAATGTATTGTGATTGAATGCCCCGTATCTTCTGTTACATTTTCTCTTTCAGCATTTAATTGCTGCGTTATAGGCCCGATAAATACTTTCCGGGTTAATTACGACATATAGATACGCTCAGCTTGTTTAAAGATTCAGACGATATAGCAGTTAAAGACAAAGAGGAATAACATTATATAAAACTTATAGGATCTTACTACCTTTTTCTTTTCCCATCCGAGCCGTTGGCAACATTGTATAGTAACTAGTGGAGATGCAGTTTATAACAACGTTCGTAACTTACAACCTTTCAAAGGAATTTCCTTAATTAATAGCAAATGCCAGTAACACTTTTGACCCGCAGCTAATCTATGTATGAATTTGCCATTTCAGAATTAGTGGCAGAAAAATTGGCAACATTTGTATATTTATTTTTATTAAGTCAAAATTATTATATGTAAGGATCAAATACATGTCTATATATGGCACCCTAGAATCTCCAATCTTAAAAATGCCTGAAACAGAAACCGCAAACTGTGACGTCACTTGTTTCCCGAACCATACACGAACAATACCTACAGTGTGTTGTAAAATGCAACATCACTCAACATTCCAATTATCGCGACATGACGACTGACAGTTTATTTGTCGTGTTTTTGAAGTCAGCACGCGTATATACCCGTGCGACCGGCGTCGAACTAACAACATTGAAACTGGCCGCGGCCGGTCAGATCGATCCAGCCACATTGCAACCAACTAACTGCATTTTAATAGAAATTCTCGTAGAAGTAAGGAAAGCCTCATTTCGTATCTTGATCATTTCGCAGCTTTAAACGGCATTAGTTTTATATTCCTTTTTTTATTACATTAGTTTCCCCATAAGGTGTGGCGTGGCACATTGACAGGAGTTAAGATAGAGGTGAAATCGTATTGAATCGTTTTTTTCTGATTTTCACTAGGTATATCATTGGAAAGCAGAAGGCAGCATTAAATAGGATTAAGTAATATTTGTGTCAAGCACTTTATATTAAATGCTGGGCTTTGCGACATATTTTAATTTAATCACCCTACTCGACAGGCAGATTCTGATTTTATGCCACTTACCTTGCAGGTGTCAAAATGCATAAATAAGCTTCGGGAAACCATAGTTTATGATAATTAAAATCAAAATAAGAATACGTTTTTAAATGTATAAATTTAATTACCATGTATAGTCATAATCCGTGTTAGCGATTATTCTTCGGGCCAGAACGTTGGAAATAAAATCTCGATACACTGTTTTTTTTTTTCACCCTGTAGTGACCTGTACTGTACCTATACTTACGTCGTTTTTTTTACAAGCATTTATTAGCGTGCAAATAATTTCTCCATTTCAAAATTTGAAACGATTTTTCAACCACTTGCTGCTATCCGAAAAAGGCATACCTATGAAAGTTCGGAAACAATGCAATAATATACTAGTATGTTTTATTACGATGGATACTACCCATTAGTAAAAAGCTTGTTTTTAATAAATGTTTTTTTTAAAGAATTATTAACAAATATTGACCACATATTATTTAACTTTTTTTTGTAATACTATTGTCCTGGAAAAAGCCCTTAGAATTATTGTCATAGTCAGTCTGGTTAAAGAATAACGTGTACCTGCACTGGGTGTATTTACGAGGTCGAACTACACGACCGTCTAGCAGAAAAACGATGTAAGAGGTATATAAACGTTCTAGAATCTTATTACCTACTTCCTTTTGGTATATTACATGACTAACTGGCAACTTTGTAAATCTTTACTAGTACAAAGCAACGTTGCATAAATAATACTTATATGGTGCCTTGCAATAGAAGTTTAAATGCCAATTCATACAAAAGTCACACAGTATGCAATTTAGACGACAGTTAAAGCTGCTTAAGCGAATTTATTGACAAAAATATAAGTTTTATGACGCAATAGTACTTACATCTGCAAAGTTTAGGATGAATGGGTAAGTGAAGGCAAGAAGTTGAATGTAGGTAAGTAGCTAATGCAATATTCTTTGCCCTTTGTTACAAAAGTGTAGATACTGTATTTAAAGTAACTGTACACAATTGCAAAAAGTAGTTAAAATTTAATGTAAATATAGAGTGTGCTTTTGCCACAAGCCACAAGTATACTGCACGTTAAATATTGATTAGGTATAGTCAGTCCGAAAATAACCGTGCCGCTTTAATACTGCGGCATAGTATTAAATTGTCCAACTACTTTTCGAGACCGACTGTACCTATGAATATTAATTAGTATAATTTGTTTTATTGTATAGCAAATCAACCCAAATACAGCTATGTTTTTTTTTGCCTTTTTTCGCAAAAAGTACGAATGGCGGATGTAATGTCAAGTTGGCTTATAACTATAGATACATATACACAATAGAACAAATCAATTACGGACAAGTCATACATAGCATTCCTTATTTTATTTCGAACAGCAAACAATCACGGTCTGGAACAATCCCGGGAGCAAACAATCGCAAGAAATATTTATTTAACGCGTTCCGTGCCGATGGGCGGCAAAAACCCGCCGGCCGCCAATAACCGCGAAATGTTGCCAACATCCAGGAATCCGCCGTAATCCGCGAATAATAATAATTACCCGCTACCGGTCGGAAGGTAACTTAACCGAGCTGCCAACGACGGACTGCGCTTTTAACCTGTTTTACTTAGGTTAGGTACCAATATAAATTATAAGACAATACCAAATTCGTACATTACATAACTAGGGTGGTAATACAAAGAAAGGCCGAGATCGCAGAAGTTTGCGGCCTGAGCTGCAAGCGAGGGACGTAAATATGCGATCGAGGGCTTTCTCTATTTGCTAAGGGAATCAAAATTTATGGGGTACTTTTATATATGTACCTACAAAGTACGGAACCCTCGGTGGGCGAGTTCGACTCGCACTTGTCCGATTTTATTTTTATTTTAAATCAATTTAAAAAAAAAATAGCAGGCTCGATACAGTCGCGTCAAAAAACCGTTGTCTCGGTGGAAGCGAAAACGATTTTTGCCATAAAAACACACATTAAAACTTTTATGGGCTACGAATTATTTTAATGGCATAAGGATAAACAACGAGTTATTGACTCCGATATTTATTTTATACAACAATGTCTGGTATATTGACTATAAACTGCTTTTATAAGTATACTGGTATTTTCCCGCGGCTTCTCCCGCGTTGTTCCCGTTATTATCCCAAAGGAGCTCTTTACCGCGATATAAAGTACCCTATGTTTCAATCCAGGACTTGGTCTACTTGCATGCCAAATTTCAGCTTGATCCATCCAGTTGTTACCCCGTTATAAGGTAACAAACATCCAAACATCCAAATATCCAAACATCCAAACATCTTCCCAAACTTTCGCATTTATAATATTAGTGGGAAGTGGGATACTCCAAAACTGTGGGATACGATATCGCGTCGTGAAACGATGCGGTGTCGTAGCACGACGCGATATCGTATCATGTTTATGTGTAAGACCCTAATACGATTCTGTCTCTCATTTTACTGTGAATGCTGCTCACATGTACTGAAGTACCTAAGTAGGTACACATTATACGTCGTGTGTATGTTCGTACGGTTGACTGGCTGCGCACGAGTGCCCGAGACTTAAAACAAAGTGTACGAAGTAAAAACAACATGCCGGGAAAATACGAGTGCCGTCACAGCACATAGCCGCATTAGCTACCGCATTTTGCCGTAAGTGAAGTTTTCTCAACTTACACTATGAGGCTCTGTAGCACAGTATAATACTTAGGCGCATCTCACACTGCAGCGAAAATCGCGGCGACACGCGACTCCGCGATTTTCAACTTTTTATGTAGAATCATCGATTTGTATAGAACAATCGCGGGGTGGCGCACACTGGCGCGTAAATCGCGGCGACTCGCAACTACTATGCACACCTACACGGAAAAAATCGCGGCGACGGGCGATTTCAGTGTGTTCTTCGCCTTAGCAGTAATTTTTCTTCCAACAAAAGGTACATAGCGCGGCTTGCAGTAGCGTGGCGTCCAAAGAACTCGATTCCTACCGGCTTACCTAATATCAGGCATTTGAGCACCTTATACTACAGCTCTTAAGGAAAATGAAAGCCAAATCTGCACCGGCTTGCCCAAGGATATCTTTTACGCCACGCCACTGATGTGAAGTCCCCAACCCGCACTGAGCCAGGTGGGGACTAGCGCCCATTCGCTTTCATCTATGAGAGTAGGCGTCCCTAGCAGTGGAGACGTATAAGAAGCTAATAATGATGATAAAATGTCGATTAAATAAAACATTCGATGAAAGAAATGAATCCTGCCCGAGACATATAATTTTTCAATTTTTCTCTTCTAATAAAATTTAAAAAATTCGATGAAAGGTTTGACGATTGAAGAATAGGAATAAGATATTTTTTTAGGCAAATTATAACCACGTTCGTAAAGTCAATTAGAGCCTGCGTATTTCTTCGGAAAAAGCGATAAATATCAATTCTACCTACCCTGTATATGTACAGATACTCAGTTAACCATTTCTGTCTAGTCATTTACTTGAGAATGTTTTAAATACCAAATAGAATGCCTACACCACCAACCTGTAATCAGAAAACAACTCCCAACATTCACTTGGCTATCTTAAATCCAAAAATCCATTTAACGCACAAGACGCAAAATCCTGATTTTATCTCTCTCCGGATTATACGCACTGTTTTACCCCGGCTAGCATTCCTGCGTATAACCGGGAATAATTTGACAGTAACATGTGAGCTAAGCTAGGTTCATTAGCGAATGCCTAGCATAACGCGTCAAGCGCAGGTGCTATGTCGGCTGCGCCCGCGCCATTCGAGTCGCTCGTCAAAGATTAAAAGGGCATATTAACGCACCGATCCGATTGCGTGTAGGGTTGCCACCGATACGGAGCTGCTGTCGATACAGAAGTTTCATTACGAAACTAACTGTAGTGGAGTTATTAATGAATATGACCAGATTATAAATGCGCCTTTTTTCACCCCACAGACAATGGGCATGACAGACTGAGTGTTGTCATATCAGACTAGAAACAAACACATACCTGTAGATACAACAATAATTATATTAAGAAATAGTATTCTAACCTTCTTGGTCGATACATAACAAAATTGCCTTGAAATATTACATAAAAATTTGGTATGTCAATTCGAAATGTTATTTCTTTTTTTGCAGGAAACACAAATTATGTAGGTACCATTTATATGAATGGTATCGACACACTTTTGTTTAGAGTTTATCTTATTCTCCAAAGTCAGTTTAAAACGATAACTAAACAATTGGAGTTGCAGTTTTTTTAAACTAATACCTTAGTAGAAAATAATTATTTGATCAATAATCAAGCATGCTATGTAGGTTTTAATAAAGGTAATTTTGTGTTGGTATTGTATAAAACCAAAACATCTTGAAGTTATCGGTCGGTATTTTAGACGAGAATTTGCTATGCGCCCCACCTTAATTCGACAATGTGCATATGATCTATTACGGCTAATATTCAGATAGAGGTAACCCTAATTGCGTCTCCGTGTAACTAAAGAATAGAAAATGATATGATAAACCTTGTGTATACGTAATAAGGGCGACTTTAGAATATACTTGCAAGGGCGGTGGAAGCAAAGCCTCCTGCTAAATAATAAGCCAATGGCTCTGAGTTATAATGTTACTATGATATTTCTTGGAGTAAATTACTATCGGTACTTTATTGTGCTTCTACCAGTGAATACGGCTTTGCTTGTGCGAGATTGGTTGTATGACGCCCTTTAGAAAATTCTACAAATTCTCGGGTTGCTTTCAATGGCGGAGTATCCAAAGAACCCGATTCCAATCAACTTACTTAGTTCAAGATACTGTGAGCGCCTATATCCCTTGTAAAGAAAGAAGAACTACTGTATCTTCCCGTGGACCAGCTTACCTGATGATATATTATTTGAACCCACGCCATAACTTGACCAACTTCAAAACAAACGTAGGTTGATTTCAGTTCTCATGTTGGCTCCATATCCATTATATTCTTATATTTTGTGAAGAAACATTTTCTCCTCTTATCTCATTTTTTTTAATAAGACTTTCATACTTCCTTCCAATTTGAGGAAAAAAAACTCACCCGGGAGTGAAAATATTGAGTTCATTTATAACTGTTTGCAATTTTTATTGAATTTAATCATTGATTAGAATTTTTCATTGAATAGATTTCTTCTCCCTTTTACGTAACAATTCATACTTTTTAATAGTTCTTTGCATGACTTTGACAAATTATTAAGCCAGTACATCTTAGTTTTGCCTCACATATTTAATAATTTAGGAAGAGTTAAAATCTTTTTGCAATATTTTGACAAATTATTAAGCCAGGTCATCTTAGATCATACACGAACCTTCACATGTAACTAAACCTAACGTGAATAACTCGGATTCCAAGTCTATTGAAAATATGCGGCCCCGCAAAACCAGCGCTAGAACAAGAAAACAAAAGCAAACATAATAAAGGTTGATAAACGTACGTCTCATTCGAGTATTATTTACAAAAGCCAGAACAAGTAGCAACACAATGGGACACCGTGTCAAACGCCGTGCTATCCTACCGCGACGTAGGCCGGGATGCAACCGGCGCTAACACTGCCTGGTCTAGTACCTTACAGAGTAAGGAATCTTGACCGTACTAAAACTGCGTTGACTGTATCTGCAGCACTGCTAAGATTCTAAGCTCTTTACATAGCAACATAAGACCGTCATGAAGCAATATAGGAGGAAATATTTATATATATGTAGGCATTGCGTAAAGACTGTTTTGAAAAACTGATATTTCACCGAGTTTCTTATGGATTGTCCAAGGTTCAGAGGTTATTTTTTCCGAACCGGCAATAGACTTTAATCATAGATGCATTGCATTATGCCTAAATTGGAGAATGAAGAACTTGGACAGACATAATTAGGTAAAAAGCATATCAGCAGTGACGTAGCGCCCATAGGCATTTAGCAGCTTACCCTGGAAGATAAACTTTGCTGCGACTTACGCAGCGAATAAGGTGGACACCACACTGATCGGCAACCTGGTCTCAATTAAAAATGGTTAAAAGGATGCTGAAGACTAGAAGACTTGTAAATTGTACCTACTCATAAAAGACGACTATAACAACTCCGGCCGGAGCAGATAGCGCGGATGTTATAGGCTATCTTTTTTGCAACACGACCAAGCTACTAGTAGTTATTTTTCTAATCTAACTTCTTATCCTCTTCCACGAGTAGGTCTTATAGCACTACTAGATCAGGTAGGACTACAGTCGATTGCATTCCGGTCTACCCTAGTGCAATAGCAGGCAGTTCTCAATGATAACCATCACGGTGCACTGCCAGGTCCTAGCTGGAAAGCGGGGGGCTGCAGGTATGTAAATCACCACGTTATCGTATCATGTTGCACATACTTAATTAGTTAGATTGTTGCCCGTCCGATTGGTAGTGCTGGCCGTTTGTACTAAACTTGATATCGATATTATAGTATCGCGTGGTTGAGTCGTCGTGTTACATTAAGATTCAATGCAATAGCTCAGTATAAACACACTTTCTTCTTAAGATCTTATCACCCTAACTACTTCTGCTGATAATTTTCTTGGAAAGTTAAAAACTAACAGAATTTTTCTAGGTATTTTAACTAAACCTAGCTTTACGATTTTTGGGCTTGAATTTATCCAATTTCACAGCCGTTTATAAAAATGAAAGGAATTCCTGATTGGTTCTCGCTTATTTACAAATACGCATTCAACTATGCGTGTAACTTAAAATTTGACTATCAACTGTAAGTTTTTACTTAAGAAGGTACTTACAGTTGTCTACAGTTGATACCTAGCCAAATTCTAATTAATTTTAATGTTACACAAAATATTTTGTAATCAAAATCTTATATAAATCCTTTAAAAAATCTGATCAAATTTATATGGAACTACATTTAGATTCATATAAACGTCAAAGATATCACGGTAACATACTCGACTACTCGTCCACACAGAATAATATTTAAAAAGTAAAAATGAGCCTTCTCGTTTCTAAAGTTTGTCAAAATGGACATCGAAACTATCGACAAGTAAGATCCACACCCTACCGCATTTCGTCGAGACAAAGACCCTATTGGCGGTGTGTCGTCGGATATTTTTTTTACTCTTGTCCTCTAACTTCCTCAGTGAAAGGATGAGCCGCATTCTATGCACCTTTTATTTGCTTTCGACTTTTTTCTTTGTTTTCGTCGGCCATGCTGGGGATATTTATTTGTCGTTAGTTACTTTGTTGTCGAGGCGGGCTAAGTTCGGGCATAGATGTAGGGTTTTATATTAGTTTCATAATGCTTTGATACTCTTGAAGAACGATTGCAAAAAACATAAGGAAGAATAAAAAGGAATGTTTCGTATAAATCCCAGTTTTTGAGTTCTGCTTATGCGGCCGACCGTGCGCGCAAGAAGTGAGGACTGTTGAGTGAGTTTATGTCGCGCGGCAAATAATGATCTATCTCATAGAGCGATATGAAAAAATCGTGATCACTTGAGCTAGCCTGGCTTAACGCACCAAAGTTTTTTTAATAGATATTTTTATATTTACGGGAGTTGGAGAGAAGCGAAGAATTCACATTACCAAATTCGGATCAGACGTTTTTAGCGAATATAAATCTTTACGGTTAGTTCCCTGGATTCAGTACAATGTAAAATCATTTTGAGGGTCCAACATACCATTATTTTACTACTTAACTGATACCATTTCCCACGAGTCGGATATGAGGCAAAAGAAAAAGAAGCTAGACAGGTATTTACTGGGAGGGTGGGTTTAACATAAGTACAATCATTACGCAGTAGCCCTGTATGCAGTTAGCATTTAAATGGCCGTGAAGAATTTTCATGGTTTCTGTTTTTTTTTACTATTCCTCCGCTCTCGACTGCTCTCGGTTGAATAAAATACAATGCAGTTTTACGCAGAACACTTTAAGTCGTCATAGGAAACGAAAATATTCAAGGACATTAAGTATTTTTTCCTACACTAAGGTTGTTTTAGATCAGTAGTTCGATTGTTTTTAATAGCCGAACTGTTGAAACTAAAAAGTACTAACTTAGTTATAGGTACATAGGTACGTTTATTTATAAAACCCCGATATTATCAAGACTTCTTCAATCTCAACAGAGCGGCTATTCGAAACAAACTAATGAGTCTAAAATACCCAGTAATTCAGCCTCCGTAAAATTCAAAATCACAAGGATGACTTTAGCACTCTTTATACCCTCCTTTTGGGATGACAGGCGTATGTTTCACGCTGTAAATATTCATCTAATGCCTCTGATAATAACTCACGCGAAAAGCGGACGGTATATCTGACACTTTACTACGACAAAAACATATAACGACAACATCATAAACATAATGAAGACCATAAAATCGCCCGTTATAATAACCGGCCATATAAAATTAGTAACTATTGAATTAATACCAACGCAAATGTTATATCCTCTTATACCAATAAAATCGGGAATCTCAGACAGGCACTGAGGTATAAACGTCCTTCGAGAATTTATGATAGCGGCGGCCGAGCATTCGCGGGTTAAGTCTATAAAAAGTTATTGTCAGGTCCTTTATGAAGCCTGGACTTATTAGGGCCGATCAAGACATTCCGATGTTGGCCGATGAAGAGAACCTACGCCGATAGATCTATTAATACTGTCAGTTAGTCTACAACTATGTTTTATGTTCTTCGACAATCATAGCAAAAAACGATCAGGTTACTTGCGTTGTTGCTTGAATCAATCTATAAACTGTCAATTAGATACATAATAAAATAAAATTTTGCTTAATTCAGCATATTTTTTATATTGCTTGTTATATGTCACGATGCCTCCGAGATAAGACGACCTATAAATACAGAATACATAAAAATGGCAATTAACTAGATAGTGTCGAAACTTTTACGTTGCTTGGTATCACGATTGATTCCTCGTTAAACTGGAAAGAGCATATAGATAAAGTAATGGTAAAAGTAAGCAGATTTACATATGCACTCTACAAATTAAAAACCTGTACTGACATTAAAACAGCTAAAAGTTCTTACTACGCCTATGCGCATGCTTGGCTGAACTATGGTATAGTTTTGTGGGGAAATAGTATGGACTTGATGCATTTATTTATATTACAAAAAAGCTGCGACAGAATTCTAGTCAATATAGGAATGATGGAAAGGGGGGACCGTCTGGTTGCATAACAACTATTGTCATATTATTTATTGTCATAACAGTTTAAGCATAAAGTTGATGCTCATTTTTTTTGGCATAAATTGTCCTATAGCATAATTGTTCCGTGTCATAATCATACGGAGTCATAATTGGTTTAACCATAATGTAAATTGTCATACATTTATTTAGTCATAATATTGATGATTATAAGTCGTTTTTGTAATAATTGTAAATTTCATACATTTATTAAGCCATGACATTGATGATTATAAGTGGTTTTAGTAATAATTGTAAATTTCATACATTTATCAAGCCATAATATTGATGATTATAACAATCGTATTGCATACATTTTGATAATGGACTTGCAATGGTTCTTCAAAAAAGAAACGATTTATATTATTGAAGTATTTTTAATTTCTACTCATTACACAATATTAGTGACCTCACACAGAACCAAATCGCTGCCAGAAAAGTAGGTTAGGTTAGGTTAGAACTGTAATCTCACACATAACCGAATCGCTACCAGTAAAGTAGGTTAGGTTAGAACTGTTATCTCACACATAACTGAATCGCTGCCAGAAAAGTAGAATAGGTTAGGTTAGAACTGTTATCTCACACATAACCGAATCGCTGCCAGAAAAGTAGGTTAGGTTAGAACTGTGACCTCACATAAAAATAATCGCTGCCAGAAATGTAGGTTAGGTTAGGTTCGAACTGTGACCTCACATAGAACCAAATCGCTGCCAGAAAAGTAGTTTAGGTTAGGTTAGAACTGTGACCTCGCACAGAACCAAATCGCTGCCAGAAAAGTAGGTTAGGTTAGGTTAGAACTGTTATCTCACACATAACCGCATCGCTCCCAGAAAAGTATATTAGGTTAGAACTGTGACGCAACATAAAAGAGAACTTTTAAAAAAACTTTTAAAATTAGACTTGTGCGTTTAGCAATTTATGCATTTACTTAGTATGGTTAAAGTGTTGTATGAGCAACCTATTTATGCGCTTAGCATTTTATACATTTACTTAGTATGGTTAAAGTGTTGTATGAGCAATCCATATATGCCCATTATAAAGTATGCTTGAATACATGTATGCATATCAACTATATGCCCATTACACAGTATGTCCATAAACATTATGATTAAAATCGTTATGCGCATAAATGTATGACTATTTACAGTTATGCGTAATGATGAGTATGACGAATCCTCCTATGCGTATCAAAAATATGACCTTAAACTTTATGCAACCCGACCCCTACCCGATGGAAAGCTGCAAACAACATTTTATCGAGCAAGACATTCTGACCCTGCCATCTATGTACATATGGAAGCTTGCACTTTTGTGAAGAAAAAAAATTATCTCTCACTTTCATTTTATGTTCTATGGCTATATTATTCGAAATTATTGTCTTAATATATATGTTTTTGTGTCTTTTAATATTAAATTAATATTCAACTTGATCTTTTACCATTATGACTATTGTAATATTCAATTTAATTAACATAATTATATTTTTAAGATTGATGTGCCCTTGCAGGGTTCATGTTACTGGAATTGTTAAATTAATTAATGTAAGACCTTATTTATGAATATGTACAACATGAAACGCAATAAATAAATTAAAATTGAAATTGTTAACGCTTCTTACTAATAAATAAAGCACAGAAAAGAGAGGATTTTATAAATGAAAAAACAGTGGATGAAAAATGCGTTATAAGTTAAAGGCTAGGTAGGTCTTAGTGAATTCATATGTGGGTCTGTATCGGATATTTCCTCAAATGATGACCAATTTAGATGCTGCTTTTTTCGATTGAATACCTGATATAGCGAAGGTTCTTTTTTAGCTATGTTTTTTGGAAATACGCACTACCTTTCCAAGACATTTAGTTAAAGTTCCATCAATTCGTTACAAGCTTTTATTTATTTAGATTCAATGAGGATCCATACACATAATAAATTCGTGGCAAGTACATAAGTAAAAAACGTAAATAAATAGCTTTTTATGTGCTTGTTTGTGCGTGCATCGCGTAAAAACTATGACTCCGTTTAAAATATAGGATACTTGTTACCCGACTACGGCGAAACAATATAAAGGCATTTAATTTATTAAGCGAACAAAGTTGCGGGCGGTTACTCTACTACAGAATAATCACGTAGGTACTATCAACAACAGAAAATGTAATAAAAATAAAAGCTTGGTTATTTGCCTTTTCCAAAGGCTCTGTTTAATGTAATGAATTGCTTGGAAGACCTTTACAATCGCAATTCTCTATTGTATTGCGCACACGTCTTAAGACAGGCAATAATCAACCGTTTTATTCGCGAATATAATAACGATTACGAAAGCTACCAGTAATAATCGGTCGATAGTTGCAGATGTTAACATGCCTCTATTGAGTAATGCGAATAATAAATCATTCTGCGTGAACCGGGTCATAAGGTTAAAAGCTAATTTTAAAGGTTATCGTTTGACCCCAGTTTTACGGAATGTATGGTCAAGGTCGAACATGAATAGGTAGATACCATAAAAGTAACTGGTGATAACTAAGATCACCAGATGTGATAACATTTAGGTGCAATCTTTGTAATTGTCTTTTACATTAGCGAGCTAAATTGAATCATCGTGTCGTCTATCGCGCGGCCTATCTTGTAACAAGACTTACTGGACTTAGTCTCTCACTCTGAAAACCCTTCTTGAATTTATAAAGTAACTTAAACATTGATTGTTTCAGGACACCCAAGCCGCGGCCGCCGCCCTCACATCCCTTGGGCACGTGTACACAGCCATCGGCGACTACCCCAACGCCTTGGCGAGCCACAAGCAATGCGTACAACTCGTCAAACAGATGGGGGATCGGCTGCAAGAAGCCAGGGAGATCGGCAATGTGGGGGCTGTGTATCTGGCTATGGGCGAATTTGACTCGGCGGTGGACTGCCATACACAACATTTGAGGCTGGCTAGGAGACTTGGTGATCAGGTAAGATCAAATATGTACCTTAGCCCTAGCTAGCCTAGCCTTAGCTTACCTTATAAAAGGGTCGGTGATGGCTGCAACGCGTTGGTGAACCGCAAGCAATGTGTCCAGCTCGTCAAGTAAGACGTCTTTATGAATTAAACTATCTTTAAATGTGCGAGGAGTTTTCATACCAGAGCTCACCTTTCATTTAGTTCGAAAGTTTTGTAGACCATTTTTAATTCTCTTTTTTTAGAAATGTATTATGTAAGATATACCTAAACAGGCACCAGACAATATGCATATACAATACAATACTCTTTATTGCACACCAAAAAATTACAGAGATCCTTAAATAAACAAGACATATACATCTGGGCATATACATCTGGGGGCACGGTAGTGCCCCCGCCAAGTCGAGCAAAACAAAGACACGGCCATACCATCCTTTTCTCGAAGCCATATAATTCTCCAAATTTGTTTTTTACAGGTTGAAGAAGCACGGGCGTACTCTAATCTGGGATCTTCATACCACTATAGGCGAAACTTCGCCCAAGCTATCGCCTATCATGAGAACGTATTGAGAATCGCTCAGAATTTAGGTGATAGAGCCATCGAAGCCCGAGCATATGCTGGATTAGGACATGCTGCTAGGTAACTAGTTTCTATATTATTTTGGCTTGTAAGTGGAAATATTTATAACAGCTCCCATAGTTTGGGTATCAATTTGAGCAATTCATGAGGATTTTGTAACTGAATTAAATATTACAGGTGCGGAGGTGACTACGCTCAAGCAAAGAAGTGGCATGAAAGGCAGCTAGACGTCGCCCTTGCAGCTAGAGATAAGGTAAAAACATTCCATTTTCCCATCTCAGTGACCGACCTCCTAATCACATTACAATTGGAAGATCTCATTCCCATTTTCAGCCTTAGCCATGATTCTTCTGCGCTCAGTGTAAACTCAAATCTAACTTAATATTTTCCAGGTGGGAGAAGGTCGCGCGTGTTCTAATTTGGGCATCGTGTACCAGCTACTAGGAGAACATGACGCCGCCCTCAAGTTACATCAGGCACATCTATCTATAGCCAGACAGTTGCAGGTCAGTATTTATACCCTAGTCAACTTAAATGACTACTCTCCCCTCTCACACACACACCTTATTCCATCTTATTCCAAATTGACTCTTCCAATGTCTCCATATTGACCTATTCTGGGTTGTCTTTGGGAATTAAACATTTTTGTAGGTTTTCCTTTATGGTAGACATCCACGTCGAATAGTGTAATTTGTTGTTATTTGTATCAGTGAAATATGATTTGATATTTTTTGTTATATTTTCTGTGAAGAAAGTGTAAGTTAATTCAAAACTGTATGTGAAGCCCCCAACCTGTGCAAGCGATTACAGCCAAATCAAACCTCTGCCTCTCATCTATTGAGAGTAAGCCTATGCCCAGCAGTAGAACGCATTTAGTCTGATTACAAATCATCATTTATAATATTATTTTTTTTATAATTTAGGTGATTCTATTTTTATTATTATTCTTATGTGTATATTAGTTATAATTTATGTTAATTTTCAGGATAAAGCCGGCATGGGTCGTGCATACGGGAACATCGGCAACGCCTACTCGGCGGCGGGTTTCTACGAGCAGGCCATCAAGTACCACAAGCAAGAGCTCACGATTTCCAAGGAAGTCCATGACAGGAGCTCTGAAGCGTCCACTCACGGGAACCTGGCAGTAGCCTACCAGGCGCTGGGAGCACATGATATGGCGTTGTTCCATTATAGAGCTCATTTAGGTAAGTAACCACATAATTGAACAAGATATTTTCATCCTTTGTTTTATGGCACGAAGTAAGCCAACGACCCCACATACCATGCAATGCCAAATAAGTCCTGAGAGCCACGGAACCGTATATGCAATTTCGAAATGGAAAATGCATTGTTAAACCCTGAGGTCAAACCTCAACACCAAGAAACCTCTATGCTGGTAAACTACACGGGATATATTATTATGTACAAAACAATGAATTTTAACCTCCTAACGCCGGTTGCACTTGCGGTACAATACGTTTTAGTGCCTTGCTGCCCACATACTACTTACTTTTCCATTTATAAATATACAACCCAAGCGAATTCCGGGTCGTCCCCAATTGCAACTTAGTTCCTAATATCCGTTTATAGTTCCTAATATTATGTAAAATGTATCAATTTCAGGCATCGCTCGAGAACTGAAAGACGCAGCGGGTGAAGCGTGCGCTCTTTTGAACCTTGGCAACTGTCTGTCTTCGCGAGGGGAGTTCGCTCAAGCGGTGCCTTACTATGAGCAGCATCTAATGCTGTCGCAGGAATTGGGAGATGTGACTGCAGAAGCGAAGGCTTGTCATTTCTTGGGCTACGCTCATTATTGCTTGGGAAATTATAGAGAGGCTGTTAGGTAAGTAACCAATATAGCTACTTTACAAATTACAAACAGTAGTATAAGGATACCTAAAACGTCAAAAGTCTATAATACAAATGTCTCGCCCTTCAATCGCTATCATTATCTTTTTGCAGATATTACGACCAAGACCTCTCATTAGCCAAAGACCTTCAAGACAAAATGAACATGGGCAGAGCGTACTGCAATCTCGGCCTAGCGCATCTTGCTCTAGGCAATCTAGAAACCGCCTTAGAATGCCAAAAGTATTTCCTCGCTATCGCACATATGACACAACATTTGCAAGGGAAGTTCAGGGCATTAGGAAACATTGGTGATGTGCTGATTAAAATGGGAGATGTTGAAGAGGCTGTAAAGATGTATCAGAGGCAGCTTGGGTTTGCGAGGCAAGCCCGGGACCGTTCTTTAGAAGCAGCGGCATGCGGTGCCCTTGGTCTTGCCAGAAGACTCCAAAGGAGGCTTGATGCAGCTTTAGGGCACCATACACAGGTAAAAATAAATCGTCTGTTAACTTGCATTGACTTTGGTGATGAAAATAGAAGCAATACCTTCTTATGTTTATTCTTTTCATCAGGAGCTAACTCTCCGTCAAGAAGCAGGAGACTCAGCTGGTGAAGCCAGGGCCCATTCCCACTTGGGAGCTGTTCATATGGCCTTGGGCCACTACTCTCACGCGGCTCGATGTTATAGAGAACAACTGGAAAGGGCGCAAGAATTACAGGACTGTGCTTTGGAAGCGCAAGCGTATGGCAACTTGGGGATTGCGAAGCTTAACATGGGACACTATGAGGATGCTATTGGTTATTTAGAACAGGTATTTAATATTTACAACCCTTATTTAGTTTAAGAGCAATTCCTAGCTCAGCAACTTTTCAAATCTTGAATTTTTGACGCAATGTTTCTGTCGCGCTGCTGTGGGCGGGATTCTAATTCGTGGGATAAGGACAACTGCAGCTCGGACTAAAAATCCCACTCAAAAAACTCAAAAATCGAGGTTTCGCTCTCGACTGCTTCCTCCTCCAAAACGCAACCAATCATTATAAAATTTTGAGAACTGCAAGAAGAATAAATAATCTACGCCGTTATGTTTTGATTTTTTTGATATTTGTTGTCATATTTGTATACTGTGCCTTTTTTGGCAGCCAATTCAATTAAGCGGTTTTGTAATTTTCAAGGCGCTGTAAGTTTCTTTAAAATAAAAATATCCAAAAAAGCAAAACATAGCGGCATAGATATTGATGGTATTGATCTTATTTGAAAAATTAAAAAAAAAGAAAGAAAATCGCAGGTAGGCATTCCTCTTAATTTTGCTCCTCTAGTAACTGCAAAAGTCGGAGCAAATTATTTACTACATAATTTCATTTCAATGTGGAAAGCATCGATGGGGATCTGAGTCATCAGAGGATCAGAGGATCAGAGCGCGATAATAAACGCAACCTTTTTCTTTTTCATAGCAATTGGCCATCCTAGAACGTGTGAACACCCCAACCTGTCATTTAGACAAGGCACGAGCTTTGGGTTCACTTGGCGACTGTTACGATGCACTTGGCGATCCCGACGAGGCGGCGAAGTACCACGAACAGCACCTGACTGCTGCACTGAAGCTGGACAACTCAAGGGAACAGGAGCGGGCGTACCGAGGATTAGGACTTAGTCATAAGTAAGCATTATAATAACTCAAGTAAAATCTCAGGCCTTGTTTACATTAGACCTGTGAGAGGCACAAAAATGATGCAAGAAGATATAAATATCTCGTTTATAACAGATTGCCTAGACACGCAGCCAGATTATCAGTATCACCTTTGCCATAATGTGCCTATTGAAAGTTAGAAATATCTACTGGTCCATCTAGAACTCGGACAAATCATCACAAAACAAAATAATATGTGCATGATTATTATCTATTTTAATAGGTCAAATGCTAATCATGCGCTTATGACAACTCTGTTGCTTCTTGTTTTATTACCGTATTTTTTTGCGATGATTTGTCCTAGCTCTACTCGACACTTTCGTAAAAGGTATCCTAGGTACTTGCCTATATTTAACCAGTTTTTATTCATCCTCGCTTTCCCTTTGCCATTACAGATCCGTAGGCAATCTCCAGCAAGCCCTAGTCTGTCTTGAAAAGCGTTTAGTGGTGTCCCATGAACTGGGAATGCCTGAGGCCAAGGCGCAAGCTTACGGCGAATTAGGCGCATTGCACATCGCATTAAACAACCTGGAGCAGGCCGTTTCGTGCTTAGAACATCAGAAAAACATTGCCAAGTAAGTTTAACAAACGCAGAATATGTTCTTAACTTTTCGTCTCAGGTTACATGCTTTTAAATGGTGATCGATCTCCCAAAACTGCTACTGCATCTAATAATAAATGAAAATCTGGATATCGGAGCCACAAATTAATTGAAATTTACAACACATATTTGTGCCACCCTATATACTTACATGTGACGTTTTCACGCAAAGGTATCACTTTTTTAAGCAGTAAGGACGATTTCTATTTGCATCTTCATACCGATATCCTATTGCCAGGTCCTATTGACTACTAGTTATGTCGTGCCTTTTACCTGAGGTCAACATTACCCAATTTGCGTTTCACGTGCCCGAGTTTTCCCTGGTATCTAACCATGTATATCCCATATTACAGGGAGCTAAACAACCAAATAATGGAAGCCGAGGCGTGCCACTCACTGGGTGTTGCACAGCACGCGCTGGGCGACCACGCCGCCGCCGTCCGGCATCATCGCGCAGAGCTCGAGCTGGCTCATAGGCTTGGCCTCACACATTTACAGGTACCTACAGTAAAATTATAATTAGGTACAGCTGGTGATGTTCTTTATCAAGGAACTGAGCAAACAATTTGTAAGGGGATCAAGAAATGTGCAAGGGAATAAATAAACGTAGTCCAAATGATCTGGTGTTCAAGACGGCAGTGCAATGGGCGATGGATTAATTTTCTGTGTTATATGTGCTATATGAGACTTCGCCCATGGATATAACCCTGGAGGAATTGCTTATACTATAGTCGACCTTTGACTATCTCCACCAGATCCCTTTTGATCGTATTTCGTATGCGATTTTCCCTTAACCATCTATTTTTCTTTTAAAGACGAGATGTATAATGAGGCAAGTTCATGATGCCTGTTGATATTTGTCATGGAATACCTTATCTGAATTTATCTTTTGTGTTTTACAGGCTCGGGCGTGCGGCGGACTAGGGTCGGCACATGCTTCTATGGGCGCTCAAGCAGAGGCCGCTCGCTGGCACGAGTCTAGACTGAGACATGCCACAGCCGCAGGTTATTGTCAATCTCAATACCAAACGTGTTGCATTACTGTTAATAATAAATTAATACTGTTGGCCCAACATTTTAGATATGTAATGTATTGGTTGTCCTGTCTCAACTATATTAGTACGGTCAGTTGCAGAGAAAAGGGACTTTGTCACCTTGTCATGAGGTGATGCAATAGTATGTAACTGCCTACGTAAGTAACTATAGTAATACGTACGTACGCTCAAGGGGGTTACTTTACGGCGTAAATACCGAAACCTGGTGACACTCAGTTGGGCGATATCGTATATTAGTATTCATACGCTCACTAGGACACCTTGTAATTTCCTGATTTGTCACGATAAAACAACAGCACAAGACAAATTTAAATAGCTTGGTTGTTTTATATTGCAGGAGATACTCGAGGTCGAGCACAAGCTCTAGCAGATCTAGGAAGAGCTCATCTTGCTATGGGAGCGTGTGGCAGCGCCGTATCTTATTTGAGACAAGCGCTGGCAGCCACTGAAGGCTTGGCTGATGCTGACGAAGAGGTACGATATTGACTCACTCTTTCTAGCTTATACTGCCTAAATTAATATTTTGGCCGACTTTTTATTAGGAATATAAGTTTGCTCCAGATTATATCTGGTGAAACAGATTTCATTGGCTATACAGCGAAGCAACGCTGCCTGTTTTATGGGTAGGTTCAATTTTTTTTCTTCTAATGAGTTATGCTGTTACATCAACCTTGAACAGTCTATATTTTTGTTTTCTTTAGGCTCGAGTCCGCCACAGACTTGGATTTGCGCTGTGGGCTTCAGGCGAGCTAGAGGAAGCTAAAGAACAGTTGCAAGCTGCTCTGAGGGTCCTCGAGTCAGGAAGCGAAAAGCACAGGAATAAGAAGATCACAGCGCTCTACACGTCCACGCAACATGCTTTACAACGAGTGCTAGTCGGTTAGTACCTAGAATTTTCATAAATACGTGATAGGTTCTTAAAATGTATGTCAGATTCTCTTTTTTTTCATGTTAAAAGAATGTCTTTTTTATGTTTTGCGAGCCATTCTTTATTGTTGCTGTTGATGACGTTCACTATTTTCTGTCTTGTCTTCAGAGCTGGGTCGTCACTCGGAAGCATTAGTTGTGGCAGAGCGCGGCCGCTGCCGCGCGCTGGACACAGTTGGTGACAGGCCGAGCTCCTTGAACCATACCAACTTAGATCTTCATGCCGTGCAAAGGTAAAGTGGTAAAAAGTAGTATTTAAATTATTAAACTTTTCCACGGGTGAAAGTTGCAACTATAACCTTGCTGTGGCCTGCTACAAGTTAGAATTTTAAAAGTCTAAACAATAAACCCAATGGTTGGTTTGTGTGGTTCTTTACCAATGTTTATTTATTTATTTAAACTTTATTGCACAATACTAGAAACTACAAGACTTGTAAACGTAAATTGTAACTTGTAGCTTCTTATGGCCTAATTGGCATAAAAACTTTAGGTTCTTCGTTTTCGTACGTTTGTCGCCTACCTATGTGATTTGTTAAAGTTGTAAGATTTAGAAGGTATTTTCCAATTTTCAATCCATATTGAAACTTGTTTATTTTTTTAAACAAAATCTATTTTATTCGCCAGAAGTCTTGCCGAAGAGGCCATTAAAGACCGCCCGGAGCCGTGGTGTCCCTCGAACATAGACCAACTGCTAGAGGTGGTGAACAAACAGAAGGCGCCTATCTTGTACTACAGCCTCGCTGCTGGTCGTCTATATGCCTGGCTACTGCAGCCACATAAAGGTATGTACATACTCATGCATACATCATCTCTTTGGTCAACATAAGGTCTCGTCTAGTCTATAATGAACATCCTACTAAAATCATACCCTTGGGCCAAAAAAGGCGCAAGTGACTTTACGTCTGAAATGATTATCATTTATCACATGAAAGTGCTATCTGAATAATGATGAGCATTAAGTCACCTAACTTCGGGATACGATTATGTAAACTTTCTGCTTATAGATAGTTCTTAAAATGTATGTCAGAATGTAAAAAAAATACTATTAATCTCATTGTATCTCTGTCTAGGTGAAATCGGGTTTTAAAACATTATTTGTTTTAGGCATACTAAGATTCCATCAAGTCTCGCTGATAGAGGAAACAGAAGACAACGACAACAGCTTACCTGATATCAGTCCTGACGACCTGCACATGAGTACTGGTAATAAAATAATTTCAATATAAGACTGACACAATTAACTGCTTATTACCGTATAGGTACCTAACTTTGTCCTACTGATGTCAGGTGGTCTCGGAAAGCTTGAGAGATGTATCACGGAATGGTCCACCTGGCTGAAGACGTCAGCTGAACGAAGGAACGACAACGACGACCAATGGGAGCCTGAGGAGTTGCCCGCTGCGGGACTCGCCAGGATGGTAAGCCAATGTTTGATCAAACATTGGTCGCAACATGGACCAATGCTCGATTCTTGTATTCCGATTTTTTTTACTTTTTGCATCCACATACCTCCGACACACCTCTAACAATATTCGAAATTTCAGGTTACTCGCAATCATCTCCTGAACTCCTCGAACTATTCGTTGAGCTCGCTGTTCAGTGTTGGATCTGTTGGTGGATCCGTTGCCGGATCAGTTGCAAGCCTGCAAGGGTCTACAAGGTTTGTCTTATTTGATTGACGATTTTTTCATGTCCTGAGTTTCCGAATAATCCATTCACGCTCATTAGATCTCGTTGTAATGATAGTTTTTTTGGTTTCTTCAGATCCAGTGTCCATGGATCGCGGAAGAAGCAGCCTTCATGGCAAGGACCTGCTTGCCTCAACTCGTTATACCAGATGCTTCTAGCTCCCTTCGAAGACCTACTACCGGCGTCTTGCAATAACAACCATGGTTCGTATCAAGCCTATCACTCTAAGTATCTAACTAATTAATGATTCCTAGGCAGTTTTTGGGGTTTCTGCTACATATAGTAACTGCTCGGCTTAGTTTTTCCTGAAGTTCAGTGTTACACGATAGTTTGAAAACTCTGTAATCTTTAACTGGGTACGTCACATGTTGTATCTTTTAACTCACCAAAATAAAATAAAAACCCCTCAAAATTAACAGCACTATGTCAAAAAAGCATTTAATATTTATTGAACCCATGTTGTGCGCCATTTTCTATTCTAATTTTATGAATGTTTCACCACGAAGAATGCTGTGCATTCTACTGAGCATAGTGGTGGGTTTTTGAACAAGTTGTGCAACGTGCGCCCACTAAACATGCCTATTTTTATATATAGGTATAATTCTTCTGTACGTGCGTTTGTCACCTAACTCCTCCTAAGCGGTAGGACCGATTTGGATGAAATTTTGTGTGTATATTTGAGTGGGTCCCTGGATGGTTTGAAAATACAAATGGACCCGCTAGATGGCGTGGTAGCCGCATTTTCATGAGGCACGATGAAGTTCGACGGGCCTGCTAGTATGATAATAAATCTGCCTTTCTAGCGTCCCACGGTCGTCGCGGCTGCGGCGGGCGGCGCGAGCTCGTGTTGGTGGTGGAAGGTGCGCTGTACGCGTGCCCGTGGGGCGCGTTACGCGGCACCGACGAGCCTCTGTGCGAGCGGTACGCGTTGCTCGCCGCACCCGCTCTGCGCCCACTACGCCACCACCGTCCTAAAGCGAGAGCGCATCATGAACTAGGTAAGTTTGGTCTCCCTAGTTTCTCAAACCGTGTTATGATGGAAGGCACACCCTTTCTAACGTCCCAAGGTCGTCGCGCCTGCAGCAGACGGTGCGAGCTTGTGCTAATGGTAAAAGTAACACTTTGCGCGTGCTGGACATGTTATGCGGCACCGACGAAGCTACGCCACAACTGCCTAAAAGCGAGAGCGCAAAACAAAAATTCTATATATCTAATTATGGAGCCTGCTCACAAAATTTCACGAGAATCGGTTGAGAAATACGACCTGTAGGGTAGAACTGCTGTTCTCGCCGGCTGGACATCTGGATCCGGACATACAGATAGGTATACGGAAGCATTTTTGCCCAAGCTCAAACCAAAGCCCTTCGCGCTCGCTTATTGACCGCAATAAGGCACCAATTTCACCATGTTGTGGAGTGACGACACAAAGCAGTTTTTATTGGTTACTGCATACTATCGGAGCGTTTTGACACTTCATAAAAAAGTTGATTTCCTATGTCATCAAATAGCCTACTGAGAATAATCCATCTTTCCTAGGTGCAACAGCATCCGCCAGTAATGCGGAAGCGGGCATGCGCTGCCTGGTGGTGGGTGGCCCTCGCGTGGGCGGCGGGCGCTGGACCGGTGTGCACGCGCAATTGAAGGAGGCCGAGCTGGTCGCGGACATGCTGCGGGTCACTGCCCTCACCGACTACCAGGTAGCCATTGTTGGAATACCGCTGGCCATTTAGGTTATAGGTTTCGGGGTTACTGACTAGTTTTCCGCAGCTCGACGTCTATTTTGCGTGATGGGTTAACACACTACTTTTCACAGCCCAACTAGACCAGAAAGCTTAGAAAACGTTTGATGTTGCTTTGCTGACGACTTCTGGGAGAAACCCCGGTGTTCCGAGGTATTATCCACGGTACTAGGAATTCAAAACTTCAATTTAATGAGCGCCTATTTAACCGTCCGCGAAATACGTTTACTTCGAGCTTTGTATATTATGTGAAAAATCTACTGCATTCTTAACTCATTCAAATGTAGGTATTCTTGCAAATCTAGCAACTTAGGCTGTGCGTTATCTACCAACAATTCCGGTTATTAGTTGTATTTATTTAAAATCGCTGTTTTTATCGTAGGCCTCAAAAGAAGCTGTATTAGCTCAACTGCAGCAAGCCGAGTGCGTGCATTTCGCCACTCACATTTGTTGGAAGACACCCGCTATAGTGCTGAGCCCTGGCGAAGTGGTGAGTACAAATGTGACCAGCATAATTAAGGGCCGACGCAGTTGGACTGCAACCTAACTGCAAATTGTATAGAAATAGAAACAATGCAGTCGGCGTGCATATGGGATGCAGTATCCATACAAATCGCAGTTAGCACTTAGCATGCAGTCCGTCTGTATCGGCCCTCCTCTTCCTTGCATCGGATTCATCGCATTATTGAGAGCCAAGAGTATCGGCCCTAAGATATCTCAGTTGCGTCATGTGAAATATGAAATGAAAAACCTTTCGTCTTTTATTAGGTTGATTCTCAAGCCAAACGGCTGTTGAATACGAGCGTTGGAAGCGGGGCCGCAGATACGTCAACTGAAAACGAAGATGAAAGTAAGTATAATATCGGTAATAAGTAAACTAAACGTTTATCAGTCACCGAATTCAATATCTATTGTGCATTATAATTATGATAGCCAAAATTAATTGCTGTGTCGTACATACTTACATATTACTTTACAGACGCCGAAATGAGTCCGAGTAACGAAGAATTGCCGCCAGCATCAGAATTTATGTTGACTGCTTCTGAAATAATGAGTATGAAGATTACTGCTAGATTGGTAAGTCTTAAGTTTTGTAATCTGGAGCCTTTAAGCCTACCTACGTGTGTACCTAACTTAACATAACCATAAACGCACTGGAAAACGCAGCGTGGGTCCAGCCTGGTAAAGTTCACTGAAATCTACTCGAAGCGGGCGGCGCAGGTCCGGTCATGATGGTGTTCTTTGGAGGAGGCTTATGTCCAGCAATGTCTTTCGGCTGGTGTTTTATTAAAAGATCCCTTCCAAATCTGACGCAGGATAAGAGTATGTGTTCAATTATATAAATGATAACTTTATGGTATTAAGCTCTTACATTACAAATCATCAGATTGTCTCGCTCATCAGGTAGTGATATCCTGTGCTCCATCGAGTGCGGCGTTGCTGGGCAACTCCGAGACGGCAGACGTGGCGACGGCGGGCGAGGGCGTGTCGCGGCTGTGCCGCGCGTTGCTCGCGGCGGGCGCGCAGGCCATCCTGCTGACTCTGTGGCCCGCGCCGCAGGACACTGCCACTAAGATTCTGTACAGAGCCCTGTATTCTGCTCTGCTGCAGGGCAGCAGGGTTGCCAAGTAAGTGATGATACTTCATATTTTGTTCTGCATACATAACAATGCTACATAGCCTAGGGGCATTTGTAAAGCTCTTTGAAAATGTATAACGAAGCTTGACTTTCCGCTAAGAGCCTACACAGAGCGTATATTTAGCTCTAATGTAAGATTACAGCTACTTGTAACACAGCCCCGGCCAGAGCAGTTATTGGACTGCACCGGTGATCTCTGACCTACAGTCCCTCTATCATGCGGACAAGCAGCTCTTGATATCCGACAAGACAGGACTTCACGTTGCTCATACGGGTACTAGTTCCATGAGCACAAGAATTTTGAGATTCTGTAGTAGTACACACTTCAGTAGCGTAAACGTTTCTACGGTCCAAACTATTATGCATTCTCGTATGTATTTAAAATTTGGATCATAGTTGAGTAGGTACTACCATAAAAACCTGAGTTTACTGTACTCTAATGCTCTTGTTACCAGGGCCCTCGGTGACGCGATGCAGACAGTCCGGCACACGAAGCTGTTCGCGCACCCGGCGCACTGGGCGGGACAGGTGCTGCTCGGCGCCAACGTGCGCCTCAGCAACAAGGTGGCGCTCATGGGGCAGGCGCTGTGCGAGCTGCTGGCCTCGCCCGACAAGTGCCGGTGAGTTACTGTCCACACAAGTCGAGCTGAACCCACTACCACTTATCTGCGCCTCTTCTAAGAAATCTATACAATTATGCATGTAGTTTCAGCTCAAGCATGTCAAACTCGAGTTGAAGTCAAAGAAGAGTTTGACATGCTTGAAGCCATATTTTCCCAGTACATATTAGGTAAAAACGAAGTAGTGTTCGGCCGGAGGATGCGGTCTGCTCAGAACCGCACTTTGTTGTGAGCTTTGGGGAGCCCAATGTCTAGCAATAGACGTTCGTGGCTGATAGATAAAATGTGAACTTACTATTCCACTCTATTTTTAAACTTTTATCCAATGTCTAATTTAAGATGTTCCTTTCTAGGGATGCTTTACGAGTCTGTCTGCACTTGGTAGAGAAGTCTCTACAAAGAATAGTGAGAGGCCAGAAGAACGCAATGTATACGACGCAAAAGAGCATAGAAAATAAAGCCGGTACTGCTACTGGCTGGAGGGAGCTGCTGATGAGCGTCGGCTTTAGGTATGTATCTTTTCTGAATCTTTACCTTAGTTTACCCGCTATTATTCGATATGTTATAAATAAATGTTTCTATTATTAGGTTTGAGCCGGCAGCCAATGGAATACCATCCAGCGTATTCTTCCCTCAAAGTGATCCGGAAGAAAGACTAACCCAATGCTCTGCTAGTCTTCAAGCATTATTAGGTTCGTATCAATATAGGCGTTCAGTGTTCTAATTGGTAACGTTTATTAGTGACATTTCTAACAACTTTCGTTTATTTTCAGGACTGTCTCCGACAACATTACAAGCACTATCGAAACTCATTTCCAACGGAGACGTAGCCGATGATATCATTGGCGTAATACGTTCCGTAATCTCCCAGTTCTCGGTGAAGAACTCCGAAACTGACACGATTGAAGTGGCTGTCAACGTCAGGCTGTGGCGCGTGAATGGTTGCCACGAACTGCTGGCGTCTTTGGGTTTCGATCTTGCAGAAGTCGGGCAAGACGAAGTTACTCTACGCACTGGGAAAGCGGCAAACCGGCGTCATATACAGTTCGTGCTGCAAGCGCTACTTGCTCTATTTGGTAAGTCCCAAAACAATGATCCGAATAATTAGTGAATGATGGGAAATAAATAACATTCTTTTCATCAACAGATACCCAAGAGGCTCCAAGAAGTCTCAGTTTGGAGTCCAGCTCGAGTGTGGAATCGCTAGCGTCTATAGATGATGGAGACTTAGAACCGCACTCTGATGGAGAACCTCCGCCTAGGCAACATCGCCGTAAGTGTCATATTCACTAAGTCATTAGTATGCCCAGGGTGATGTGTTTTGACAAAACAATATAATTAATTTTATTTTGCAGAAGAAAGCGTATCATCAGTGCCACCACCTCCGTTGCCTCTCGGATCCTGCGGTGGGGCCTTCACTATGTACGTACGTGGTACTTCATCTTCTACTGACGTAGGACGCGGAGAGCCAGATGGCAGAACCGCCCCGCCACCCGCGCCCCCGCCGCCCAGATACAGGGGAGAAAGTGACGCAGCATTCACTCCGTCCCCACCGGCCGCTCCGCAACCGGCCCCATCGGCGCCCCAGCGAGACGTTTCTCTGGCGCTCGCACATCAAACTAAAATCAGAACCCTTTACACAAGACGACCGCCTTCCACTGACGACTCCGACTGGGAAAGTTCAGGCCACGATACCGTCCTAAGACGACGTCCGGATCACTCTCACGCCAGGTATTTGGATGCTTTCTATGATTTGGCCGCAGCACAACCTAGGAGAACGGCTGAAGAAGACAAGACTGAACAGGTCAGGGAAATAAGTCAACCATCTTCATCTAAACGAGTACCGCGACCCAAGATGGGCACAAGCAGTCGAGACTCGATGGCCCAAGTTCGACATATGAGTGGAGAAATGACTCCAACTATATCCGAGGTATATCACGAGAGGAGCATTGGATTGGGCCTAGCGCCTCCTCTAGCGGAGCTTCTTTTAGCAGAAGATTCTAAAACGGAAATGAGAACAGCCAGCTCCAGCGAAAATCTGTTGCTACAAAACTTAGAAAAGCTTGGACTTTTAGGCGACACAAGCGAAAATGAAGAACGATGGTGCAACAGCAACTCTTCCCGACCGTGGCTATCGGCGCTGCCTTTGGAAACTGATGTACAGGGTTCGGATTTGACAACGGCTGAAATTATTGAACGCCAAACTAAGTTCAAGAAAGACGTCGAACCGAAGAGGAAAGAGGAGAACGCGTACGAATTGAAGCCGAAGGAAGAGGTAGCGGGGCCGAGTGTGATGGAAAAGAGATCGGTGTCTCCCTTCTCGGAGATGTCTCGGAGAGACGAAGGGGACGGCAGGAGTATAGCGGATTCGCATTCTTCTTACAAGGCGTTGGTGTTGAGCCCCCGCGCGCCCTATCTGCCGGAGGAGGGGGAGGCCGGCGCAGTTCCCCCGCCGGTAGAGGGGGGCAAGACGCACCCGCGTCCCCGCAGACCTCCCGTGCCGCGGACGAGGCCTGCCTATACGACGCTTGACTTCCCACCGAAATAACTGTATATTTTGATTTTTAGTGTACCTATATCTTGAACGCTACATGTATACGTTGTTTATTAACATTATGTAAATTAGTGTATTGAGTGTAATTACTGAGTGTTATATTCTTAATTAGGTTCTGTAAAATACTTTAGTGCTCAATATTATTATCCTGTTTATTTTTAGATGTATAAGTAGGTATAATTTAGTTTTATTCTCCACAGCTACTATTTATATACTTGACAAAATAAGTAAACGCATTCCCTTAGTGTTAATATTTATTTCAACTCTTCTATTTCTGTTATAATTAATGTTATGATATTATAATTGTTTACTCATAAAAAAACCTTGCCATTGTGTATAATAAACATGAAATGTACGTGTCACAACTGATTATAAACGTATAAAATATTAAAATTTGTCTTTATCTGATTATGTCCTTGCATTCTATAGGATGTCCCATAACTGACACGTCACAGTGACACGGGAGGTAGACCAGGTCAAGAGGTACCAAACCAACTTAACATGACCCGCCGACCGTAATTTTTTTTTACTACTGGTGGTCAAAGTCGAAATTAAATTTCGCTGTGAATTAATTCAAGATCAAACTAGTATTTTTTTCAGTTTTACTTAGTTTTTGGATAAAATACCGATTTCTGTAACCTTGACTAACAATTCATGTTACCGTACACATAAAAAAAAACTAACCTTGACACCTTTCCGAATGCACACTGGCACTAATAATGTTAAAAACGGTCAAAATTCATGAACAACTTTAATTCGACAATAACTCAAAAACCGTGCCACTTTTACTGGGGTCATGTTGGTTTGGTAGGGTAGACCGGGGACAACTGAAACAATTTATGTTTAATCGCCTGCAACATTTTTCTTTTTATATTTAGAAAGGTGTGTAACTAATTTTTATTAAGGAAATTTATGTAGTTTTTAAATAAGATTAGTTTTAAAGGTCTATTGCCCATGGTTATCTTATAATAGGGAATTAAAGAGGAAGTGGGAGAGTGGTTCAATTGACCCCACATGAGTGTCAATTGAAACACTATGCGGGGTCATTTGAAACACCTTAATAAGTTTGGGAAAAATAAATAAAATTTATTATTTATATCTTTATTATTGACTGTCATGTTAAACAAAGAGATCACCAAAAGATCACTATCGTAGTACCAAAATTACAAAATTTATCATCGTTTGAAGATCGCGATTAAAGAAACGGATTTAAAAAAAAAGATACACGACTTCTAGTATTCTTTGTTGCGGTTACCTCTTACATTTAGCATTATCATGGTAGTTTTAATACAACAATAATATTTGCTTTTATGGAATACTGGTAAAAAAACATAAATGTGTCTCATACAAAATGGTTGTTTCAATTATAACCATGTTTCAATCATAACGAGTCTATAGGCCAACAAGATAGACGTACCTATCCATATAAAATCTAAAAACAAAACTTTAACCATAGCCGCATAAAATATATTTTCGAAATAACTATCATAATAATCAACTTGTTGCAGAATTAAAAAAAAAACATTATTTTACGTTTAACGAACGAAGAAACTTAGGTAATTTACAGATAAAATATATTAACAATAGGTAATTGCTCGTAACTTATACAATAATGAGATATTGATGTCAACGATTCGCCGGGTCAAAGGCAAAACCACCTATCTGCCAATCATTCATTGTAGGAGATAGTTGGCTTTTCCTTTGACCCGGTGAATTATTGGTAAACCATAAATAACAGAAATAAAAACATTATCAGAGAAAGCCACCTATAATGTTAAAAGAAATATTTTCTCAAAATCAGAACCCCATTTTATTTATTGTCGGTTACTTGTGGGGACGGTTAAAACATGGGGACGTTTGAAACGTTTCAATCGTCCACAAGCTCGTTGTTTCTATCGTCCCCAAAGCACATATTTAACTTCAAGGTCAAATATTAACCTATTAATAACACTGCATCACTGTTTAATGGCACTTAGAATATTCTATAATTCACACTCAAACCACTTAATAAGTTCAATTTGTCAAACTACACAAGAACACAAAATTATATGAAAATATATGAGAGCACAGATACTTACTTTTATGGTCAAAATTTTTCAACTTCTCCCTGACATGGCCTCGCCAGTCGGGCGCTCGAGCGTTACTGGTTCAAACTTGTAAAATGGCCGCCCGCGTGGCGTGAGTATTGCCTCATTGGCGTAGGTATTGTGGTTTTCGAGAAATTTAACTTGTTTCATTCATAACGTGTTTCAATTGTCCCCGGTCTACCCTACCTCTTGACCTGGTCTACCTCCAGTGTCACTGTGAAGTGTCAGTTATGGGACACCCTGTATATTCAGAAAAACGTTAAATTTGTTTTTTTTTTATTAAAGCACGAATATCTGCTAAACTAATTCAAATGTTTCTATTGCAGTAAAAAAATTAAAATTATTTGGCTTTGGCGTTCCCGGGATGAAGCGACAGATTGAAAAACTTTGACTTAGGTAGAGTCTGTGCGGAAAGAGAATAGGCGTGGCGAAAAACGGAACTAACCTACCCAGTATGGCAAGTACGGCAAATATTTCTTCCTTCGGTAGAAAAGCATTACAGCGCCCCCCAATTTTAATCCTATTCTCTTTCCGCACAGACTCTAAGTGGAGAGCTCGGTGGCGCTAAGTGGAAAGCCGCTCGTGTTCGGCCCGTGGGCATGGATATGCGGGTTCGAGTCCTGACCGAGCCATTTTTTAGGGTTCCGTACCAAATTGGTAAAAAGCAGCCCTTATGGTGCGACTCTGTCTGTCTGTCACAGCCAGATATCTCAGGAACTACTGCTAAGCTAAATAATTAGTAATTGAATAAATAATTATTAATTGAAGTGTTACTAATTAATCACCTACACTCGGTCATTATATCTTGCATTCTTGCATGAACTATTATAGTAGATTACTTACCTAGGGCGGTAAAACAAAGAATGTCTCAGATCGCAGTTATTTGAATATGCGATCTGAGGCTTTCTTTATTAACGCCCTAAATACGAAAGTTTACGTCTCCCCCAGGCCATGAAGTGGGATTTTCCGTTACGCGTAGCGGGCGGTTATTGCCACTTTATGGCCAGGTGTAACGTAAGCATTATAATAATTGTGTTTAATGGAGGTAAAGGTATTACACAGTAAAAGTAGTTATTGCATTACGGGGTCGTAACAAGTCCTCCACCATTTTCTGGCAGATTATTCTCAGAATCCACTCCAACAATGTCGTTGTGAGCCAGTGGCGGCGGCAAAATCAAATAATAGACCTTTTACTCACGCCACCCCTGGTTCCCGACTGGCTGAATTTGCGATTTCAGATCGCGCGATAAATTTAAATGATAATGAACTTGTTTCTTATAAGTACCTACTTGTCGAATGTGACGGGTCGTTCATAATTTGTTTATCGTATGATATCATAGAACTAATGCATACCTACACTAGGTGCCACTGTATCTAAATTGAAATACCTAGACCGTTGAATTTAGTTGCAGTTGTCTAGAACCTAAACTAGTCTACAACCGCAATGGACGACCGCTTTAGCTTAGTTGGTAGTGACCCTGCCTACCAAGCACGAGGTCCTGGGTTCGAATCCCGGTAAGGGCATTTATTTGTGTGATGAGCACAAATATTTGTTCCTGAGTCATGGATGTTTTCTATGTATTTAAGTATTTGTATCTATTAAATATATCGTCGTCTAGTATCCATAACACAAGCTTTATTGAGCTTACTATGGGGCTAGTTCGATTTGTGTAAGATTGTCCCCTAATATTTATTTATTATTTATTTATTAATGGGTTACATTACATTGTCATAGTTGTTTTATTCAATAACAGACTAGCAATTGGTCTCAACAGCACTTCATGTTAAGGGACTACGAGGCCAAGGATGTAACTCGCGTTGAGCTGAGCAACAGTCTTGTCTTGAAGAGTTGTAAGTTAGGAAATAGCTACAGACGACGACATACGACAGTAAGTATGTAAATCCAGCGCCCCCGCGAGGACCAGTTTTTTTTATTCTGTATGTAATCTGCACGGGCAGGTCAGATTCTCTAAGAGTGTTGAGAAGAACAGGTTTCTTCTATGTTATAAGTAAAAAATATTAGGTACAAGAACTTAAAATAACTGGTCAAGAGCATGTCGGACCATGCTCAGTGTAGGGTTCCATAGCCGTATCTATAAAAATAAAGCTAAAAATAAATAACTGGCTAAAGGTCTTAAATGCCGTCTAAATCAATGGCACTTAAAACCTTTTGGTTGAGAAGTTTTTCGGCAATTACTTCAAAACCGTGTATTCGTTACTATTCAAAATAATTTTCGTTGAATGTATTTATTAAGCGTTACCTTCCTGATTTATTTCATATTTTTTGGATTTACGGTTTAAAAGTTAAAGGGGGGGGGGACACAATTTATGCAACTTTCGGAGCGATTATTTCCGAAAGTATTCACTTAATCAAAAAAAAGTACATAAAAGCCTTATAATGTTTTTAAAAAACCTTTCGAATTATGTACCTCACGTTGATGTTCGCTGAAAAAAAAATTTTTTAGCTTCTGTTACATGTATGGAGTGCCCCCCCTAGATCTTTTTATTTTTATTATTTAACTACCAAACTTGTAGCGGCATCTACAAGACATCTATATTCCAAATTTCATCAGTATACGTCTTGTAGTTTTTGAGTAATATGCCTCTGACATACGGACGGACGGACATGACGAAACTATAAGGGCTCCTTTTTAGCCATTTTGGCTACGAAACCTTAAAAACAATTAACTAACAGCTGCACGACTCTTACTACGCATGCAAGTATTTAGGTATGTACGATTTAAAACGGATCTAAAGTTTTACCAAAGCATTTTCCACTGGCGCAGATCCGTATCGTTCAGTTATTTACAAATTTCCGTTCCATTAAGTGCTTTTAGCAGCAGTCGCCGGGACAAGCTACTAATGGCCTAAGCGGACGCGAGATTACATTGTACTCTGAGTAAGAAACTGTTTGTCAGAACAAGGATTTCAAATTATATCTCACATATATACATACGTATACGATGAATAGAATTTAATCGGTGACTACGGGCGCGAGGGTCAAACTCTCCTAAACCTAAAACCCTAGCTATTCAGGTAATACACAAGCTGTATAACAGCCTATACGGTAGGGTGGTCCAAAAAAAATGCCTGAAATCTGTTCAGCTGGTTTGACCGAGACAAAATACATTTATTCATTTAGCGACAAAGCTGAAATCTTCTGATCTACCGCGTGTTCGCCACGAAAGTTACAAGACTTGTAATGTCGGCCATTTCAAAAAGATTTGTATCGTTCCTGAAATAGGGCCCAGGGCTTATTAAATGCTTTTTCGTGACTGCAAAAACTTTTCAGTTACGACTAGGCTGTCCAAATACTTATTTACCTAATTTTTCTCCTCTGGCACTTCTGGTCGATATGATGATACACGGACATTGAATTTGGGTAATTTTCTATGACTTATAGGGATTATATAGAAAATGATGCGAATTCATTGTCCGTGAGTGTATTAGACCAGGCAGGGCTACCAACGTCTGACACATTTCAGTCTAATAGGAAAAAATAACCATATCGTTTCGTATCTAACATAACTGCTTGATTGAAACACCTTATTTAGGGACAAGATATTTCATACAAAACGTGCTTAATTTGCCTAATTCAAATCAACTCGATTAGACAGAGTAATAGGCAATTATATTGTAAAATATTCATGTCTTGCGGTGTAAAACACAGCTAACAACCACTTTCAGCCTAGACCGAATTACCGCCTAACTGCCGGAACCGAGGTATTCTTAAAAATCAACCGGTTAATTCAACCATATCTCACAAATTGAGGAGAAAACATTTCGCTCTATAAACGCAAAGATCGACAGTCAATAATCTATAAACACTTTTAAACTCAATGCAAACGACATAAGGTTAAAATTGAAGTGGATTCGATTTTCAAGTTAAGTCGTTTTAGATTCGCGGGTGTATTTTGTGCAAGTGCAAATTACATTAAATTGCTCGTTAATGACCTTGACTAGGTTTGCGAAACTATGACGTAACTGCACTTACGTGGCTCTTTTGTTTTTGGCAAACTGCGGTGGAGTGTGGTGTGCGTTAGCTTATCACGATATACGCGACCGACTTACTGCTTTAGGGTTCAGTACAAGTAGGTATACAGATTAAATTACCGATTAAAGTATAAAATAAAATTGGACAATGTCACCGAAACCGTGGAAAAGTGCCAAACAATAATCATTTGACTAAATTTCACATGATAGCGTAACGGAGCTTTATTACTGAAAGTACCTACTGAAACATATTGCACTAGTCTCCAGATGATTGCACTAAGGAAATAAAAAAAATTAAAATCGAAATATAGTTTATACTCATGTGTGTGAGCTGTAGACCTCACGAGTCTGTCAAACCCAATAGCTACTCCATTTTGAAAATTAAAAAAAAATGGACCAAAAAAAATTATATAATTATTGAACCTGCTCACAAAATTTCATTATATCGGTTTAGAGATGCGACCTGTAAAGGAGAACAGGCGGACAGCCGGACATACAGACGAATGCATTTTTAATCAAGTTGAAACGGACACGCTTCGCGTTAGCTTAATCAATAACTATATTGAACAAAAAAGCTTTTGTTCATTCCAATAATGGATTGTAGAGGTTTTCAAATAAATATGCCTATACCTTAAATGCTTACAGACAGAACCCCTAATGAAAGAGCAGAACTAAACCTTACTTAGTTTAAGTTATTTATTAAACAGACGTGCCAACGACCACTACACCTGATAGATTGTTATCAAAACAGATCCGTTTTGTTTGCTCGATGCATTTTAAAAGCGGATTTCGCAAACTTTATAACAAAAAAACCTATGTCTTCGTGATGTCGAAGTCACAAGAGACTTTCTTCTGTCAAGAGGGTGATTTTATCGTGTTTTATCACTTTCAGAACCGTGTCAAGTTCTAAAGGGTCAGATTATTGCTTCTTACGACTCATGTTTTAAGCACTTGGACGTGAAATGTCGATAGTTTAAATAAATTTATAGCGACATGTGACGTTATTCTTCAGAGTATTATTTAAGTTATTACTTAAGATTGTTTCTGCAAAATACCAATGCGTCATTTAACAACGAAACTAGGTCAAAACTTAACCTCTTGCAACTATAATAAAATAAATTTAACTACGTGTTAATGTTATTTTTTTGAGTAAGTATTCCTACTTTATATGTATATCGGTGAGATAAAGATGAAACGCTTGGATATGACGTCGTCTTAAACCGGTGACTACCAAATACACATCTACTTAGCATCTACATGACAAAGCTGCCTGTATAAATGTCACGTACAGTAAGTAGGTACGTAAGCGCCAGAATTAGGTGAAGTAGTTGAACGGATAAAAATGTTGCCAAGAATAGGTACGAAAGATTTTATAATCACAGGTATTGTTGAAATTTTATCAACATAACTTTGTACATTCGAACACACTGTTAACTGTACATTTGTAAACGAATGTCAACTTTATGGGTAGTCATGGGTGGTCAGTTAACAGTAGCTTCGTTTGTACTACGTATTTTGATAACCAAACTTCTTGTATGCATAGCCAATTATTTTTCTATAATACCGATAAACAACCGCACTGGCTGAATTGTAGAAACATTTGTATAGGTATCAAATCTAATAGGGATGACGACTGGGGTAAAAATATATCATTATATTTAGTCCGTCAGTTAGATTCTGGAAAATCAAATTTCTCAAATTATTATTATCTGGTTTATCAAATTATAAAAATCGACAAAGGTATAAAAGATCATCAAACTTCCGGAGTGGCGGCTTGTGACGTCACTTCTAGGTGAAAATTGTACCAAAGAGTGACGTCACTCGAAACTTCTAAGCACTGCAACCTCGTCATTTTTTGTTTGTCAAACAAAAGAAAAAATACGTCGTACAATATTTTTAAATAATCTAACATTTTGTTTAGTCATCTAGCCTATTCGCCGAAGTCTGGCTTTAAGCTTAGGTAAGAATAAATAGGTAAGAGTAATGTAATTTTATTTTACATGGAACCGTTCATCGAAACTTTGAAGTATTATTAGCTACCCAGTACTTCGGTCAGCAGCAAAAGTAACTGCACAGAATAATAGGCACAACATGATCCAATTCTCTTGACAGTAAGAGTCGTAGAGAGGACATTTTTGTGCTCTTCGTTCACGTAGTTACTTTTGTAGCTGACTGTACATATGAAGTGACTCTATCGTGACTATCGGTGGCTGGGCCTATTTCCTTCTAAAATTCTAAACCTCAAACTAACCTGCAATAAACTAAACAGCAATTCATAACACTTATCTCTGCTTAAATTTATTATCGATCAAAACAACGTTATCTATCCAACATAAATCCGTTAATCCATTATAATCAGCATTTCTTTCGCGCGCTAAACAGATCCATGATCTAATCGTGATCGTGATCTATAGGAATGGCTGATCCAGCCCTAAATCGGATTAGTCGTGTTCAGAGTAGTAAATCTTTGTAATTATCATGTTATTGTATTTGTGAATGGTACAAAGCCGCGGTGTAAAGGGGCTTGCATAACGGTGGTGTGGCGTAATTTACCAAATTTAAAGAAAGATCACATCAAATAAAAAAACTATTTCCATGTATAGCTGACATTGGAGAGAAAACTGTCGAGTTCAAATAGGACCCTAACATATTCATATAGTCACTCTACACACTAGCTCGTAGATGGCAAGACGACTTAGATGCGTTCGAAGCTGTTTGAGTGCAGCGAATAGGGAGTTGTGGACATCTCTATACATATAGAGAAGCCTTGGCACAGCATTGGAACACGCTTGTAAGCTAAGGAAAAAAAGATTTTGAGAATTACTGACAAGGACTTGTATTGAAATTAAAATGGTTGCTACCGATTGTATCCATATTTTTCGGATATATTTCGATTTTTAGCATTTTTGAACTGTAATATTGAAACTAAGTACCTATGTAAGCACATGTCATTATTTAGTTAACAAATTCCGAAAAGGTAACTGTTCTCACTATGCTTTAATAACAGTTTTAGTTTATTGAGTTTATTATAAATATCGTGTAAGTATTCTATTGAAATGGAAATTAATAAAACTTTAAAGGCTGCAATTTTTGAATACAATAGTCCAACTATTAATAAATTTCATAAGTAATGAAAAAAATTTAAACATTGTGGGATCAAGATTTTCTTTACCCTCATAGACAAGGTTGCGGGCGAATCGTAGTTTAAACATGAAATCCGATCCCTGCAGCTGTATCTCCTACAGCATGCGTTTATTACCCAGTTTTTAAATGCAGATGATTACAAGAAATTCAGAATTTACGATCCTCGTTCACTGTTTACTTGATTAATAATTAACAAATTTCACACCCAAGTAAGGCGTTAAAAACAATTGAGAGTGCCATAACCACTCCCTGTGCTTCCCGTACTTGGCCCGCAAAAACAGTTGCCAACCGAAGGAATGGATAGTAATTACAGTTATTATTAATTCAGTAAAATTTTCGTGAGCTCTCGTCGCGATCTTGATTGTTTCAAGTTATCTCAGGTCTTGACGTGACATAATGAACGGTTGCCCGAGGTCAAGTGGACCTGCTTTTAATGCACTTAAAGATATACTTAAATGGCGGATGGGTCAAATAAGTAATTATATTAAATTCATAAAAACGATCCTTACTTATCCGAGTAAACAAGGTTAGAGTGGTAAATTGACGTGACAATTCATTTCTTAAATACAAAGTTCAGTCCGATATCACAAGTATAACATTGAAACGACGAAAAATTCTAAGTAACTAAAATATTCAGTATAGATGAAACACATTTCCGAATACGAGACATATCCGTACTTTAAATGTACAATGGACAAGCATATTAATATAATGAAACCGTTACATCTATAGGAAATTAGTAAATTAGTTTTATAAATACAATTCATTATACAAAGAGTTAGACGCGTGTTTCTTCCGCGCAATTAAAATTTCAATCAATAACGTGAAATAAAATTCTTAACTAGACATGACAACTATACCGTTAACCTCCCATGTAGCTACGTACAAAAAACACAAATTCCACAGATTGCATCAGAAAGCAATTAACATAGAACTTTATATATCTAAATTAAGAAACTCGCGGATATGCTAGGCTAGTGTGTAATGGGTCTAACGATTGGCCAAAAACATAGTAACAATTCGGTCTAAAATGATCTTACCGTTACCGGCGCTTACGTCAAATTGCGCCTCATTTGTATTGAAGCAACATGAAGAAAGACGTAAGTGCCTATAAGTAAAGTGTTAAATTCCCTTTCATTACTTATACATTGTCACTAAATATTTGTAAGCGCGGTGCTACGCCGACCACGATATTGTCTTTATGACTATTGTATTCAAATTGTCTCATGTATTTCCTAGTTCAGCAGTAACAAGGGTTACGGTTTTTATGCTTTATGCAAAATTGATGAATGTTAACTATTGTGTAACGATTTTGCACTAGGAGGACTTTTAAAACAGACCTGCTGGCAATGATCTTCCATCGTTATTGTCTTCCATAACCTTGCTTGACAAAAGGACGACTAAATATGAATATTTAATTAGTCGGAATAAACAAATGTTTAATAAGAGCACGTCCAATGAACTACTGTACATTATAATTTAACCTACCATTTTGGCATATCTGCAGTTACAGTAGCTAAGTACATAGGTATAGGTAGTTTTTTAGGGTTCCGTACCCAAAGGGTGCCAACGCAGCCCTATTACTAAGCCTCCGTTGTGCGTATGTCCCCCTGACCCCCTACTCGAGAACTCTGTCTTTTCATGAACCTCTTTGAAAAAATATTTTTGTAATCGTAAGTACATTACAGATCAGTTAGATTTTTTCAAAATTAGTTTTTTTTTAATTTTATATAATTTATTTTTTACAATATGCCCATATGGAGTATTAATAACGAAGAGATAATATTTAGATCATATATAAAAACTGCTCTTAATTATTTAATCATAGCTTACTTCTGTCTAGGGATGTAACGATACCGATACCGATATATCGGTATCGCCGATAATATACAACCGATATTTGAAGAACGCGAAAAGAATTTTCTGTCTGAAAAAAAATCTGCAGAAAGTAATTTCAATTACTGACTTATTTTATGTATTGGTCTATTACCTTGTGCAATGACAATTACTGTGTTAATTAAACCTTTGATTCTTTTTAAAAAATAAATTTGAATTTTGAGTTGACAATCTATATTTTTCTAATATTTTTACTTTACACTTTCATTGTTGACTCTCTGTTAAATATAGCCAAGTTTTAGGTATAATAAGGATATACAAATATCGCTGCTATACTTACTCAACCACGTATCTACTCCAATAGTTTCATAGGAAAATCGCACTTTTCTACTCGTAGCACAGGTGCGTTTCCTATGAAACTATTGGAGTAGACACGTGGTTGAGTAACTATAGCGGGTATATCTGAAGTTCATACTTCATTACTTAGCTAAGATATCGGTATCGGTATCGGTATCGCCGATATTTACTACAATATATCGGTATCGGTATCGTATCGGCAAAACTATGTATCGTTACATCCCTACTTCTGTCAGTGTAAGTGCATAATTTCGAGACCCCAGGCTAGTGACCACCAACATTCAATTAACTTATAAACGTATCTGCCCACGGTTTGGCGTGCCAAGGCTTTGTGTTTGCGAATGCCAAATTATAGCTTAATCGTAAATGTGCCTTCGAGCGACGTAACTAAGTTATCGCATTTCATTGATAAACGTAACTTCACAGTCCATTATGTAGTAGGGTAAACTAAACGTCCCAGTGCTCGACACGCTAATGTCCAACAGTCGACACGCCTGCTGTCACCTCTATTATACAGCGACATTTGTATGGAACTTCGCTTCTAGCTAATGTCGCTCGCGGCGAGTTCGCCGCGACTAGTTTTGTATGGAAACTCGCCCGCAGCTCGCCCGCAAATCGCAAGTGTGATAAGTGCCTGAGGATCCCGTCACGTTTTGTCTCTTCCATTAAAAATGACTAATGACTGTGTGTGTATCTACAATGTAAACGTGCCACGTCAGGTGCACAGCACACCATGTGGGGCATGTCTGAGCCGTCACGCCAGGCTTACGTGTCACGTCACTGGGCGTGGCTCTCACGACAGTTGGAGGTTGGACAAACACCGAAAACTCATACATTCGATTACAAACATCTCACGACTTTCGTATAATGTGATAGGTATACTGCAATGCCACGTCTTTCCGACGTCGGATTAGACTAAAGGACGCCCACTACACCGTATCATACCATGACCGTACTCACGGACGTTGAATTTGGGTCATTTTATATGAACAATTATATAGAAAATGACCCGAATTCATTGTCCGTGAGTGTATGAATCTGTCAGGTAAAATAAATATTATTTTTATTGAAAAGTATGCGACTATGCCAACTAGCACGTTCCGTCACCGACCAGCATCTGTCATACTGTGCCTGATACGTTCATGGTACGGTCATGTTATGATACGGTGTAGTGCAGATACCTTTAAAGCTAACTAAAAACATATGAGAATCGGTCGTATTGCGGAATTTCATTGGAACTAATTTCTTAACTAGCAATAATGCTGCTTAGTGATGCTAATTTAGTGCTAAACGGAACACTTAGTACCAAAAGAAATAATATATGTTTTATTATTGCTGAATAACACTATTCAAGTTAGAATTATTCTTTGGCAGATTTATGCATTATAGCATTTTTCGTGCTCAATGTTGGCCCCGAACGAAATCTAGAGATAGTAACATTGGTGTCTCCATATTTATCTCTAAAAGAGCGCAAACTCTTGACAAACCTTCTATCCAGTCTATCTACCATTCTTAAATAGTCTGCCACCTAGTTTGTTAGCAATCAGTTTGTCGCTGACAAACTAGGAGGTTTTATACTGCCATCCAGTTTGTTAGCAAGTCTATCTGACAGACTGACTCATCAGTCATCCTATCATCTTGTTTGGCACATAAGCCAGGAGCCAGGTCATCCGTTCGATCATCCTGTTTATCAGTCAGTCTACTATTCAACCTCTACTAAATGACATACTAACAAACTGGCTATCAGATTAGAATCAGGACCATTTAGTCTGTCTGGGGATTTTACTCTCATACCTGACTATTAATTATATTATAGATACCTACCACTCTGTCCCAAGTGGGACATAAAAAAAATAGTTGCAGTTAGCAAATGGTACATCGTACGACTTATAACTTCATAACGTAAGATGTTAAGATTGATTTAAAATAGAATATTGCAGTAATTTCGAAAACGATTTATAAAAATATTAATGCGAATATCGTCCGGTTCCAAATAGTTCCAATACGGGGCCCTTGACATTTTTTACAACTAAATGAACATTTGTTGACAAGCTGGCATTTGGTTGTTAAATAGGCGTCTTTGGATGTCTACATTATAACACGCCTATGCATATTTAGTGTAGTACAGTTACGTGTATTGAAATAATTTATTTCAAAAAAGTGTGAGCACTTATTTCCGTCCAGAAATACCGACTCGATATTACGAGTAGGGTCATTGTGCCGGTAGCGCGGACAGTGCCAGTTCGCGGACAAATGGCCGGCAACATTTCTTAAAATCAAGAAAATAGGATTCCCAAGTGATTAGTTGAATAAAAATACGTCTTACGCGGATCTTAGGTAGTGGGACAATAAGACTGCATTGTATTTAAAACAAGGGATGGAACCCTAATGCAGGGATTGGCCGGTCAATTTATGCTATTACCGTGTGATGAGTGGACGTACGGTAAGTTACAAGAAAAATTGCCGCGGCGCTCGGGGCTTGACTGTAAGTTTATCAATTAGTATTAATGTTGCATTGCTATTAGATGTTTAGTTAGGTTAATTATGAAACTTTTAACTTGATGTTATGGAATTTTTGTAATATATTGACTCAATTTAATAAAAATTAAGTGTCCGCAGAACCGGTATGCGGGTTTGTTAGGTACACCGGTTGGCGGACACGTGGTCGCCAACCGAGATACCTTATCGAATTTTGATTTTCACTTTGTGTTAAAAGTAATGCTAAAAACTCTCTCAACATTCAAGATACGTTAAAATTAATGGATTTACAAGTTATTATTTAGATTGCGACCACTTTTTTCTTTTAAGAATCATAGTAAAATTGATTTGAAATTAATCACTAAACAGGTGTCCGGTGAACCAAAACCACAAAAATATGCTTTCAGTATGCGGACACATGTGATTATTGGGACACAAAATATATTAATTTGGTTTAAAAAAAACGCTTTGTAGGTAAAACCTTTTAATTATGTGGCCTATGTTGATATTTTGTACAATTAACTGAAAAATTTGTTAAAAAACTGGTGTCCGGTGGACCGAAACAACGTAAATATGCTTTCAGTATGCGAACAGCCGTGATTATTATAGCCATTTATAACCCCCGACACAAAAAGAGGGTATTATAAGTTAGAACGCTATGTGTGTGTGTCTGTCTACCTGTGTGTTTATCTATGGCGCCGTAGCTCTTAAACGGGTGAACCGATTAAGATGTGTTTTTTTTTTTATTTGAAAGCAGGTTTTCTAGTGATGGTTCTTGAAAAAACATGCGTCATCAAAATGGCTTTAGCCGTTCATGAGATATCCGAATTTGAAATGAAAAGGTCGAAGTTTTTAAGTCGGCGTGTTTTTTAATGCTATTAATTTATATTTTAGATGCCACCTCCAAAATATAGAGATAAAACTAAAACAAAAGTAAAATATTCTGATAAAGATTTAAAGAAGGTACTTAATGCAATTTAGACACTCGGCAAAGGTTTAAGCCTTAAACATGTTTCCCTTAAACTTTAAGCGAAATCGTTAAAGCATTTAGCATCCCTCATTCAACGCTCCACGACCGTCTTACTGGAAAGCGTCATGATACTCTGCAGCCAAAAGAACCAGAACCTATATGGGAGCTGAAATGAAGTCAGATGGAGAATGGACTCTAAGAGAGTGTGAGAAACGCAAGATAGATACGCTTGAAATGTGGCACTGGAGAAGAATGCTTGGCATATCCCGGACAGAATTTCGCACTAACCAGTCCATTCTTCAAGAGCTAAACAGACAGAACAAGACAGCCCCTATCCTCCATAGTAAAGTGCTCACTTTTTTCGGACACGCGTCAAGGCCTGAAGCTTTGCTCATGGCAAAGTAGACGGTGCTAACCGTACAGTATAAGTCTCCCATGAGGTGGATTGACCAAGTCAAGTCTGCCACAAACTGCCCTTTGCACGAGAGCACCAGGCGCGCATCTGTCAGAGAAGAATGGCACCGTGTGGTTAAGCTTGCCACTCAAGCCATGAAAGCCACGACCACTGTACCAAGACTGTAACGACAAAGAAGAGAACTGACTGCCGGCTGCAACTTCTGTTTCAGCCGGCAGTCAGTCGCCAGATGTCAGTGTCTTCGGTCCTTTTTTTTTAAGCCTGACAAACTTGCAAGCCTTACTGGCTGTTGCAAGAATCGGACCCAGTGGGGGCCGTGGCTTTCCCTGAGGTCAAACCAGGTCGCTGGCCGTACTACCTTGAGTGGATCAGACTAGGTGGGAGCCGGGGGTGCTTGGGGTTGAACCAGGTTCCCAGGTCCCGGTCCACCTTGAAGTTACGCTGATTGCTCAAAGTGAGCAGCGGACCAGCGGGAAGGTTGAAGCGGATCAACCTGTCCTTATGTGAGTGTGTGAATCGAACGAATAGGAGTTTTGGTTGCCGGTTCGCTAAACCTAGCCCAGCTAAGAAGACTCCGCCAAGAAACTTAGCTGCGCCCGACGCCCGAGCAAGGTCGGAGACTCCGACCTGGCGGCGCGGTATTGCGGCTTTTGGCGGGGCTTTGCGGTTCCGACTCGGAGTGAAGTTAATCCAGGACATTCTGGTTCTGGGGCAAGTCGGGACGCGGCCCTTGTGTGCTGTTGTCGCGAGGAGGTCGACCCCGCCGACGGGGACGATGCTGCGTGCGTCGGACTCCGTCGACGACATCGCAGCGATGAGTCTTTCGAATCCTGCTGAGATGTCGTCGTCCGGGTCAGTGAGGAAGCTCCTAGGGCGCCGAGTGAAGCGACCTCTGGTGAGGCTGGACCGGCTGAGCTCGTGTCTTTGGTCCACTAAACTCGTCTTGGAAGACAATTGTGAGAAAAATGTTGTCCAAGCCCGAAAACTTGAACTCATGTGTGACCAAAACAAACTTTTGCAAGTTATTTAAGGAAACATTAAAAATTGCCTATTTTTTATTATCTAAGTGCTACTAAGTACTTATGATATTAGTAGGATAATATATATATATATATATATATACAATATAAAAATATATATTATGTTCTATGTTGTATTATTTGCGATTTTATTTGCATAAAACTCAGTGTCCGCTAACTGGCAACCATTGTCCGCACACTGAAAAAAGTGTACGCCAACTGAAATTTCGGCTATTTTTCAATTTTTTCCCATTTTATTCGTATTCACATGCTGAATAGGATAGTACCATTACTTTTTCACAAAAAGACTATATTCTTGACATATTTAAATACTTATCACCATTATTTTTCGTATAAAACATATATTTTAAAGAGGTTGAAGTCAGCAACTCCGTTAACTGTCCGCCAACCGGCACAACCACCCTATTTACATGATATTTTACATGTCAATAACTTATTTTCCGGCAGAAAAAATATTTACGACAGCTATGACACTTCATTACCCACAATTCACGCACATACATGTTGTTTTTAACTGCTCATTTAAATACCTAACCGAGTAACGACTTCATCAAAAATCCTTACCAGTAATAAAGCAGCCTCACGCCTCCACTCGCGATTTTATCTGACCATCTGATAAATGTTTTGACCCTTAACATTGCGTGCTGTGAGACTGTATTTATGAAGTGCAAGACTGCGACTGACTGAGTACAGTTAGAATAAATACGACATGGGAAGAAAACATTAAACAAACAAACTTTCCAGTTGGGATTTTCGTATGGAATCTAGTCAAAGTGGATAGAGGGAACCCGGGAAAACGTCCCGTGTCAAAGTAAGAAAAGTCCTAAGTATACGGCGATTGTATAAAACAATAAAACTCTTTTTATATACATATGGGTCAAAACAATTTTCATAATACTGAAATGTGATGAAGTGGCATTTTTTGTAGCTATTTGGTGAGTAACATACCAATCCGTGTTAGCAAAATTCGTACAAATCAAAATGTTTTTATTTATCGTTTTCTGATACCAGTTTTCATTGATTACTCACCAACATTATTAGATTGTTTTACTGGAACAGGTAAATATTTAATAGACTGACTTCTAATCAAGGTGCACTACGTTACAGAATAACTAGTAAGGTGATTATCAAAAACCAGTAGTACTGAGGATTTCCCGTGAAGCAATGACACTAAATGAGCTAAGGTCTCAGCGGTAGGTACACATCAGCAGTTAATTATGGCCATTTGGATCAATTATACTGAATAATTAACAAGAACGTAAGCTACTGGAACATTAAACATGTAATAATTGCATAGATCATTTATACAATGTGATACTTATTTGTCAAGACCTAAATTAAGAAAAAAGTAATTCGCCAAACATTATAAGTGTATTAAAAAAGTTTTTATTCAGATAACACATACCTGCATTATGTTTACATGTGAGGCAAGGCAATACATAATAACTGGCCAAGAGCATGTCGGACTATGCTCAGTGTAGGGTTCCATAGCCGTAACTAACTATAAGGTAAAAAATACGATGTAAAAAAAGTACAACAACAAAAGAGCAATCGGCAATAACTCAAAAACGGTTAATCCGATCTTGTTGAAAATAATTTTCATTGAAAGTATTAATTAAGCGTTATCTTTGTAATTTTTTTTATATTTTTCGGACACACGGTTTAGAAGATAGGTTTAGGACACAATTTTCACAATTTTCGGAGCGATTATTTCCAAAGGTATTCAATATAAATAATCAAAAACATTACTTAAGAACCTTAAAATGTTTTTGAAAGAGCTGTCGAACTATGTACCACACGTTGATATTTTCTGAAAAAAAAAATTTTTAGATTCTATAACATGTATGGAGTGCCCCCCTAAAAATATTTATTTTAATTATTTAACTACCAAACTAAGTAGCGGCTTATACAAGACACCTATATTCCAAATTTCATCAATATCCATAATGCAGTTTTTGAGTAAAATGCCTGTGACATACGGACAGACGCACAGACGGACGGACGGACATGACGAAACTATAAGGGTTTCATTTTTGCCATTTTGGCTACGGTACCCTAAAAAGGAGAAACTCTAAGGAAGTGCGAGTAGGTTTCTTGTTCGGCCGATCAACGACGGTCGTTGCATGGTGCCTAAGGCGAATCTATACCAAACGTCTAACGCTTTTACTTGCGCGATGACTACCTTGACCAGATAATATATCATCTAAGTACTCAATTACTAAGGTTCGAATCACGTCAGCTGTGTCCTTAGCCTAAGTAAAATAAATCAAATACTAATCACAATAATACCTCTCAACATACCTAACCTTCTTACTACGAATACTATAAATGACAATCGCTATAGCCAACCACTTTGTCCATGAACGAGTAATCTGGGCACCTCCTTTTTGGAAAAATATTTAAATTTACAGCAACATGAATCTTGTCACGAACCTACGTACAGAACGATCACTTATCGCAGAACAAAATACGTACTTTAATTTACAAAATACACCTACTAGCTTCATTAATACACCGTATGTCATTTGGAAATGCGAAGTGTTATATTGAATGTACAAAAGAAGTATAATTTTAAAAGTGCTTCGATCGTTGCCTTATTTGGTTGGAGCAATTTAAAAAATACATCCCACTGATGACGTCATCCGTTAACCCTTTGCTGCATGTATGTCACGATTATGGTAGGTAAATATGTATAATCGATATTAATTTCCTTAGCAGCTTAGCTTTATATCTGAGGAATTATCTAGTAGTCAAAATTCGACGTTTAGGAGCGCGCGACACGTAGGTAGCTGTCGCGCGTCTGTGTGAGTGCAATCCATACTGGAACATTCTTACGCATTCTTAAAACTTTGCTTGTAGTTTGTAGTGCGTTTGTACGCGGCGCGCACACATACAAGCACGCGATGTTATACCTTTTGTAGGAAAAAAAATACTGCTATAATACTGTGACGTTACCGCCACTATACATTGAAAACGTTGCAACGGCTTTGTGGTCTTGTATCCCTGTCGCAGGGTTTACAAAGGTGTCTTTTGTAAACCGTAGCTGGTATCCTACTGACAATAAGTACCATTGTCAAACTCTGTCGAACAACTAAAAAGTGCTCATTTGAATTTCATTAAATATCACTGTCGAGCCAACTGTGGCCACCGTTACTCGGACCCTGATCAAGATCATTATTTAGGTAACTATGTTTGTTACAATGACACGATACCAGTAGCGCGGCGTCAAACATTTACTGGAGTGAAGCCGGAGCAGATTTCTCTTACTATTTAGGGTTCCATACCTCAAAAGGAAAAAACGGAACCCTTATAGGATAACTTTGTTGTCCGTCTATCTGTCTATCAAGACCCTTTATCTCGGGAACGCGTGGAGACATCGACTTGAAAATAAAACCATGTACTTGAGTCTACAGTCCCTTAAAGCTGTGAAAAAAATCAAACTTCTAAATTAACGTAACGATCGCTTTAGCTTAGTTGGTAGTGACCCTGCCTACGAAGCAAGAGGTCCTGGGTTCGAATCCCGGTAAGGGCATTTATTTGTGTGATGAGCACGAATATTTGTTCCTGAGTCATGGATGTTTTCTATGTATTTAAGTATTTGTATCTATTAAATATATCGTCGTCTAGAATCCATAACACAAGCCTTATTGAGCTTACTATGGGGCTAGTTCGATTTGTGTAAGATTGTCCCCTAATATTTATTTATTTAACGTAAAAAAAAGATACGGCCGTTAATGCCAGAAAAAACGTATTATTTCGACACTCTCAAGGAATTCAAAATGGTACTTTCCGTTTAATTTGGCAAGTAATCCCGTTTTACTACAAGTATAGGGAGAAATCAAAAAATTATACATCTATAATTAAATCATAAAAATATAGTCGTTACTAAGGTAATTAAAATTTATAGTTTACTTTATTATATGTTATGTACCTACAAATTTGTATGGAACCCTCGGTGGGCGAGTCCCACTCGCGCTTGTCCTGTTTATTCTTGAAGAGCATTACTCTATTTCCATAAACAATCAAGCCGGTGGAACTTGGGTTCTATGGACTATACGATAATAATATAATGTTTTTCACATTCATGTCGTGTATAATATTGAGCATACAATGTTAACCACAGTGGCCGTCGTAAACAAGAAGATAGTAATCACAAATTATAAAGCCGTAATAAATAAATTTACAGATGTTTTATGATGGCCGATGTTATTTAAAAAAGGAGTGACCACAACGCCGCTCAAAACACGCTGATGGTGCGTTTACGCAACCAAATGTAAATATGTATAAAGAAAAAGTGACGCCAACGATACTTTACAGCGGGTACACAGCGTCAAGCTTCGATGTAGTCGGTTCTTAATTGACAACATTTCATTTTAAGAAAACTTTAAAAATGTTTTTCTACTCCTGTACTGTTATCTGTCTTTTACTTGGTCACGAACACTAATATAAGAACATATATAATATGAGTTCAGAGAAGTCTATACTCTATTCCCCATAACAGCACTAGTGTCGTTATAGCCACTTTACGTTATTGCTAACAACCACAGACTTCTAAATCTAGGTTAAACTGAGGTCAAGGATTAAGCGCTCAATTTTAACTTTACGGTAAAAATGCACAACTACCAACTTAACAAACAATTAAAATCCTACGGCTTTTAAGAAAAACAAAACTTTCTGAACTAAATTCATTGATGCCAACATAAAAACAAAAGTATTTTTAATATATTCACTGCGTGTCAACTTCATTTAAAAAATAAAAAGTTTACCATAGACACATACTGACAGTCATACGTCATATTTGCCTTCTTTGCAGGTTATGCCTTGTTTGTATTTTATAATTTTAAAACCTGTCGTAGAAAAAGTATTGTATGCAACGTTGTATAATTAAATCAAAAAACGCTCATTGCGTCTCTATTTGCGATACTCGCCGCATTCGCGGCTCGTATCGCAACTCACGCAATTCGCATTTTTTGAACCTTCTTATACAACTGTTGCATAAAATACTAATATACGATTCGAAAGCATTTTGTCTCCTGAACACTACTATTTTTATAATTTTTTTATATCGCTTAATATAAAAAATACAAATTAATAAAAAATATGTTCTCATTTTACCAGTTCTACGACACAATAGATGAAATGCCAGTGCCTTTTGCCACAGAAAAAATAAGCTGTCATAAATTTGACATTGTCAATGCATACTGTGAGATCGCTTACTTTTTTTCGATCGCGATAAGACTAAAGTAATGGTTTATTCTACCGTAGAACTGTGGTTACGCCCTTTTAGAATAAGTAAATCTTAATATATTAATTATAAATTAATTACAAATCCTGATAAAACAAATAAACTATCAGCGTATTCGTCTTTTCAAACCAAATACAGTGAACCAATAAAATTAAAGGCTCAAAAAAATGAAAGGTTGTCAATTAAGGACCGACTACACCGATTTTCCTTACTTATGATCAGGAGTCGTACTTTTGATGCCGATGACGTAAAAATGACGTCAAGCTACATACAACATGATTCATTTTAGGTTTTAGATTGATTTATCGTTACCAGAAATTACCGGTATCGTAAAAGCTATGAATTAATTTTATCACTACTGTCATTACTTGGTGTCAATGATACAGCCATTTTATAAATCAAGATGTGTCTGCCTGTGTTATCTTATTTAATGAATAGGGAAATTGGAAAATAAATCAGAAACGCATTTTGATATAGAAGCGACCGCATAAATATAATACGTTCGGAGAATTAAATTAAATTAAATGTTTACAGCTTCAGCACGAAACATAAAACTGCCTTCAACACTAGTCCATTCATTATATTTATACAACAGTAAATACCTTAATAGGATGTAGGCCATAAAAATATGAGCGATCGCCTTGATAACTCTTCCAAACAGCAGTTATTAAACCAGGGCAATAAACCCAAAATATTTACAATTTAATTAGGTCCGTTTTAACATTGCAAAAATAAGACGCACCTTTGCCGCTAGTAATTTTATGTTGGAAGTTGTGGCAAGAAGGTCGTAAGTAGCGCATTTTTTCTTCAAAATTATGCCGTTGAATTGCGGTGTTAGTAGGATCTAGTTGTGGCCCGCGGGTATGCACGTACTGTTCTAATCGAAGTTTTATACATTTCTAATAATGACCCAAATCTGAAGGTTATCTAAAAATGGCTTTTTGATCTAAGAAGTTATGGAAATTGGAAAAAATATTTGAGTTAATACCTACCTATATCTATATACAGCGTGTAAGTCTAATACGGGCGATAAATTAAATCGGACATAGTATTCATTAGTGTAATCATGAAGTAAAAGGTTTTTTTAAGTTGCAGTTCATTATGACCACATAATTTTTTTTTTTTTAATTTCTCAGCAGCAATGTACTGTAAACATGGTTGCGGTACGGCGGTATCGAAATGTCAACGTAACTGTCAACGAGCGTTTAACGTGAGTGTGTTTGCATTACATTGCGGGCTGAATTATTTTGTATGGACAAAATTATTGTTGCAACTTTAAGTAAATGTTATCTAATTACCTTCACTTTGTCCTATACTAACCACCGTTAAGAGATTCGCCCGTATTAGACTTACACACTGTAGATATACGCATATTTATCTGACGTCGAGATGTGGAAAACTAGCTCGCACGTAAACCTATGACCCTGATATAGAAGCTACGATCCACTTTTTGTCCAAAGAGTAGGTAAGGTAAGGTGGGGTAAGACGAACATAGTTTATTTTGCCCCGGGTAAAACGGACAGTATAAAAATTCCATACAAGTGTTCGTCTTGCCCCAGTGTTTGTCTTACCCCACCTTACCTTATCCTTTTTCTTTGCCCTAATAACACATTCAGTACGAAGCACCCAAATTTCCATACAAAATGAACCAGATAGTCGGGTTTTTGGCACTGTATTTCATAATATATCTAGGTATGGACAAGCTGTAAAGAATGAAATCATAATAAATAACCTAATCGAATCAAACCCTGTGGGACAGTAATTACGGGTCCACGGCCATTGATTGACGTCCGATACTGTGCGTCCTTTCTTTTAATTAAAACCACGTAACCGACAAGGTATCTCGTTATATACAATGCCAATCTTGTATCTGCAGATTGCTAGAAAGATACTATCTGGAGTCATTTGATTTTACATAAGTACCTTTACCTAAGTACATTTGTACTGTACCTTTCCCATTGCGTAACGTCTTACAATGGTCCACAAAAGTGGTATTTTTTCCACTATATGTATATGCTGTAAAAGGGCGTTTACCAAAAAACGTGTCCGAAAATTTGTATGGATTTTTTTTTCCACTACGTCACGTTCATACAAACTTGTATGAACGTGACGTAGTGGGAAAAAAATCCATACAAATTTTCGGACACGGTTTTTTGGAAAACGCCCATAAATGGCTAGCGGGCCAATATTCAGCGTTTTTACGGCGTTTTATTTTCGTCATTATTGTCTCAGTAAATATTGTTAAAAAAAACGATGCTTAGAGTTAACTTTTTATGAAACCGAAAAACAGTCCCGAGGTTAAGTCTAGTTTTATCAAAATTGTCACGATTTGTCCTTTCGTTATAGTAAATAATCGTCGGACAATAATGATTGTCAAACCGCGCGGTCAAAACGCTCGGAGAATCGCCCTAGCGATGAAAATAGGCAACACATGAAAAATAATTTTTAAACCAGCGGTCGGCAACCCGCGGCCCGCGAACAGCTCACTTGCGGGCCGCGTGCCTCCCTGGCTATTTTGTATGTACAGGTCGTTATATTAAGCATTGTATAAAGTCACAAATTCGCCTGTTGACTCGATTTTTTTTTCTGTCGTAAATCGATTCTACTATTTGTGAGGAACAAATATCTATATGACACCTAATAGATTTGTATAAGTATAACAGCCATAAATTGTAATCAAAAGTAGCAGATCGCACTGAGCATTGAAAACGCTCTATACAAAACGGGAGGAACCTATGACGTCATCGCTTCCATCGCTGTACTAAGTTGTATGAAAAAAATAGCATTTTGCCATTTTGAGCACGAAAAAGTTCGGTTAAGCTCATAGTTGTCGTACATTTATTTTTTCAGTGTTATTTAAGCATTCCGAAATTTACTTTGACAACTTTAATTTTTCTTTAAGACGATAAAAAAATTGCGTTTTTTTTTTAAACTTTGTTTGTGGTCTCATAACTTTGTATTTTTATACATTTTTGGTTTATTTCTTTTGTGTTATGAGTTATGATAATTTAGTACTTTCCAATCCATATGACTATATTATGTTGTAAAATTCAACATTAGTCAACATCCGAATTATTAACAAAGTGCGGCCCGCATCAATTTCTTTAGCTACTATGTGGCCCTTGGCCGCTAAAAGGTTGCCGACCGCTGACATACACTATACATAGTCTTGATATAAATCGTAACAAAAAGTGTATATTAGGTTAATAGGTTTTTAATAAGATACCTTGGACAAAAACACTAAATAGGCTAGTATCAGAAAAAACTAGCCTAAGCCAAATTCTAGACTAAGGTAGGTGTATTAGAGCTTTAGAGAACCTTGACATTTTTCTATGAGTAGGTATTGCGTAATAAAACAATAATTAGACAGCGGTAATTTGTAAAACGATAATTATAATTAATAATGAGCAGTAATTTGTTTTGTCAGCAAAGTAAACAATAGTGTTGGGTAAGTACCTAACTAGAGCACTCTGTAATCACCTCATCCGTTCTACAGCCCGATCATTGTTCGCTCACTAACTGTGCTGAACTTCGATCCTTAGAGAGAGAATCTCTGTTTTTGAACTCTTTTTTACAGGTTTTATTTACCTTCACCTGAACTGGTATCTGTAATCAAATCGTATGAGATAAATTTAACCCATTTTCCGGTTTCCGGCTTAACTGAAATTCTTGAAACTTTTTTTGATATTTTGCTCTAAGTATGCGTTTTTTGACAATTACATTTTACACACACGTAACATTTAACAAATTTAACTACATTAAATTGCGATTTTAATGTCGATGTCTACGGGGCTAAAACTAGCCCGCGTAAACCTAAAACTTGTTTACTTACATAATGTCATTCTTTTTTCTCACCTCAATTCATTTCCATTCGAATCATCAAATAACATAAACTCAAATAGAAGCCTACCCGCCTATCACTAGTACTCTTTTGTAAACAATAGTAAATCATAACATAACTGTTACAAAGCTAGCTGACCGTTGCTCCCATTATCTCCCCATCGAGGAGCCTCGAAGGTAATGCTACCTTAAATTAAAAGCCAAGTCGTCCGTCAAAATCAATAAGAACCAACACAATGCCTGTGGTACAGTCGACACCATAAAGTTTTATTTATTTACAAGTGTTGCCCGCGACTCCGTTTGCATGTATTTACTATATCAAAAGCTGAAAAGTCAGATAAAAATTACCCAGTGTTGACCAGCGACCAGCGAATGATGATGATGATGATGATGTAGGTACCTATACAACAAATTTCGAGGAAATTTTACCAATATGCTTGCGGGGTGCGCCAACAACGAATTTCCACGATTTTACCATTATTATGTATAAAAATATTTTAAAAAATATTTATATTATATAAAATATTTATATTAGCGTTTATTAAAATTGTTGTAGTGATATTGATTACCTATAAACTGATAAATTACAAAGACACTTAGCGGCAAAGCAAGATTCCTTCGATTTAAACGTTCCATTCCAAACGAAGTCGACTGTCCCATCAAAATGAAATTTAGTACTCCATTTCCCTACCTTGAATACTTACTCTAATTTCTTCTGTAACGTTTGGTTCTACCTGTAACCAGTCCTAAGATAAATCAACATTTTTCTATTCGTGTGTACAATACACGACCTCGCCCAACTAGCGCTACTGACCACAATTATTTATCTGTACCCACTTATTGAGAAGCCATATATCTTCCGTGCTACATTATGTCTTATTTTTAATTGGCTTGTATGTTACACCGTAATTACAAATGTTTGAATTGATACAGAAACGATTTATTGCTACGAATAGTCCGCCGGGGGCAATTTGCCTATTTTAAGTTGTCCACAGTGTTGCGAAAAAGAATTAGCACAACTGTTGTTATAATATCGTAAGTCATTAAAGGTTTCATAGTCACATAGGAGTTTATTCTGCTAATAACCCTCCTTTGGGCTTCGCCGCAGTCGGGTAAAAAGGTATATGGGTGGGCTGAGCTGTAACGAAGGTGCTAATTAAACATCTCGCTGTCTCGGAGATTGATGTCATTGTTAATATATTCAGGGAGTAGGTAGTGGCCACAAGAACCATGTCTGCATGTCATCATCATGATTTTAGCAACTATTTAATTGAAAATGACCAATTTATTTGAACGTTTTTATGAACTATCCTGGAAACAAAAAATAAGCGCTCAAATTTCAGTTAGCCAACTAAATGTACCAAGAACCATCAATTGTTCTTATTTTAAGATTTTCGTGGTTTACCCGCGACCACAAACGCTGAAAAGGGTTACGAATCGTCACGTAAAAATGAAGTAAAATACGCGATTTAATCCATTTAAGTTGTTTTATTTTATTACAATGAGTGATAATCGCGGAAACCGAAGACAATATTATTTAAGATTTCTTATCAAATAAATAGCATTGTTATTTATTGAAACACAACGAATATTCAGTCGTGTACATATCGCGTACATATATTATAATCTCATCCCACTAATATTATAAATGCGAAAGTTTGTGAACATGTTTGGATGTTTAGATGTTTGGATGTTTGTTACTAAATAATGTGGTATACCGACATAGCTCAGCGAATCAGCAACCTAAAGTGGCAGTGGGCTGGGCATATCTATCGTAGCGCCGACGACCACTGGGGTAGACGAGCTCTAGAGTGGAGGCCGCCAATCGGAAAACGCAGTGTAGGGCGCCCTGTAACAAGGCGGAGTGACGACATTCGAAGGGCAGTAGGTGGTGACTGGAGGAGGAGAGCTGAATATCGAGCTCAGTGGCGTGCCATGGGAGAGGCTATGTAAGGCTATGTCCAGCAGTGGACTGATACAGGCTGATGATGATGATGATGAACGTGGTAACGACTAGATGGATTGAGCTGAGGCATGCAAGTAGACCAAGTCCTGGATCGAAACATAGGATACTTTATATCCCGATAAATAGTTCCCTCGGGACAGTAACGGGAACAACGCGGGCGAAGCCGCGGGTAAATGCTAGTATTATATAATTTGATACGATATACGATACACATACTATTGTATGCATATCGTATGGAATGGTTTTAAATCCTAACTTGAACTGCTTTTCTTGGGTTGTATTATGTCAGTGACCTGACAGCAGGATGAACCCACCTGGAAGCCGGAAAGCTAAACATGGCCATTTTAGGCTTAATTTATAATTGGAACCATCGGGAATGATTAAAACGGTTTGGTTGCGAGTGCGTGGTAATCGTGCTGATGGAAGTTTAAGCAAGCAGCTCTCGGTTTGTTAAAAATAGGCCAGCTATTATAACTGAAAATAAACTTAACTACTTACCTAGAATCTACATTTGTGACGCTGCAAAAGGTTTGGACCATAATTTCCTTATCCTAAAGAACCTTATATTTTTCTCATAGAGGAAAGTAAGTATTCTCTGTGCAAAAAATGAATCACCAGTACTAGGTACATATATACAAAGGCGTAGATCCTCATCTTATAATTATGATAATGTATATTAAATAAGAACAATGCGGTTATTATTGCTATTAACTTACTAGATAAGCATATATTTGTCACGACTCCGAGCAAAAAACAAAATATTAAAACGTACGGACCACATTCCTACAATTGCTGTACGTTCCAAACACTATCATTACTTATCTAACGACACCTATAAATCATGGTTCGCCGAGTGATACAAACGCGATGGTAATAAAAATTGAATTATAAGCGTTATAGCTTCTGGATCTCAGTCTACATTTTGATGTGTGGGCGTGACGATCTAAAAATCGGCCAAGAGTGAATTTAGAGGGCATAATAATAGGATTCTGCGTCAGAACTATACGATTCTTACTTATACTTCAAAAGAACGACTAGAAGTATAGATATAATATATCCTTGTCAAGATACCATGTTTATAGTCATATTAGTGAGGCTTCAACAAATCTAGACTCGATTCTAGGCTCGAAAGGCGCATTTTAATATCCCACTAATATTATAAATGCGAAAGTTTGTGAAGATGTTTGGATGTTTGGATATTTGGATGTTTGGATGTTTGTTACCTAATAACGGGATAACAACTGGATGGATCAAGCTGAAATTTGGCATGCAAGTAGATCAAGTCCTGGATTGAAAAATATATTAGATGATAGATAGATATTCCGGTAAAGAGTTCCTTTGGGTCAATAACGGGAACAACGCGGGCGAAGCCGCGGGAAAATGCTAGTATTTTATAAAGTAAGTATGACAAAAAAAGATCGCTGTAAGGTAAAGGCGCCTATTACCGGGGGTATCAAAATCGGCGACCATTACCACGGCATTTAAAAATATGCGTTTTATAAGCAAGCCGTTCGTTTTACAACAAAACACATTTTTGCAAAAATGAAACTTATTTCGTTGACTAACGGATCTGTTTATGCAAGTGTGTGTGATTATAACAACAAGCTCGCAATTCGTTAGTTCCCGCGACGGCAGCGTAGAAAGAGTTTGTGTCGTACTAACGCGTCACGCCACAAATAAGTGTACCCGAACCTTATTTATTATTTTACGTAATAGCTACCACCATTGAACGCTATGACTTTTTAATGGTTGTTTATAGTTTTGTGCACAACTTTTTCGTAAACTTTATATTTTATTTGACCGGGAAATGCGTTTAAATTGGAAAATAAAATACAGCGGTGATAGACGCCATTTTTGGTTGGGGAAACTAATACCGTGGTATACCACGGTAATAGGTAAGGTGGTAATTTGATTATTTTTGCTTTATCTTTTCTATATGTTGACGGTTACATGCTCTCTTACAGTTATTTAAATTTTGATCTATTGACGCTATTAAATAACTATTTCAGTGGTATGGAATACCTGGAAGAAAACCTTAATTTTTAACCAAAACTTCAGTACTGAATCTGCAGTTTCTATGGAAACCCTGATTTTGTCTTGTCATGTCGTTTAAATATTGTAATAATTAACTATATTTACATACCAGCTTTTTGATTTTGGTTTTATAGCAAGCTTATAAAAACTATGTTTGATTTGTAATGAAATTGCAACTGTACCCAAAAGTTCTTATGGGTCTGAATTAGATTTTACGAACATCCAAATGAAGTCTATTACCGATGGTACGATCACATGACACTCGGTAATAGAATGTATGGGAATCTTTTAGCGACCCATCCAATATTTGTTTGGGTCGGTGATAGATATAATAGAAGGACCTATTACCGAGTGACATTTCAATCATCTTTTAAAATAAATCATAACATAACATTTTGTTTTGATTTCCAAAAACCTTGATGTACTTACTTACAAGTAGGTATAATAATAATGTACGGAACCAAAATCATAAATATTATTTAACCCTCGGTGTTGGGTGCCGAATTGTGTATCAGTTTACTATTACAGATGGTAAAAATGCTGCTTTTTGTACCCTCGGTATTAGAAGCTAAATTCGCGGTAATAGAATTACATCCTATCCATTACCACGGTAATAGAAGATTCTCCTTTTCTGGTTTCAATTATTATTTTGTCAAACATAATAAAATAAAATAAGTTCAAAAAATAGCGATTCGGAAAGTTTAATAGACACTCTAAAATAAAAATTAAAATCTCGGGCGTTAAGGAGCTCTCATACCCATAATTTATTGGAATCATTTGAAAACTACCTAAATACCACGGTAATAGGCGCCGTTACCTTAGTAGGTACTTAATTAAAATAATTACTTGGAAATTACCCGTGAGTGTTTGATTTACTTATTTCCAGATCCTGACTGATCATCAATTAATCTACACAAATCCATTATAGGATTCCATACATTACATACACAATGAATGAGTCTTTTGAATTTGGTGCGTTTCGAATAGAGGCCTAGAAATAACTGCATAATGTAGAAAAAGAAGTGTGTTAATATTAATTTATTCCTTATTCTTTTACCGTAAATGTATGACATTAAATAATGGTCTCAGGTTTTAAAGAAGGTAATCGCTGCTTATATATCCTTTTCTCACAGTAATTCATACTATGCTTCAAAGACATATAAATCATAGAAGACGAAGGTAACGTTGCATTATACAATAGGAATAATATCAATAAGATCAGATTCAAGGTAACAGGGAACGATTTATTAAGCCCCGTAGTTTCAGATTTTTGGAACTGTAGTTCGCCAAGATCCCATCATCAGATCCTGACCCTGACAATGGGGCCATTTGAGAGGTATACCCGTTCAAATCTCTTCTTACTTGAAGTCTATAAAAATAAATCCCTGCCTCCCTGAGAAACTTCCTGCCTCGCACGACTGAACTGTGGAATAAATTGTCGCCTGCAGTGTTTCCGGACCGATTCGACCTTCAAACCTTCAAGAAAAGAGCGTACTCCCACCTGAAAGGCCGGCAACGCACCTGTGACTCTTTTGGTGGGTATAAAACCGAGTCAATTTATTATAGTATTAGCACAGGTACCAGTAGATTCATTATTTTCGAATGGATCTCTAATTATACTTGCCCACTGATCACCTCTAATCAAATTTGACATTTACGTGTTCAAGATAGAAACTAATTTATTTGCATTTCTGCTCATGAATAATTGGTCACAATCACAATCCACAGTAAATACTGCATTATCGAGGTACACATAGAACAATTTCGCCGCGCGACTTTTACAGTAAATATAAGTAATACAATACGATATTTTTTGTTGTGCACCAAAACAAAAGATCATAAGGGTAGTAGAGTTGGCTTGACTTTTGGTTGGAGTCGACTTTTAATGCACGACACTCTCCATCACTGGTTGTCACTCTCCATTCAGTGTAGTCGTTGTCTGGTCTGCTTTAGGTGCATATGAACAAAGTCAAAGTTCTTTATTTAATTTGGGCATATTAAAAAGCATCTATGAATGTCAAACTTGTCTCGTGAAATTTCTTTGTCTTATTTGATTTTAATATTACGGGTGGCTTTCATGGAACACGATTTCCATCGACTTGCCTGTATTAAGGAATTTGAAAGAGCACTGTGTAGTTATATCCTTCCAATAGCGGAAGGATTTTTACCCGCAATAGGCAAACATTTGTCTTCGGTTTTACCTGTTGTAGGATAAAAGTAACCACTTTGATATACCCACAGATAATATCCAGAACTAGCCAATTCAATCGTTTTTTTGCAATAACGGAGTGTTGATCCCCGTTGCATTCTTCCTTCAATTTTACTACGTTTAGTGACCTGGGCGGTCTGGCAATGTAAACATGCAATACATTGGCTGCCTAAGTGGCTGCCTATTAAATGCGTAATAACAGGCCCACGAAAGTCATTCCGAATTAAGTCATTACGAGTACTTGGGCCTTACTTGCAGCTACGCAAATAACAGTGATTTAGCGTACATAGGAAATATCTAATGAAGGTGAAGTTGTCACCATTTTCTCTATACAGGGTGGGAGGGACTATACCGACATACTTTAGCCATGAATTCCTGGTGGTGTGACGAGTAAATAATGTTATGTCAACATGGGTCGAATATTGTCATTTTACATTAATAGTCTTATGGAACAAAATAAATCAGTAAATTCAGCCCCTCGTTATAAACATGTCCTTACTGGAGGAAAAGTTATCAAAAAGAAAAAAAAAGCTAAAATGGAAACGAAAGGTCAATTTTTTGGCCTCGTAGTCGCTTACCATCAAATACTTTTAAAAAATTAGTAAAACTATCTTAGTCACATTTATTAGGGCTTGTTACATACTTGGGAGTTTTCATTTAATGGCCGAAATTATGATTATGATTAACTTTTTTGCTGTAGGAGAACTGCGTTGCGAGACTTGCATCTTTTTACATGTAATGTTTTTGATGGGATTTATATTTCCAGAATATGGGTCGCGATCGCGAGCACATTTCATGGATAGTGCCCAAAGTATACGAGATGGGACAATTAAAACGATGACGCCGCGCGACAACCCTTCTAAGTATAAGTATGCTGCATTTTAAAAGAGGACTTTTAACAAATGTCTTACCTGTTAACACAAACGTGTTTTTCGATCAACGATTATTCTATGCCCAGTTGATCTAAGATAGTTACTATAGTTATGCTTATAACGATATAATAACCACTGATATATGTACAAGATCATAAGTCATAACTTTATCAGGATTTTATGTATGACAAGACAAAGTAGAGTTAAGCCCAATACATCCTGAGGCGACCATGTATTTAATGCAATAATTGATCACTTTTACATTTATCTCAGTTTAAATCAGAAGATCAGAACCTCCAAGTTGTGCCAAAATTATTTATTGCCTTGACAGTTCTTTCGATTCGACAATTACAGTCTTAGTCTTCCTTAATTATCCGAACTTTAAGTATAGGCCTCTGTCCGTCGCTTTTACTTTAAATTAGATCTGACATTGATTTTTATGCAATCGAAACTAACAAAACTAACAATTCTAAACATGTGCTTTCGTAAACAAACTTAACGGTAACTATAGGTACCTATTCTTACCTAAAGATTATTAAATTAAGTACCTAATCTAAGGAATACTTGTAGTTTTGGTGTGCAATAAAAAGTACTGTATTGTAGTCAATAGTAAGGAACTACTTCTATCAATCCGATTAAAAAATATTATACTACATAAGCATAAGCACAGCCACAAAAAGTTTGTTTCTGTGTTAATCCGTTAAGCTTTTGCATATTCAACTTCCCCTGAATTTAGTACCTATAAGTAACTATAAGTCTAGTTACATTTTGCAAATCAATATTTACACATTCCAGTGGTTGGATTAAAGTGAGATTAACATGGTATTATTTACATTAGTAATTGAGTGGTGCAAATAATTGACTAGTTTCAACCGACTTCAGAAAGTAGAAGGGTTCTCAGTTCGTCGGAATTTATGTTTTTTGTACGTTCCCCGATTACTCTAAAACGGCTAGACTGATTAAAATATTTTCTTTTTAATATTGTCTTCGGTTTCTACGATTATTACTAATTGTAATTAAACAACTTTTTCTACTCCTGTACTTTTATCTGTCTTTAAGTAGTAGCAAGTAGGTCACGATGACTAATATAAGAACATACATAATATGAGTTCAGAGAAGTCTATACTCTATTCCCCACAACAGCACAAGTGTCGTTATAGTCACATTACGATACTGCTAGCAGCCACAGACTTCTAAATCTAGGTTAAACTTAGGTCAAGGATTAAGCGCTCAATTCTAACTTTACGATAAAAATGCACAACTACCAACTTAACAAACAATTAAATTCCTACGGTTTTTAAGAAAAACAAAACTTTCCGAACTAAATTCATTGATGCCAACATAAAAAAAAGTATTTTAATATAGTTACGTCATGTCAGTCAGTAATTAAAAAAAAAGTATACCATACACACATACTGTCAGTCATACGTCATATTTGCCTTGTTTGCAGGTTATGCTTTTAATTTTGTATTTTATATTTTAAAACCTAGTCGTAGAAAAAGTATTGTATGCAACGTTGTATAATTAATTAAGTCAAAAAACGCTCATTGCGCTCATTGCGCTGTCGCGGCTCGTATCGCAACTCGCGCAATTCGCATTTTTTGAACCTACTTATACAACTGTTGCATAAAATACTATTAATGGATTAAATCCCATCTATGATGATATATGTATTACCTACTTCATTTTTACGTCCCGACGATTCGTACCCCTTTTTAGCGTTCGTTGTCGCGGGTAGACTCGGTGTCTACGAACGGATGTTGCAAACAAAATTAGGCGTTAAGAAGACCTCAGAACGGGACTCGCACGCGCTCGAAGTTGATTAAATTTCCTGAAAAGATGCCGCGATGAATATCTCGTTCCTACATGCTTTAAGATATCCCCGAACAAGGACAGCATCGGTAGTGCACGCATCCTCTGCCAAACTAGCATGAAATTACTAAGACTTTTGTTTGAAAAGGTATACTTCTATTGGCACTAGATCAGGATCTGATGATGGGATCTTGGAGAAATCGAAGAAACGCTTCAAATACGTTACGATAAGTATAGAAGTTTTGAGTGTACCTAATAGTCGCATTTAAGTTGCAACAGAGCTATTACTAATACACAATACAAAACTATTCACTTTGTCATGTTGACCACAAAATCCAATAGCCTACAGCATGGATAAAAAAGACACATAAAAGTGAGCATTGCAGGTGCCCGTATAAGGCGCATGATGTTCATTATTTTATGGAACTAGTGCCATTCAGCGCTAACACTCGGGCGATACCTTTCACGCTTCACTCTTTTTAGAAGGCGATCAGCATTCCAGCGGTTTTTTACCGCCAAGTTCAGACGGGCGGCTGTCACACTGTCGCGGGTTAGGCGCAAACAGAACACACGCACCTGAATGAACCTGCAAGGTTAGTCGTGCTGAACTGTCTATCTGAATCGATTATCTTATGAAATCTTATTGATATTTGATACCGAGTTTTGTTTGGATCAAAATTATTTTGTATGGATAGATTAAATTAACAACGTACTTACTAGTATTGAAAGACAGATGTATTTTATACCTAAGCACCGTGCGAAGTTTCAAAGCTTTTTTTTATATAAATATTATAAATAACACTTTAGGTATATTTAAGTAAATATCGCAAAGCTAAACGCAGCGGTGCTTAAAGAGCTACAAAAGTGGAGATAGACTTTCTTAAATATTTGAGTGTCAACTGGTTATTTTATTGAACCAAACGTCCGGGTGAGTGAATGCACCAGTCCCAGCAGGAGGACAAGACGACAAGGAAGAGTTCAACGATATTCTCCAGAGCGCGAACTATAACAATCAAAGGAAACCGCTGTTCCTTAATATTTCCGATCGAACTATCCTGCTAACATTATGCTACTACTACATTAAACCCTTTTTAACAGCAACAGGTCTAAATGATGGATCGAGAACGGGTGGACCGATTTTTATGTTTGATTTTTTGGGTTTTGTCTGCCCCGAATAAAATAAGCTATAAAAAAACTAAAAAAATTAAACTTTGTGAGGCGGAACGAAGTTCGCCGGGACAGCTAGCTCGATCGATCGATGTGAATGGAGACCTTAGTGGCACACCTCTTCTTTCAATACAGCTGCCATCATACAAGTTTCTATTGCGAGTCACTTTGTAAGTCACTAAGTAAGTCTAACCTGTTATGCGTAAGGGCAATAAATAAGCGGAAGATGAAAACGTTTATTTACCGATGTATAAGCTCGGTATCTGCTCTTACAATATCAAAAACAATGAGATTTCTAATAGACCTCAGTATCCATTGAAAGCATTTGTAACCTATTACTTACGGATTGTATACCTATTTCCTTCAGTAATCAACCCGTATCTTCATAGTCAAATATAACACTAGGCGAACAACCTCATCCCAACAGAGAACCTTTTTTATACGAGAAATCAGATGGAATAAGTCCAATACAGGGTTAAGACTAAGTTTACCGTCGTAGTTGATTTAGAAATCGTCGTCCCCAGTTTATCTTTCTCCGCAACTGATTTTCTGACAATATCTGGGTTCATAGTTAAATAGTCCAGAATCCAGTAGCGGATTCAAGACTTTGGTTGGTTTGGAGTAGGGCTCCCGCTACACGTGTTATACGCCGAAACGGATACCCGTGTTCTTAAGACCGGCGGTACTAAGAACCCGGATTACACAAACCCGCCGGGTACCGGAAACGTTTCTCAGAAACGTTTCCGGTACCCGTACCCGTTCTACGTGTCCGCGGGTACACGTGTATTTAAAACCGGCCCGAACGGGTACGAACGAACCGAAACAGTCGGAGTCAAGGCACACAATATCTACTATTTAATGCTGACTTCAGATGAACTCTTCTGGCGTACGAATGTTTAATAATAGTTTGTAACCGTGTTGGAAAATCATATTTAGCCAACTACTTAAAATATGTTTTTTATATAAATCGAAGTAGGCATCGTTATTCTACATTGTCTGCTGTATTTTATTCTAAATCTGCTCGTACTTAGTTTAAAAACTTTATTCTGATGTGTCAGGTTTTGGTTTAGTAAAATTAAAACCTATTGCGTCTTATCTAAGTCAATTAATTAAAAACAACATTTTATTTATAATGGCATATCAGATATGTGACGAATATGGTTTGCAGATATACTAAAATATCAATTAAAAATAACAGTTTAGAATAAAATTATGAATTACTTCGCAAAAACAACAAACATCTGCCAATGGTGCAAAAAAGATAAACATAAGCGCCATTATCAAGTGATTATTCATAACTGAATTTCACCCGAGAACCACAAAAGTCCATGTTACCTTAGTTAACTTGCGATAAGATTGCTTATTTCTTTAAGATAAATCCTAAAATTGGTAATCATTCAAGTTTACTTGAGTGACTTTCACAATAAGGTAATAAACTTGAACGCCGAACGCCTTTTTGTTTGACGAAGCGAACAAAGAAGTAGGTTCCCAAACCATCATCACAAGTATGACTACCAATTATAAGCTTTATGTCGTAGCAATAAGGTTAAAACGTATGCACCAAAAATTGCAATGCCCCGGCAAAATCTTAAAAGATTAGATAAGTAAATGTTTTCTATTGATTTGGAGCCGCATCGCACTAACAAGTAGTTTACTATGAAAAAAGGCAGAGCAAAAACAATTAGAATGAACAAGAAATGGGTAAGATTTTGGAAATAAGGTACCTAGTCTAGTTGTTTTTTAGTATGATTCCAGTTCCAGAGTAATACAGTTTCGTTGCAAGTTATTTTAAAATCGTTTTTTTTTGTTTTGTTGTGTTTGGTTTTATTGTTATATACTGTTAATGCGATAGATTGTTATTAAATGTTAAAAAAATAGAACAAATTGGGTGTGGAATTTTGCCACAAGAGTCGATGACAAAGCTTATTGCTCGTTGTTCAATTATCGCACAAACAACGAGATTTCTTGTAATATTAATCAGGACTACTATATAGACGACAGGAGCGATTGGAAGACATTTATTAACAATTCACCATAAGTCAACAAACCCGACGACCACCGAGTAAGTACAATTATTTAACTATTTTATTTATGTAAAAAAATATATAAACGTCACTCTATTTTGTATAAATAAATAAACCAGCCAAGTGCGAGTCAGAAAACGACGACTGATCAATCTTAGTTGCATAGAGTGCAACTAATTTAGTTGCCGATTGATTTCGGACAACTAAAATTTTTAATCGACTAATTAGTTAGACTATTTTTCCGTGACTAATGTTAGAATGTGCATTCTTTCGTTTAGTTTAAACCCAGCTTTAGAAACAAATTGAACGGAAAACCTCGGTATGGCTGTGTTGACAAACTGAATAGGCCATCTTAACGGATGTATAAAAATAAAATATTCATGTATTACTTACGATATTTTGACCATTTCTATGGAGTGAGATCTCTGTGCTAACCATTATTCTCTTTGATAATACCAACCGAATGATCTTAAATTGTGTATTACACGTTTAGTTTGGATGGGGCGAGAGCGAGAGATGAAGCGAGGGACGTAAATAGGCGATCGGCTTTCTTTATTACCTCCCGTGTTGTGTACATCATTTAATGTCTACACTTAGCCAGAAAGCGGCTATTTCCGTACGCGCAGCTTGCGGAAAAAGTCACTTTATGGCCAGCTGTGGCATAAATATTTTAAATGACCACACGTTGAAAACGAAATAGACCGTATAAATAATAAACAACATGCAGATGTTTCATTCAATAGAACGTGTTATTTTTAGAAGATTCGTCGGTCGGCACCTGCACCAAAATGCAACAAACAACTTCCAGGTACCTAAGTAGGATTATCCCATTGTTTTGTCGCCGCGTGACACTAAAAAGATTTTTACTAATGACAGACAGCAAAATGTTGATAATCTATCTATGTCTAAGATTTACTCAGTATCGTATAGAACTTAGAGTTAGAACTAGTATTAAAGTACCAAAATATTAATAGAGCACCAACCTACTACATATATTGTTTGCGACTTGTAAACATTGCAGTTTTTCGTTATTTATCGTTATGGGCCATACCCATAATATTGCATTGTCATTCAAGTCAACATAATTTTAGATCAATCGGTTGAAGATATCTGCTTCAAAATTAGTAGCAAGATTCCACCCAAACCAACATAGTTACAACTTACAACATACGAGTACCTACAATGTACTCGTAGTTACGTATTGCAAATTATCTATATTACAAGTTAAATAAAAAATGCAAAAACGAGCGACTACGTAGTTTAAGATTTAATCGTGAAATTTAGTCGATTGAAACTACAACTAATTTAATTGTTAGTCGAACATTCTCACAACTCAAATTAATCGCGATTAAAAAATGACGATTGATATTTTTAATCGATTGATTAGTTAACTAAAAAATTAATCGATTAATGCCCATCTCTGGGCGGATTCTCGCACGAAGGGTTTCCGTACCATTTCTGTATCTGTTGTTATACATAATCTGTGAAAATTTTAACTGTCTAGCTATCACGGTTCATGAGATACAGCCTAGGGACAGACAGATAGACAGACAGTGGACTCTTAGTAATAATAAGTAAGTGCTAGTATTTGAACTTCGAAGTCTTATATAAAAATGTCTACTCGTATTCTATGCAAAAACTACCAGCTCTTAAAAGGCCGAACCCTTAGCCCAATAGACTGTTTATTGACTTTCGGCTTTACATATTACACACCACGGAATAAGATATGCTCGAAACTTATACATATTGTGTCTATTAACTTGTAGCTCGAACCATGATTCGTACCTTCGCTACTCGTTAAGGACGGGTCCGGAGACACGGGTAAATAAGATCCGTTTCTTCGGGTACCCGTGTACCCGTGGAAACGGATCTTAATTACACGTTTCCTAATTACCCGTGCGGAACGGGCCAGAAAACCGTGTCCGTGTTACTCAGAAACGGGTAATAGAAACGTTTACACGAAACCCGGACACGAGCGCGAGCCCTAGTTTGGAGTTCCTTAACCCTCTTCCTCCTCTCCCTCTGCCCCTGAATCCGCTACTGGTGTAACGACTGGACAGACCAGCCGGTCAGCAAGCACATTGGGTTAGCAACAACCGCCTACACCCGCGTAAAAGTTGCATGGGGAGTGCCGCTGCGAACTTGGCCTTGCACTGCGTCTATCTACATCAGTAGTGTATCTATACCTTTAAGAAATGCATGCCGCATGGCTGACCTAACGAGATCAGATTTAAATGAGCGAAGAATGAAAGGAACCCGTTTTGCGAGAAAAGGTATGATTGATAAATTAACGTTGTAATTGGTGCTTAAATGTCAAACCATGGAAGGCTGGATTATGTTTCGGCGAATTTAGTGTAGGTTCCGGTTTTCAGAGTAGGGGGCACTGGAGGCATTACTCATTATTGGCGTAGTATGCATTAGCGTTCAGAGATGACAAATGCAACAAAAACGTTTTACATAGTTTCAGTATCTGCTTTCTACTTTTTGGTATTAAAATTATGTATCTACTTAAAGCAGACACCATTTCAGCGACATTCTACGCGGTTAGACTGAAGGCTTTTTAATATCCTATTTTTAGGGTTCCGTACCAAAATGGTAAAAAAGGAACCCTTATGGTGCGACTCTGTCTGTCTGTCTGTCTGTCTGTCTGTCTGTCTGTCTGTCTGTCTGTCTGTCCGTCTGTCACAGCAAGATATCTCAGGATCTACTGATGCTATCGACTTGAAATTTGGAATAGTGTTAAGAACCGCTAACCCGAGCTTATAGGATATAAAAAAAATCTTGTAACTTTTTTACTTTTTTTTTAAAGGGGTCCGTAATGAGACTTTGCAAATTGAAAGTAGGGCTATTATATTGAGTGAGGTATCAAATGAAAGGGCTTAATTTGTAGATTGAAACAGTATTTTTGTATTTTTTTTTAAATAAGCAGTTTTTGATTTATGGCGAAAAACGTTAAAAAAAATACCGTTCCCCCCCTATTATCTTCGAAGTTACTGAACAGAAAAATCTGTAATAATTACCAATTATTAATGTCATCCTATATATTACAGGAACAATATATCGGTTTTCCTAACTTGCACTGTTTTTGAGAAATTTGCCAAAATCTTAACACATACTTATTTGCTCCTACTAAACTAATCGCCATATACGAGTAGTTTTTCTTGAACTATTCATGTATCTACTTATGAGTTTGTACGGAACCCTCGGTGCGCGAGTCCGACTCGCACTTGGCCGGTTTTTTTTTCTTGAGCCTGCATTATAAGATCAATGCAAACCTTTTCTAACTTGAAAAAAAACAGAGTAGGTACAAACTCTGTAGGTAATCCCACGGTTCATAAGACAGGGCTAATTATACCTTATATGAAAATACTACAACTAATCAGTGACATAGTGGGCCATAGAATTTCATCTCATTAACTCTTTTGGAATCACGACACACAAATTAACTAAGATTGATTTTCTTTTCGAAAAAGCTTATGTAGGTACGTACTTTATAATTACATGTCTAAACTCAACTTTAAGTATTTATTAAAAAGGGTTACATACAAAGTACAACTGAAATGGAAATAACCATTATTGAAACGTTTGTATCTGAGAGCGAAACAGCCTAAGACGATTTTCTATGACATACTATGATACTACTAATTTCTTTAAATATATATTAAACGTGTACGCAGACTTAATTAACCTTTTCCACGCCAACGACGTATTTATTGTCTCCGCAGGTTGGACGCCAACGACGCATATATTGGTCACAGAACGCAGAGCGATATAAACCTTCATGCACCAGGATAAAGTTTAATTTCGGTTTTGACACGTATTTTTTACGTAGCGGCGAAAAGGTTAAGCTTAGTTTAGACTTTCAGATATAGTCGAAGTCAAAACTAACTGATCACTCCCGTTGTTTGTCGAAGTAAGCAATAGTACCGTAACAATCAAGCATCAGATTGGACAATGTGACAAGGTGCTAAGTTGGTCAGTGTCTTTGGTGCAGAATTGGAAAGAATGCTGGCACAGTGTCCGCTGACCCGGCGCCCTTGCGGCCGGTCACGTCGCCTGCGCCCACCGCTGGCTGTGAGACTATACTAAGGAACAGCCAAGTGTGAATTATACTCGAACACAAAAGGATTCCGTAGTTCGTATGTACCCATGTGTAAGAGTATATGAATGTCGTATGTGGAGGCTACCTAGGTCTCCTTCTAAAATGTTTCTTTATAATCATTAGCAATTTGCAGACTTTTCTATGTATTAAGGAAAGGGCCTACCGACAACTGGTTCTGCCAGCCATAAGGAGAATTGTAAGATTGTAGAGGTTAGGGGTCTAAGGTAGTTCCATCAAAAGTAAACAAGTCATCTATTCAGAAACATGATGTTGGATAAAACATTCGTCTCTCTTGTTTATGGTGATAAACACATGTCCATACACATACACGAACTGGTTATCGTACCTATTTGGGAACCCAAACGTGACAAGATGTCGTGTTGTGACCTGGACATTTAGGAACTACACAACTTTAATAAGATCAAATAGGACTGATGTCAACGCTGTTCTCATTTTAGGCATTTATTGCAATAGAATAAGATGAAAGATGTCCATGCACTTTTGCAGCCGACCGTACATATGGAAAACCCAAAAAAATTAATATGTGTTTTTCCGATAGCATCGTTATTCCGGAACCTACGGAAGGAACTAAACGGAACGGTAGGGCATTTCTCCAGAAATATGTCTGCGACTCATTCATCTGTCTCCATACATTTAGTATGAAAAAGGGCCAGATGAATGAGGTGACCGCAGACACATTTCTGGAGAAACGCCCGGTATAATGTATCGCTTCACAATAATTTTGCCTTATACGAGATTAATTATTAATTATATGTAGATTAGTGCTAGGCCTGAGTTTTTTTTTCAGCGTAACATAAGTTCCACAATAATTAATATGGAAAGAATGTTGTTTCCGAAGTGATGATTTTTCAGAATTGCGTAGTGTATAGACACCTTTGTATCTACTATAAGTATGTGGTTTCATTACACACTTGACTTATTGAAATAACCTACTGCCATGAACTTCACGCGCAAGCTACTTAATATTCGAAATTCCGACGTTCAAAACAAAGTGCTTTACAATTTTTCTTTGACAAGAATAACTGTAACAACAGCAACATTAATTTCGCAGTAACTACATCGAGCCTTTCAAATTGCAGTATACTAAGTTTATTTTAAGCACATTCCAATTTTAGTCTTAAGTCTGGGCTGTAAAGTTGAAAATGCTAGCAGGTTGTTTGGTGATGTTACACTCTTCTGTTTTCAGGGAATGTATGTTTAGTGACCTTTGAACAACGTATGCTGCCAAACTATGATGTTGACGCATGAACTGTTCCAGCCAAGGCTCGGTCACAACATGCAAATCCTATTTTGCTGTAAGGGGGTCTTTATCACGGAGATCTGTGAAATAGATACCCAGACCTCGAAAGAAAGCTGAATATTTCTAGCCACTAAAAACTCTTTAGTAACTCTCATTTGTGATGCCTTTTGGTTTTTAGAATTAACACACCTAGAGTCCTCACGCCTGCAACTGAGTCCTGAGAACAGCAACCAAAACATGCAGTTGGCCTCGTAATATCGCGTGACATTGTTGCCTATGACGCAAACTCAAAGAAATAAAATAAAATAAAATAATTTATTTCTGTAAGTAGGCCATCAAGGGCTCTTTTACATGTCTCATCTCTAATTCTTTTCTTTTGGAAATTGAAAAGTAAAATGTTTGACTCTGCTACTTACCACACCACGATTAACAATCATAACTTCACTATCCGTTCTATCCATTTATGATAATTATGATAAGTACATTTATGATAAGTACTGACGCATATACTCGTATTAACGGACCAATATAGGTACCTAATAATTAGGGATGTAACGATACCGATACCGATACCGATATATCGGTATCGCCGATATTATACAACCGATATTTGAAGAATTTGCTGTATGAAAAAAAATCTGCAAAAAGTAATTTCAATTTCTGACTTAATTTATGTATTGGTCTATTCTATTACCTTGTGCAATGATAATTACTATGTTAATTAAATCTTTGGTTCTTAATAAAAAAAACGAATTTTGAGTTGACAATTTATTATTTTTACTTTACACTTTCAAGGTTGACTCTCTGGTAAATATAACCAGTAGTTATTGCCATTAGTTATAATAAAGACATAAAAATATCGGAAATTCATACTTCATTATTTAGCTAAGATATCGGTATCGGTATCGGTATCGCCGATATTAACTACTATGTATCGGTATCGGTATCGTATCGGCAAAACTGTGTATCGTTACATCCCTACTAATAATATAACAAACAAATAATCCACAGCATTACATAACTTTTAATCATTTATCTTAGACTTTATTGAAAAGACACAAAGCTTCTTTTGGCATGAACTTTATTGGTAGATTTTGATCTTGAAGACGACTTGGTAATCGGATCGAGCTGTCAACTGCCGAGTTAATGCGTTGATAACGTCAACCGCCAGTGTGAAGCCAGCCTTATCTACACATGCGGTCCACGCCCTTTGAAAGTTTAATTGATAAGGACCTTATTCGACGGTGTTAAGGTACATTTTCGAGAAGCTAGATTGTGTGTAGTGACTTCATAGTTTATGTCATAGACACAAACCGACAGGGGAGGCGTTGGTATCGTGATACCCCTGACATTTAGATTACGTGGAAGCTTATGTGACTGAACGTATTTTATTATATGTTCCAATCAACTAGCAGTTGCAGGGGAGAATATACGAATTTGCGCAGGCCGATGCCATGTCGTGACAAAAAAACGACACGGTAAAAGACACACAACACGGCAGTTAAGTTGTATTTAGCGAATGTGGACTTTGGACCTTAACCTGTACATTCTGCAGCAACAGTAGCTATTGTGTTTAGATTATATGCATAGATGCATATAATCTAAACACAATAAGACTCTAAGACCCTGTGGGCATAAGGTCCTGTTGACCTGCAGATTTTATGTTTTTTTTTTTTTATTGCCTTGGACTGGAAAACAGGCAGGCACCTGATAGAATTGGAAAGTGGTCACCACCGCCTATGTAGTAATTTTTTTTAACTGCAAAGCACTTGGGCTTTTTTTAAACGCCAATTTTAGGTGTAGTTTGATAATCTGTAAATGTGATAGATTCGCAAGATTTCAATGAGGTAAGTATGCTACCCCGTCTATGCTATTAAATAGCCTTACAAGTACAACCTACACAAACTTTGTGTGTAGGTCTGTTTTTGTCTACCATGGTAGATTTGCGTTGAACTTTTATTTTATACTTCAAGATTTAAATTATGAATAACGAAGTACCGGTTAGCCAAGAACTTTAATGAGGTCGAAATGAAACGCAAGGTAAAATGCAGATAAAAGTGATATCAACCGTAATGTTTGAGGGGCAACCCAGATCGGGTGGATTGGATTTAGGAGGCGGTCCGTTCTGTCAACCCGCAGCCCGTGAAACGGAAGCGCAGTGTACACTCGAGAGGGAAATGCACGAGGTCGCATACCGCTGCTGTCGCTTTTTATTTACTACTTTAGTAGACTCGCGACTTCGTTCGTGGAGGTGAAATAAGTTAAGAGCATTTCTATTTTTTTTTTTTTCATTACTAAGTTTTCTGCCAATTTTACGTTATTTCTACTTAGAAGTACGAGCTCTTTCCATCCCAATAGAAGAAAAAGTGTTAATGATACTTTCCTTTGTGTTACCGTTATACATAGTAGGTATATGGAAAAAAGGTAACACATTAGGAAAAATATTGGGATATTTTTTTGTCCCATGGCGATTGTAAGAGTGCGTAATTTCAAGTTGAAACCACAGTATAAGCAGTAGTTTCTCTTCCGAAAAAAGGTACATCGGGAGCGCGCATGCGTGCGCGCCGTGTACGGGCGCACAACAGGCAAGCATTTGCCCCTGCGCGCCCATGCCACAGTACGAAGTGCACTCACACAGACGCGCGATCTCTCTCTCGATCTCGGTTCGAGATTGCATTCCCTAATTTCAAGCAATAATTTAGGATTACAGAGGAAGAGGACGCGAGGAGGGAAGAGGGAGAGGTAACTACGGGACTGTGTATAAATTAGTATTATTTGAGTATTAGTTCGTGATATCGGACACCGGCGGCCGACCGCAACGACGCCGAACGGCGGCAACACTATTAGGGCGTGAAAATTGCCTCTTCTCCCCGGCACGTAAGGTCATCAGGTATAAATTAGGTCATTAAGTAGGTAGACTTAGGCATTATAGCTTATCTGATGTGACGGGCATTACTTTTTAAAAATGACTTAAGAGTGACATATAGAAAAAAAACAATACAAGATAACCTCGACAAAAAAAATATAAAAAAAAGATAATATACACACGTTTTTGATGACAAAATTTAGGAATATTGATTTAAACTTTCACGATTTTCACTCATTATTATAACAAAACGGGACTTAATCGCGTAAAATCATGAGGTAATATCATGTTTTTACGCGATTAAGTCCCGTTTTGTTATAATAATAAAATTTAGGAAATTCTAACCAAATGGTTGGTCAATAAATGGCCACAAAATGAAAGAAAACGTACTTAAACTCCAAGATGTACATGGATGAAAATCAATGAAAACTACCAAACGCGCGTTGATGTCTGTGGTGGTCAGCTTACTCTATGGTACGAGGCTGGCTATCAATAAGAAGAAGGGATTTTTATGTTTATATTTGTCAGTTATAATTTTCGATGTCAAATAATTTGCATTTAATTATAGAGGACAAAATTTAGTTTCTCGTTTTAATTCATCGCCAGAGAAAGCTCCTCTATATTGGTGACCCCGATTTTGAACATAAACGGAAACACCGGAATCGATATAATTATAAAAAAAACACGATTATGTCGGAAACAAACTCTAAAGCAACCGAAGACCAGGGCGCAGTGTTCAAGGTAGCCGTCCGACCCCCGCCGTTCTGGCCCGAGGAGCCAGCGCTATGGTTCGCGCAGATGGAAGCTCAGTTCGCGCTGTCTGGTATTAATAGCGACGCAACCAAATTCAACCACGTCATCGGGCAATTGGAACACAAGTATGCCGTGGAAGTCAAAGATGTCATAAGCAACCCACCCAATGAAAACAGGTACAATAAAATTAAAACCGAGCTAATATCACGGCTATCAGCATCAAAGGAGCAGAGATTCATACAGTTAATGAAGCATGAGGAATTAGGCGACAGAAAGCCGTCCCAATTTTTGCGTCACCTACGAGGGCTGGCAGGAGACAGAATGCCCGAGGATTTTTTGAAAGCCGTCTGGTCCAGCCGTCTGCCAAGCAACTTACAAGGACTTATCGCCTCACAAACCAAAGCGTCGCTGGACGAGTTAGCCGAGTCGGCCGATAGCGTGCATGATGTTGCCCCACTCGCTCTTCACGTTCATGCTGTGAGCAACGGCACCCACAACGCCGAGATGTCGGAGATGGCCAGGAACATGACAGACCTCACCAGGGAGATTGCTTCATTAAAGGCACAATTTGGCAGCCAAGCGCGCGCGTCAAGGTTCTCTCGTGGCAGAAACCGAGCACCGACCACGTCCGGCCGTTATGAACGCTCCGCATCAAGGCCTAGGGATCCGTCTGTTTGCTGGTACCATCAAAGATTCGGCGACAGAGCGACTCGCTGTACCCGACCTTGTTCTTACCCAGGATCGGAAAACTTCAGCGGCAGCCGAAATTAAAGGCCAACGTCTGCCTTATATCGCCGGGCCGCCTCTTTGTATCGGACGTCTCCTCTAAAACACTCTTCCTAGTAGATACAGGATCTGATTTGTGCGTGTACCCACGTGCTTTGATTAGAGGGACCCGCGCAAAGTCAAATTATGAGCTTTTCGCCGCTAACGGTTCGATCATATCTACATATGGCTCGGTGCATTTGCAACTGAATCTGGGGCTTCGCCGAAACTTCAACTGGAAGTTTGTCATTGCTGACGTATCCAAGCCAATAATCGGTGTTGACTTTCTGGCACACTATAACATATTAGTGGATTGCAGAAACCAGCGCTTGATAGATAATGGCACTACATTCTCAGTCACTGTTCCCGCTCAACCTCTGACAGAAGCTATCGCATCAGTGAAGGTTATGTCGGGAGAATCTGCATACCTTGACATACTTCGGCAGTACCCAGACATCACCCGCCCAGCTGGCATTAATGCCACGCCGAAACACAACACAGTGCATCATATACGCACCTTACCTGGACCACCGGTTACAAGCAGACCCCGACGCCTTCCTCCGGATCGTTTAATGATCGCGCAGAAGGAGTTCGAAGCTATGCTTGAAAATGGTACAGCTCGCAGGTCAGAGAGCCCTTGGTCGTCTCCGTTACATCTGGTTCCCAAAAAGGATGCCGGTTGGCGTCCATGTGGAGACTACCGTGCCCTCAATGCGCGCACCATTCCAGACAAGTACCCAATACGGCACATTCAAGATTTTACACAGCAACTAACAGGAAGTCAAGTCTTCTCCAAGGTAGACCTTGTTAAGGCATATAATCAGATCCCAGTAAACCCAGCCGACATACCGAAGACTGCCATAATAACCCCTTTTGGCTTGTTTGAGTTTCCCTACATGACATTTGGGCTACAAAACGCGGCGCAGACGTTCCAGAGATTCATGGACGAAGCTTTAAGAGGCTTAGATTTTTGCTACGGATATCTGGACGATATTTTGATCTTTTCTCCTGATGAGGAACGCCACCAACAACATCTGCGGGTCTTGTTCCAGAGACTAAGAGATTATGGAATACTTATCAATACGGCTAAATGTGAGTTTGGAGTCGATGAAATTACTTTTTTGGGCCACAGGGTATCCTCAAAAGGGATCCAACCATTACAGTTGAAAGTACAAGCCATGTTGGATTACCCTACACCAAAAAACGTTAAAGAATTACGCAGATTCCTGGGCATGTTCAACTTTTACCGACGATTTGTGCCAGGTGCTTCAGCTTTACAAGCTCCCTTAAATGTTGTGTTGTCTGGACCGAAGAAGAAAGCCACACAGGAGATAACAATGACACCAGATATGATGGAAGCCTTCGAGTCATGCAAAAAAGGGCTTTCACAGGCAGCTACTCTGGCCCATCCGCGGACCGACGTCGAGCTCGCTATACAAACAGATGCTTCTGATGCTGCTATTGGGGCGGTGTTACAACAACGCCTGCCTACAGGAGCCTGGGAGCCTTTAGCATTTTTCTCTCGGCGCTTGAAACCTGCGCAAAAGAAATACAGTCCGTACGACAGGGAACTTCTGGCGATATACGACGCTATCAAGCATTTTCGGCACATGGTTGAGGCTAGGCCCTTCACAATTTATACGGATCATAAGCCGTTAACGTTTGCGTTCTCTACCATAAGGGATAACTGTTCGCCCAGGCAGTTCCGCTACTTGGACTTCATTTCCCAATTTAGTACGGACATACAATTTGTACCGGGGAAATCGAACGTGGTTGCCGATTGTCTATCACGGGTGGAGGAAATAGGTGGCTACACAGTGGATTATCAGGCCCTAGCACAGTCCCAAAATGACGACGACGAGTTGAAGCAGCTATTGCAGCATGGCACAGGGCTATGCCTTAGGAAGTTTAAGATACCCGACTCCGATGTGCAGGTTTACTGCGACGTTTCGACCACAAATCCGAGGCCGTACATGACTAAAGACTTCCGGCGGAAGGCGTTTGATGCTGTGCACAGGCTTAGCCACCCAAGCATAAGAGGAACAGTCCGGCTAGTATCGCAAAAGTATGTATGGCCAGGAATTAATAAAGATTGCCGGTTGTGGGCGAGAGAATGCCCGGATTGCCAAAAAAATAAAATTTCTCGTCATACCCACTCTCCCATTGCATCATTTTCGACTCCATCCCATCGCTTTGCTCATGTCCACATGGATATCGTGGGCCCATTACCTATCTCTTGTGGTTACAGGTACTGCCTCACGATCATCGATCGGTTCACGCGTTGGCCCGAGGTATACCCAATACCCGATATCACTGCAGAGAACTGCGCGCTGGCCTTTATAACAGGTTGGGTTGCCCGTTTTGGTTGCCCTACCAGAATCACCACCGACAGAGGTCGGCAATTCGAGTGTGAGCTTTTTCGGAATTTGTCGGCTATCCTGGGATCTGAGCATCGGCCTACTACTTCATACCACCCAGCCTGCAATGGAATGGTCGAGCGCCTTCACCGGCAATTAAAAGCTGCCATAATGTGTCACACCAACATCATGCACTGGGTGGAAGCCTTGCCGCTGGTCCTCCTCGGCATCCGCAGCGCTTGGAAAGAGGATATCCAGTCTTCCGCCGCCGAACTCGTGTATGGGGAGCCGCTGCGACTGCCGGGTGAGTTCTTTAAACCCGCAAAAACCACATCAGTCGATTACTCCAACTTTTTATCGAGGTTGCGCAACCACATGACCCGACTCAAGCCGACTCCAGGTGCGCACCACGCTCAGAAGCCATTCTACGTTCCTAAGGATCTTGGTTCCGCTGAATATGTGTTCCTGCGCCAGGGCCCTGCCAAAGCATCGTTGGAATCGCCTTATTCGGGCCCATATAAGGTCCTGTACAGAGGTGACAAAACATTTAAGATAGACATCTCAGGAAAAGCAAGTACAGTGACCATAGACAGATTAAAGCCAGCCTATGTAGCAACGGACGAAGAACGGAGTATTGTCCGCCAGAACACTTCAGCAGGAAGCACACCGCTAGAGGCTAGCCCAACAGTCGCAGACACACCACCACAAGACACGCCTCCGCCACCTGGGTCAGGCACCACCGCCAGAACGCGTAGTGGTCGCTCGGTGCATTTTCCCGCGCACCTGCGTGATTATCGCCCGTAGCAGGCAACGGTCTTGGCGGGGGAGTAGTGTGGTGGTCAGCTTACTCTATGGTACGAGGCTGGCTATCAATAAGAAGAAGGGATTTTTATGTTTATATTTGTCAGTTATAATTTTCGATGTCAAATAATTTGCATTTAATTATAGAGGACAAAATTTAGTTTCTCGTTTTAATTCATCGCCAGAGAAAGCTCCTCTATAATGTCTTTGACTAATATATTATTATTTATTACACGTTGAGCGTTCAAGATAGGTAAGCTATATTTATTGCGATATATTGCCTACACTGCTAACTAAATCCAGCATAGTCAGGCCTTATAACATAACATATTGAACGTGACACCACTCTCATAAATATTTAAACAAATTAATTAAATAACCAAAATAAGCTATACTTATACCGCCCACAACCCAATATCACCACGGGGTTTAGTAATAACCCTTGAAAAGTTGCGTTAAACAGTTATTTGTCACCGAAAGAGTGGATTGCCTTCAGTTTTCAGACAAGTGACAGCTAACAAATGGGATACCAATTTAAAATCAATTATTTTAATGAAAAACACACCTTGTAATGTACTTTAACCAAATATGCTAACTACGTAATATATCACAAAGATAAAAATGTTTAGGTGGGTATAGTGCGTGAAATATGAGTAAAGGCGTTAAATTTGTAGGTACAATAATTTTCTATTAATACTATAGGTAATAATTGTTCTATGTCTTGCGGTCAACTTTAGAAGAGGCAAGCAATGCTACTGTATTAGTACAATACAAAGTCATTAGGTTAGGTCTCGTTATATTTCACGAACTATACTTACAGTTCAAAGTCATTTAACGTTTTCTGTGATTTGACAGTAGTTTGTCTAGTGCTAGTAAAAACAGGCCCATTTTTGTCTATTTTCGTTCAGACATTGTAAACAAGTATACAAACGAAAACAAATCTACACACGACTCTATTTATCAATGTATACTTATTTTTGTAAATGTACCCATGTACATATTTTTCAGCTCTTCGTCCCCCATATATTGCTGCTTACTGTACAACGATCGAAACCATTGGGTTTCAAAATTGAAAAGTAATTACAGAGATTAAAATAAATGATGGTGATGGCGTATTAAAGCCGGCGTCGGCTTCCTCACAGCGAGAGGCAGGTGATAAAGGCTGATAATTTCTGATTCAATACCCTAATCTATGAAGTTCATCCTTTTTAAAAATAAAACAGAACTTTATGATTCACTTGAGTATTATTATTTACTAGCATTTACCCGCAGCTTCGCCTGCATTGCTCCCGTTATTGTCCCAAGGGAACTCTTTACCGGGATATAAAGTACCCTATGTTTCAATGCAGAACTTGGTCTACTTGCTTGGTTGTTACTTGCATGCCAAATTTCAGCTCAATCCATCCTGTTGTTACCTCGTTATTTAGTAACAAACATCCAAACATTTTCTCTTCACAAATTTTCGCATTAATAATATTAGTGTGAAGTCTGACGATTTAAGAGCCTTGCTTGTCCCACTGCTGGACCAAGGCCTCACTCTCATTCTTCCACGTATCCCGGTCTTGAAAAGTCTCCCACCGATCCTTATAAAATGCGTCCTTATAAAGTTTGTCGCCATCGCCATCTCATCTCTTCCGTGCAATCCGTCAATTCCGTGCGACTAGGGCGTGCAATACCGACAATAGTATGGCAGTACCGGAAATTCCCGGTGCTCGCCTACTAAAATTTCCCGGTACTGCACGCCCTACACCTGACATATTTTGTGGCACTAATTTAAATATTATCAAGTTAAGTAATATTTTATTAATAAGTAACTTCACTTGTTTACCGAAAAAGTAATTGGCCCTGCTCGTTGCACCGTTATGGGGATTGCCTGTGTTGTAGCCATTTCAATGGTTGAACGAGGATCCGACAGCTGGCCGAGGGTCACCTACCTTATTCACTGGACTACGATACCGCCTTGAGGTGCCGATGCCACAGACATTGTAACTGTCACATGAAAATTGTCAACAAGTGAATGAAAATGAAATTAAAACCCACACGAATGTAGTCATTAACATACAATGTTCTTATCTCCATATTTAAGGCAGCGGGGAATACTTTATTCAAATTGGGCTCTCCTTTACATGTCACCGCTGTCAGAATAGCACACTGACAGTGCGAAGTGTCCTGTACACGTCATCATGGTCACGTTTATCGTTGCGTATCCAGGTATATACGGCGAGTAACATCAGCGCCTAGCAATACCTCGGTATAAAAACGACACCTATACCTATAATCGGGTGACAGCGCTGCCGACCTCATCATTATCAGAATCATTATGTATAAATAGTTATTGGTTACCCTACAAGCATACATACATAGTGGTTTGTAAAATCGCTCCAAAACGATGACAGTAAAAGCGCAGATACGCATGCTCTGAAAGTATGTTTTGACTTGCGAAACTTATTGTTCCCTCATTACTGAGGATCGTGACCAACTGTAATAAAGAAGGAATATATTATACCGACCAATTTTAGTAATAGAGATCTAATAGTAAATGTGCTCCATCCCGTTGTGTGCAACGTTCCGAAAAGCATATTTTCCCCACTGCGTTCACTTCCTGCTTTATTCACATTTCCACAAAATATTTACTTTTCCAAAATGATTACATAATGAGTAATTTTCAAAAAAATTGTACATAGTTAAGGGCCTAATAAAAACAAAATCACGATCGCTCCTTTGTGTTACGAAAGTTAGGCATACAAACTGTATGGCTAACTTTCGTAACACAGAGGAATAAATTAAGTTTTGTTTTAATTAAATCCCTTAATTGTGTTAAATTTTTTTGAAAATGACTCTAATATGTGCATGTGATTACACTATATGTGCACAGGTATATTCACTTTATCTACACACGTTCAAAAACCGCAAATTACGATCAGCATAAAGATAAACTGTTTTGTTAGAACTAGTTTCTTATTTGTGAAAATGTTATTACTGCTTCATAATTACATCGAATTCAATTAATAGTTATTATTACATTTCGAACATCTCTGAAAAACAAAGCAATTTGATTTGACCTCAATTCTAATATCAGTACCTATATTCTGGTATCAGCATCACTGGGCGGAACCAGCATGGGGTTCGGCTACTACTGAACCAATAATGCGAGCCGCAACCTTAGATCAACCAGGACTAATAAGCGACTTAATATTGAAAAGCGTGTGGGAGCCAGCGAGGAAGGCGTTCTTTGACTTTCGCATTGTAAATGCCGATGCCGCATCGTATGGTCTACTCACATGGCCCACAATTGCCCAAATACACGCTCGTGAAAAATATTGCACATACGATCTGGCTGCAGAAGATCTTAGAGCCTCATTTACTCCCCTTGCGGTCTCTTGTGATGGCGTTGTCGGAACTGAATATGAATCCTTTATAAAAAAAAAAACATCTCTTAAGCTATGTGAAAAATGATCCAATCAATCATCAGAGCGGTCTCTATTAGAATTAGGGGAACGAGAAGAAGGATAAAAAGATTTGGATGCGAAGACGGCTGTGGAATACCCATCCTGAAGCACTAGATTTCTCTTCTTTTTACCATATTATTGTGTCATTATGTTTATTTGTATTATAAAACGTAATAATATAATTTATTTATACACAATATCAGTATACCAGGTGCAATAACGTTTTATTTGAAATGAAAAGTCAATTGCAAACAATTTTGACTACTCTAGCAAGTTACTTGATATCGAATGATAGGTTAGTAGAGGTCCACCCTGGTTTGTCTATGAATTTAAAAATAAAAACTACGGTAGCGTGACATGCGTGAGTTGCCACTGCTGTAAGTAACTTGCGTTCCCGAACACATCATAGAGATCTTATTCCCTGTATGATTGTGTATTGTGTATAGATATAGCAGTGTACGTATTAACTGTACATAATTACGCATTAAAACACACGTGTGATGTTATTATGAAACTCGCGTGTTGACTCACCCATGCACGCATACACTCGTATTTTAATGTTTTTCATTATGTACCAGTCACATAAACTACTAATTCCGCACTGTCATTGTAAGCATTTTAAATGGTTATATTATGTAGACTTTTCTGTAAGAGGACGTTCCCCTTCCGTATGATAATCGAAACATTAGGTACTTTTAGAACATGTAAGGTCAGTACGGGGCAAGCGTAGCCCCGACTGACCTAATAGCATATTTATTCAACATTATTTTGACATAAAATAATAAATGAATAATAAAAAAAATTGCGCGGTACCTACAGTTAAAAAACTATGCGAGGGTATCAATTTTAAGAAAAATTACATAAGTAAAAATATCTCAAAAATGGTGACACTTTTACTAAACTTATATTAGCATTATTTGATAGACCTAAGTGCCCTCTGTCACCAGTTCACAGGTTATCCATTCATTATCTAACACCCTGTATATTGATATTCATAAGAAACACACACAATTATGATTTTAATGACGAAAACTCACGTTGCATGCCGCAGTCATGGCCAAGATTGGTCCCAGATCGATTTGAAATTTGCCTTGTTGCGTACTTCCGATGACAATGCAATATTTATGGCACTCATGCTATTCGTGATCAGTCACGAGGTCAACAGATTTTTCGTTGTGTAACAAATGGACAAAAGCTTTTAGTCTCAATAACAAAATACCTAAATTCTGATGGTCCACTGTCTGGTCCTAATGTCCTAAAATATAGGTTGTGTACAGTGCAATGTGTACAAGAGCGCATTCAAGGTCCGAGTATAGTCGACTGTCCCGATAGATGTCATCTAGAATATTAAATCATTACATTAACAATGAAGATGACAGCAGGGTGTCAACTATTGGGAATTCGCTTGTAATTTTTTTTGTGTCTGCGTAAATAATTTTTCATGGACGTAGATTATATAACAGACAGTAGTAGGTAGGTTAAGTTAGCATTAAACCCTGAAACCTCGCGAAACATAGCATTCAGTGGAAAATGGTGTTCTCAGAGAATTCGAATTTTCAGAGAAGCAACTATTCAGTGTATCATTACATGTTCTCAGGTTGATTACAACTAAGTTTTTCGTTTGAAGGTAAAGTTCTTTACTCTTGATATGGTTTTCCTGTCACATGAGTGTCAGATGGCAACCGCTTGAAGACAACCTGTCCTGCCAGGAAGCAAGGCCGCAGAGCCTAGGTACACCGAACCGTAAAAAGCGTCAAGGAATAATGATGGCGAGGAATTTTGGATTTAGTACAAGTTGCCCAAGTAAATATCTAGTCATGGAACTGTTTACTTTCTTCTTTGTAATTCCTTCAACTATACACACCACTCACACACACATACATAACACGGTCAAGGGTCATATCATATGGGTTGCCCTCTGCATGGTAGATACCAGCATTCTTCTTTGTGTCAGACTATCTCATCGGGACTCGTCCTCTTGTTGGATCGCATGATATTCTCAAGGAATTTGAGAATCCTGTCATGGCTCATGGTAGTTAGCCAAGAGCTACTTAGTGTTCTTAAATTCACTTAGTTATGCACTCGTTTGTTATGAATTGTTTATACATTATACAGGGCTCTCAAAAGTCGGCAACCTACTCGTAGCAGTCACTTAGTTATGCACTCGTTTGTTATGAATAGTTTATACATTATACAGGGCTCTCTCAGGGCAGTTCTTTTGGTGTTGCATAAATCCATGGGCGGCGATGGCCACTTTCCATCGGGAAGTTCGTTTGCTCGTTTGCCACTAATAACCACGGATAAACTTGTATGAAAATATAGAAACGCGTTAAAATTATCGCAATGGTAGCTAATGACAACATGACACTCGTTAACTAAAACGCGAAACACAATCAATTAATGATCTTGATGTGCGTGCTCAAGCGTTGTTGGTTGCCCAACTGTTTGTAGTGCTTATCACATGCTATATCGTGTGGACCTTCGAACATGTATAATTTTACAGGCAGCAGCATGTATTTACAAAGACGAAAACCTGAAAATATGCTCATGTGAGTTTTTTTTAGCTTCGACTGTGTAATGCAGATGTTTGATAACACTGAGCGCAACAATTGACGACAATAGGCTAGATGACTAAAAACTGTTTAGTCCGTCTGTTACATTATGAAAAAATATTGTACACGTATTTTTTGTTTTGTTTGACAAACAAAAACTGACGAGGGTAGAGTGCTTAGAAGTTTCGAGTGACGTCACTCTTGAGTACAAATTGTACTCAAGAGTGACGTCACAAGCCCCCACTCCAGAAGTTTGATGATCTATAACTTTGTCGATTTTTAATATTTTGATAAACCAAAAAATACGTGTCCCATATTTTTCCATAATCTAACTGACGGACTAAATAGAATTACATATTTTTAACCCAGTCATCATCCCTATTGGAATGTACCAAAAATTAACCACCCCCGTTTTTATAAGCCAATTTAAAATACTAATTTCTGTCGTTTCGGGTTTTGGTGGGATGTTTTTTTTTTCATCTAGAAAATATTACCAGTTAATAAAATCCGTTAATGTATTTTGGTCCCCAAACGCACGCATAGGCACGCATAAAACAGGATATTTTACTGTGAGGTCCAGAAACTTTTTCTCAAATAAATATCAAAACATCAACAAATGAATGGAGTTCTGAATGAAAATTCTATCATTGTGCCATCACATTGACAGTATTGTCAAATGTGAGACTTTTAACACTTAGTTCGAATCACTAAAGTAAGACTTCAGTTTTTATTAAATGCTACTATGTATATGGAAATACTCTATTGAATTTATGTAAAATACTCACTTATATACATACATACATGTAGGTATAGCAATATCCAAGCCTCAGGAACTAATTTCTCAGGCAAAATTACTACCAATAAACGAACCACGTTGTAAAAAAAAAATATTTTCTAAATACTACTGGCGTTAACGCTAACCAAATGTCAGTTGTTCCGCCCGCAGGGCCGAATCTCGTCCTTGTTACACTACAACACAATCCCAACCCAATTTAACTGACGATAAACAAATAGCATATGACAGTTTTACTGCCTTCTCTGACAGTGATTTGTTTATTTTCAGCTAATTGGATGAAATACCAGTCTATATACTCTCTAACAACCGTAGTAGTAGTAAAATCTACGTCTTTACTTATTTTATTAGGTTATCAATATTATAATCATGTATGATCAGATAATAAGAACATATTTAGGTAAGAAACTAAAATAATGTATTTTCTAAATACTAGATCTAGAATTACCGTATTTCCCAGAAATCACATGAGCAACTTAACTACCTATCAGATTTTGTAAAAAAACATATATTATCGTAATAGTCCAGTACCATGGACTGTCAGAAAACGCATTTATGCCACACCTGGCCAGAAAGCGGCCTTTTCCGTACGCGCAGCGTATTTTATACATAAAATGATGTACACTGTTGCCCTCGATCGCATATTTACGTCCCTCGCTTGCTGCTCAGGCCGCAAACTTCTGCGATCTCGGCCTTTCTTTGTATTACCACCCTAGTTGTGTAATGTACTATTTTGCAACTGTAACGACGACTATAAAAAAAACCGGTCAAGTGCGAGTCGAACTCGCGCACCGAGGGTTCCGTACAAACTCATAAGTAGATACGTGAATAGTTCAAGAAAAACTGTATGTCGATTTGTTTAGTAGAAGCAAATAAGTATATGTTATGATTTTTGCAAATTTCTAAAAAACAGTGCAAGTTAGGAAAACAGTTATATTTTCCCTCTAATATTGAGAACCTGACGTGTAATGATTCTAATTAATAGCAAGGACCATTAAATCAAGAGGACTGTCATTCTCCATACAAAAAGCTGTTCCCCGAATTTACAACGCCATCTATGTATAAGCTTGGTAAAATAATTATAATATTATTTACAATTATTTAACTTTGCAAACGTGACACAGTATTTAAATGTATTTAAATTTATTTATTATTAGCTGTTTACGAACTAATTGTTACTATACTATGTTTCTTTGTTTAATTATAACATCGTTAAATGTTTAGTGTTTTAGCGCCATCTAGTTTTGCCCGGAAATCCCCTAGCGTGAAACATGCCATCGCTTAGTTTTGCTACTCGCCGCTAGGGATTTCAAGTTTTGTAAATTTCTAAAAAGGTATTAAAGTTAGTAAGACCGTTCTATTTTTCCTGTAATATTCAGGTTGATATTTATAATTAGTAATTATGACACATTTTTCTGATCAGTAACTTCGGAGATAATAGGGGGGGAATGGTACATAAAAATGTATAAATCAAAAACTACTTATTTAAGAAAAAAAATAAAAATTGTGTTTTAATCTACAAATTAAGCCCTTTCATTTGATACCCCACTCAATATAATAGCCCTACTTTCAATTTTCAAAGTCCCATTACGGAGCCTTTTAAAAAAAAAGTAAAAAAGGTACAAGATATTTTTTATGTCCAATAGGCTCGGGTTAGCTACTTTTAACACTATTCCAAATTTCAAATCGATAGCATCAGTAGTTCCTGAGATATCTGGCTGTGACAGACGGACAGACAGACAGACAGACAGACAGAGTCGCACCATAAGGGTTCCTTTTTTACCATTTTGGTACGGAACCCTAAAAACAGCTAAAACGGGTACAATTCAGCATGAAACCACATTTTTTACATTGCATGAGTTTTCTTTTGCTGAGATCAGTTCACCTATGTACCTACCACTAGCATCCTGCCTTGCGCTACCATGCATATTATTTTATAGCACACAAATAAAAAGTATATAATAAATTATTAAAAATATCATTCGTATCAGTCACGCTACACTTTAGTGATACGAACCGCATGAAAATCGATCCAGTTGGTAGTTTAGGAGACTATCAGAGATCGGTAGACTATGTACCGCGGTTTAATTGTAAAATATGGCTGTATTTTTAGCCAAACATAGGTAAACTTGAAATATCGATCGAAATTATAAAAATACTTTCATTATTTTTGTCATTAAAGGTTAATTTTTTTCCGAAACATTATACGGTAATTCAATATTTTTTTGCAAAAGAAAGCATTCTTTTGCATTTACAACCGAATTGGACTCTTTTAAGTCAGTTGAAATCATACCAATTAAAATAACCGACATCAAAAAAATGCTAGGTACAATATTTGAAGAGATCCTTCGATTTTTTCAAAATCCCATCAGACCCTGAGCTGGTGACAATGGGACCGCCTTGAAAGGATACCCGTTCAAACGAAAAAAATATTTTCTAAATTGGTACACCCGTTTTCGAGTATGTAATTGGGAAGGGTAGGGGTCGGGTTGCATAAAGTTTAAGGTCATATTTTTGATACGCATAGGAGGATTCGTCATACTCATCATTACGCATAACTGTAAATAGTCATACATTTATGCGCATAACGATTTTAATCATAATGTTTATGGACATACTGTGTAATGGGCATATAGTTGATATGCATACATTTATTCAAGCATACTTTATAATGGGCATATATGGATTGCTCATACAACACTTTAACCATACTAAGTAAATGCATAAAATGCTAAACGCATAAATAGGTTTCTCATACAACACTTTAACCATACTAAGTAAATGCATAAATTGCTAAACGCATAAGTCTGATTTTAAAAGTTTTTTTAAAAGTTCTCTTTTATGTTGCGTCACAGTTCTAACCTTATATACTTTTCTGGCAGCGATGCGGTTATGTGTGAGATAACAGTTCTAACCTAACCTACTTTTCTGGCAGCGATTTGGTTCTGTGTGAGGTCACAGTTCTAACCTAACCTAACCTACTTTTCTGGCAGCGATTTGGTTCTGTGTGAGGTCACAGTTCGAACCTAACCTAACCTACTTTTCTGGCAGCGATTTGGTTTTGTGTGAGGACTTTTCTGGCAGCGATTCGGTTATGTGTGAGATAACAGTTCTAAACTAACCTAACCTACTTTACTGGTAGCGATTCGGTTATGTGTGAGATAACAGTTCTAACCTAACCTAACCTACTTTTCTGGCAGCAATTTGGTTCTGTGTGAGGTCACTAATATTGTGTAATGAGTAGAAATTAAAAATACTTCAATAATATAAATCGTTTCTTTTTTGAAGAACCATCGCAAGTCCATTATCAAAATTTATGCAATACGATTGTTATAATCATCAATATTATGGCTTGATAAATGTATGAAATTTACAATTATTACTAAAACCACTTATAATCATCAATGTTATGGCTTAATAAATGTATGAAATTTACAATTATTACAAAAACGACTTATAATCATCAATATTATGAGTAAATAAATGTATGACAATTTACATTATGGTTAAACCAAATATGACTCCGTATAATTATGACACGGAACAATTATGCCATAAAACAATTTATGCCAAAAAAAATATAAGAGCATCAACTTTATGCTCAAACTGTTATGACAATTAATAATATGATATGACAATAGTTGTTATGCAACCAGACGGCCCCCCAATTGGGAAACATACATAAAACAATGATTCCGACGAACTGAGAACCTTCTACTTTCCTGAAGCCGGTTAACATTTAACCAAACTATTATTCGTTGAAAGGAATTTATCGTTGGTTTCAACAACAACAGGTTCATTATTTACAGCCAAACAAAACACTAGAATTCACAAAACATAAATCAAACCCCGTTGCGCCTCGCTGCGTCCGACTTACCTATATTTTTATACCTACCCAGTATATCAACTATTAATCCACAATACTCACGCAAAATAGGCGCTTATCAGATATAGAGTTGCGGCTATCCCGCGTAAACCTATATACACAATATTCCATGTGACAGCATGGAGGATAAACAATAAAGCCCACTGTCCACTGCAGCACCCTAACGCACTCGTAGCAATGCTACGGCGCTACGCCCGCTACGCACCCTCTACGATTCTCCCTTTTTCACCTCCATACTAGAATACCAATAAAAATTATAACAACCACCATACAATTTCATATAACTGATGTGCATTAGTTATATGAAACTGTGATAAAGTTATGTTTATTCTTTTTTATGTCTTACCTACTTACTGTTTATTTATTCAATCTTCTTAAACCATCAGAAAATAGAATCAAATTTAACTCCTAAGAATATTTAATGCAAGTATTTTAAAGAGATGCTTTGGTAACATAAATTAAGCTAAAGTTGATCGACAGTTAGAAATATTTTCTTAAATTGTTAAAAAATACGTAATTAATAGCAAAAACTCCTCTACAATATTATAAAATAATATCCAATAAATAAAACAACATATATCTTTAGCAGACTTACTTTAATTCAAGAAAATACACAATACATAACTTTAGTAAGACTAGAAAAAATCCTTTAAATCTTTTTCACCAGAGTATTTTATTAACACAGTACCTATGGTAGACAGTCAATCAAACGTGCACGATTGTCAAAAATCACCAAAAACGCAACGGACGACCACATGGCTACGCACTGCCATTGAAATGTGTTGATATTCAGCTATTATCAATGGCATATTGTTGTCCCAGTACTTTCACGGCGCGGCGGCGCCCGCGCGGGCCCTCGCCCCCTCCCCAACCCTGCCCAACTATAAAAGCCCGCTCCCGCCCTCATTCGACACAGACGCAAGTTGCACTTCAACATAGCGAGTCCTGGAAGATTCTAGTCTTCCAGCAGCGCTATTAATCGAAACTCGCTAAATAATCTAAAACTATCTCTCTCTTTCACTTCTGTGCTAACATCCTATCAAAAATGAATCCCATGGTGAGTACTTCTATTCAAAAAAATATTTTATTATTCAAAATCCGAATTCGAAATTTGCAAATAGATAGTGACATGTGTGAATAACTCAATTAAAAGGATACAGCCCCGGGCGTTCGATACAATCGTCAAACGGACAGTTAGCAATGATCTATATTGATCTAATGATGTGTCGTAGATCACTTATGCAAATTCTATAGTTCCGTTCGAATGATTAACGGTGCGCGAGCGGTGGTTTCGGTTTGCGATAACTCAATTTATTGTTGTTAAATCAGATACAGGGAACCAGTTGTAGCGCACTTTGTTTTGGGCCTTGCCCAACGCTTGTTACGCCAGGCACCGCAGGATACCTGACCTCAACTCTATCTTATTAACTCTAGTGCCTACTTGTTCTTCTAACAATGGTACAAAGCAATCAAACCTGATCAAATATTGAAGATTTCTTAACAATAGTATGTTATTCGCACTGTGTTCGCTAATCTATGAATAGTCAAATTCCGAATTTCACTTTTACTTCTTTTCTTGTAAGTTTCTTATCTATTTGGTATATATTATTATATTCAACTAACAATTTATGAAAAAGGCAATCTTTTTTTCTCTTCATCTCTTTTCTTTTCTATAACGAATCATGTCAACGGTCAACATAATATGAAAGACAAGCAAAAACTTACTTGTCATAAACGGACAAAAATAAATCTCAGAAAGTCACTACGAGTAGCTGCATGTTTAACATATCAGTAACCAATTTTGGAGAGCTCAAATTAATCAAACAAAACAATGCCAATATTGCACTTAACTCACTTTATGGCGACACAAAAGAAAACTTGCATAAATTGGATCGGCGAGTGCTAATGAGCCCATTATCCCTGAATTATGTGCATTTAGCCACTTCCAAATATTCATTAATGAGTGGAATTAATGCGCTTTGTCATAATTATGTCGTTAACTGGCATAACGTGAGCAACTAGGGCTATGTCGAAAATTAAAAAGTTAGCGACGCGGCACGTGAGGTCGCCGCACGCGACCATTAGGTCATTGCCACAAATTTACAATTTAAAACATTTATGCTCTATTAAAATCATTTTTCCATTTATTTTGCATTTGCTAATCACCACAGTCCTTTCCAAAAGTGTGCCTTTTTCTATTTATCAAAAATCAAATATTATCATCACAGACCACTTTTGCATCCTCCTCTTTAAAGTATTTGTAACGAAATACTAATGTGAGCACAACACTAAAAGATTGTTAAAGATACCAAGCCCCACTAGTTCTTACCGAGCTTCTAACTACTCATTATGTTTATCAACCTCACTTTCATCTTCATTTGCTCTATTTGCAACTAATTGTCGATTAACTAACATTCAATTACATAAATGTGACATGATTACGTTACTTTGTTTATGAATAGGCCCATGTTCGAACTGTTTCCTCTAACATGGACCTATTTTAGAATAGGCAGTAAAAGCGCGCACGCTACAGCGAAATAAAATTAGTTGAGCAAGCGCTAGTAAAGTACCATTTTTTTGCAATAACAATAAACCAATGCGGTTAAGGTGTTCAGAAAACGAGTGCACAAAACGAAACCCGACTCGTTTCCGTACCAATGTCATTGAAAGTTGACCAATTGCCGAGATATTGATCTTATGGCAAGGGCAACCTGTCCTTATAAATGCATAATCATCATTTATAACTATTGTGATTATGGGCATGGCAGGATTGACCACCATTGATACTGACACATAAAAAAAGTCAACGTCACGGAGCCATATCTATATTATCTATATCTATAGCTACCTATTAGTGTAAGAAATGTATTACCTAGTGCTATGAATGGAGTCCAAAAACTAAAATATCCAGTAAAGGTCTCGCTCACTCTTGATCAATTCATTCGAGATCAATTTCATAATTAGATCCTATGCCAGAAGTTCAGAGCAGTCGTTGTGCCACTAAAAACAACCTTCACTAAATAACTTGACAATGACATTGCACTACTTAAATTTAATGAGATCAAATTCAATTCGTTGGGAACTATCATCAAATAGTAGAGTGTAATGAATTATTACGTTCCTTATTTCAATTGTCCACAGATCTTACATTCTTAGTTCTTTAGAAGGAAATAGGATCAGATAAGATTACCGATTATGTTTAAATGCAAATTATTGCCTTCGAGCGTTCATTAAATCAACTTTACTTTAAAATAATTTACGGCCACCTAGTTATTTAAATCATAGGTACCTAATTGCGTTTTAACGACGAATTGTAAATGGCTGTTCCTGTTCGTGTGAATTTTTTTAATCTGTGTTTAAATAGTGACAAATAAGCAAATACAGTTCAATTCAATATACCTAAACAAAAAAGCGTAAAGTTGCTGACATTGATTGTGGTTTCAGCCAGTGTTTACACATCAGGAATTCATACTTTGCACAGGGCGTGCATTATAAGATTTATAAGTTCGCACCACCCACGCTTCATGTTAGTGAACGAGTTAAGCCTCCGTTGTCGCTGTCCTGCCTTTCATGCTCCATTTACGTCCACAATGTCAACAGATCGCTGGTCCGCCTCCTCAATTCTTGTCCAATATTATTAACCAAGGCGCGATATCTTTATTATTATTTTAATGACAATTTCATGACGCTTGGATTAGTTTCGCGAGATAATATCTGTATTTATTGATGCTAGTTCAACGTTTGCATTGTTCGAGGCAACGTTTCTATTAGGTCAACTTCGGGTAGTCTATTTGATGGAGGTTTTAAGGGTCTATGGCTTATGTTAGGATGGGCATTGTTTTTGTAGCCATTGTCCGTGGCGCACCTAGTGGTCTGGGCACTGCGGGTGCTCGAGTGTCGCCAGCCTCGCCGCTCACTGGCGCTTTTTGTCTGCATTCCAGTGCGCACCGATTTAGAAGGGCATGCCCGGTGCCCACGCACCGCCCCGCGGCAGTTTAATCGATATCCTAATTATAAATTATACGTAAAACACCCACCAGTGGCCAGAGCTAGGGCTGGAGCAATAGGTTACGTAGAAATCTATAATGTTAATCCTATTATCACTCTTACCTGTCATTGTTTACGTTCCGCTCTTAATGTCTCTGAAACTATTCATTAATTTCTCTACACATGACGCATCGCGTGGGAGCGTTGCATCAGCCATTACTTTAAATGCAAACAGCTTTTAAGAAGGTCGATTGTCGATACCTCATAGCATTAAAAAGTACTTCGACTCGATAAATACGGCATTACCTTCTGTATCCCTTGTAAAATTATGCGAACGTATTAAGATAAATGGTGGTAGCATGAAAAATTCAATAACCCGTAGGCAATAAGGCAGCATGGCACTGTGACGATTTATGTTGCACTTGACACTCGAATGTCTCACTTTATTTCGCCAATATTGAATTAAGTAGGGGCTGCTTGCGTAACTTCGCGAAGAAGCTATCTAACTCGTATATTCTACGCTATGTAGTCGCGCTATTTACGTTAATCTCGGTCAAATTACTTCATAACGAGGTGCTGTAGATAGTGCTAATCTTTATTGCAACCTTCCGAAATTTACAGGAAGTTAATTTTTTTATAAGGAAATGGAGATAATTAAACAGAATTTTAATTCAATAACTGCCAAATTTTATATTATATTCGGCCGCAGCAAAATAGCATTCCCCGATTAGAATCTATTAAAACGTCACGTGTTACGCCTACCTACTGACAAGTTGCCCTGACTATCACATGATAGTCTACTTACTAGATACTAGCAATACTTGTTGTAAAATTAATAACAACTATCTTTTCTAAGATAAAATGTCACATACCATGCCTTGGTTACGGCTGTGAAAATAGGAAATGCAATATAGTGCAATATCATGGAAAGTGCAAATACCAACGTGACATATGAGGGTCGGTCTGTGTCAAGTCCGGAAGGCTGGCTTCCTGCTCCGCGACCTTGGGCCGGCCTTCGGACCTTGGCGCCGCTCACTCGCTGACTTACTTTTATTGAAAACATGCGCAAACGCACGCGGCGGCGGACGCGTACTTCAAACAACAGGGATACCTACTTTCCTAACAGATCAAATTAGTTACTTGTTATGATATATGACTTCATTTTACTCAGTGGTTAAATCATCTCCTTATTTTTAGTTTTGGATCTTAAAGCATTGATAACGCTAAATAGGTGAAATTTAATTAATTTTTGCAAATCTTCGAATGCAGATTTAAAAGCTAGCTTGAAATAATTTGTGTTGACTACAGGCAAATGCCATATTGAGAAATTTCACATTTTGAAATGAAGAAAACTTTTTATATGATATTTTTGGTTTTCATTTTCCGAACAAAATAAATGAATTAAAGTTCTACCCAAACTTAATAATACTGTTAATTTAACTAACAAGAACATTATCTGTCAAGTGGACGTCGTTTTCCGTTAAGTGACCATTGAAAAATTAGTAATCATAAGATAATCAAAGAGGTCTTAATCACTGATTATTGTTTACCCTAATAACAGGGTGTTTTACGTAGCAAACTTACTTCCCTAATTATCTCCAAAAGACATACATAATTTGTTTATTGTTTTATACATAAATAAACTCAGAAAGCTTAGTACTATCAGCCCTAAAAATATTGGTCGATGGTCTTAGAAAACGCTGGAGCTTGTGACTTTTACCAAAGCCTGAGCACATGCCAGCCACCACGCCCTGTGACATTTTTTGTTCATTTTGCAAGCTGAAGTTCATTGTCGCTATTCGTGGACTTCCTACTATCGAGATCATACTTAATTAAATCAGGTAGACACATTTCATAAGCAGTAAATAATTAAAACTAACTATTGTTGAGATGCTTATCACTTTGGCCTGTTTTCAGACAATGCACGAAGATATATTTTAATTATTTTTCTACAAATCTAATTTCACCATAGTTGAAATTCAAGGATGAACACGTCATTTTCTCAGAACTGAGTGCTCGCGATTTTAATCACACGTTTTGAAATGGCACTCGCAAGAACGGACGCGGGTTACTAAACGCTCATTAGTTTTACTGATAAAATATTTCATTTTGAAAATAATTAAAGTAACTAAGAGTTTCAAATTAATGGCCAACGAAGGGCTAATCGTGTTAATTATTAACTACTGATCAGTAATCAAACGCTAACAAGCAGTCATCCTTATTTACTAAGCGGTATCATTCTCTTGCCTATTTTCAGAGATATTTTTGGGACAATTAGTCAGCGCCAGATCGCTAGACCCCACTCGCGAGCACTAAAGGAACCCCCCGTTCCAAACTCTGAATTTTGTCGCCTGTGGGAATTTGCCGCATGAGCACTACTAGTGCCCCTAGTGTAAACCCAACGCGGCTTGGATACTAGTATTCTACGAGTAAATTTCCTTCGCCAATATATAAAACCATAAATAACGCCTCGAAAGCGTACTGGAAATTGATCGGCACTTATAAGGCTTGCGTGGAAACGGGTAAATCTGCCGCTATGTAGAAACGAGTAAATCTGCAATTCGATTATGTGGCGAGGGGCGATCTAGATCAGACCGGCCGAGATCGCGACCACGAGCCCTGACATCATTACGAGGTCTGAACTTAGGCTGGCCGCAAATTCTTTACCTATGCACTCATCTCATTAATTTTCAATGGTTCAGTAAATATGGGCATTTTCATTTATAATGTTCTCTTAACTAAAAGTTAACAGGCCGTCAAAAAAGTGACGATTAGTGTCAAACGGCAAAACATTTCATCACCAACTGACAGGTCAGGCGGAATTTACCTAAACCTAGCTTAAGTTTAGCCTAACCGTATCTACATTTTGAATAAAAATGCCCATATGCACCATTCAAGTTCCCTAGACTCCTCATTTCCACCCATGTTTTGCGGCTCTATTTGCTTTTAATGCACCTTCCGTTTCCTTTGATATTTTTTTATTTTATTTATGTTAAGTTCGCCTACTTATGTAGGTATTCATTGCACTAATTTTTATTGCCTCAAATTGAAGTATTCACTCGTGTAGCAACACGTTTCAGTTTCAATACCATAGCCGATTATTTTAATGTCAATTTTGAAATATATTGAAACTTTGTAGTGCCTAATTTACCAATAAAAGTTTTTTGCTCTTATTTATCGACCAAATTAGGCAGTTTTGTAAAATAAGTAACAGAAAGTCAATTTAGCAATGCGTCATTCATTGTTATTATAACTAATGCAAACGTACATTAAAATAGTGTTACTAAATTGACAGAAATAGATGCAATGAAACTATAACATAAACAATAATGCAACCAAGCTTTAGTACATTTACATTCATTTACATATACTTAAGCTACTTAAATAACCACTTATCACACAAATGAATAACTAAATTGTAATATGCGCTACGATTTTATATGCATAACCATATAAAATCGTAGCGCACAATCCTATCCGTAAATTTAAATTAAATAAATAATTTACATAGGAACCAATAAATACTCAATAAACTTTTTGCAGGAGTTTAAAACAATGATATCCATTTTATTTTAACAATCTTGCCATATTGGGAAGTCAATCGCAGTTAAATTTCGAAGTGCTGCATATTCATATTATATACCTACGAATCTGAATCGAAGCTGTTGTCTTTATTGGTCGCAATAAACCTGCTTCGATGGTCAGCCATTACTTATAATTGACCTTTTTACCTCTCGCATTCCAAATCACTGACAGCACCCAGTCTACCTTATCTGGGTTACTCGCATACATTAAAATAAATGTAAAATTTTCTGCTTCAGTAACAAAGGCTATGGCACTTAAGCATTAAGCCGGCGAGCGTAATTCTATTTAATACATTCTTACTTTCTGGCCTATGAATGAAACGTTATCACATTAACGACATTCTATAAAGTAATTAACACGAACATAAAGTACCTGAACGTTGCGAGACAAGAGACACCTGACTATCGAGGGCGACTTATCGGACTATTAGAATTATACAAAATCTGTAGTAGTTAGGTACCTACAACTCGTTATGTATAACGAGAAGCTGGTGCAGCCCGCAATTAGACACGGTGCCGGCCAATAACTCGGAATATTATCTCGCTAGTTGGCACAATAAATAATAACTACAGCCGCGGTTATTACTGCTGTGATTTAAGCTACGGTGTAGGTTCTCGATCAAACACAAAATCAACACCTGAATGCAAGAAACAACTATTTATTCCTCGATTACATTCGGTAGATTGCGTGACTATGACAAGAGCGAATAAAGTTACAAGTTCATTTTGTAATGTTATCTGTCTGTTGTCCGCAGATTGTCTTTGCTTGCTTGGCGTTGGCGTGCGGAACCCAGGCCAACCAGGGCTGGGCCGGGCCCCCGGCCAACATTGCGCTGTCCCAGGACGGCCGCAACATCCTCGATACCCCCGAGGTAGCGCAGGCGCGCGCCGCCCACCTTTCCGCGCTCCAGCAGGCCGCGCAGAACAACCCTAACCCACAAGACGACGGCTCATACGATCCCCGCTGGGACAGCGAGGAATACTGGCAACGCGCTGAGCAACCCAAATGGAACGCCGCCCCTGCTCAGCAGTGGAACGCCCCCGCTCACAACCAGTGGAACGCCGCCCCTGCTCACAACCAGTGGAACGCCGCCCCTGCTCACAACCAGTGGAACGCCGCCCCCGCCTGGAACGCCGCTGGCCCCGCCCCCGCTCCCGTCGCCGAGACCCCTGAGGTAGCTCAAGCCCGCGCCGCTCACCTCGCCGCCCTGTCCGCCGCCAAGTCCACCGCCCCTGCCCAGCAGTGGAACGCGCCCGCTCACAACCAGTGGAACGCCGCCCCCGCCCAGCAGTGGAACGCTCCCGCCCACAACCAGTGGAACGGTGCTCCCTCATGGCAGGGTGCTCCTCAGCACCAGGCCGCTCAGGTCAGGCTGGCCGGCGACGGATCCGGCATCCTCGACACCCCTGAGGTGGCGGCCGCGCGCGCTGCTCACTTAGCCGCCCACCAGCAGGCCGCTCACGCTGCCCCCCCGCAGCACGCCCCTCAGCAGCACTGGTGAATCCCTTCCTCTTCCTTTCCTGGACGCCCCGTGCGCAGCGCCGGCCCGTGACCCGCACTCCTGGAGAGCTGCCCGCGTCACGCGCCGGATCTCCGCCCGGCCGTCTCCTTCCTCCGATCTCTTCTTCGTTTAGGAACACTTCAAAGTGCAAGTGCGTCAGCCTCTTCTATCTTTGTGGCTTTTTGTTACTTTTATAAAATTATATTGAATGATATTTTGTACATAATACTTGTATGTATGCGTAATAACGAATTATATGGAACGGAAAATACGTGGTTGTTTAATTTAGTGAGTCACCTTTCCACTTCACATGCAGGTATCTGTCGAAGCGGACAAGGTTAGCGGGAAACATTCCGGCGGAACACGGCAGGACATGCAAGCGTGGCCGGTATGGTCATGCGACTACCTACAACATAAATAAAGAAAGAAGCCATAGCCATATAGATAGACTTGAACGTGCAAAATCTTACATCTGCTTCTACTTTAGGCAGGGAAACCCCAAATAATATCATTTTTAGGTGTATGTCCAGTTCTCAGTCACTTGAATCAATACCGGATTCCGTGGTAGATAGGTCCCTACTCCACCTGTTTTATCTAAGCGATCTAGACACGTAATTGAGGAAGCCGCATCAAAGTGTATACCTAGGTTTGAATTCAAAATTGTCAAATAGCGAACAGTGTTTGCGAGACATAGTTGACACTGCACTCTACTAGGTAATTGCACAAATACAAACTAGACACACGAAGCACATTTTCCATTCCAGGAAGAGTCCATACCACGGCATATTAGTAACCCTAGTGTAAGTATAGTTACAAGATTCATTTGCGATGAAGACTCATTAGATCACTTTGCAGTCGCATTTTGTGATTCGATAAGGGGGTATTCCACCAGAATGTCGGGCACGTGACGCCAATCTTTTCATACTTCTAACAAAGTTAGGAAATCTTTTGATTGTTATCTTAAAATTTTACAACGTGGCCTTTGAATTTATAGTGCATTCTAAGACTTTTTATAAAAGCTTTTAAGGAAACTACCATAGCCGTCACATCACCGACAAAGTTGACATTCTGGTGGAATGCTACATAAGTAAGACAAAAATTGACCGTACGCATTTAAGTTTTATTACAGGAATATAACTTACAACTACATAGATAAGCTACTAAAAGATGCACGCAGAAATCGAGCAAAAATTTCGGTAATTTGATTGAGTACCTACCTAATGAAGTAGACCAATTATAACCCGACGTCTCTCGCTACAAAATTCAAAGACATCGGCATTTTAGTTTTAGTTATCTTAGTGTAATATGTATAGCTACCAGTGGCGTGGCGTAAAATATATCCTTGGGCAAGCCGGTGCAGATTTGGCGTACATTTTCCTTAAGAGCTGTCGAATAAGGTGCTCATATGCCAGATATTAGGCAAGCCGGTAGGAATCGAGTTCTTTAGACGCCACGCTACTGATAGCTACAAAAGGAGTCTATATTTATCGCCTAAAGTTTAGGTGATCAAATTGGCTAGACTGTTTAGGTCCTAAACAGTCTAGCCAATTTGATTTATTAAAACGTGCTTTAGTAATCTCATATCAAATTACTTTATAGATGACGTTACCCGATCAAACATGCAATCAAAAACAAATCTAAATTAACTAAATTAAAGGCTCGTCGCCGAATGAACGCAACCACAAATATAATTACAGGGATCAAGACAGGACGACAAATAACTAGAAAATGTGTAATTGTGCCATCGAAAGCTACCCATGGAGGCGGGGCAAGGTCGATCTATCATTCAGCATCGCAATCAAACGATTATCTACCAGCAAACATTTACTGTGGGAAATTAGGTTACACAACCCTCTGCGACTTCATCGCCACAACACTTTCTGATTTCAATGTGGTAGTCTCGGAAAAAAATACACAATTGGAAGTGACATGATGGTCTATCCTCACCATAACTTTGGAATACGTCCACGCAAAGAATCTACTGAGAATTTTAGAAAGGTAGGAAATAACTTAAGATTTTATGGAAATTATTATTGAGGAATGATTTGAAAAAATATGCTTTAAGCGCCTGGCACCTGGATTGAGCACAATTACCAAAAAATAAAGCTCTGTTGATTGTTTAGTTTTTAGTCATATATATACACGTTTTAAAGCAAAACTATTGGACAACTGGAAAGAGTCAAGACCCAACGCCTTGGTATGTTTGGGACGCGAAACGCGTGCCACGAAGCAGGAGCGAGGTAAGACTTGGATGGAACCCAAATAACGAATTCACAAACATTTTTAAATTCTCCTCAAGGCCTTATATTCACAGGAGAGACCTAGCAAACATGTATTGCCAGGCTTCGACACTACAGGAGTCAAGAAAGATCTAAGAGAATATTTACTGACATCCACGCTACATGGTCTACGATACGTCGGAGAGAAGAAACTGACTTGGTTCGAGAGGTAGTATAACACTTCTCAAGTACCTAGTAAGCAGGGTAGACAGAGTCGACAAAGATAGTCTTATGTAGGGATTGCAGCCAGACTCGAAAACCGAAAAACGAGTACTTTTCGATTAAACTCGAAAACCGAGTTCGGTTTCGATTTTTACTCGAAACTGTCTGAAGTAGTTTTAATTTTTTTTTTGTAATGATAATGATTAAATTAGTTTGTAAACTCGGGATTAAGTAGGGTAGTAGGGTAGTTTTTAGGGTTCCGTACCAAAATGGTAAAAAAGGAACCCTTATGGTGCGACTCCATCTGTCTGTCACAGCAAGATATCTCAGGATCTACTAATGCTATCGACTTGAAATTTGGAATAGTGTTAAAAATCGCTAACCCGAGGCTATTGGACAGTAAAAAAATCTTATACCTTTTTCCTTTTTTTTTTAAAGGGGACCGAAATGGGACTTTGAAAATTGAAAGTAGGGCTATTATATTGAACGGGGTATCAAATGAAAGGGCTTGATTTGTAGATTAAAACACCGTGTTTATTTTTTTTTCTTAAATAAGTAGTATTTGATTTATAATGCCAAACGTTAAAAAAATACCATTCCCCCCCTATTATCTTCGAAGTTACTGAACAGAAAAATCTGTAATAATTACCAATTGTTAATGTCGTCCTAAATATTACAGGAAAAATCATAACGGTTTTCCTAAGTTGCACCGTTTTTTAGAAATTCGCAAAAATCGTAACACATACTTATTTGCTCCTACTAAACTAATCGCCATACAGTTTTTCTTGAACTATCTATGTAGCTACTTGAGTTTGTACGGAACCCTCGGTACGCGAGTCCGACTCGCACTTGACCGGTTTTTAATCTATCCATCAGAAACCGTCAAATTGTGAACGACCTTGCACTTACCGACAAAGAGTTTACAATCTGTCGGATTTCCTAGAGGATATGGCACCATAGACCACATA